>CM076573.1:95105262-95706913 GCA_034641835.2 Pinus albicaulis | reverse complement strand
GAAAGAGTCGGGGAAGCAAGTGAAGGCTTTGCAGAGCGATAATGGTGGAGAATACATCTCGAACGAATTAAAATACTTTTGTAGCAAAGAAGGAATTTGAAGAGAACTCATAGCGCCTCATAACCCATAACAAAATGGGGTCGTGGAGAGGAAGAATATAATGATCGTGGGTGTTGCATGATTAGGGCCTACCAATGCATTTGTGGGCAGAAGCATGCAACATTGCAGTTTATGTGCAAAACCATTGTCCTCATAGAGTACTTGGAATGAGTACACTTTGAAGAAGCTTTTATTGGTAAGAAACCAAATGCTTCTCACTTTAAGATTTTTGGCTCATCTGTTTATGTGCATGTGACCAAGAACGCCAGGAAGAAGTTGGAGCCGATCGCTGAAGTTGGGATATTTGTGGGGTATATAGAAACACCCCATAATTATCAGGTGTATTTTCCAAATAGTCGAATGACTGTGGTGTGACGGGATATAAAATTCAATGAGGAGAAATTCATGTAGTTGTCGCTTGAGAGGGAGCTAGACTTACATGCAGAGGAGGAAATTTTGGTTCCCAAAGATGAGTCTCTAGATGTGGATCAACCATAGGAGGAGGTTCATGGAGTGGAGAAGTCCATTCACGCAGAGCCAAACATCATAACTAGCAGAAGGCGTACCACAAAAGCTTAGAGGCTGAAGCTTGATGCGACATAGAATGTAGGAGTCCCTACTTCACAACACAGACAAAGACAATCTCATGACCGATTCACTGGATACATGGCTCTCATGAGAAAATGTATTGTGATTGAGCCATATTCCTTTCAGGAAGCAGTGCAAGAGCCCACATGTTTAGATGCAATGGTGGAGGAGTATGACTCCATTTTCAGAAACAATTCTTGGGAAATTGTTCCAAGGTTGGTTGATAAATCAGTGGTAGATTCAGGATGGATCTACAAGGTAAAGCAAACTGCTGATGGGAGTGTTGACAAATACAAGGCTAGATTTGTGGCCCAGGTCTTCTCACATATCGAGGGGATTTATTATGATGAAACCTTTTCACCTGTTGCACGGTATTATTCCATAAGGACCATCCTTGCTCTCTCAGCGCAGATGGGTTGGCACTTTCATCAGATGGATGTGAAGACTGCGTTACTTAATGGGATCATTGAGTAAGAAGTGTACCTTGAGCAACCTGAAGGATTTGAGATCTTCAGCAACAAGTCGCATGTGTGCAGACTCAAAATAGCACTGTATGGGCTGAAGAAAGCACCTCGTGCTTGGTACACTCGGATTGATAGCTATTTCACTGGACTTGGCTTCACCAAGAGTGAGGTAGATGAAAAACTATACCAAATTGTGGTGGACAGTAAGATTTTAATCACTTTTTTTTATGTTGATGATTTAATACTGACTGGTGATGAGCAGCTGATACACTTATGCAAGGAGGACCTTGCAAAGGAGTTTGAGATGAAGGATATGGGCCTCCTTCATTATTTCCTTGGATTGGAAATATGGCAGCGAGAAGGTGAAATTTTTGTTTCTCAAGTCAAGTATGCAAGGGAGATACTGGGTAAGTTTCACATGGAGGGATGCAAACCCATGGATACTCCTCTTCCCAGAAACTGGAGGAAAGAGGATGCTACATCTGGAGAGGTAGTGGATGCTACTGCCTATCGAGAGTTAGTGGGTTCACTAATGTATTTAGTAAATACAAGACCAGACATATGCTGTGCGGTGAACCAGCTTAGTCAAGCAATGGTTAAGCCTACCAAGCTCTTTTGGAAGGCGGGCAAGCATGTCCTAAGATATCTCAAGGGAACATTTGAGTATGGCTTATGGTACAGAAAGGTGGACGAAGTGAAGTTGCATGGCTTCACGGATGCAGATTGGTTGGGCATCCCATCAAAAAGAAAGAGCACATCAAGAGGGGTCTTTAGTATCCGATCTACAACTATTTCTTGGTATAGCAGGAAACAGAGATCTGTGGCACTCACTTCAGCGGATGCAGAATACATGGCATCAAGTCAAGCTGCATGTGAGGCTATCTGGATGAGAAAGATCCTGGTTGGTTTGTTTGGTTCTCATTTAGATCCTACAGTGATTCATTGTAAGAATCAGAGTTGCATTAAACTCTCGATTAATCCTGTGTTTCATGATAGATCTAAGCATATAGATATCTGGTATCATCATATCAGAGATTTTGTGCAGCGGAAGATCATGTTGCTTCAGTACATTCCTATGGAAGATTAGGATGCAGATATTCTGACGAAGGCACTCACCAGGAGAAAATTCGAATACCATATAGACAAGACTGGGGTGAAGGATAATCCCTTTCTTGTTGAGAGGGAGTATTGAGATTCAACAAGATGATGATCCTAGTGAAAATTAAGCACCTACACTAGGTGGGGCTCACAGGCTATTTTTATGTGTATGTCTATTTTTAGAATGTTGAGCAAATTCTATTTATAGCGGGAGTCTATTTATAGATGGTTGAGCAAATTATATTTATAGATGAGGTTCTATTTTTAGATGCATGTGCGAAGTCTATTTATAGATCGTGTTATCACCCAAAATTTTTCAAAACATCATTGTGTCAACTCTGTTTATGATCATGGTCTCAAGATAGGTTTGAAAGTCATTTTAGGATTTGGTTAAGGGTAGGTTAGAGTTTTTATAAGTTTCAAGGTCATCATTGAATTCAAATAAAGTCTTTTAGAGGTCCATTCCATGATCAAATACTCACATTTTCCATTTAGGAGTCATTCCGTAAGGTTTCGGGTTAAATTTAGGCAATTAGCCAAGAATACTCCGTTTCATAGTGCCTCTAGTTCAAAAAAGTGAATTTGCGCTATGAAAGCGCTAATACTTTCGTAGCGCAAACTGGGAAAAATACACTATGGGCGCTACGAAAGCGCGGTTTCTTAACTGTCTTGTCAATTGAGTCGAGATTTGTCAGAACCCATTAGGAAATGATAGGATAGTGGTATGGTGAGTCATTTAGTGATCAGATTCAATGTACTTACCTATTTTACAGTCATCATCGACATGATAGGGCATGAGTGAGGCATCATTCAGTTATGAAATGACATCTTAAATTCAAAATATTGCCTAATTTGGTCATTCCCATTTTCATTTGCCTCCATACGACTGTCTGAGCTATGAAGCAGGCAAGCTAAGCCTGTGGTTGTTATTTACAAAGGATATATTCATCCTAATCAAGCGATGTTGTTCCATATACTCAAGCGAGGCTGTTCCATAGATTCAAAAGAAGCTGACCGTTTTTTCTAAGAAGCATGGCAAAGGATGTTGTGTATCCAACTCCAAAAAGAGAAGAAAAGAGATATCAACGCCTTAGAAATGAGCCACTTCGAGGGGCCAACCTCCAATACATTACATAAATGAACAATTCTTGGATGATACAATTTACAAAACCTCCTTTCTATATATAGGAGTCCATGTGGCCATAATGTAATCCTAGTGGGCCACAATGTAATCCTAGCCGACCTAACAATAATAATTTAAGGGTACAATAATAACAAAATGGGGGTTACAAGGGTACAATAATAACAATAAGGGGGTTACACTAACAACAATAAGGGACTATACTAGTAATATAGGGACCTAACATGCCCCTCTCCTTCAAAAAACGTGTTGTCCTCAACGCTTGAGTAGCTCTGGGTGCTTTTGTATAAAATTCTCATCCTCCCATGTAGAATCTTCAGTGGGTACTTCTTCCACTTGATGAGATACTCTGAAATTGATCGATTCCGTAGTTGTCGAGTTCTTGTTTTCGTGACCGCTTCCGATTCCAATATGATTTTTCCTTCCTCATCAAGTTCTGGCAATATTTTTTGAACTGGAAGATTTTCACCTATAACCTTCTTTAAGCACGAAGCATGGAAAACTGGATGTACTCGCGAAGAAGTAGGAAGCTCCAATTTGTATGCCATAGTACCAATATTTTGCAACACCTTGTAAGGACCATAGTACTTTGGCGATAATTTATTATCTTTCTTAGCTTGCTTGAGGGACATTTGTTTATATGGTTGTAGCCGTAAAAATACCCAATCTCCTACATCAAAACTTCTCTCGCTGCGATGTTGATCTGCCTGTTGTTTCATTCGATTTTGTGCCAAATTAAAGTTATCCTTTAAGAGTTGGAGAACTTCTTGCTGATGCTCGATGTGATCTTCCACTGCTTGAACCTTCGAATTTTCCCTTAAAGATGATGTGATGGATGGTGGATGATATGCATAAAGTGCCATAAATGGGGTCATTTTTGCTGCAGTATGGAAGGAAGTGTTATACCACCATTCAGCAAGAGGTAACCACTTGACCCATTGTGTTTGTTTATCAGATACAAAACAACGAAGATATCCTTCCAAACATTTACTTACTATCTCAGTTTGACCATCAGATTGAGGATGATAAGATGAGCTATGAGCTAATTGAGTACCCAACAAGAAAATAACTCCGTCCAAAAATTTCCAGTAAAAATGGGATCTCTGTCGCTCACAATAACCCTTGGGCTTCCATGTAGCTTTTGAATTCTGTCCATAAATGTAGTAGCAACTGTACTTGCTTTAAATGGATGAGATGATGCACAAAAGTGTGCATACTTGGTAAGTCTATCAACTACCACCATGATGACATTCTTGCCTTCGGACTTCGGTAAACCTGTGATAAAATCCAATGAAATCTCCTCCCAACGTTGACTTGGAATGGATAAAGGTTGTAGAAGTCCCGGGGTCTTAATTGTCTCCACTTTATTCTGCTGGCAAACCAAAAATTCCGCCACAAAATTTTGAATATCAGATTTAAGGCCATCCCAAAAAAAATCTTTCTTCACCCCGTGGTAAGTTTTTAAAAATCCTGAGTGTCCTCCTAAAGGAGAATTGTGCAATTCCAAAATAATCTTTTGTTTTAGTTGGGAATTCTTACAAAGATATAAGCGATCTTTGTACCATAAGGAATCATTTTTCCAACTAAATGTATCAGATGTACTAGGATCTTGCTGCAACTTTTGAATGAGTGTCCATACATCTTTGTCCTTCTTCCATTCATCTCTTGCTTTGGTTATCCAATCTGGTTGGATAATAGAAATGGCACAAAGCAATGCTTCCACCTCTTCATTCTTTCTTGAGAGTGCATCCGCAACAACATTAAGCTTTCCTTTTCTGTAGATTATTTCAAAGTCATAACCCAACATCTTTGTGACCCATTTTTGCTGCTCTTCTGAAGATAGTCTTTGTTCCAAAAAGTGTTTAAGACTATCATGATTAGTTTTTACCTTGAAGTGTCTTCCCCTTAGGTAAGTTCGCCATTTCTTTAGTGCATGCAGTATTGCTAACATTTCCTTCTCATAAATAGGTTTCTGTAAATACTTTCCTTTGATTGGACGACTTTTAAAAGCAATGGGTCTTCCTTCCTGCATTAAAACTGCACCAATTCCATTTCCTGAGGCATCACATTCCACAATAAAGGTTTTTGTGAAGTCTGGCGTAGCTAAGACCGGTGCATGGCACATTGCCTCCTTAAGATGTTCAAAGGCCTTAGTTGCTTCAGGAGTCCATGAAAATGCATCTTTATTCAATAATGTTGTTAGAGGTGCTGCTATTCTCCCATAATTCTTAACAAACTTGCGATAATAGCCCGTTAACCCGAGAAATCCTCGCAACTGCTTTATTGTCTTGGGGACTTTCCATTCCGTAATGGCTTTAATTTTGTTAGGGTCTACTTTAACACCCTCGTGAGATATAATATGACCCAGATATTCCACCTCTTGTACTCCAAAGAAACATTTGGATGTTTTTGCATATAACTGTTTCTCCTGCAATAGTTTGAGCACCCTATCAACATGTTCAACATGATCCTTCCAAGACCTGCTGTAGATTAGTATATCATCAAAAAATACTAGCACAAATTTTCTAAGGAAGTGTTTGAAAATGGAATTCATCAACCCTTGAAATGTAGAAGGTGCATTGGTAAGGCCAAAAGACATGACCAAAAATTCATAATGACCCTCATGAGTTCGAAATGCTTTTTTTGGAATATCTTCAGTCTTCATTCTAATTTGATGATATCCTGAACGAAGATCCAACTTGGTAAAATAAATTGCTCCATGTAATTCATCCAATAATTCATCATTCACACGAATGGGAAATTTATCTTTAATGGTGAGCTTATTGAGCTCCCTATAATCCGGACACATTCGCCATGATCCATCCTTCTTGTGTACCAATACTACAGGAGCAGAGAAGGAACTTTGACTAGGTTGAATTATACCCGCCTCTAACATTTCTGCAATCATACGTTCAATTTCGCTCTTTTGGAAGTAAGGATATCTATAAGGCCTGATGTTTGGAGGAACACTTCCTGAATCAAATGAATAGCATGATCATGATCACGAATAGGTGGGAGTCCTTTGGGAGTTTCAAACACCTTGGAATGATTGTCCAAGACTTGTTGGAGATTTGCAGAAATAGATGATTTTGATGTCGGAACTTCTAGTGAGCATAATTGTGCAATTACGCCTCGTTGTTCTTTCTTTAGAAGCTTTGTCATGACATTAGAGCTTATTATCCTTCCTGGCTGCCCTTCAATACCCCGTAATTCGACTTCCTTTCCTTCTGAAAAAAATTTCAAGAAAAGTTCTTGAAAATTAAAAGCTACCGTCCCCAAAGATTGTAACCATTGTACTCCTAGTACAACATCAGCACCTCCCATAGGAATGGAAAGCATTGGACTTGTCAACACATATTCCCCCACGGTTAGCTTGATATTATGGAATTTTCCAGAGCAATTTATAGTTCCTCCATTTGCAACCATCACTTGACATTCTGGTGCTGGGTATAGGAAACAATTTAATTCCTTGGCTACCTTACAATGAATAAAATTATGGGTGCTACCTGAATCAATCAACACTATTGCCTTTCTCTTCTTGATTTGTCCTTTTATCTTGAGAGTTTGAGGAGTGGTAATTCCTGCCAGTGCATTACACGATATGGTTGGATTCATTTCTTCCTCTTCTGGGCCTGGTTCCTGGTGTATATCCTCTTCTTGTTCATTTTCTTCTTCCTCTTCACAATCTATGTAAAATAATTTCTTCTCAGCACACTTATGACCTTTAGTGTATTTTCTATCACAACTGTAGCAAAGCCCTTTTGCTCTTTTTTCTTCCAATTGTTGTGGTGTCAACCTTGTAGGTTGTGGAAATCTAGGCGTAGCAACACTTCCTTCTTTATAGAATTGAGTGGTAGGCTTCCTTGTCGCCATAATTTTACATTCAACTTTTCTTGCCAACCCGAATGCCTTCTCCAATGAATCAGGTTCCAAAACGCGAACTTCATGTTGGATGTTATCCTTTAAAGTGCCTAGGAAGAGATCAATCCTGTGTTCCTCTGTAAGATCAGTTACCCTTATATTCAATTTTTGGAAGTCCTCAATGTGCCGCCCCACTAAACCCTTTTGTTTGAGATTTATCAATTGGGTAAAGAAGGTGTTGCTCTTTGTATCCTCATAATGTGCTATCATTTCCTCCGTAAAAATCGACCAAGTGACAATTTTTTTACGGGAGCAAAGCCATTGATACCATACAAATGTATTTTGTTCTAAATGTAAAGTTGCAATGCGTACCTTTTGTGTGTTTTGCACATTATGGAGATCAAAATATTGCTCCATCTGTAGTATCCATGTTACAGGATCCTTTCCACCAAACTTCCTCATATCCATTTTTGGAATATGGTGGTTCTTCCCACCAACATTAGAGTTTATGAAATCACGATTAACATTTATTTTGTTCTCCTCATGAGGTTCTTCTACTATCTTTTCACCATTAGGAAACATTTCTTGTATCAACTTTGTCAAATCTTCGATGTTTGATTTTAGATCATCCATCTTAGCTTCCATGCCATCCATCTTAGCTTCCACGCCTTTCTTCAAACCGTCCATCTTCACTTCCACGCCATCCATCTTAGCTTCGATGCCTTTCTTCAAACCGTCCATATTCACTTCCACGCCTTTCTTCAAAACTTCCATTTCATTTTTTGTTGCTCTTTGCGAGAGTGAAATTTGTTGCACTTGCTCTTGTAATTTTGATAGATCATGTTGCAATTAATTCATCTTCATGAGTCATGGTAGAGCCTTTTGAAAGCTTAATTGGTGTTTAATTATTTTTAGGTGCCATTTTAGAATCCAATATTGATACCTATTCTACAATATGCCCTTGGAATCAATTCAACTTGATTCTTCAAACAAGACTTATGCAATTCGGAAAAAAAAATACACACCTTTTACTTGCTTTGAGGAGCTCTATATTGAAATTGAATTATCTCTGTAATTGAAAATCTTCAATATCTGAAATTCAGCCCTATAGTAGCCCTCTGAAGCTTCTTTCAAATTCCATAGTTCTGATCTAATTTGGATTCCCCAAGACAAAGTTGTGTCCAATCTCCCACAATGACCTAATTCTGGACTGGTTCAGTAGAGAAAACTTGTAGGACTTGCCACGTGTCACTTTTTCGTATTTTGTCTCTGAAATTGATAGCCAAGAAACTGCAGTCCGTGTACTTGCCACCACTTTTTACGGCACTCAAATCCACTGCCCAGAGAGAGAGTTATTGAAATTTTCCCACGATCACCTCTTTGAGATTAAATTCAGGAGCCTGAAAAAGCACTACCTTCCACATATCATATCTCCAAAAATATTGCGAACCAAGCTCTGAAATTTTTTGATGAATTTTCTCAGGATTTCAGCTTCGCACCATATGAATTTCAGATTTTGAACCTTCGTAGAAAAAAAATTATAGCGAAAATTCCACGATGACATGTTTAGGAGCTTGCAAAAATACCTAACTTCCACAGATGATATCTCCGAAAATATTGCAAACCAAGCTCTGAAATTTTTAGAAAATATTCCTCAGGATTTCATCTTCGCACCCTAAAAATTTTAGCTTATGAAACTTCGTAGAAAAAACGTCATAGCGAAAATGCCACGATGACCTGTTTGGAGCAGCGAAACCCTAGAATCCAAAGCTCTGATACCAAATGTTGTGTATCCAGCTCCAAAAAGAGAAGAAAAGAGATATCAACGCCTTATAAATGAGCCACTTCGAGGGGGAAACCTCCAATACATTACATAAATGAACAATTCTTGGATGATACAATTTACAAAACCTCCTTTCTATATATAGGAGTCCATGGGGCCATAATGTGATCCTAGTGGGCCACAATGTAATCCTAGCCGACCTAACAATAATAATTTAAGGGCACAACAATAACAAAATGGGGGTTACAAGGATACAATAATAACAATAAGGGGGTTACACTAACAACAATAAGGGACTATACTAGTAATATAGGGACCTAACAGAGGAAAAAAAAGTCCACGGAGGGGGACATTGCTTAAGACATGAGCTTGAAAATATGAAGGCTATAATTGAAGATCAAATAGTGATGGAGGCTTTTAGCAAAACAGTTTGTCTTCAGTTTTGTGAAAATCTGCAGGGTTTCCACACACAGGTGTCTAAAGAATTTGCCTTAAACTTCAGTGGAACAACTACCAAAGTTGTGGTGTTAAATGTGCCAGTCACACCTGATATTATTGCTTCTGTGACATAAATACCAAGGGGGCAAGAGAATTGGTTTAAAGGTTTTAAATTTGATATGGAACCATGCAAGGAATTCATGAAACCCGAGTATGCAGATATGGACCTCAATAATGCAATACCTAGAAGCTGTATCAAAGACATCTATGCAAAGCTGCTGTTCAACATTCAAATATACTTTACATGTGAAGGTAGCTACCATAAATTTTATACTTATCATTTTAAGCTGCTTCTGCATTTCATAGGTATGATATCACTAGATTTTCCCTTTTATTTGCTGCCATAGGAGCCTTGCCAAAATGGCTGACAAAGTACAAGCCAAATTTGATAGTTGTGAAACATCTTTGTTTCACCATGGTTTGATAAAGTTATTGGTTTTGAATGAGCTTCAGAAAATAAGCAGGGATTGGTCTTCATTTTTGTTTATGAATGGTTTTTAACTGGAAACCCTAACACCAGCTAGAAACCATAAAACTAAAGGAATTCATTCACCACTAGCAGCAGAGTCTAGTCAGCCTGTGGTTGCAAAAGCAAAGAGGTTTGTAAAGTTGAAACTAAGGAAAAAAGTTGAGAAAAGGACAGAGAAGACACAAGTTCTTGTTGTAGCAAATCCATCACCTGCAAAACATAGGTCAAAAAGTGTCAAAGAGGCAAAAAAAAAACAAGTTTCCAGCAAGTAGGAAATCAAGAGAGTGACAAGAAGCCAAGCAGTGGCATTAAAGGGAAAGACAATTGTTTTAGTTTCAGAAGATAACCTAGTAATTAAGGGAAATTTAGATGACATCTTTCATGCAATTGATATAGAAGAGATACCTATCGTAAAAACTGATTTCATTGGAGTAGATGAACACAAACATAAAAAGGCTAAGTCAGCAAAGAAACTTGAATTTGAGGGTGAAAATGCAGCTTTTATCTTTCAAGCAAGGAAACAGTCTTTAACTAGGCATGCTAATAAGCTCAAGGAAGGCAAAAAAGAGGTACAAGGAACTATTGAAACAACTAAAGTCCCTAAAGAGGTGGTTGATCTTTCATCACCAACAGTGGAACATGCAACCAACAAGACAATGAAGGGAAAAGAACACATGACAGAGTGTCAACATCTTGAGGAGAAATTGAGGTTAGAAAAACAAGAGATTGAAATGATGAGAAAGAGGGCCAGAAAGAACAACATTGCAAAAACATATTTTAAAATAATGAAGGCACTTTGGGAGGGTCAAACTGATATGAAATTCCAAGCAGTGCAGAACAATTTTTCACATGGAAATTTCCAGCCATCAAGGAAGCTAAATTTGTCAGAGTGATCAATAATCACTTGAGAGAAAGTAATAGAAGACTAAGAGATCAGGTGGAGGACTTGGAGAAGCAGCTGAAATTAACCCAGGATGAGCTAAAAAACAGAGCTGCAGAATGACAATCATTAAAAAAGCCAAAAGCTAAATTAGGTGAAAATTGAGAAGGAACCTCATGAAAAATGTGTTTTAAAGTTCATTTGAATTTTTGTTTTGATGAAACTAGTGGTATTATGAAGTTTTGGCACATTTTTGGTTTAAATTTTGAAGAAATATGGGAAAAACTGCTCACTCAGCAGTTTCATAGTGCAAACAGTGAAAAAATAGTGAAAAGCGCTACGAAACTACTGTAGCAGTTTTTTTCACCCTTTCTCATAAATTTTTGAAGAGAAAATGTGTGTATTATGACCTGAAATTTATAGGGAAGTTGTGTTAAGTGATAATGAATATAATCCTGGAGGAAAGAAACCAAAATTTTGAAGGCAAAAGGGTGAAAAGGTTGCGCTACGAAAAGCGATACGAAACTGTGCTGTTTTCGTAGCTCAGGTTTATTTTAGCTATTTTGAACAGTTTGATGGTGGTCTTAGATAACTGGCACTTAAGAATGATTTTGGGTAGGTATTAATTCGTTTTCTAACAACAAATAACCTCGAAGTGATGGGTTCATGATGGTCAGAGTGTCTCAAGAATACAAAGAATCCTATGCCTAGAAAACAAGGGACAGTTTCCTACTTTGATGGAGATCAGTGTTATGGTCATAAAGTGATGAATCTTATCATTTGGATTCGACCTTATGGGAATACAATTGGAAAATGATGTAATCTAGTTTAGATTAGGTTGTTATGAATAGAGTTAAGGAGTTTGAATCCTAATTGTAATAGGACTGTTTATTAGATTTGCAGCTGTCATTTTGTAACAAATACCATGTCATATGGTTAGGAAAGGTGTCAAAAGTTAGGGATTCGATGTATCTAGCTCAGGATAAGGTTATATTATGTTGTAAATGATCTATAAGAGATGAAGAAGTCGAAATGCCAAGGGTTGGAAATTTTTAGCAAAAGACTCTGTTTATTGTAAGTGGCTGGTTTTCAGCTTAATACAGAGATGTCTACTTAGCCAACTTGAGATTCATAAAAATTTCTAGTGTGTTCTTGTTCTAATTGCATATTTTTACTATCCTATTGCAATGGTGTTTACTTATGTTACTCAGAATTGATCTTAGATGCTCTGACTTCCTACATAAACAAACTGACTGTGTGTTTTACAGTTTCACATGTATATCTCTTGACTAGAACTCTGATATGCCTTGACTTCCATGCTAAGTAGATTTTTTGGTTTTACTGAAGCTATTTTGACTCCATAAGCCCAATGTGCACTTGATAATGTGATTTAGAACCAATATATATCATTTATCTTCTTATTACCCCACATAGAGTTAGCCATCTATATTTCTATCAAAAATCATTAACCCTTGAGAGAGCCCTCTCAGGTTGAGGAGGCTAAGCCTTAATAAAAAGATTGGGTTGAAACAGTTACATGAGATTGATTTGATTGGAAGCCTATCAGGTCTGATTTTGTGATAACATATCGCGTGTCTAAAAATAGAATGCATGTCGATTATTATTATCTCTTAATAATAATTGGACAGTAAATAATAATTTATTCTCTTGAAGCACTTGATTTCAGTTAACTGAAGTGGAAAACCAGTTAGCTAAAGGAATTTAGAGTTCTAAGGTTGATTGGTGGGACATGCAAGTGGACTTAGTTGTAACTGAGTGATTCGAAGTTGTAACAAAGTTGGATGTGTATTTATGTGAGTTGTAAAGTAGTTTAACTCAGTTAAGTGAGTTAAACTCAGTTGTGCTAGTTGTAACTAAAGATACACTAGTGAGAGATCAATGAATTAAATATTAAATTAATTCACATGGAGTGATCTCACATGCAACTGAAGATTTACTACTGTTAACTACATGCATGTCAGATCCAGTGGAGACCCAGTTAAGAGATAGGTGAAAGGGACAGTTTGACTATTGGCTGTGACATTAGTGGGTGAACTCTTGAAACCATACACACATTGGATATCCCAATGAGGATTGCATAGTCAAGGCAAGGCAATATCTCATTCATTCAAGGATTGTGATCAACAGGGATTGCGCAGTGGATGCAAGTTGTCAGGAGGCAGTAAATTAGCGCATGTATTTGCCAATTTTTGTATGACAGTGTGAGACGATTGTATATTGTACTGAGAGCTCTTGGATTAGAGTTTTGTATGAGATTGTTTCATGATCCATGATATATACATAATATATGATAGTGGGGTTTTTAGCTTTATGCTTTCCTGGTAAAAACATTTGTGTTATGTGTGATTGATCTTTCTTCATGTGTTTGCAATTGGCGATTAAATTTCTGCAAAGATTTTAGTAGAAGGATTCTGTAGTTAACAATGGCATATAATTGTTAGATAAGGAGAATCCAAACAATACACAATTGTATTAAAATTTCTACACGACAACTTTTCCATGAGCTTCATTGAGGATGACCCACCTTTAATATTCCAAGACATACTTTCGGAGGACCTCATCCGCACCTAATTTGTACAATTATCCAACAATAATGGTAAAGTCTGCTACGCACACCATAAGTTCTTTCTTTTGCTGAACTGTATACTCCTCAAGCGCACGACCAGTAGTAAAAAACTGAATGATATCAGGGAAATGCTCATCAACCACTTTTATCGCAAACAACTGCGCATCTGGCAATCCATCATCTATATTGGTGGGCTCTTCTCCTAATTCAATGCACGACATATTGTCTGGCCCAACGTTTAGTCGTCCTTGTTTTACTATAATTTCAAAATCATATTCCTGAAATAACAACAACCATTGGAAAATCTCCCACCCCCCCTCCCCCAACATAGGATTTTTGACTAGGTACTTCAAAGCAGAATGATTAGTGAACATTTTAAAGTGACATCCCAACATATAATGGTGGAATTTCTACAGCGAATATATTATTTCAAGCCCTTCCCTTTCCATGGTTGATTGATTCGTTTCCGCGCTTGATAGTTTTCGGTTGACATAAGCAATAGGATGATCAATTTCTCCTTCCCCTGGTTGCACTAGCTCAACTCCGAGCGTAATACAAGAGGCATCCACATGTACATGAAATGCCTTGGACCAATTCCGGAAGACCATAATGGGCACAGTGACCATATTTTCCTTGAGCAACTCAAAACTCTGTTGGAAGTCCGCATCCCAATAGAACGTTGCATACTTCTTCAACATCTTTTCCATGGGCGCAGTTATCAACGCATATCCCTAAATAAACTTTCTATAGTACCCAGTATGCCCCAGTATTGAGCACAACTTCTTAATATTCTCAGGTACTTCCAAATTGACTATGAAAAAAATCTTGGTAGGATCCACCATCAATCCTTGCTGGCAAACAATGTGTCCCAACAGTATTACAAAGGGTACACAAAAAATACACTTTTTCATATTGAATGAGATATGATACTTCCTACAAGTATCCAACATTAAGCACATATTGGACACATGCTTCTTTAACAACCCAAAGACAGCCCAATCATCAAAATATACTTCCAAAAACTTGTGTATAAATTCTTTGAAAGCAGAAACTACCATGCGCGAGAAAATGGTAGGAGAATTCTTCAGTTCAAATGTAATAAATATATATTGGAAGGATCCCCATTCAGTAGAAAAAGTGGTCTTACTCCTATCTTCTTGTGCAATCCGGATATGATGATATCCCAAAAACCCATCTATAAAAGAATATGCTTCTTGACCTTCAACATTACCCAAAATTTCGTCTGAGAATGGAGTTGGGAATGGATCATGCACACACGCATCATTCAATTTGCACAGATCAACAAATATTTTAATTTCTCCCTTGGTATTCTTATCTTGCATAACCATTGGGCTTACCCAGTCAGATTCTTCCACAGGGTCAATGATGCCTGCTGCCACCATTTTTTCCAACTCTTCTTTCACTTTCTGCTTATATCTGGGGTTCAGTCTGCATAGACGTTGTTTTACAGGGCACACATCAGGATTCAATGTGATTTTCATCACTCCCAGGTCCCCAATGATTCCTTTTAATTATGAAAACTTTGTGAGGAACAGATCCTGATATTCTATCAGCAAGTCAACAAGCTTGCCAATGTATCATCATCCCATTAGTCCCCAATCTTTGCTAACTTAGGTTGTTCTTCAGTTCCAATATTCACTTGTATTAATTTCAATGGCTTTGTCACATCCATTGAAGTAATTGAGGGCCCATCCACTGCGTGCTACCCTTTAGATTCACCAATCATGATATTCCTTGGATCCTCATCATTTTCTTCTACTGTAAATTTTTTTCAATTCGTAATGGCGTTCATCTGCGCGTCCCAATCTGGTGGCACACACTCAATGAAAGGCTTAGTGGAATCAAATATGACTTCTTGAATATTATGCAGAGCCTGGCCAATTGTTTCAAACCAACTTTCAAAGCTAAAGGTAAGAATAAAATTGTCTACCAGCGCAAACCACTCACTAGTGCCTCTGTGCAGCTCGATTTCCAAGTACCATTTAGTAGGCACTTTTCCTAGCTTGTGAATAAACATATGAACCCATTCAGGTATTGGTTCTACACCCGATACTTGATTCCACTTGGCCAAATGTTTGTGTGGATCCTCTTTTCCAAAATATACATCCTCCTCTTTAATTACTGGGCATTCAAACTGCAGCCTCATCATGTGTGCACATTCCTCCCAATATCCCATATTTTCCTTATGTGTTTCTCACCATCTTGCTGGAGTAGCACGCAAGCCAAGATCCAAAGCATGGAATCTTTGTTCTATAGGCATAGACATTTCCAAATCTTATAGGAACATGTTTACATCAGTTGAGCCATCATAATGTGGGAAATCACATACCTCCGATGTTATACAATGCAAAGCGCGGGTCACATGATTACAACGTAGTGCATACACCTCATGTAGTCGGTTCTGCCAATTCTCTAGTTCTTCATCAGAGTATGTGAAACAAGAACTATCCTTCTCCCATTTAAGATTACCATTTGCTGTTAGATCAATCTAGTCTTCCTCGTGCAAATTTAGCTTATAGATTTAATCAATATCGTCCTCAACATGCACTGGTTCAGTATACCTTTGGCCTTCTGAAGGATCCAAAGGAATGATTACCCTAAATCCATTTCTCTCAAATTCCATTCTCCTTCTCTTTAGATTGATAACACCATCCATGTCAATGGCCCAATCCAATCCTTGCAGTGCAGGATAGGGATCAGTATCATCTACAATCTGTATGACTTCAAAATATGCCAACACCTTAACACCTTCTATATTGACCACAACGTTTGACAATATTCCCAAAGGAGTGTTTTTTTGCTGGTTAGCCATGTGAAGTTGGATAGTAGACCATTCCAGCTTTGGCTCTCCCATGCGCTACCTAGTTTGTCAGGTAGAACACTAGCATCCGATCCCAAATCTAGAATGAATTGGTCAATTTCATAAGCACCAATCTACGTAGTGATATGCATCTCTCTACCCATTCTTTTCTTGTTCTTGTAGATTTTGTTGACAACTCGCTTTTCTACCATGGGCTGTTCTTTCTCTACGCAATTTTCTATCAATGCCTGCAAATTTTCAACAACCTTATTTTTGTGTAATAACTTTATGCATGAATGTAAAAAAGGCTTAATTTCCTCTTCTCCTCCTACTTCCTTCAATTTTCTACCACTTTTCGAAGTATATCCTTCTACAAATTCTTTCCTTGCTTAAGTAAAGGTCTCTTTGGCGCGCTGAAGATTAAAGCCTTCTTTGTTTTCAGGTGCTTTTCGGATCCAAAAATCAGTGGCGGGTTGCTTTCTCTTATCTTCATTGGTAGATACACCACTCCTGGTAACTACATTCACACAAGGATCTTATTGACGAGTTTCTGCGCAAACCATCTGCGTTGGCGTCTTCTTTTCCTACATTTTAGCAATCAATATAGGAAAATCTTCTATAACATGATCAAATTGTCTACAGTACCTGCAACATTGTTGCAGTGGGTTTGGAAAATCATGCATTTAATGACCAACATCACCACAATTATAGAAAATCACTTAGCCTCTTCCTCGACCAACTGATCCACCTCCTCGGCCTCTTCCTCTACCTTGGAATCCTTCGCGCCCAGAAGGGGATGCTGGTGATGTAGGCTCAACATGCATTATATAGATCTCTGCTTTATCCAACATCATATCATAGGTACGACAATGCTGCTCATCATCCCATAATGACATACAAAACTTGCAAAATAACTGCTTTAAGTCAGGCTAGTATTTTCCAATCCTTGGGCAAGAATTTCTGTCATATAGTCCAACAATTTGAAATATTTTGCACCATATCGGATTATTTAATGGACTATGACCTGCAACATTTAGATAATTGTTGAAAACATGACACTACTCTTTATGATTCCCAAAAGCTTTGCGTTTGATACACCATACCTTTGCGCATACCTCCTTGCCTTTGTCCTTGCGTAGACTTTGAATTTCCAGATGCATTGCTTCCAGTTGACTCTGAATCTGTTGAGTTCCCAACGCAATAGGTGTTGGGGTAGCTTCCAGTTTCATTGAAATTTATACAGCCTTAGCTTGTGTGGAAATATTTTTCTGACCTAATGGCTGGCATAGATGCAAGGGAAACATAGCAATGAACCATTCCTTATGCTGAGTATCATCAATCACAAATCCACCAACTCTAATGTTGTGCTTCAATATTTTATCAGCCTCCCATATAGACTCATTATGATCTGAAAATGGGTTGGATAAATTTTTATTCTTTTCAAGAACCTCCCACTCAGTTAAACAAATAAAAGATCTAGCTTATACTTGAAAATTAGTGGAATTATGCTTGAAAGAAGTGTATGATTTTTAACTGTTTAAGTGTGTTAAGTCCATTTGTTCTTGATGAAATTAAAACTGTATAGCATCAATAATTTAGAAATAAAACATCCACACATAACATCAAAATTAATCTAAGAGTTCACCTGAATATCATGGGCTACGTCTCCTTCAGCTTTTGTCATCTTGACTTGGCTCTTTGGGATTATGGTAAAGTTTCTTTTAAAAGTTCCACACTTAACTCCAATGGTTACTGAACTGAATGAAAGGGCTTAGAATACCATCTATATCCCTTTCATGGCTGTCATCACTCTGCAAACAAATCTAGGCTCCCTTAGACTTGATTCCTTCTGTTGGTGCTCTCAGCTACACTAAGCTTCTCTATGGCACAAAATCATTCAGAATTCTTTTATTGTCCCTAAAACCACACCTAATATCTCCAACACACATCATACACCAAAAATCAACTGGTCGTTTGCTCAAAACGAGCACTGCATCCCCAAACTAGGCCTTCCTCCACGGTTTGTCCTGGGCTGCCCAAAAATTCCCTTCAACTTCTAGAGCTATAGAAGTCTTCAAATGGCTCCTAAACTCCCTTCATTGGATTCATAATGCCAAAAATAGTCAGGATATACTATTGGATCACTGAAAATGGCCTTCGACTACTCTGGTTTCGCCTCCAACACCTGTCGGCACCCCTTGGCACTAAGGTCAATGAAAAATTATTTGATGTGTTCGCGACCTCTATAAGTCCTCAAAAGCTTCTGAAACCTCCATAAAGGGATTCATAATTCTGATTAAAGTCATAAATGAATATTGGTTTACTGCATAAGGTCTCTAGTTTCCCTGGCTAGGCCCTGAACAATTGTTGGCAAAAGTTGCCATTGGTGGCCCTTAGAACTTCACTGAAGCATATCAGCCTCCAAAATTCCTCTATAGCCTCTGAAACCACATAATTAGTCCCAGAAAATCTAAAATATAAAAAATTTACTATTGGATTTCTGAATAAGGCCTCTAGCTCCCCTGGCTAGGCCTCAAACTGTTGCTGCCTCCTGGTGGCCCTGGTGGTCCCTTGAACTTCACTGGAGAAAAAACCTGCTCAAAAGTCCTCTAATGGCTCTGTAACCCAGTCCATTGAGTCTATAATGTTGGAGATAGTCTAAATTTACTATTGGCACTCCAAAATTGGGCGAATCTAGCTCAAGATAGAGCCTGAACTCATTTTTCCGAATGACCCCTAAAGAAGCTTCACTAATTGTGGAGAACTGGACTTAACTCTAGTTAAGTTGGAAAATTCTACCAATAATGGTGTACCTCCACCATAAAAACTACTAGCATTAAACTTTTGTGGTTAATGTGGGCATATGCTCCATAAAATTCGTGGTCACACTAAACTGGAGCGGATAACCATAACCCCGTGGTTAATTCTGCATGTGAACACATCACAACCGTCTACAGAACCGTCAGGGTAGCGGTTGGTGTTATGGTTACATTAAATGGAAACTCTGTCATGTGAACATGTTGTAGGTATCTGCAGAACTGTCCCGGTAAGGGCTTAGCCCTGGGTCACTGGCTAGCGATCGTATGGGGAGGGGGGGGGGGGGGGCTGGCCTCCCAAACCCCCAAACCGAAAACTGTAACATAATAAAATCAACTGTCGAATGTTAGTTTTTAAGAACCAACATAAATCCTGACTAGAACAACACGACGCTTGCAGGCTGGAGGTCAAGCGGTTGACTCCCAGGGAGTCTGACCTAAAATTTTATACCGCGTTTCTGGGCCACTTGGCGGCCCGACAAACTCTTATTGGTTTGAAACTACAAAAATTCAATCAATTGCCAAATCACAACCGGCCACTTGTCCAACGCTGATTGGACCGAATGGAATATTTCAGGGGATATTTCGAGAAATATTCCTTGGAATATTCTCTTTTTTATTTTCCAAACTTCCAAGTAAAACTTGGTCAAAGTCCAATTTTTGCAGTTTACTGGACTTTTCAAACTACGATAACTTCTTCATACGGTGTCGGTTTTTCGAACCGTTCGTGGCACCGGAATCAGAAGACGAGATCTATCCAATCGCTCAAGTTCGGAACACTTTCGAACACTGAATTTTGAGCTATCTCTTAGGTCCATGTTCCAGTTTTGATCACATTAGGTTCTTGACGAATGACCTTCATTTATGTCACCAGTTGCAGGTATGACTTAGGTTTCTTAAACTGCTCTTTTAGGGGTCCTTTAATTTATTCAAGGGTAGAATTAAGGTTTTCTTGTGCATACCTAATGTACCAATCTAGTGCACAGTCTTGAAATGCAGTAGCCAGCTGCGCTTTCCTAATATCAATATTGTTCACTTGTTGAGCTTGCCATACAACCTAAGTTACAAACCAGAAGTGATCAGTGTCCTTATTCCCAATGCCTCTGAAATTAGGTAACTTCATGGATGCAGCCATATCTACTTCAAGGGGAGGTGGAGGTGGAGATTGACTGCGCGGTGGGGTAGGTGATTTGTAATGTGAGCTCAGAAGTGGAGTGGATGGGGTAGGAAATAGATTCAAGGGCTTATGATATGACGAGCTTTCTTCTTCAGAGTCAGTTTTTGGTTCAGGTTCAATATCAGATCTCGGCTTCAGAGGGCTATAAAGGAATTTTTCATAGTCTTCACGGTAAATTCTTCCACTGACGTAACTAAACCTCTTTGATTCATTCAAGCAATATGTTTGCACAGACAACCCCGTTCATACAATAACATTTTCAGCAATAATTTCAATGAGCGCATAAAATTACCTCTAGGGACTTTGAAAAACCTTCTTTCTGATTCAGAATACGACATGAATTGGTCAACATCAAATTTAGTCACAAATCTTCCCAGAAGGCGATCGATCCAATGATCTACTACACAAGTAATCTTATTATCAAACTTCTCTACTTGCTGGATCAATTCAGGAGTCCACTCAGTGACTACATCGTATTTTATGCAGTGATGGAATTCAACGAAGCGTGACAACCACTCATGTAGTTCATGTGCAAAGGAAAAAAAGAAAATTTCACGCACTTTTGTATAAATTTACTTTTTTCCCCACTGTTTGCCAGATAATTTGGTGCTTCTATTCTCCTGCAGCGCAAAATCCAAGATGTTTCTATCCAACCAGTCTTGTAATTATTTGTGTGATGGATGCCATAACATCAAATCTCCTTCAAAAGGATGATCCTGGTCCCTGCAATGGAACCATTTTTTGGCTTGATCCTAACCCAGGTTCAGAGTTTATGGATAAGTCAGCAACCCCTCCAACTACTAGCCATTTCGGCAATGATTTGCTTGTGCAGACCAAAGTCTCACCCAAAGCAGTATGGGGGGGGGGGGGGGGGTGATGGAACTAGGTTTCCACACCCTGAGAGAGAATTTAATGAAGTGGTTCTCAACAAAACCCCAAGTGAAATTATACAGATGCGTGCAACAATTTATATCAATATCACAGAAAATATGCAATTATCAATAGAATAACACATAAATTCTTTAGCGCAGACAACATATCAAAACTAGAATGATATATTAATCAAGGTAAGCACTTAAAAAATCTCTTAATCATCAATAATCATGCATAATCATATCAGACAACTTCGCACATTCATCAATAAGTAAACATATATTGCGAACTTATCAGAGCATAAATAGTAAATATAAACACATAACACAGAGAACTTCGCCAAAACTATTCTTTCTATTAGCTTTCAGATCTGTCAATACATCAACGGTCTTTCAAAAACCCTTAAAAACCCTTCCACGCACATAGCGAGTGGAGTCTGCACACAGTCAGGACTAGGTCTCCGTGCACACAACCAGGAGGAGCCTTTTACCTAACCCAAAAACCCTTACAAACACAAATACTATAAGAACATCAATATCTCATAAACTTACTTAGAACTATAACTACTTAGCTTAGACATACTCTATCTATTTATAATACGCCTAGTGCGCAGATATTATGGTCTCAAACCATGTTTTGAGGCCCACAGTTTACATTTAAGCCTAATTACATCCAAAATTGGGGCAAAAATCCCTTTGACTTCATTTGCACAATGCACACATACAAACATATAAACATATAAAAAATTGTCTTTGGGACTTGTGCCTTAGGGGACCCTACTCCAACACTACTCCAGAAATGACTAAAAGAGGTATTGATCTTCAAATTGTATGGGATCCAAAGACATGTTTTCCATGATGGTAAAAGTACACAGGGAGTACAGGGACAGTGTCAAAATGCTGTGTAACACTTATAAGGTTCTAGTTCAAAGGCATACACTCGAATCTCTGTGTAATTCTGGTATAGATATCAATCTCTGGTTTTAACCTGATCACTTAAGTGAAGTATTATTTTGATGTCTTGGTCAATTCTCGGCTCATTTTGGCTGCTTAGAAGTTGGGAAACTAGATGGATAAATGAATCATTGAAATCTGCAAAAGAAAACTCTGTTGAGATAGATCTGACCATCTCAATCCAGTGAATAACTTGTTGATTTACACCCTGATCATCCTGCTTGTGCAATGTGATTGATAATGGATCCCCCTGTTGAAAAAGAAACATATGAATAAGTACATAAGTGTACTTAAACACTCCTTGAGTTGTCAAGTTCATCATTTTTTCATGCATATTATCAGGAAAGAATTGGCTGTAATTGTACATGAATGCAAGCTAATTGTCTTTAGAGAAAATGGAGAAGTAACCAAGAATGGACTCATCCACTGTCCTATCATTTGGATAGCCTAATAACTAGGAAACTAATGAAATGATAGGTCTAGTGGCTTCAGGGAACATGGGGGATGGGTAAGGAGGGTTCTTCTTTGGAAATTTAGCATCATCAGGAAGGAATGTTTCAAAGATTTATGCTCTCTAAGGAAAGGTTAGGTTATGGTATAACTCCATGAGATTAGCTTGAGAGAAAAATTTGAGGGAATCACTCTGTGGGATCAGTAATGTATGGTTACTGGTCTCTAGAGTGATAGAAATAAGAATGTTTCCATTATGAGCTACCACTGTCCTTTTAATGGGATCATACCTGGCTTGACACCAGGTGACTAGGTTAAGGAATTCATGGATATGAGGGAATGAATATAGAGGTAATAAGGACTCCCAGAATTTGACATCATCATACTTGTACAAATAATTCTATTTTAGCCATAGGTGCAATTCATAGAGCTTGAATTCTCACTCTGTGTCTATGATTTTGAAGTATTTATCAGCCAAAGGGACATGGTCAAGATCGACCGGGGTAGACACACAAGGGTTTATTCAACAATTGGTTTTCGAGATTTTCCTTGAAATGTGTTTGTTATGCTAATAATATATGAAGGGATAGTCTCTACAAATAAAATTATGTTTGATAGAGCAACAGATGGCGGAGCTGTTAACGCAAATATGTCTCTATAAAACGTAAAGTTCAACAACAATATTAAATGAATCAAATGTGGTGCAAGGAAAGGGATTTGTTTATTTATAGTGTGCTTGAATTACCATTATACGATCACTGTTAGAGAAACATGACAATGGTGGATAACAGTAATGGAGAGATGGGAGTGAAATCGGGTAAACAACGGTAATGGAGTGGGGTGTAACGAGACGGAGAAAGGAAACGGTAGGGGAGCGCAGTGTAACGAGGTAGTACAGGTGGCGGGAGTTGATTTGGTGTTAGGAAATGGTTAGTGGAGGAAAGTCACGACCATTGGTAGAAGTAAAAACCATCGTTGGTTCGAATGCAGATTTCAGAAGGGGTAGGCGGTAGTAAGCGGATTTGAGCGGGGGGTAATATGCGAAGCGTTGTTGGAGTGACATGTCGGTAAGGGGGGCCTTCCATTGGAAAACAAATTTTTGGACGCCCCCCCTTAATGAGAAATGGGCAATGGGGGTGTGAAAAGGCTTCCCCATCGTTGATATGGGTCGGGAAAAGATCGATCATTCAAATTTGCTAAAAAAATAATCACATCACGACAAAAATCCTTTGTCGCTTACATACTTTGGATAAATCAAATTTTCACTTTATTACATAATGTTTAACCACTAAAATATTGCGATTAACTCTAATAAATTAATTTAATTCCTAATTTAAAATTTGGCGCATTTAAACAAGCTTCCGCTAGCTTTCTTTTCTTTTTTATTGAAACTAAGCAATTTATTTCTTTTATTGCTTTGAAAATATGCCTAGCATTTTCAATCTTTGGCCTTAATTTTTTAGAGCATCTACCTATCATTTTCTAATATGAATAATTTATTTTGTCATGAGTCCTAAGATTTTTTATTTTTATCTATTCATATCCAAACTTAACATTTATTAATTTTTTAATTTTTTTCTACTATGTCTAACTGATCAAAACCAAAAATGTTACAACATCAATGCCAACTGGGGATTGCTTCCTCCTGTAGGGTGCAGAGAACTATTAGATCCAAGTGCCTTCTCCTCGAGCAAATGGAGTCTTTGTTGAGAAAAGAAACATATTTGAAAATAAAGCAACCTGGTATTTATAAAATGATGAATGTGTGAATCAATTCTGCATCTTCAGTACTGGATGTAGTGCTTCAGATATCTTCCATTGACTGACAATGAAGAAAACTGTTCTTCCAAGTTCTGCAAGATGAAAGTATTGTTACCCTTGAATTCTACAATACTAAAAGGTACAAACCAGAGGTTGTCAAAATTTTCATGTTTTCCTCTTTCTTGCCTCCTAGCATCCCATCTCAATACCAAATCTTCTTCCCTGAAATATCTTTCTCTAGCTTTTCTATCAAAGAGAATTTTTATTTTGTTTTGGTATTTCTTTATCTTGTACTAAATTTCATCCCTATTTTCATTTAGTTCAAAGATTTGTTTGATTCTCCTAGAAAAATCATTAGGTTCTTCATTAAATTCTTGTAAAAACTCCAAAACAGGGAAAGCTATATTTGCAGGAAAAATTGATTCTTTACCATAAACCAATTGAAATGAAGATTTACCTGTAGATATTTTTGGGATATCCTATTAGCCCAAACTGCATAAATAAGGTGACTGTCCCAATTCTTCATATGATCTTCTAATGTCTTCCTGATTACTTTGACCAAACTCTTGTTTGATGACTCTGCTTTACCATTTCCCTGTGGATAGTAAGGAGAAGAATGATGCAACAATATTTGATACTTTTGACAAGATTAAATCATTTTCACACTATTAAAAGATGTTTCATTATCAGTTACTATCTGTTGAGGACATCCAAATATAGATAGAATGTTTTCTTCAATGAACTTGATGACTACAGTGTCCGTGGCATTTCTAACTTGAATGGCCTCGACCCATTTGGTGAAGTAATCTGTTGCAATTAGTATCCATCTATGCTGGTTGCTTGATGCTGGATGAATTTCCCCTATGAAATCCAATCCCCATTGTAAGAAACGTGTTGAAACTAATACTGGAACCAAAGGAAGTGTTGCAAGTTTTTGCTTCCCATCAAACATTTGACATGGAGTACAACTCCTAACCTTTGCTCCTACTTATGCAAACATAGCAGGACAATAAAATCCTACACTCAATATTTTATAAGCTGTAGCTCTCCAGGCATAGAGTCCACCACATATCCCTGCATGAAACAGTTCAATAATCCCTTCTGTTTCACTTTATGTCAAGTAAAGCAAAAGGATATTGAGTGGATCCTTCCAGTATAAATTTGAATTGATGATACAATACTTCACAACCTTTAACTTCAGTGTCTTACATTGATTCCTTGAATATTGAATAGGACACTCAAAGTTAATAAGAAAATGTACAATATCATAATACCATTCTGACAGTAATAATTTCTCATCAATATGAACAGGGACTAATTGGTTTGAATATGAAGGTTCTTGTGTATTCTTCCCTTTTGAATCTTGGGAAGGTTCTTGTGGATTCTCCCCTTATGCATTTAGATAAGGTTCTTGTGGATTCTCCCATTGAGTGTTTGGAGAAGGTTCTTATGTATTCTTCTCTGAAATTTCAAAAACATAATTTATCCCCAAAACTTTACAATTAGATTCAACTAAAAGTTTAGCCAAACCTTGACCTTTTACCAACTTTTTAGTTTTGATAATAAGATCAAATTCAAGAATTTGGGTAATCCATCTTCCTCTTCTCCCATCAGTGTCTGGTTGAGTTAGGACAGTTTTCACAGCACTGTTGGGAACATGAGTAGTAATGGTTGAGTGAAGGACATAAATTCTGAAGGGCTTTAAAGCTTGGACTAGGGAATAAGCATGTTTTTCAATACTATCATATTTAAGTTATGCGTCTCTCATGACTTTATTGAAAAAGGATTTAGGTTGATCATCACCATCTTCATTATTTTTCAAAAGGACAAAAACTAAAGTGGTTTTAGAGGCAAAATAAAATATGCTAAATGGTTTAGAATAATTACAGTTGGCTAAAGTAGGGGATTCAGAGATGGCCTTTTTATTCTAGTTAAAAGCATATGTAGCATGTATTTTCCACTTAACTTCATGATTCTTCTTTAGCATATCAGTGATATCCTTAACTATTTCAGCATAGTTAGGAATGATTCTCCTCAGGAAGTTAATCTTTCCAAGAAAAGCTTGGATCTCCTTCTTGTTCCTCGGCAATGAAAGTACTTGGATAATTGAAACCTTTTTAGGATAAATTACCACTCCTTTTGTAGAAATGATGTGGCCGAGCTGTGTCCCTTTTCTCATAGCAAACAAAGACTTCTTGGGATTGAGTGATATCTCGAATTTTCTAAACTTGTCAAAAAATTTCATCAAGTGTTTTAAATGTTTATGATCTAAGTTAGAGAAGACAGTAGGGTCATCAAGATATATAGCAAAAAAATTGTTTGTATTACCCACAAAAGCTAAGTCCATAGCTCTCTGAAATGTTTCTCCAGCATTTGTTAGTCTAAAGGGCATCCTCACAAACATAAATGTACCCCAAGGAGTGGTAAAAGCAGTCTTATCTTTGTCCTCTGGACTCACCATTATCTAGTTATATCCAAAGAAACCATCAAGCATTGAAAGTATATTTTCATCTTAAATTTTTTGAAGCAAATGATCCATTTTGGGTAATGGGTAGTTGTCTTTTAAGGATGATTTGTTTAAGTTCCTGAAGTGTACACAAAGTATGATTTCTCCATTATTTTTCATGACAGTAACTAAATTAGCTACCCAATATAAGTATCTTAATGGAACAATGATTTGAGGATCAAGTAACTTCTTAAGTTCTTTCTCTATTATAGGGAGCAAGACTGGATTGATTATTCTTAATTTTTGTTTATAGGGTTTTTCTTTAGGTTTTAATGGAATTTTATGCTCAATGAGAGATGTATCATAAGTTTTTAATTCAACATAAGGCCAAGCAAAAATATCCTTGTAAGATTTAAAAAGATTCAAATATTAAATTTTTACTTCCTGAGGTAGAGATGCAGGGATTTTAATGTTCTTGATATCTTCAGGAGTTCCAATATTATATTCTTCAATATCCTCTTCAAGTGAATTTGATAATGGATTCTTGGGAACATCATTTTGGTCAAATAACTTTTCTAAGGGGACTATACCTTTGGGAATGAATTTGTTTGACAATTGAATGATATTATGGTCAGCCATTTTTTAATTTAAATCATAAGTTTCATTTTATTTATTAACTTCATTCATATCTGATTGATCTTCTTCAATTTGCAAAACAAAGAATTCATCAATAACCTGTAGAAAATATTTTAACTGTTCATCATTCTCAAATATTTTCCAGTATTTAAGATTGTCAGGAATAGATGGCCTATTTTTGACTTGAGTTTGATATTAAAATTGCATTTGATCTGGAATTTTAAATGAAATAGCTGAAACAGCTAGGGATTCTGCATGAATATTCTAATTTATAGGGATAGCTATAATATTAAATGCATGAAAGAAGTTTTCCACTGAATCCCAAACCTCATTTCTGTAATATCTAATCTAGGATGCTTTGTTTGGCAAAGATTCCTACCTTGTCTAACTATGAGTTAAGAGTCATTGAAAACACTTAAGGTATGCACTTTAAGACTTTGAGCTAACTCTAAACCTAGAAGAAAGGCTTCATACTCTGCTACATTACTAGTAACATCAAAATCAAGTTTGCAGGATTGGGTTTTTTTTTTTTTTGGTGAATTAACACAACACTAGCTCCAGCTCCATCTTTTGAATATGACCCATCAAAATAAAATTTCCAAATATCAATATTGACAGTTTTTAGGGTTTCAAAAACATCTCCAATTTTAAGTTGAGAATTCTGCAAATTATTTGAAGATAATCGAAAACAACCAAAATCTTGGTCAAATGCATTTATGGGATGGTTTCTAGCTTGATTTTATTTGCAAATAGTATGAATGAATTTTACCTCCCTATATAACCTAAGGTTTTCACCCCCATATACAGGAATTGTAGCAAAATACATATCCATTTGAAGGCTTCCTTCTATATTGGCACAACAAGATCTTGATGGAAGCATTCAAAACTTTGGAGGGATATCAATGACCACAATGTCCAAAACTACACTTTTTACAGGTATTTTGGCTAAGGTTACCACTAAGTCTTTTATGAGTCCTAGACATGGTACCCTTTTAGAATCAAAGGTATATAGGTCATGGTAAGATCGAGTAATTTCCAAATTTAATTAATCCATAATAACCTTTGGCATAAGATTATGTGAAGCTCTAGAATCTTACATGCAGTTATATAACAAAGAATCATGTGCTTTCAAAGTAACATAGAGAGGTGGCACTATTTCATCTATCATGTCAGAGCTTGGACCAAATACTACATAGGTTTTTTCATATTGTAGACTAATTACATCCCCTTTAGCATATACACTTTAATTTTGAATCCATTTTGTAACTTTATTTTTGTATCGAGGGTTCTTTGAAAGTTCTGATAATGGGATGGGAATTTTGACTCTCTCTAATTCCTTTTCAACATAAAAAGCTGTTAAAACAATTTTATCAATTGAAGTGGTATCATTTAACTAATTTAAAGGTTGGATTGTTGTTGTTTGTGTTTCAACAGATTTTATCCGTGGTTCAATTATAACAATATTTTTAGGAGGCCTTCCAAGGCCTTCCATTGGTCTTAAATCATACCTCCTATTTAACTTTGCATTTAAGAATTCAAAGAAGGCTTGATATTTAGACACTTGAGAATTTTCTTGATCCTCTTGGGATGTTTGATTTGAGGGATATGGATAATATCATTTTGAACATATGTATTGTCAAGATTTTTAATATCTTATGTGATCAAAAGAGTACTATCATCAGGTTGTTTATCATCAATCAATAAAGGAGGTGGAATTTGTTGATCATTACTAGGTCTTTGAATAATTTGAAGCTGAGGAGCTTTCTTAAATTGAGCTTGAGCTTGAGTCTAAGGTCTAGCAACAGTTTGCTGGACTATTCTTGGTTGAGTTTCAATTTTAGAAATCCTATTAGAAAGGTTCCTAAGTAATGAAGTTATCTCATCTATCTTTTTATCTTCATTTTTAGATTTTGGAAGAAGAAGCAACTTCTTGATTAGCTTTCATTTTCCTCTGAGCCTTTCCAGCTTTGGCTTTAAGTTTAGCTGAAGCAGATCTATTAGCTTAAACTTCAATTGCATTAGTTTGTATGTCTTCTAAAGTATGAGATGTTCTTACTCTAAGCATTACTGGAAAGTCATCTTCAAAATATTTGGAAAATGTAATATTCCAAAATTTGCAAGCAGCAAATTGGAATATTAATTTTTTCCTATGTCATCTAGGAGATGAATAAAATGGGTGAAAGGCCCATGAGTAGGAATATAATCCCTCATAGTGTGAAAGGGATCATTGGAGCAGCTTCTTTTTCACCTTCCAGTGTAAAAAGGGGCAATTTGCATGAGGACAAGGTCAAGTTTGTCCAAGTCAACAACGCTACCTAAGAGGTGTAGCTTGCTTGAGAAGACAACGCAGTTTGAGAGGGAGGAATATTCCTTGTGGAAGAAACCCTAATGTGTGGGGTCTAGGGCAAAGAGGCATTTACTTGCATAAAATGAGGAAGGGGCAGCCATAGTGAGATATCTTGGAGCATTTGATCATTTGTCTGTTTAGACTATTTGCAGTCTTCGGCTGTTTAGTTGAGTTGCAGTGCTGCTTAGCACGAGGGATTCATGCTTAGGATTTCCTCTCCTTCTTGAGAGGCCTCTTGAAGGATTGAATTTCATTTTCTCCACATCTTGGCTCAAGGCCAAAGCCATTATTCAGTCACTGCGTTATTTCTGCTGAAGTATAACATAGTGTTGCTCGGTGTTGCAGTGGAGGGGTTCCACAACACCTTTCCTTGACTCATATTTTAGAGGAGGGAGCTCCTATTACTTAGGGAGGTTAGTGAAGGAGGTTTCTGAGCTGATTGCACATATTTGGCACTAGGCCAAGCATTATCTATCTCCTACAACGCATTCCATCTCCTTGACTGCGTTATTTCTGAGCATATTTGCAGTGGGGGTTGCACCACTATTTTGGAGGGCAAGATCTTCAGGGAATGGATCAGAATTTCACCTGAGAGGTCCATTGGATGAGATCTATGCACCATATGTAGCATATTCAACTATCTTCATCCATTTCTATTTTCTGAGTTGCAGCTGCTACCTAGCAACTTTGGCATTTCTGCAGAATTTCCATTTGTATATGTATTGCAGCTAATCCTTCAGAGGATTGTGAACTATTGTTGTATTAGTGTTTTCAGGGGTTGAAAGCTTGCTCCCCCTCATTTATCGAGCTGATATTGTCATATCATTACATTTTCATTTTGTATGTTGCAGTGGATCTCCATATAAACTGCGCAGTCATAGCTAGGGCATATTTATGTAGCAGGGTTTTGTCACATTTGATGTACATGTCTTATTGAGGCTTTCATTGCCTAGCTTGAGTGAGTGATTCCTAAAAGCATTGTACTCTCTTGCTGCTACATTATACATTGATCAGATATTTGCATCTTCATGTGTCATGGCTCATTAAAATAATGCTGTGTATTCAATCCTTGTTCAAGTATTGTTGCAGTCCCCTCATCGGGAAATTTTTGAGGACATCTAAGTGTGGGAGATATGTTTAACCCACTTAGAAGGATTTATTTGGAGCCTCCTCTTGGATTCAACACTTAGATACATTGATCTAAGGGATCCAGTTCCTGGTTTCAATTCCTGTAGCAGCCATTACTGGAAAATTCATTTTCCATTCATGCCTTGCTAGTTGTTCCAGATTTGGAATATTATAGAAAACCTAACCTTTGCTGCTGCTACTGGTGGTTTACAATCAACATGCATTTTGTTAAATATATTAATGAATTCATATACTGGTTCATCATAATTTCTTTTGAGTTCTTCAAATTCTGTCAGTAAATAGACAAGATCCTTTTTAACACCCTATTGATTCTTAACTATAGTGATTAATTTTTCCCAACTTCGAATAGAGTGTGCCCTAAATTTTCTAAAAAAGATCCTAAAATTTACTTCTAAGGATTGAACAAACAATCTCATATATACATTTTAATGTTCTATATTCATATTTTAAACAAAGTCTAAGAATGCTGCTAAATGATCTTCAACAAATAAACTATTTTCCCCATTAAGCCCTGGAAGATGTTTCAAGTATCCATCACGGAAATTGTTTAGTATGTTTGGAAGTTGTAAAGAAACATATCTTGCTTCAAAATAGGTTGAAAACCAACCATACCTTGTGATGAAGATGAAGAGGATTCTGAGGTGGTGGTTATAGAAGATGATGAGGTAGATGAAGAAGATGGAGGTGAATATGGAGGGGTAAAAGAATGTGGTGGAAGAAGTAAGGTTGAATATCTCCTAAAATATCTCAAAGGTGTACAAATGACCAAATTTTGGACCTCTAATTCTCCTTCTTTATGTTCAAATAAAGGATTTGAAAATAAGGAGAAAAGATTTTCTGGTTGAGTAGAAGTAGATGGAAAATAATAAGAGGTTGGAGAAATGAAATCAATAGGTTTGAATTCAGGTAAGTGTAAATTCAATTCCTGTTATGATATGGGAGATTCAAAAGGTACTTCAGGTACTTGATATGATTCTAATGAATGAACCAAAAGAGAAGATTAGAAATCAACTCCTTTAGAGATTAATTCATGTACCGTAGGTGGTAAATCTTCTGAATTTAAAGGTATAGGTCCATATCTAAAAGGATCAGGAACTGAAGTGGCTACTGGTTGAGGAGGAATATAAGAAGAAGGGGTTTGAAGTATTCTTCTTGAAGAGGCTTGTCTTACCAGTCTTTATGGATCTAACAAAGGTAAAACAATCTCAGAATCAGAGTGAGACCTGGTATGTCTTGAAGGAGCCAGCTTTGGGTTTTGTGAAGTCGCTAGGTGAAATATTTTAACCCTACTAGTCCTTTATTCAACTTTAAAGGAATAGGAATATTGTTGTCCCAGGGAAAATTGATCAAATTTCGTATCCCCGATAATGACGCCAGTCTGATGTCGTCCTCTGAGATAATTATAGGTCAATTAATCATGCCAGAGCATCTAAAATATTTTGTTTGTTTTTAAAATGGGTTTTTGGATGACCAATGTATTAAGCAAATACAAACAGATTTTTTAAACTTTTGATAGTATTAAGTATTAAGAAAAGGGTTGTTGCTTTAATTCAAAAGAATGATTTAATTTTTCATGTGTGAAGTGAGAAATAGTAAGAAAATACAATCAGTTAAATATTATGATTGAATGTTTAATTTATCATAAGTATGAAATGCTATCAAACAAATTTTAACAGCTTAACAAGATATATCTAACATTATGAAGATTACTAACAATTAATTGATATAGAGGGATTTATACAAACATATAGTTCAATAAGACAATCTCTAAAATGGATTATAACTTCAGAGGATTTAAGATAGACTAAAATACAACTCTCTCTTACCTACTTATCTTCATAAAAATCAAATATATGCAGAAAACAGAGTGAAATGAATACTAGAAAAACTTACAAGGAGAAAAATTGATTGAAGAAAATCCATAATCCTTTTATTAATCATAAATGATAAAAAAGCTCATACACTTCTGCTTAAAAATGCTCATCCAAGGGTGAAACCCTTAATAAATCAAATGGAGAGTTATTTATGCTAATTTATATCACTAAAAAGTATCTAAATTGATTACAAAAATAATATCAAATAATAGTAAAACGAAAACTGATGAGTGATCTGTCACTGTCTTTGAGGAAGTAGTTGATGATGTGGCCCCAAAAAGTGCTGTTGTGGTGACATGTTGTTGGAGACAAAAGTTACTCGATGGTTTCACACAAGTGATCCCATCTGTCCTAAATTGGTATATCCATATTTAATAATCTCCTAAAAACTTCATCTACTTCTGTGTCTCTTTCAAAAATAGGCTTGTCAATGAAGAGATGTTTAATTTCATGTTTAATTATCAAATCTAAATCTAAAGCTTCCATAAAATCTTAGCTTGTCATATAACCTTTGATTCCCACAAACTTTCCTTTATCAATGGTTATGGTGTAAATATTTTGCAGTACTCCTCAAAGTTTATCAATTTGTCCTTGGGAGCTACTAATCTAGGAAATCCCCTCTGATTTAATAAATTAAACTTGGTTTGAAATCGTTGGACAACAATGTCCAAGGTTTGACATTTAGTCTCTAATTGATTGGATAGATTCTTTTTCTGCAACACTTTCTTGATCTCCAAAATAGTGGTTGTTCTGTCTATAACGCTGATATGTTCCAATTATGCCTTGTTCTTTGAATTCAACACTTTAATCATGTCAGAGGCTTCTACTGGTTTCTGCTTTAGTGTTGGATTTTCTTGTTCAATGAATGATTTGCACTTGTTGATGAGTTCCTCTTGTTCAAAAATGATCTGTATGGATGGCCATACTTCACTCATTGCTTGGATTATTTCAGTCCAGATACTCTCCTTGGCTTGGGCCAAGGTATCTGCCATTAGAATCTCACTTTCCAACTTATGAACCTTCTGTGCTAATCTGAGAGATTTTTTCATCTCTTCCATGTACAGGGTGTCATTCTTTACCTTATGAGCTTCTAAGTTTTTGAGTTTCTCTAGAATATTTTCATTCTCTTGCTTCTATAAAGTCAAATCCTGGACAAGCTTGGTTGGATCACCTGTTGTTGATGTAGATTATACTGTTGTTGATGGAGAGCTCGGCTCTATACCTGCAACTGCAATAGGTGTTTCATAAGTTGAATTTAATTATTGATTTCAAGTTTTTAAGTTGAATTCGATTATTGATTCTGCTAATGTTAGTGAGAGGGTTTGATTTCTTTTCGAAAGTTGTTTGTTCATAAGAATTCGCGTGTTTCATTACTTAGCTGATCATCATAAGGAAACATTAACACTCTGACTTAGAAAATGAATCAAGAAAGTGCAATGCAACTCATGTTTATGACTCCGGATTGACATATAAATATTGGAGGATTAATCTAGCAATTATTTCTCCCAACATTTTTTGGCGCCGTTGCTAGGGAGTTGTAATTTCTGATTTAGGTAATTATCACTGTCTGAGTTTCAGGGATCTTGCAGGGCTATTAGAGGGAAGATAAAGTATGGTAAGATGTGAGTGAAGAGCCACACATCCAATTTTGTGGGGTTGCTCCAAAGTCTGACCGATTACTGCTTGTTCTAAAACTTTATCTTCCATTTCCTTATGCATAGAAGTAGAAGTAGACCTAGGGATAATAGAGGTAGATTTATTTATTGTTTTCAATTTCTTGAAACTTTTGGTTCGACAAAAATCCCATTAAATAATCCTACTAATCGTTACGCAAGTAATAAGCACGAAAAAGGTAGCAATAACGGCAAGGAGATTTTACAAGGAGAACTCCCAATTTAGGAAGGAGTAAGGCTATCCATTGAATCCTTCTCCAATCATCTTAGCAGCAACACATCGTCAATCAACATGGAAAACAATGGAGGGGAGAATAGGAACAATGAATGAAACCACAAAGAAAACCATGGAGAGGGAGAAGGCCCAATGATGCCTTTCTTTGGAGGAAATGAGGATGGACCTAGAAAAAATGATGGGTCGAGGGGAGGACTGGAAGAAGAAGACGAAGAAACTATCTTCGGCTTCTGAATCCTAGATGTAACCAGGAATGTCAGCATGAAAATCATACCGATGACCTCTCTTCCACTTTTGTACGGTAAGTCATTTGAAGGCCCTGACGCTTTTCTTTTCGAGTTCGATATATTATGCAGAAGCTATAATTATTATGATGATGCCCATAAACTCAAGTTGTTCCCAACCACCCTGAAAGATGCAACCCTTAGGTGGTTCAAGAGCCTGGGAGAAAACACCATTTACTCTTGGGATGTGTTGACGGGAAACTTTGTCTGGCCAACAGTAGGGGATCTCCCCGGTAGAAAGTCCCGATTAGACCTTGAACCGTTTGGAGTAGGGATCCCGTCTGGGGTGTGGGTCCGGCTACCGCTTAAGACGCCTTCCCTTCGGTCTCAAAAGAACCTGATTGGACCTGTGGACACACCCTTATTCACATGGTACAAAATACATGATTGATGCATTAAACATGAATCAAACACTATGCGTAGCAAGATTATAAATAAAGCATGTACACCTCAGGAGATGTCATTAGCAACACATCTTTGGGGGTACTGCTTGTAAGGTAATCTGACCACGAAAGAAATAGTTCTTTATGGCGAGATGTCCCTTTATTTTCTGAAAGATAAAACGAAATGCTAACAAAATAGTTCATTAACATTCATTAAAAGAGTAGATGATAAAATGAACATCATTGATACAACACAGATATCCATGACGCATAAATGATGACATGAAAAGTGCAGCTTCATTAATCATAGGATGTTCTGAAACTGTACAAAGAATACACACAGTGTTCGCACAACAAAACACATCATAACCATAGGGTGTTTTAACAAGAATATGTATTCATATGCATAAGAGTATAATCTTTCAGTACAATGCCATGTAGCTCTTTTCTTTCCAAAAGAAAAAGCCCTTTTTACAAGCTCCCGAAGGAGTATTTATAAAACAAAACTGCCCTTCGGGCTTCCTTGATCTTTCATCTTCCTGACCGTTGGGCTCCCTTGCGACCTAGTCCCTTTTGCGACCTGCGACCTGAGCCGCTGTTGTGACCTGCGACCTGCCTGCTGTTGCGACCTGCGACCTGCCTGGGTCGCGGGGTCGCAAGTTGCAAGAAAATGAGAGAATGTGACCTTGCGACCTTGCGACTAGGTCGCTGGGTCGCAAGGTCGCAAAAGGTGGAAAAGACATAGATATGCGACCTTGCGACCTTGCGACTGGGTCGCTGGGTCGCTAGGTCGCAAAAGGTGGAAAACCAAAGAAATGTGACCTTGCGACCTTGCGACTAGGTCGGTGGGTCGCTAGGTCGCAAAAGGTGGAAAACCAAAGAAATGCGACCTTGCGACCTTGCGACTAGGTCGCTGGGTCGCTAGGTCGCAAAAGGTGGAAAAACTGAAGAGGTGCGACCCTGCGACCTTGCGACTGGGTCGCTAGGTCGCGGGGTCTCAAAAGGCGAAAAAATCACAGACGTGCGACCTGCGACCTCGCCAGATCTGCGAGTTATTTGGAGTTTTTCGCCAGCATCTTCTTGTTCTGAAAATGTCTCCTTGTTGGTTGGGGAAAACCTTGGCTCTTGTGCAAACAGAAGGTTCTTCTTAGACCCCTGGTGGTCAACTACTGAATCGTCGGAGAGAATGGCTAGGGATAGTTCTCTCTGTGCCCTTTCTCTGTCGGGATTATCATCCTCCCCACATACTAGGTCCTCTTCAAGTCTTGGATTAAATTACTTGATAGGCATGAGTTTCTTTATTCACGTTCTTAGTGTTTGCCACAGGTTTTCATGCTCATCGATTACTTATCCATAAGAGGAGCAGTACTTGTCACCTTCTATTGGAGAATCACGGGTATCTGGACTGAGGAGAACTGGTCAGGTACAGTGATCTAGGCAAGGCTTATAACAGTCTTATACACTGGAGGCTGGTTGATCCAGGTGGATATTGATGGCCACCCATCGAGTCCATTTGAACCCCCACCATCAGTTATTTCAGTTTGTAAGTTTCGGCACAACTTACTATTTTTGGCAGTTTTTCGGGTCTTAAACTTCCGGAGCCGTTTTGAGGCCCTAAACGACGTTTTTTGGGAAAACGGAGGGCAACATGGGTCCATGGACCGATGTTGCCCGTTCCAAAATTGTACTCCTCGGATAGATCTTTCTAACGAGCTATTGAGCGCGTCAAACGAAGATCGGATGCCAAAGTTACGCCCCCGGGAAGTTGAACCACCAATTTACCTAAACGGGACCCACAGTTTTGGCGCTTCATCTCCTACGGTTAGGGTTTTGGACGTTTTGGATTCTACATTGTTTCTCAACAATAAATAGGCCCTCGAGCCTCATTGTAATACAGTTCAGGGGGCTGGGAGCCGATACATCTCTTCTCAGGGATAAGCGCTACCAGTGCCCTAGCTCGCTTGTTCTGATCATGCCTATATTGTAATGACAAATTTGTGGGCCGGGAGCCGATACATCTCTTCTCGTGTGATGTTTCCACTGCCCTAGCTCGCCGCATTCCATCATGTCGTATTGTGTCACGCTCCGGGCCGGTAGCCGCCACATCTCTTCTCAAAGGATACGATGCCAGCTTCTAGCTCATTTATTTCCATTATGTCCGTAATAGGCCTCGCGAGCCTCAATGTAACACGCTTCGCAGGCTCGCGTACGCCACATCTTCTTCTCGCAGACAGGCCGCGCCGCCCTAGCTTATTTCCATTATGTTTGTAAGCTTATTGCAGTCATTCTTTTATTAATAAAATGAAGCATTATTTCCGCTGCATCTCTGTATCTATGGTTATATCTGTATTCTGTTGCGTTCCTGCATAAAATCTGGATCAGTGGTATCAGAGGGGGTCTGCTCTTTCTCTGTTTTTCTCTTCATGTCCCCAACGCGGCCAGGGTATAAGGAGTTCAACCTCGCAACCCCGACGACCCCCCATGGCGGAAGGAAAGAAAGACGAGGGAGCAGGAGATCCTATCAAAATCTTGCTCGAGGATGCCCTCGAGAAACAGAGGAACGCGATGATGGACAAATTTTTTTTTTCAGATCCTTCAACGGCTGCCCACCGATGGCACATCTACATCCAACACCAAGTTCTACAGCAATACCCCCCCCCACCCCCCCCCCCCCCCCCCCCCCCACCCCCCATGGAGGAACTTAACGCAATGGAGACCATTGCTTCCTAATAAGGGAGGAATGATCCAGGAAATCCTGGCCTCCCACCTAGTTCCCATTTGGACCCGCAAGATCAATTCTTTCGCTTTTTCAAACTTTTCCCGCACAGTCCCTTACTATTTATATGTGCTTCGGGTCCCGCACACCCGAGCCGTTTTGGGGATTACTAACTGTGTGATATTGATGGCCACCCATCGAGTCCATCTAAACCCCCCCATCAAGCATTTCGCCTTTGTAAGTTTTGACAACTTACTATTTTTGCGCTTTTTCGGGTCTTAAACTTCCGTGAGCCGTTGGAGGCCCTAAACGACGTTTTTTGGGAAAACGGAGGGCAACATGGGTCCATGGACCGATGCTGTCTGCCTAAAAATTGTACTCCTGACAGATCTTTCTAACGAGCTATTGAGCGCGTCAAACGGAGATCGGATGCCAAAGTTACGCCCCCGGGAAGTTGAACCACCAATTTACCCAAACGGGCGCCCACAGTTTTGGCGCTTCATCTCCTACGATTAGGGTTTTGGACGTTTCGGATTCTACATTGTTTCTCAACAATAAATAGGCCCTCGAGCCTCATTGTAAGACAGTTCAGGGGGCTGGGAGCCGATACATCTCTTCTCAGAGATAAGCGCTACCAGTGCCCTAGCTCGCTTGTTCTGATCATGCCTATATTGTAATACAGTTCAGGGGGCTGGGAGCCGATACATCTCTTCTCAGGGATAAGCGCTACCAGTGCCCTAGCTCGCCGCATCTCCATCATGTCTGCATTGTAACACAGTTCCGGGGCTGGTAGCCGCCACATCTCTTCTCAGGGATACGATGCCAGTTTCCTAGCTCATTTATTTCCATTATGTCTGTAATAGGCCTGCGAGCCTCAATGTAACACAGTTCAGAGGCCTGCGTACGCCACATCTCTTCTCAGAGATACGCTGCCAGCGCCCTAGCTTATTTCCATTATGTTTGTAAGCTTATTGCAGTCATTCATTTATTAATAAAGTGAAGCACTATTTCCGCTGCATCTCTGTATTTATGGTTATATCTGTATTCTGTTGCGTTCCTGCACATAAAATCCGGATCACTGGTCAGTTAGGACCATTAAATCATAGCTAGCCTAACTAAAAGCTTTCCTTTGCGCGGCTGCAGAGCCACAATATTAAGATCCGATCTCTGGGCTAGCTATTATATAACATCCATTAATAACCCTCCAGAATGACTTCCACCTGCATGATTACTTCTATTTTATGATGCTCCCATTCGCTAAAGGGACCAAGCGACCAACTGATAGCAGCCCTGCTCCGATTCTAGATCAGTGACGAGGTAGGAAACCATCTCTACTTTCCAAAGACCCCAACGACAGCATCGTTCTAGACGTAGCACTAACTACCAAATGAGCTCTTCCAAGCCTCGATGGCGGGCTACCTTTTCCAGGCGACAGCACCTCGACAACGCAACTTTTCCTCCAGGAATAAAACTGTCCTCTATACAGAGTTTTCGCCATTCAGCCACTAATGTTAGGTAAGCCAGTTGTATAAAACGTCTAGTATTGAAGGCTTCTGCTTCGGTCATTGTTCTCACGGGCCTGCAATTGAACGCGCTGCAACAGTCTCAAATCGATCTATGTGGAATGTGAGATCACAATAGCAAGCGCCTTAGGCATCATCGAAGATTGAGCTCTGTGAAGACAGCTCAACGTAGTCAGTAATGGCAGTCTCGGAAATTCAGCTTCCAACGAGTATGTAACGATAGCATTTTTATAAATATGGCGAGCACAACAGATCTGAAGAGCGATTCTCTCCTGGAATATCGCCGTCGAGGCTACAGAAGTCAGCATAAATCATTCATATTTTATTTCAGCACGATATCCTGCTGCACTTACCATAAACGCACGGTCTTGTTTATGACAGTTGCCATGCAACTTGGAGATGGACGCGTCGACAATTACACCCATGCAGTTAGACCAATCCACGTATTGTAACATCTTGTTGCCATCCGTAAACACTGCTTTGAATCGTGAACTATATCGGCTTCAAACCTTTTAGTGCAGGTCGACAATTTGCCATCGAAATCTTGGGCTCCATGCAACGTGTCTGTGCATTCTTGCGCCATGCAACGTTGGACTCCACACATTTGACTGCTATATATGTGAGGATTGACTGCTATAGTAATATACGTTGCTCAAAGCATTTACCATAGGTAACAAAAACTGCCATCGCACCTTTGCACCATGTCACGTGTCCATGCAGTTTTGTTGCACCCTAATTGTTATAACATGCCACCGTAGGTTTTGTTCCAGCGTTGGATGACTGTGTATCCATTCTGAAGATATCATAATGCATTGGCCGCCATCATAGGTTTGTCTTGACTACGTGTTGCACGTAAGTGTTGACCGTTGCAAATATACCTCCACTCCAACGTCTCACCATAAGTTGAAAACTTCCACGTTGCCATGCATGTGTCCTTTTGTAATGCATTTTAATTTGACCACCCTATATTTCTGCGCCATTAATTCAAACTTCAACATAAAATTATTTGGTGCTAGTTCTTTGCTTGGCGGTCTTATATGGTCTTTTGAAATCACATACGTTTGCGCTCTGACCTTAAAAATACAACATCACCTTGGTCCATTGAATTTGCGCGCTCTATAATGTTATTACTTAGCTTTGCTCCACGATATCCTATGGTTTTTTTTTTTTGAACCATATGAGTTCTTTCCCTTGGTTTTAATCACATCATATTTAAAATCATAACCTTCATCCACATAGTTGCGCCCATCTATAATGTTTTCACATAGTTTTTTGGTTCCACGATCTCTGGTGGTTTTGAAACCACATGTTTTCGAACTTGGTCTTAATTCGATCATTCAATTTACCTCATAATATGAAGGCTTCTTGTTTTGAAAGATCGTGAGTCGAAAAATGCTACTCAAGCCACATTGATGGCCCTTCTAATATTGAGCCTTTCTGCTTTGTAGTTATAGAGACTATTTGCATATGCATCAATGTGCCAGGCTATCAAAGGTGCATGCATTTAATCATCACCTCTTAGGTTCAATTTGAAGTTCCCCATCCCTTATGTTTCCGCATAGACAAACCTTATGGATATGAAAGAGCAAGGCGACTAGGGTTTTAATTCCATCTCCTTGTTTCACTTTGTACTTCTTGCAGCATAAATAATTTCACACCATGTAGCTTAGGGTTCATCAATGTTACTTCTGAAAGATGCGCTCACATATTTGAAAACTCTGCCTTGGGCTTGCCACACCAACATGTGTGCTTTCGCACTGCTACCTGGCATGGGAACGCCTCGAATGAGATGGTCATTGTCTAGAGAAAAATTCCAAGTCCGCTTTTGTTCACCGGGCTATACTAGACTCATCGAAGTGGCGAAATGTGTTTCTTTGCATGCGCCCATCGACATGGAGATGGTATGATGCAAGATCTGTACATTTCCAATGGAGCGCTTTAAAGCATCTGTTGCGCACTAGTGAAGAAAGCTTTTGCATCAGTGACATAGAAGGTTCTCTCTGATCAACATGTATCACACTATCCTCCTTTTAACATCACTGATCGTTTGCTCTTGCTCCTCCCCTGTTCTGTAACTTTGGCCTCGTCGTTGAGCCCAATTTTATCCCCCTTGTTGTCGTGACATGATTGAGGAGTTTGTTACCCGTGCGGTCAACCTCTGTGAAACATTACGACATCACAATTACTCCTTGATAATGGTGTCTCTAGACAAAACATATAATACTAACCAGCTTAAGATAAGTATTGAAACAACATGCTCAATGACCTATGGCGGAAGGGCTTTTATTCGTCAATACACAAAAGGTTTACATTCAACTTATGCATGGCAACCTCGCTACACTTGGCGCGACTGTGACAAGAGTGTTCGGGCGCACGCTGGATGATCCTTCCCACATATGGCGTGATTGCAACGATGACATCGGATCATGATGGCGAGACAATTCATGAGGGGTTGGAGATAGGTCGGTGGGACGTCACTGACTGCAGGTCGGGTAAAAGAAATTTAACGCCTAAGCGAGTAGAAGGGGAACCCGAAATTTTAAATACACCCAAAATTTTGGGTGGTGTTGTAGCGGCTACAACAGGATGATTTGAAGTCTGTCTTTCTTAGGAAATACCAGGACTTCTACAAAATTAGGGACACGAACGATATTCTTAGAATGCAACAACTAGATGATGAAATCCTAGAAGAATATCTTGAACGCTTCCTATATCATTTTCACAAATCTCGAGGGGCACATCTAGATAAGAAAAATGTCAAAACGATATTTCTAAAGAGACTGAAAGATGAATGCATCGAAACCCTAAAATTTCTGAGTGAAGGGGACTTTTATAAAAATCCATTTGCTAAAGCAGCCGAACTTTATCGAACTTATTTGAGGAGTCAGACTAAACTAGGAAAGAAGCTCCGCGACAATCTCTGAGATCTTGCATCCATAAATCAGAAACCTGCGGCCACTACTGTCACTAGAATTGAACTAGGGAACCTAGTGGAAAATGTTAAAACAGATATTTTAAACACCATTAGTAACCAACTTGACACCGTGAAAGCTAAAAAGAAACAAGAGGAGGAAAGAGCTGCCATGGCAATATTTTGTCCTAAATGCAGACAAAAAAATATGGAAAGGGAGTGTCCCATTAACGTCATTAAGGTTTGTGGGATTTGTGCCTTAGAACATGTGACCGGGAAGTGTCCAAACCTTCCTAGTTTGCAAGCTATCTACAAGGGGAATACTGAAGGAAATGACCTATCACAAGCAAGAAAGAAACCCTTCTGGAGAAGCCCCAATCCAAACATGTTTTTGGAACCTAGTCCCCAAGGGTATGGTCAGAATCTACCTTGGAATTTCCAGCCATCCTACCTCCCTTGGGCCACTCCTTAGACGCAAAACAATCCATGGAACTATAATTGGAGGGAAAATCCTTATACCAACCCTTATCATCCCCAAAACCAGTTCTATGCGCCTTACCCAATCATGCCAAGCACGTCGTACAATCTGACCATGCAATCATATCAGCAAGGGTATAATCCACACACATATCAACAACCTTTTCTACCACCCCCTCCGTTGAAACAAATTTTACCTGCACCATTTGACCCATCATCTTTGCAGGCATCTCAAACTTTTAACCCACCTCACCCTACATTATTGCCTGCGCAACCCTTACCTAACCCAAATCATAATAGACCACCTCAACCTACACAAAACATAAATATCTAGCCTTTTCCTACATACATGATCACCGCCATCCCTATGAATGAAATCCAATTACGATCAGGGAAGACAGTTGACAAGGGGAAATCAACCGTTGTTATACATGAAGAGGTCCCTTCTACATCGTCCAAAAAAAAATTTCAAAATGAAAAAAAAACCACCACAAAAACAAGAATCAAGTGAACCACCCTACCAATAAATACTTCTCATAAAGAAATAAGAGACGCCACTTGAATACGACCTGTCAAAAAAAATAAGGAATGTCTGCATCAAAATTCCACTTTTGCAAGCTATTAGAGACATCCCTATCTAAACCAAAATTGTCAAGGATCTCTGCATTAAGAAGCTAGGTAAGAAAGGGCATAAGGACCAAAACGTAAAGATTTTAAGCTAAATGTCCACCATTATTTCTGACTTGCCTACGAAGTACAATGACCCTGGGAACCCCATTGAGATAAACAGAGTGCTTCTGCCTAACACCCTTGTGGACTTAGAGGTGGCAATAAATGCAATGACATATGAAACAATGACATATTTTCAGTTATTTGGGCTTAAACCCACCCCCATCATTTTAGAAATGATAGATAAGTCTGTTGTCATACCAATGGGAAACCTAGAAGACATAATGGTCACTATTGATTCCTGGAAATATCCCATATACTTCATTATAATTTCTCCGAAAACCTCTATACTTGGACACCCTGTAGTTCTGGGACACCCTTGGTTAGCAACTACTGATGCCATCATAGGGTGCAGAAATGATTATTTCCAATGCTCGCCACAACCAAAATTTGTCTGTTTCCCCTCCTGCTCAAACAACTGTTGAAGTACCATTATGGCTTGAGAGTCCCTATGGAGACAAAGACTGTATGTTTCCTTTGTTGTCATTAGATCAGTCTAGAGGTCTCCAGGAGCAATCCGATGAACATATTTGCAGCAATTTTTATCTTATAATTCCTGTATCGATTATCTTGTTTCTTTTAATGGTTATTAACATGTTTTCAATGGCGAGTTCCATGAGACTTTCCATCCATCCGTATTTGCCTCTTTTGCAGCAATAGAGGAAAGCCATGAACTCACCACAGAGCATGTGGAAATCATCGAAGGAAAGAATTTACATATCAGTACATAATTGACTATAGAAAAAAAGCAGCAGCAGATGAGTATGATTCATCAGAAATTTGGAGCTTTTTCTTGGCATTACCTGGACATGAGGGGGCTCCATCCAGACACCTGCATTCACCATATTTATACCAATGAAGAAATGAGACTTGTCTGACAACCACAAAGGCGTATGAACCAAACATTAAAAGAATTGTCAAAGATTAGCTTCAGAAAATTCTGGCTGTAGAATTCATCTACCCCATTTCAGACAATAGGTGGGTGTCACCGCTGGTGGTGGTGCCAAAAAATAACAACAAGTGGAGTATCTGCGTCAATTACAGAGAATTGAACAAGGCCACATTACGCGACTACTTTCCACTGCCTTTCATTGATCAGGTTCTCAACACGCTTTATGGTAAGAAGTATTTTGTTTTTCTATATGGATACAACGGTTATAATCAAATACAAATAGCTGAAGAGGACCAAGAAAAGAATACCTTTACGTGCCCTTGGGGTACTTATGCATATAGAGTCCTCCCCTTTGGTCTTTGTAACGCCCCGACCAATTTTCAGAGGGTTTTACTTTCCATTTTCTCTGATTTGATCCATGACTGTGTGGAGGTCTATATGGACGACTTCACAGTTTATGGAGATGAATTTTCCCAGGCTTTGAAAAATCTAGAGAAGGTATTAATTCGTTGTCAAGAATATCATCTAGGCCTTAGTAGTGACGCATGTAGAATGATCCAAACTAAGGGAATTTTTTTGGGTCATCATGTGTCGCTAGAAGGAATCAAATTTGATGCAGCAAAAATCGATGTAATCTCGCATATCCCTATTCCTAGATCAAAAAAAGAGGTAAGAAGCCTTTTGGGACATGCAGGTTACTATGGACGTTTTATTGAAAATTTTACTAGAATTGTAGCACCATTGCTTAAATTGTTAACTAAAGATGCTAACTTTGTGTGGAATGTCGACTGTCAACAGGATTTTCAGATATTGAAGGAAAAGTTTTCCACTGCTCCGCTATTGAGAGGACCAAACTGGTTCTTACCATTTCACATTTGTATAGATGCTTTAGACACTGAACTAGGAGCAGTCCTGGGATAAAGGGAAGATCGCTACCCCTACGCTATTTATTTTGTTAGCAAACATTTTTCCCTTGTCGAATTAAATTATATTGTCACGGAAAAAGAACTATTAGTAGTTGTACATGCTATAGGGAAGTTTAGGCATTATATTAACGGTTATGAGACTTTCATCCATACCGACCATTCTACTATTATATTTTTAATGAATAAAATGATTACTAATGGTAGAATAACTAGATGGTTGTTGCTATTACAAGAATTCAATATAATTTTAATTGATAGGCCTGAAAGAGATAATTTGGCAGCTGAATTCTTATCTCATTTGAATATTGTACAGGGAAGCACGCTTGTTGTTATCACCAAATTGAGTCCTGTTGAGCTGCTGCAATGGTCAACTTGGAGTAACTATTTCAAACCAGCTTTTGACTAAAGATTAGCCTCTTTATCCTGAGAGGGCTCTCTCAACTTATCAAAGGATTTGCAATGAAAAAATCTACGATGTCTAACACTATTGGCTGTAACTTGATTGTGATTGGTTGCAGGTGGAAAATGTAGAAGATTTACTACCATTGGGCTTATGGAGTCAGTGCTAGGGAAATCAATGACAATGGATCTCCTTGTGGAAGCTGAGGCATGTAGATATTTAAATGAAAGGACAACACACACAAAATTTACTTAATAGATAAATGTTCAAAGGAAATCAGAGCATGAGAAACATGAATTCTGAGTAATGAACATTAAGATATTGAAAACAAGATATTGAGAAAGATATACAATAGTTTAATGCTTGAAGGAAGTCAAAGAATGAGAGGATCTAATTATGAGTAATCAAAAATTAATATATTGAAATAAAAGTAGTAATATACATATGAAAAGGTACATGAAAACATCAAATGAATCTCAGGTGAAGGAGAAAGCCCACTGCCACTCTCTATTACTAATCAGAAACTTTTTACAATAGTAGTAGTCACAAGTAAAATCTTCCAACCTGGTCTAACTCTAAAAATATCTCATTTATAGAGTGAGGACTCATACAAATGATTTTCCACCTTTCTGGCTTCGAATTCCCACCTCAGAGACCTATTTCAAACATGATTCTATCACTTGGAGACTTCCTAGGGATATTTCTGTTTTGTAGAGTTTGAATACAAAAAGGACTCTTCTTTCATTAATAGTTCAAAAAATAAATTTAATAACCCTTATAAACTACAACCAAATAATTTTTTGAGTGTACTAGAGTGCTGATGTGTCATTATGCCATGTGGATCCTGAGTTGGACCTCCTCCAAGTCGAATTTTACAATTTTTTCACAAATCTAGTTAGTGAAAATTCTGAAAAATAGGCTTGAAAGATGAGTGTATAATTTCCAAACCATGATGTATTTGAAGAAAATGAGAGAGGTTTTTGTATATGGGCCTATGATAAAGAAAAACCTCTTTCATATTTCCAAAATAAGTTTTCATTTGGTCAGAAATAAAACTTGAAGTTTACTGCTAAAACAATCATGTACATAAAATTTTGTAGCGCTCATTTCGTAGTGCCTCTGTTTTAAACACTTTTGCAAATAAATTTGACTTTCTGCTGCCATGAGCCTTTAAAAAATGTTAGGAGGGATTCATGGAACATGTCTTCCTACTTTTAAGGAGCTGCTGCCATTATACATGATGAAATACCTCCATGATGAATTGATAATTTAAAGATGAGCTGAAACAACTTTGTGGACTAAAAATACATAAAAAGATATCCTTGACCATATTTTACCTACACATGTGATTAAAAAACCTTGAGCCACTCTTCAAACCACAATTCCTTCAAAATTCAAATTTCTGCCAAAACAGGGGAAAACAAGGTAGTTTCGTAGCAACTTTTGGTAGCAAATTTAATTTACCAATTTCCATCACCTCTTAGCTCTCTTTTCTTTCATGGATCTGTTTGATATGTTTAAAGAGATAATAAAATTTTTTCCCAAGCTTTAATTTCAAGTTTAACCACCCATTTTATCAAAAATTCATCTTTAGAAATTTCGTAGCGCTTTTGGGCTTCAAGCCTGGAGCACGCTATGAAACTACCTGATTATGGAGAAAATTAAAAATTCTACCTTTTTCTTCCAAATTTCACATGTAGGTCTAAAAATTGATATGATGAAGTATGATCATGCAAAATTTCCTCTTACCCTCTTCAACAAACACCATTTTCACCTTTAGCAAGTTTATTTATCAATAAAATGTCTCTGTTTTTTATTAAAAAATAGGGTTCAGACATGAGCTCTTAGCTCCCTATCCTTGATGGATGTTGCAAAAATGAAAGAAGGTTTTGTATTTCAGTATGTTATTAAGAAAAACCTCTCTTGGTTTTTTGAAAACCGTCTCCAACTATCCAGAATCTGCATTCTAAAAACATGTATAAAACAGGAAAATTGTGCATTATGAAAATAGAGCCGAAAGACATCTAAATCTCCCAATTTGTAGCACCTTTGGGAAAAGTGAAAGAGGTTAATGTTATTTGATATGTGCTTGACCATAATAATTCTTAGTTTCTTAAAATACTCCTTTTTTTTCTGATAAACTGCCCTTGAATTTGACTGCTGAAAAGTAAAAAAAACAGAGAAATCCTCATATTCGCTACGAAATTATTAGGTAGTTTCGTAGTGAACTTTGCCTATTTTTCACTGAATTCGCTACGAAAAAACTGTGTTTAACTGGAAAGTGGAAGATTTTTCTGATTTAAAAGTGTGGGAATGAAAACTAAAGGACATGAGGTATACTTGACTGATATGACAAGGCTCTAGGTGGTTTTAGACTTATGGTAGACATCGCCATATGCAATGTTTTCAAGAATTTCATGAAAATGACTATGAGACATCATGAACCTAGATTAATGACCCTATCCATCAAAAATTAAAAATTTATGTGTGATAACACCTGTTATCACTCCGTAATTCCGAGGCTAAAGCAAAACTACAGAGGTAACATCAAACTGCTTTGGAATTCAGGACCTAGCCTTCCTAGACTCAGAGAGGGCTCTCTCTGTTAGACATAGCTTTGTTTATAGGTGCATTTTAGGCTAGCTATTAGTGCATAAGGGTTTGTTTTAATATTTCTGGTTGAGGAATTAGAAGAGGGCCATTAGGCTATGGAGTCAAATATGTGTAAACAAATTCAAATGGATGAATAACTGAGATAAGGTGTAACCATGAAAGCTAGTCACGCCAATGGATCGTAACAGCTTATGAAATGGAAAGAAGGAGGAGATTAAGGTTCAACGTTAATGCAGAGCAGACCATCTCTGAATTATGCATTCAGGTCTCAGAGGAAAACATAAAGTACTATTTCGAGACTAAGCAGGGTACCCCATCGTAAATCCTACATAAAAATTTATATCCGCAGTATAGAAAGAAAACAGTATGTAAAACTAGAGATGTCAAATTACAAGAAAAGGATCACTTCACCACAGATCATAACACAAGAATATGGAAAACAACATAATATTTCATTCATCCAAAGAGTGTTTATAACCATATGAGCCAATTACAATGGTTTTCCCCTTTCTAGGCCTCTCTCCTACTGCTAATGCATGCAGTATTTATATAAAAAGTTAAGTCAGTTGCTCTGTCTGTTTCAATGATAGTTATTAAATATATTGAAGCAAAAACCTTTCCCAAGTGGAACCATGCAAGCTGTGATAATATAAGTCCGACCGTAACGGTGGCCTTAATAGTCCGTTATTAATTTCAGGGTGATCATAATCTGGCTCGAATGATGTTTTAGAGCCAAGGATGGCTCTGACATCTTGGCTCTACCTTTTGGACCGCCTTTGCTGGATTACTAAATTGATGAGGTGTTGGCGTTTTCATGGATCACTGGCCATGCTGATGTGTTCACTGCCCCTTCTGTTGTTGCTGTTCTATCACAATTAGTTCTACACAAACACCTTTTCCTGGCTCAACCTTTTCTGACTATGTACTTTCTACCGTGACGTTGAGCCTTACTTTTCCTTTTGTTCCTTGTCAGGTCCTACCCCAGTCCTCTGCCATGTTAGCTCTTTCTTCATAAAACAACGCATAAAACTCATATGCCCAGACTTGAAATAATTTAGATTTCAGCTTAGAACCACATCACATCAACTCCAACATCGCACTTCTCACTTCGTTGTTTTTAACTTCTCTTTTAACGCTTATTCGCTTGGATCTGCGATTTGCGATCGGGTCCCACCAACGTCGCACATTGCACTTCGGTGATTATAACATGATCCTCCACACTCATCCTCTAAAACTTATGACTTGTGATTTGTGATTGGGTCCCACTGACTACGCACATCACACTTCGGTGATTATAACATGATCCTCCGCACTGATCCTCTAAAACTTGCGACTTGCGATTACGTGATGGATCTCGTTACAGGCTTTTCAAAGCGGACAAGTGAAAATTTAGTTAAGAAATGTTAATATGATAAAGGCTGCTCGAACCATAATATAAAGGACTTCGAAGCATTTGAGGCATATACAAGGGCAATATGGGTCCCACCAATCCCACAAATCGCATTTTGGAGGGTTTTGTAGGAGACGACAATTGTGATATTTATGAAGTTTGGTTTGCGAAACATTGATTGCGGTGAAAGGTAAGGGTTTCCATATGTTTGAGTGCGGATAGCGACGTATACAATATCATATGTGTAATATATGATATGTATCAAAGGCTGCCTATGGGGGGCAGAGCTGCGGTAAATGACATAAGTGGTAAGTCTTAAGGGATATATGATACAACTTTTAGTGGGTGGGTGGAGCTGCTTTTTTTTAAACTATAAAACTTGAATTTCAATAGTTAAAAAAAAAGGGGTTTTGAAATAAATGAAGTGTTGGACTTTAGAGTTTGGAAAAATGAAAAGGTAGGAAGAGGGTAGATGAAATGAATGAGGGCAGAAATAAAGTTTTCTCACCATTATACCTTATCAGCAACACTTTCCCCTTTCCATTGAACTGAAAAGGCAGATTGATTCCTTTGATGTTCCAGACAGTCAGGATTTTCCCTTCTTTTTCTGGAAATAAATGACATCCATAGAATATTATTTTCAGTATGAAAGACCTGAGAAATGATCAGTCACCTTGTGATACTGTGAATTACAGGATTCTAATAGTGGCTCCAGCTGGGGATGGCAACTCCTTCGGGAGGTGTCACGAACACCGTAGACTAGTGGCCAGATCCCAAATATGCAACTGAATTTGTACAAAACCTCTGTGGCTAACAATCTTCAAGTTGAAATCAACACTCTCTGCAAAATGAAGTCTAGAATATACTTGTACTAAAAACTAGAAAGCAATATGAAACTAAAACTGGAAATATGCTCATAGTACAAAGATTATTTGCACACCTACCTATCCTAATCTAACTTGGAGATGATATATACACTAAGTGAAATCTTTTTCCAATGTAACCAATCAAGTAAATGACTACATGATTGATTCTTGTTCACTTTTTTGAGTAGGCTGAGAAAACAAAAGGGCCACTCCCATCTTACTTTCCATTGAAAAATAATGTTCAAAATTTTCCTTAAACTTTGCAGCAAACCATTCGTGGCATAGAATACTCCTTCCATAGATGATTCTAAAAGGCCAGCAAAAGGATCTTGGAACAATACTTGGTGCTGAGGATTCAAATAACCGGCTTCATCTAGGGCTACTCTTTGTTCCAATGTATTATGCTCTGTTAGTCATCAGTAATTTTTTCCTATTTAGATGACTAAATTCTTTGTCCTGGATTTCTAGAAACAAAATTCAAGAATCATGTGAGTTCTAGAAATCTCCTCAGAGAAATTTTTCACTATCCCACCTCTTCCCAAAGCATGGCCAATCTACCACCCAGATAAGCCCAAATCCTGAAATGATGTCCCACACTCTCACTATGTTTGCCACCTCTTCCTGTAACACTATGTCTCTGTTTGCCTAAGCCCTCTATTTTCATACCTTATTTCGCCATGTAAACCAATATTTTTCCCCTAACCACCAAATGCCTCAAGAAATGGTGGTTTCAAAACTCCCTTTCTAAAAATCCCTTTGAAGTAAAACAAGGTTTTCTAGTTGTCTAGGATGGTAGTGCATGATAGAGTGTCAAAATCTTGTCTCCCCATCCAAACCCTGATTCAAGTTTTCAGTCAAAAACCTATTCCAAGGACATTACAATAAGTCAAATGGGGTCACCTAGGTTATGCACTATCATGTTTCTAAATTCAATATTTCCACAGGTATTCAAAGGTGAAGTCAAGAGAACACAAGGATGAGGCTTATCATTGTCCAAATAACATCAAAGACCTCCAAAGGTATCCTCTTGATCAAGAAGTAAGCCTGTAAAGGAGAAATTTACCATGTCCAAGAATTTCTGTAGGAATGTTTTGTAAATGGTCAACAGCAAAAACAGAGGCAAAGAAGGAGACCTAAAAAGCTCATAAAGGCATCCACAGCTGGTAGCAAGATATAAACAGGCTTAAGTTTACAAGGAACAATATGATCTCATGAGAGAGTGTTATGAAGTGCTGCCCATCAAAAGGTCCACTTAGGTCATAAAAGACAGTGGAATATAAGCAACACTGTACATCGATCAAAAACATCATTAAAAAGTTTTTTGGCTTCAAGCATGAATCTTGTAGAGGGACATACGCCCTTTGCTTACATTCCTGCAAAGAAGACCAAATATCCATCAGATTAGCCATGAGGTAAGGTAAAAAAGGAGGATCATCATAAGAGGACCATTCACAACCTAGAAGAAATCAACAAGGTATTTTTTTGTTGGGAATCAAGATTCATAGACTATTTTGACCAAGCAATAGAGCAATGCTAAGGTTACAAAGGAAAAGAACACCTAAAACCCTTCAAAATATCATTGAAGGCTTTAGACATAAAATAGTGAGTTTGATAAGTGTGTCTTTGACAACTGAGAAGATAACATTGTTTGTTTTTCTAAAGTATCCCTAAAAACTCAGAAGCTTGGGAAGATATACAAAGAGGGTCAAAATAGTGACAAAGAAACCTCCTTCATCACAACAGATGGTTTCAAGGGTTTTTCAAGCTACCTTATAGGGTTTGGCAGACAAGCAATAACTCCACCTCAGCAAAGGGTAAAATCAGAGTTTTTAAAGAATAGCAAGGAGGGAAGACATGAAGACAAATACTCCACTACACCAAAGGCATAAAGATGATGAAGAGTATCAGCAGGAAGAGGCAAGAAATGTCAGTTCAAAGGCCTCTTTCTCTAAAGAAAAGATAGAGACATATACCAGTGGCCAAAAGAGACAAACATGGGTCATTATTGATAAGGGGAGCTGTCCAAACTTCAAAAAGAAATAGTGATCAAAAGACAAAGACTGGGTAGGCACCTGCAAGATCAGAAGTGGGCAGAAAAACACAAAAATGTTTCAAGATCTCACCTCCCTCACTAGACATATATCATTGTATAAATGGCCAAAGAAATAGATATACCCCTGGTTTACTTTCCCATAAAGGTGGCACATATAAAAAACCAAGTTGCTATTTCTACTTATTTCTCCCACCAACAGGCCTTTTCCTCAAAGATAAAAACATGGCAGAATATCAGTCAGAGTGAGAAATGGAAAAAATAATGAGTTTACTATGTATATGTGTTAAAGTAAAAAATAGTTCTTTTTCCAAAGTATAGGCTGAGAGGCATGGGCTTGGTGTCTTGAGGAAGATTGTTTATTAAGGAGAACCTTAAGAGGTCTCCAGCAGTGAAAAAAAGAACAATTTTTTAATCAAATTGTCCACCTACAGGAAGAAAAGCAGTCAAAGGCACAGTGAGAAAAAGTGAAAGGAAATGAACATTATAAAAGTGGGTTTGGCTTCAAATTTAGTTTTCAAGAAGGTTATAAAGGCCTTTTGGGTATTCCCTCCACATCATTTGTCATCTCCAAGCCAAAGAAATCCGTTGAGAGAGATTTGAAAAGTTTATGTGCAAATCAGTGAAAATATCCAGGCGCTACACCCCTGGCCTTCGACGCTACACACAGGAGGGGTGGCCGCAGTGTTATTTAACACTGTACCGCGCACCTAGGGCCCGGCGCTACGCACCTGTGCCGGTGTTACGCACAAACACAACTAAGCGCTCGAGCTGCACAAATTTTCCTGTTCGCCACCCAGTGCTACGCTCTGACTGGCCCATCACATCACCAAAAGTCTACTCACCAATTTTCAGATCATTTGGAACATTTTTATCCACTCAAAAGGTCAAAAACATCAAAAATTTTACCTTTCTGCCTCCTTTTCAGACCAGGTGCTACGCACAGATCAATGTTGGGATATTTAATTTTTTAGTAGGTAAATGGCATCCACTCAACACAACTCAAACATTTTTGGAAATTAGACTCATCAGGATTTACATTGAGCCATCACAGAGCCAAATCCGGTGTCGGGAAGACCTCCAAAATACTGCTGCAAAAAGGCCTATTTCTGCGCTACGCACCTGGAAAATTTTCACTGTTTGACACAGTGTGCGACACACCTGTGGATGAGTGGGAAAAATGTGCATTTGGAAAGATTTCTCATGCTTGTAAGAGCTTAAAAGTCAATGTAATTGCTATTTTGGTCCGGAAAAGATATTTGTAGGATATTTTTGTGCCTTGGGCCTTGCAAGGCCTCAAGGACAAGTTAGGATATTTCTCTTTGGCCAATAGGCTTCTAGATGCTCTAGTAGGCTCTCCTCTCCTAATTTGTTATATAAGTCATGAGGGTTCATTGTAAACCGTTGGGACTTGATGTTTTTAAGAGAAATACATGGTTTTATGAGCTTGGAGAAGAAATTGGTTTTATGAAGTGAATGAATGGCTTATTTGGCTTGATGATGGGGAAGCATGTTTGCAGGATTCCATAGCTTTGTGAACGGTGATGTTTTCTTAACTTGTTAATGTTTTCTTGTCCTCATTTCTGTTTCATTCTTCTTGGTTTCCATATATCAGAAAAGTATAGGTTGAGATATGCTCATGGAAGCACCTCAAACCTCCTGTTTGTTATGGCTTTGATGTTTTCCTCTTTTAGAAATATTAAGGAATTATTAACTGCTCCTTAGGCCCACTAAAATTTGTTCTTGTTTCATGAATGGTTAGTATGTTAGCTTATAAATATGATTCATGGTATGCCTTGCTTATTTAAAGTTTCCAAAACCCTATTTTGAAGCTTTTCTATGAAATATTGATTGATTAGGTTAAGACAAAGAGGTCTCGTTTCGATCTTTCCCTTTGCGCATGCTTACCAACTTATTTCAGAGTTCCCGATAACTTGATATATTCTGTTTAGTAGTTCCCTCTCCATAAATTAATTTGTTTGTTTATCTTATGTGTTTTCCCAAAAGCTGAAGGTGAATTTGTAATGTTAGGAGTTCTAATGCTTCTATGTTTCACTGGAATGTTAATCTTACATGTTTATCAGTTTGAGTATTGTTCATAGAGATTAATGGTTTGCCCTACTTCATGATTTATTGCTTCAGACTATATATGTTTAATACCTCTTAGTTTTTTCCCAATATTAATGTTCATTACACCTCATACATAACCCAAAGGATCCATTAACCTTGCTAAATCAACCCTGCAATACAATCCGCTTCATCATTTAGACACCCTTGACTTCATCTAACCCCATAGCCCTATTTATTTGACAACCTCTCATTCCACCTATCCTACTTGATCATCTTACCCCAACCCAAAACAAACAAACAAAACTACACTTAACAACTAGCCTAAAATCAATCATTCAAAGCGAACAAGTTCACATCCTTCGCATAATAGAGAGAGCCCTCTATGAGTCCAGGAAGGCTAGGTCCTAGGAATCCAAAGACTAGTCTGATGTTGACCTGTCATTTAGTCTACCAATCTGCCAAATCACGGGACCACAACTTAATGGCGATTACGGTGGGACCTTCTGAGTTCATAATAATCTAAATACCCCTTAGGAATCCAGAATCCCTTCATCAAACAGTATCCTATGATTTATGGCTACCTCATCACTATCACTAACACAATGGTGATTATGATGCAACCTGTTAGGTCTCTGTAATTTTAGCAGATTGGCAAGACTAAAGCTGCAGAGACAACATTTGAACCACTTTGGGATTCTAGGATCTAGCCCTCCTGAATCTAGAGAGGGATCTCTCTATAAGTGCAAAGATTGATTTATCTTTAAGGCTTTTAGGTGTGATATTAGGCTAGTTATGAAGAACAAGGTTTTGTTTGGTTTTGGTTGGGCAAAGATATAATGAAGGTGAAGGAAGTCTAAATGAAGGGTGAAGGTGTATGAAAGTGAAAGAGTGATTCAGCTAACAAGATAGGCAAGAAGCATCTTCAATCCATTGGGCCATGGAGTCATAATAGGATTTAATTGAAACAACAAGGTTCAAGAGTGGTCCATGGGGCAAGTCATATATGTCAAAGGATCTCTTTAAGTTGATTTTATGGAATGGAATGAAACAATAAGAAGAGGAATAAAAAAAATGAAGAACAAAGAGCAACCTAAGATCAAGTAAGTACTTTGAAACTATCCTGCTTTTGGCATGCACTTAAGGAAATACATAAAAGTAATCTAAGATCAGGTAAGTACTTTGAAACTAGCCTGCTTTTGATGCACTTTCAATAGAAAAAATTTAAAACACTTAGAATAGCTTAAGATCAAGTAAGGACTTTAAACCTATCCTTCTTTCAGCATATTCAAAAGGAAAACATTCAAGATAAACATAAAAAGTAGTCTAAGATCAGGTAAGGACTTTGAACCTATCCTGATTTCAACATACTCTTAAGGGAAACTTTCAAACAACATTTGGAGGAAAACTAGAAGACAGGGCAAACCATAAACTTTCCTAGTCCAACTTTACTTAGCAAGTAATGAAAATAACATTCAAGAACAATGTTTAAAGTTTAGACAGTAAGATGTGGGAACACCAACATTCCTTAACTGCTTGGACTATATTAAATCATTCTCAAATACAAAATTGGAGGAAAACATAAATATAAAGCTTATCAGTGAGAGTAGGGTACTTGTAATAGTAAATCCTAGCTCTATATTTGCTGTTGTTTATTAGAGAAAGTGGACAGAATGGAAACAAAAATAAAATAACAATTTACAATAAGAAACACATCACCGTTGACATAGACTAGGATCCCATAAATCAGCTTGTATTTGATGTTCAAACCAGTTACAATCATCAAGTCCAGTGGTTCTCTACAGCTTCAACCTTCTCATCTCAACTTAGGTATCTTCAATTACAAACAGTGCTTACAGCAGCTTCAGAAAACTATTTACAGGCAACAGATATGCAGTGACCAACCTTTATCTCATCTTCTACAGAAGTATTTATAGAAGAAATGAGGAGGTGGGATGAGAGAAAAGATCTCTAGGCTCAATTAATACAGTTTAATTCTTCTCAGCCTTTGAGGGGCTTAATGGAGATTTTTTTTGATATTTCTCAGTATTAATTGGTTTTCATTAAGTATTTAGTAGCTTAGCAGAGTTTGTTGACTTTAGAACTCTTTTAGGCAAGATTTGCAATAACTCTGGCTGCTTTAAACAAAATATCACTGACTAAGGCAATAAATATGCCTTCTTATATTTATTGAGGCTGCAGGTGGAGCTTTGGTAGCTCTAGAGGATTCAATTAGCCCCATATGTGGCAGTGGAGGCTTCTCGAACTGAAAGATCTCCTTATTTTTCCTTAAAACACTATTAATTTGCTTTTGATCTGTGTTTTAGGCCTGATTAGGCTTAATCTTTGTCTTCGGGTCTTCATACTGTCTTTAACTGTGTGGATTAGGCCTTTGATAGTCAAATTTATGCCTTAATCCCTCAAAACTATGTTAAAAGCTTTAATTCTTCATCTCTGCTATGATTTTATGTTGTAAAACTGATACTCTTTGTCTGATTAAGGTTCACTGTGTTTTTGTTGTTTTTTGCAGGCGCACAGAGGGTTTTATAATGTTATCAGTGGTCATGAGGCATGGATAAATCATGATGTGGACCCTGCAGATTGATCTTCTTCATGAATAGTGGCCTGAGGTATTGTCATCCCCGACCCTTGATTTCTTTTTAGAACTATGGAAAAAACTTAAAAACCTGCACATAACAAGCGAAATTAAGAAAAACCTGTGGAAAATAGGTTAAGGCCGCTTTGGGGATGAGGTTTAATTGTGACCGTTGGATGAAATCAACCAACGGCCGAGATCACTTGACGGGATTAAATGGGGAGGCGGTTGGATGAATGGAGGGAAGATTAAGTCTGGGCCATTGATTTTAGATCGATCAACAGCCAGGATTAATTGGGGAGTTTATAATGCAAAGGGGGTAATATTATAGCGGAATGGAGGAAATTGTAAAAGAAATGGGAGAAAACCTTTATCAGAAGCGAACAAGGGCTAGAGTGAAGTTTGGATGTGGAATAAATGAGAGCTGTTGATCTAGAATGATCAACGGTCGGGATGAAATGGTAGAGAATTTGGGAGCAGAGGAAAAAATGTGATGGCAAATGAATTGGGGGGAAGATTTAATCAAGACCGTCGATCTGCGGAGATCGACAGTGGGAAATAGTCAATGAGATGGCCAAGAGGAAAAATGAAGGAGCAAATACTTGGGAGTTTAATGAAATCTAGGCCGTCAGATCAAAAGAACAAACGCCAGAGATTTAACTGGGAAAATGTAATGCAATGGGGAAAGGTGGTTTCGGCTGAAAAAAACCACTGGTTTCGTGTTGCTCCAAAGTGGTTTCGAAAATCTTCAAAAAAAAAAACGCGATATACCTCGCTGCTTGACACACGTCCCCTCCAAAACTGCTTTTATCACATTTTTTCTTGGCGTTAAACCCCGAATGCAAAACAAATGTGAAAACGATTGTGAGCTGTCGGATGGGGGATTGGAGATCCGACGGTGCAGATTGCACGCAACGGAGGAAGATGCGGGTTGGGGAATTAGTGGAGTCCAGGTGGCGGCTTATGAGTGGCTGGGTGCTTTTCGAGGCGGGAGGTAGGCCTCGACAGAAGTTGGGTCTATCAGGTTTCATTTTGACCGTTGGATCTAAACGATTGACGACTCAGATTTAATCTTGGGGTAATGAAAGCAATGTGAGATGGGGGGTCAGGCAGAGATCGGCAGCAATAAGGACCATTGATATGCAAACATCAACGGTGGATCTTTACTGAGAAGTTTAAACTGCCGGGAAATGATCTGTACCGTAGGATCTATGAAATGGACGATTGAGATTTAATCAGGGTGATTGCAAATAGGACGAGGAAAGGGAAAGAACAAAGGGAAAATTGCGATGCGATTGTGTATTGACCGTTGGATCGGAGGGATGATCGACGACTGAGGTTTGATTGCATCAGAATATTTTTGAAGGACATGAAGAAAAGGGAGGACCCGATGCGGACTTGCGATGCAATGAGCTGATGACCGTTGATCGACTTAGATCGACGGTCGATATTTGTTGCAAATTCGAACTGTCAGGTTCTATCAAAACACAATGAAAAGACGGGTTTTTATGAAAGACAAAGGAGAAAAAGGTTTTGACAGGGTTCGGAGAGGAGTTTAGGCCCTTGAAACACCCGGTTGCGGGGCTTAAGGTCCTATGAGGAAGGGGCCTACCAGAGTTAAGCCCTCGGGGGCTGAAGAAAATATTGTATGTAAAAAGGGTATTTTGGCCTAAAAACAGAGTTTTTTAAGGCAATTTAGTGGTTCCGATAGGGGAAAGAAGGCATTTTTAAACCAAATAATAGAGAGACATAAGGTTTAAAAGGGATTTTGGAGTGTTTTTGAAGGTTGACAGAAGCTTATGGAGGAATTTTATGAAGAAAAAGAGGGTGAAAAATGGGGTTATTCATAAGTGAAAGGAGGGGTAAAATGAAGGGGAAAATGGGTTTTTTGAGCAGTCTTACTTTGGTAAACAACAATTTTTTCAGGATTAATGAGGGAAACAATAGTGAATATTATTTTAAAGGATAAAGATCATCATAAGACTTCAAGAACTCACAATTTGGCCACAAAATTGTTTCTTGAAGGCTACAAAAAAATTTTAGCCACCATTTGATACGTCAAATTTTTATAGGTGGCTAACAGAACCTTTGATGTCAGTGGCAAACTAATTATCCCTTAGGACTTGAGAAACCTTCGTCAAATCATAGAGAACTTAAATAATAGCCTAAGAGTAGAATCTAGCTTTTTCACTATCTTATAAAATTGATGACTCAGCTATAGGACACTCTTACAAACCTTCGGGCTACATATAGAAACTTAGAAAACCCCAAAACATTTCTAGATTGGCTTTTTGTAAGTATTGGTGGTGGACCATAGACAACATATCTTCAAAACAACTAAAAATATCCACCTGGAGACTCCACTAGCCTCCAGTAGGCATTCTAAATTTTGCTAAGTATCTATAGACTCCTTTAGGACTGCATCAAACTAGCCCTGAGAAGTCTAGAAAACTAGTCACACACTGTGCGAGTTTTACAACACCTAGAGAGGTCAGCCTTCTGAAAGCGGTCATAAAATTTCAGCCTCTCTAAATTTTGAATTTAAAATATGGCTCTGCGAAGAATCAATACTAGATCTCATCCGGACCCAAACCCTCCTACTATAGTTGATGACCCAGAAAAATTTTTGTGGAAAAATTCTGAAAATGGAAACTTAGCTACTAATAGGACCATTCATAAAGCAAGCTCTATACCTGAACAGCTTACAGCCTTGCAAGATCCCTAGTTCAACTTGCGCCATACCAAAAACATTTTCAGAACCAAGTCGCAAAGTAGAATCAACCATACAGATCTTGAGCCCATAGACTTGTAGCAGAGTCTTAACAAAGATGCTTCTCCTTCCACACCACCTGATTTCCAACTTCTCCACCACTTTGGCTCTTTCATCCCAAGCCTGCTCAGAATCAGTTTACTGGTCCAAGTACTTCCGCCACACCCATTCACACCACCACTGTGCAAACCACTCCATCTCATAGCACAAATCCTCCACTTGTAAATCCACCATTAGTTCCCACCATGGCAACATGGTATGTGCCCCTTGTGCTACCACAACCATTAGTACCTTTGCCAAATGATTACCAGTCCAAAATCCCACACTTCACCGGGGCTGAATCCACTACTACCCAACAACATGTAGATAGAATGAATGATGCTTTTGACTACATGGAATTAGAAGAGGAAGCCATGAAGGTGAGGATGTTTGCCCAAAGCCTAGGAGGAGAAGCTAAGAAATGGTTCAAAAGCCTAACTCCCAACAACATACATGATCTCCATTCCCTTTACCAAAGTTTCATAAACAAATGGGAAATCAAGAAAAACCCTCTTCATATCCTTTCAGAATATAGCAATCTCAAAATAAACACCGGAGAAAGTGTCCAAGACTATTGCACTAGGTTCAATAGTGTTTACAATGCACTACCTCCAAACATGAAACCCCCATTAGGCCTAGCCTTAGCTAAATTCCTGGAGGGTTTTGACCCCGACATGGCCTATCAACTAAGAGAAAGAGAGCCCCTAACTTTAGAAGACATGCAAAAAGGAGCTATAAGTGTAGAGGCTAACTTAATTGAAAAAAGAGCTAGGCTAAGATCAGAAAAGAGGGTAACATACAAAGATGACACCATGCCCTCCACCTCCTCATCTAATTCCAAGATGGAAAACCTTCTTAGAACCATGGAAAGAATGATGGAGAGAATAAGCATAAATGAAAGAGCACCCCCTAGGGACAACCAAACAAATCCCCAAAACAGAAACCATAATCAAAATTTTAGAAGAGACCCGCCCGAAAACAGACCAAGGGAAAATGATCAAAAAATCAGGCCACCCTTCCAAGATAACTATGTTGACGAAGGAGAAAGAGATATTGAACAACCAGATGAGAATCATCTAAACTTAATAGGCTCTGATAGTGAAGGTGAGTTTTTTATCACAGAAGAAGAGCAGGGTTTTTTCTCCTCAAACCAAGATGAAACAAGCTATGAAGATTCCGAAGACCACGAATTGGGATTAGAAAATGCCATAATGGAAGTCCATAGACAATATGATCTTAGGAGTAAGAAAAACCAAGACAACTCCAGGAAAAACAACTCAGACACTAATGTTAAGAAAACTCCCGAAAACATTCTTAAAAGAATAGCATACAATAATAGCGGCATGGCTAAGAAAACCGATCCCAACAAGGATAAAACAAGCCAACCAGGTGTTGACATAAGCTGTCCTAGCACCTCTGCTAGTGGCCCTGAGAAAACTCTAATGACCAAAGCCCCGAAATCAAAATCAAAAAATTAAAAATGTGGAAAAATTTATGGCTGATAAAACTGATGTAAATATGTCTAAAACTCAAGTACCTTTCAGTTTTGAAGGAGAGATTGCTAAAATCAAAATAACCATCCCTCTCACTGAACTGGTAGCTCAGGATATGTACTACTCCCAAGTTTTGAAAGTTTTCAACATAGGAAATGATACCAATACTCTGAATTTGACAGATGATAGACCAGAGCTGTTTTTTGGACCCGAAGTAGATGGAAAATACCAAGAAAAAGCCATTCCCCCATTCTATGTTAGCCTAAACATACAAAAAAAAATCCTACATAATGCCATGGTTGACTCTGGTGCCTCTCACAACCTCATGCAGAAGGTAGTGATGGAAAGATTGGGCCTAGAGATAACCAGGCCCTACAAATATCTGTATTCCTTCGATTCAAGCAGGGTTAAATGCTTGGTCCTGATCAAATACTTATGTGTCAATCTAACACAAATCCCTACTAAGAGCCTAGTCCTGGATATAGTCGTGGCTGACATTCCCCCCAAATATGGCATGCTGTTATCGCGATCTTGGGGAGCTAAACTTCTGGGAAACCTCCAACTGGACATGTCTTATGCTACCATACCGATTTTTAACCAAACTAGGAGACTCTACCGGGAATCTCATATGAAGTATATGGTAAGCAACCTAGATAGACCCAATAACACCCCTATCTATTCCATTCATTCAGACTTGGACTCATTCATCTTGAATAATGAAAATGACCTTGATGAGAAAGTAAATGAAAATTATGAAGATCTAGGCACATTACAACAATCAGATCACTTCCTCTATGATGAGTTTGACAGTCAAAACTATCACGATCCTGAAACACCACAGGATAACAAAACCAAACTTGATTTTCTGCAAATTGAAAATGAAATTTCAGAAACAAAAACCAGTCTAGGATAGGAAACAGGTTGCTCAAAGGAAGGACAAACCACAAAAACACAACTTCCTCCTTTTGCTAATCCAAACAAAATGAAATACCCTCACAAAACATAAATATTTAGGAATCTGGAACAAGACAGTCTGATGTTCTTACCTTACCTATATACTTCATCATCTAATAAATTTTCCCTTTAAGAAAAATTATCAATTTTCACAAATATTGCTATAGTTCCCAAAGAAATTTTTTCTAAAGCTGATATAGAGGAAGATAGCATGGGTAAACTTAAGAAGCCTAAATAATTAAGTTGTCTAAAATTTTATCACTACACACAAAACAAAGGAACACAAGATTGTGCAAAATTTTTCAGAATGCTTATGTGTGTAGGCAAGCTAGTCTAAAACCTTGTAACATAGCCATTGTTCTAAAAGGCCTTCCTTTCAAAAAGAATTAGAAAAATTTTGAGCAGTTGAGTTCACTTAGGAAAAATGCAAAGGGAAATAGGCTTTGCATAGATTTTAGGTGCCAAGAGCAACCCTTCCAAAAGAGAAAATACCTTTTTACCAAAAAGATCATACTTTACAAAGGGTAGTGTTTTCTAACCAATTCTCATTGCATGATAGCTTTTCAGGTTACCATCATATGATACCACTTCAGATAAATCAGCTCAAAGATTTTTTCAAATTTCTTTGGGACATGTGCATGCTTAAACAAATACCTCCCGGGCTAGAAAGTGCTGGAGATACTCTCTAAAAAATAAGCCTTCAGTTTTAAACTTATCTACTATGGTGTACATTGATGACTTCATCATTTGTTTTAAAGATGATAAAGAATACCTTGCCTACTTGAAGAGGATCTTTGACTCAAACAGATTTGAAGAGAAAAGGTCAAAGAAGAAGCATCAAGGGGATCATAGATTTTCTAAAAACTCTTGGAATAATCCTTATACCATGTTGTCGAATAGAGGTAACTATGTTTTATATTTTCAAGAGTTGAATAGACAAAATATGTTAGGAGATCCTTTTGAAGACAGGATGCTCAAACACTACTTTTGTCAATATTCCTAGTTTTAATTTTTCACTCATTGTGTTGGCCACCTATAAAATTTGTTCTATCAAAAGGTGGCCCAAACATTGTTTAGCCTTCAAGGAATAGTTTCATTGCAGAAATGTGATCTCTTGAAGCCTCTTCAAGACATCATCTCCTATATCCAAAATCTTCACTGCTGTTTCCCTTCAGAACTCAGAAATTCTGCTAAAAATTCCATGAGAAAGACTGCTGCAAAATCCCGTTTTCTCCCCTTCCTTCACTCAGAAACTAACCTTCATTTTTACTCTCTTTTTCCCCATCATTTTCCTCTGATTTCCATTTTTCCTCATTTCCCCTTTGTATAATCCACCTTGCATAGTTTAAAACTCCTTTCTGGCCTTATCAGAATCCTCAAAACTCCTTGAAAATCATTTAAAGCCCATTTTTATTATTATAGACTTAAGCCCCTTTGGGCTGAGTCTTTTACCTCCTCATACGCCTTGATGCTGGAACCGAGCACCAGTCTTCCAAGCGCTTATCGCATTTCCCAATTGCGATTAGCCCCCCCTATTTAACCCCCCAGTCATATTACCCTTCATATAACCCTTGGCCCTGCAGTCGAGCGCCAAGCCGCGTTGAAATTAATATTTTAAACCTTTGTTTATATTAATTTGTCGGTTTTTTATTATTTCTTAAAATTTCCGCTAGTGCAAAATTTCAGTCACTCCGCACCGTCGATCTGATCTGAAGATCGGACGGCGCACGACCTATCAACCCGGTGGTCCCTGCCAGCTAATCACCGTAGCAAAAACTGGGCAGAATCCATCGCACCACTTTCAAGCGGAGGGCGGTTTTTTCCCGATCGACAGCGATTCCATTCATCGGTTGACGCGTGGCCTGGGCACTGTTCACAAAACCGCTGTTCATCGCGCGTTAAAGATCGGATGTGGACCCAGTGCGATATTGACGTACACCGTCCGATCTGAGGCCGCTCATCGGACTGTGATCGCTCTTCGAAGATGCACGTGCGATAACTCAGGGTACGGTGCAGTGTTAAAATCATCTCCACCATCGATCTGATCTGCAGATCGACGGCCCAAAATTCATCACCCTGATTCCTTGTCCAGTCAACGTTTCCGGACCCAGGAGTTTTATTCATCTGGATTTTATTGAAAATCTGAAGTCCAGGTGCGTTCTATAAGGTTTTTATTATGGGATCTCCGCCGTTTTATCGCTTGGGCCGCTCTCATCTGACGGCCCACGATCGTCCCGATTCCCGATCTTGATTTTTGACCATGTTTTCCCAAAACAAAGGTTTTTGTCCATTTTGTCCATTTTTCCAAAAAAGACTTATCCGCTTTGACTTTTCGCCTCCGCTCCTGACTATCGATCTTTGCACGATCGACGACTCTGATTTAAAATTTTCTTCCTCCTTGCCTTTGAATTCCTTTGATCAATCTCGACCGTTGGATGATGCCATCCAACGACCATGCTCCCTCCACGTGCTTTCTGAAGCAGTCAACCTACACATGTAGGATTTTATAACATTTGTTTGTATTTTTGCAGGATTTAATGGTTTTTTCGCCATGCTAAAGAAAATTCGCAGGCTAAGGGTGACGATCCTCTCGCCTTCGATTCACTAGAGAAATCATTCACAGGGTTTAAAATTCACATTTAATCAATGATTCATGAGGCATTGATGCCATTCAATCCCTGTACAACCCTGCGCACCAAAAAAAACACAGTTAATCAAGCACCGATCAAAGAGTATCAGTGTCGAAGACAGAACACACCAGAAACAGGAGATTGAAGACCTAAAACACAGATCTCAAGTAAATTAAAGGTGTCTTAAGGAAAGACAAAGACATCTGTCGAGCCGAGAAAGCATCCACCACCATAAGCAGAGGCCAATCGAACCCTCTACAACTCCTAAAGACACCTACAGCCTCATAGAAATCAAAGAAAGCTTAGTCATTACCTGAACAAGAGGTGTTTACCTGAAGACAGCTAAACAATTAATACAAATCAAAGATCTTATCTCTAATTGTCGGAAAAAATATTTTAAGAAGATTAAGAACAGTCCAGAAGCAGATCTTTTCGATCATTAGGCCTTGAAAGGCAGAAACAAAGTTATGAAGCAGAGTTAGAAATGATTACATAATTAATGATACTTGACCCCTGGGAAATCCTCCCACCTCCTCATTTTTCTATAAATACTTCTGTAGAAGATGAGAAAATGTTGGTCTCTGGACATCTGAATGCATGTAATAGTTTTCTGAAGCTACTGATGCCCTGTGTGCAATTTGAAGATAAATAAGCTGATATGAGAAGTTTGAAGTTGTAGAGACCCACCGGGCTTACTGATTGTAACTGGTTTGACCATCAAATACAAGCTGCTGATTTATGGGATCCTGATTTGTGTCAATGGTGATGTGTTCATCACCATCAATTGTTATTTTCTTTAATGTTTTCACTCTATTCACTTTCTCTGATAAGGAACAACAAACATAGAGCTAGGACTTACTCCCAACAGTACCCTACTCTTACTGAAAGCTTTATTTTATATGTTTTCTTTATTTGAAAGTTCTCTTTACTGAGTATAATAAAGCAGGTTGGTTTCAAAGTACTAGCCTGATCTAGATTTCTCATTGTGATGATCATCATTGTTTTCCTTTAGAATATGCTAAAAGTAGGTTGGTTTTGAAGCACTCGCCTGATCTTAAGCTATTTCAATTGTTTTAAAAATATTTCTAACTAAAATTATTTCAATGCAGGTTAGTTTAAAAGCACTTACCTGATCTCAGAATGCTTTTATGTTTTGTTTCTCTAAGCACGTGCCGAAGCAATATAGTTTGAGAGCACTTACTTGATCTCAGACTGTGCACTGTTCTTCATTTGTTTTGTTCTCCACTTCCTATCTATTTCATTCCATAAATCACCTTAAGAGATCCTTTGACATAAGTGACTTTCCCCATGGATCCTTCTTGAACCTTGCTGTCTAATTAAAATCCTCCTATGACTCCATAGCCCAATGGGTTAAAAATATCTTTTCCTTTTTTGTCAGCCGAATCATTCCTTCACTTGCAGACATCTTCACCCTTTATTTTGAACTGCCTTCACCTTCATCATGTCTTTTCCCAACCAAAAAAAAAAAAAAAACCCATGCTCTTCACAACTAGCCTAATATCACATTTCAAGCTTTAAAGATCACATCTTTAAACTCATTTATAGAGAGATCCCTCTTTGGATTCAGGAGGGCTAGATTCTTGAATCCCAAAGCGGTTTGATGTTATCCCTGCAGTTGGACTTTTGCCAATCTTGCTAATTACAGGGTGCTAACACATTGTACATATCATTGTTTGAAGAAAAGGCCAAAAAGAGAGAAAACACAAAAACATAGAAAAAATAGAAAAGAGGGCAGATTATAAAGAAAAGGTACAACCCCATACCCAAAAAATAGTAATACTGAAAGTGTGAAAGCCTAAATGCCAATACTGGTGAAAAAAGAATGTCTTGTTAAGCTATCTAGCCTAATCATCGCTGAACATGTTTTAAATTTATTGTTGATAAGTTAGCGAAAAGAATGCTGGTCAAAACATTGAAGCTTGACTTATCGAAGAAAATAGATTAGGAAAGAAATATACTGGTTTCACATGCTCAAAATAGAACCAAGGAGAAAAACAGGGATGAATAGAAAACTATGTATCTTAGCCCTGATTTTTCTAGTCTTATTTTGTACAAAAATAACATTTGTGTGCAGCTTGTTTTTATGCCACAAACCCATGATAAATCAGATTGTTTAATCCTGATTTAGTCATTTTTTCAATTTCATGTTTTTATCTTAGTGAATGAATCCTGTCAAACATTTTAACCTTGACAGTTGAATAGAATAGGTAAAGAATCAAAGGATTTCAATAGCCTAATCTGAACTCCCATAAGAGATAAGTGTAGAAGTAGATAGTTTGTTTTTGCTTTCAAAATAAAAATGTCAATGGGTTTTCCAGTTCAAGTGAATCGAAGGAAGAAAAAATGTTAAGCGAGTAGGTTGGGTAGGTAAAAGTGAAGTTGAGCTAATCATGCTTTCATATTTTCAAAATCACTACTTCAGGGAAAGCAGCAGCAAAAGAAAGAAGAAAATACACCCAATGGATGAGGCAATAGTCTTCATAAACCAAGAGATTTGAAATTTTGGACACCTCCTGAAAAGGAGCTGCCCTCCCCAAGTGGAGCCACTGTTAGTCATTAGTAATTTTTCCTGTTTAGATGACTAAATGCTTTGTCCTGGATTTCTAGAAACATAATTCAAGAATCATGCGAGTTCTAGAAATCTCCTCAAAGATAAAATTTTCACTATCCCACCTCTTTGCCAAAGCATGGCCAATCTATCACCCAGATAAGACCAAATCCTGAACTGATGTCCCACACTCTCACTATGTTTGCCACCTCTACCTGTAACACTATGTCTCTGTTTGCCTAAGCCCTCTATTTTCATACCTTATTTCGCTAAGTAAACCAAACTTTTTCCCCTACCCACCAAGTGCCTCAAGAAATGGTGGTTTCAAAACTCCCTTTCTAAAAATCCCTTTGAAGTAAAACAAGGTTTTCTATTTGTCTAGGATGGTAGTGCATGATAGAGTGTCAAAATCCTGTCTCCTCATCCAAACCCTTATTCAATTTTTAAGTCAAAAACCTATTCCAAGGACATTATGATAAGTCAAATAGTGTCACCTAGGTTATGCACTATCATGTTTCTAAATTCAATATTTCCACATGTATTCAAAGGTGAAGTTAAGAGAACACAAGGATGAGGCTTATCATTGTCCAAAGAACATCAAATACCTCCAAAGGTATCCTCTTGATGATGCCATGATACTGGGTTAAATCGGATTCCAACATGTAAAACACGTCTGATTCCATCATAATTAAAATTCTTCGTTAAAACCACAAATATGTTTAGCTCAAAAATACACATGAAGGAAAGAGAGCCACATAAATAAAATACTGATACAAAAACATAAAAACTCTTCGGCTGGATATTACAATGGGCGGCCTCTTGGCTCTCGGCCCTTCAAACCATTTCTCTTAATCTCCGTGTTCCTCACTTCCTCACTTCCTCGCTTGCTTTTTCCTCACCCTCACAAGCTACATATTTATACATAAATATAATTTATTCCATTCCATAATTTCCTCCACACAAATCTCAACTTAAAATCAAATTTAGATTTATCTTTTTTTGGACTCAACTAAGTCCCGCTATGGAATTCCTAATCCCTAGATTATCTACCTAATTCAACTCCACTCATATCCTTAATTATTTAAGGAATATTTACAATAATCCTCACATTTATATTTTCTCTCCTAATTTATTAAAAATGAGAAAATTAATTAATAAAATAATTAAAATATCTCACCCCCCTAATTACATAATTGAATAATGAAAATTTAGCTTTGATGCTCTTGCATCAGATTACCCATGTAGAGAAGTTTTTATAGACTCCTGTCTATGAGGTCTGTCGCTTTTCTGTAACAATCTGACAGCCACAAGTCCTGATAACTTGCTCCCTCCAGGATTCCAAACTCTGTTCTGTCGCTGGTCCTTCAAGGTGTCAACTCGATTTGGTAACTCATCACCCACTCTTTCGACCAGATTCCATTAGCCTTTCCAACAATTGCTTTTGCCAATTCCTCGGAGTAATAACTCTTTGTCGAATTCTTTCATCTCCAACTGAGATGAAATCTCAACTTCCTACAATGGAGAATAATCAAGAACTCTTTCTTGATTACAACTATAGTCCTTGATTGCTTTTATAGCAACAACTCTCTCGTCTGGTGTTGTACCTGCATTCACCAACAAACTGTTAGTTTTAAGAAGCTAAGACCTTTCGGTCTCTTTTGATGCTTCAGGCATCAATATCCCATCATAGACTTTCTGGAATTCAATATATTCTATTTCGAACTGCTGCTTGCTTCCATCTTCATCCTACTGGATCAATATTTCTGTCTCCTTTTTGTCTCTATGGACACAACTCCCTTGCTGTACCTGATGCTCAACTTCTCTGACTTCGACATCATATCTGCTAATGTCTCTTTTTGTACATACACTTACATCATTTTCTGAAAAGTTAGAACATTCATTCTACTCTATAAACATTTCATCTCTATCATATATAATAACTGTAATTTCTTATAGATCAGGTTATGCAAGTTTTACTTCTCCATTAGGTTCCTTAAGCCATCGTTCCAAGAACTCAATTTACCTATCAAATATTTTCAGCACTTCGTCACAACATTCATTCCCAGCTTCATCCTTCTTCTGGCAACCTTTTTGAGTTGTCCCGGTTTCTATTCCATCACATTGTAAAATTTTTTCAGCAAATTCATCAAACAAATACATTTGTTTAACTCCTTGGAATATATCTTTGGAATTTCTACTATGCTCCTACTCCATAAAAATTTCAACTTGCGGTCTCACACCAAACAAGACTTTATTTATGATTTCTTCCTGCTGCAACAAATCAGTACCTTTTTCTTCTGAAAGGCATTTTCTATCACACTTCTCCTTAAGAGTTTCGTTCATCTCCGTGACAGTTCCATCAGACTGCTCACCCTCTTTCGCACATCCTGCAAACATATATAAACAATTAGATTTAAAAAGGTAAGGCTTCATAGCCTCACTTGCTTCTCTTGCCAACACACCTTCAACTTCTTCTGAACTATCCCAATAGTTCATGAGATCTTCCTCATTGATCTCTTCACCCAGAATTTCACCCTGTTCTGGGCCACAAATGGAAACATCCATTTTTAACTCATCCTCTCTGAGTTCTTCACACCTCAACATCTGCTCAAGCTTCCTTAGCTCTTCCATCAACTATATGTTTACCTGCTTTTCCCTCTTTGCATGTAGCCTCTGCCACTTTACCTTCTTCTTCATGGTCCAACCATGTGTCTGGTCTTTCACATTTCTCTGCAACAATTTCATTAAAAATTCAAGGTGAAATGTTATCTCAACCTTCTCCTGCTCGTACTCTTCATCCATTAACTGCTCACATATGCCACTTACCTTGGAATTTTCCTTCTTCTTCCTTCTGATGTGCTCTTCATAAGATCTTCAGAAATGACATACACCAATCATCTTCTCTTCCTTTGGGAACTTCATATGTTCACGTGTGGATTTCATTCAATCCACCTTTCAGCAATCCTTCACACTTACCATTCATCAAAAATGCAAGTTCTCCTCCTGTGCTTGGCTTCTCTTGGTTCTCTGTCTTGGAATTAATCTCTGGCAACCATCTTGCTTCACTTTGGTTCAAACAACACTTTATTAACTCATGTGTTACAATGACCAACTCTTTGGGTGTCGGGCTCTGCCGATCATGCACCCCATTACATTCATACTTTTTACTTAGCTTACGACTCTTTGAATTTAGACTTACACCAATTCTTCATCTTGGATGAAAATACTCAATCTTAACTCAAACTATTCAAACTTTCATTTGACTCTAACATCTGTTTTGACTTCAAGCTTTTCCCCAATAATAATGATAGTGGATATTTTGACTTTCATTTGACTCTAACATCTGTTTTGACTTCAATATTTTCCCCAATAATAATGATAGTGGATATTTTGACTTAATTCATGTTATACAATCCTCCAACAAACATACACCCCTAATACATTTTTAGGATGTAAAATATTCACTCTCTTTCATACTTCATTCTTATGAAAAATCATCAGTTTCCCATTATCAATATTTCACATGATACTGAAGTCTTTAGTCGAAATGCAATTCAGGTTTTCCAAGATTTATTTTAAGGTGAAAATAAATAAACCATTCAATTTTAAATGTTCAAAAAATACCTTCCTGAATTATCATACATCATGCTCCTGTTAAGGTTATTAATAAACCTTTCTCTTTGCAATATCAATTCTCTGGTTTCCATTCTTCTGTGCCGTCTTTTTCACTGTAAATAATTGCATGCCCACAAGCTCTTCATATTAAAACAAACATTACCCTGCACTTTTATGCACCATACAACATCAATTCACATCTCTTCACCTGTGTACATAGAACATGTATTTAACCTCTTTGATGAATAATGTACAACTTGTACCTCACATCCATCCTGAATATCACCGCCTTAGATACCACCACATGATGGTGAAACAAAGATTTTACAACATCAAGAAATTATGTTTGCAATCACAAATCAAAATAATTCTCCTTTTTCCAACTACAAGCTTTGGTCCAAAATGACTTCACCAAAACTACGAAGAATCCACATTATGCATAATAAACCCTCTCACATAAAAATGCATGTTTCTCTTTATATCACCCAGGATTTGCACATATTTTATTTTATTTTCCATTCATTTATACCTCCGTATTTGCAACATTTCCACTCTTTCATAACATTTACAAAATATCATCTTCTCGAGTGTGGCAAGGAAGTTTAATCATCCAGATTTTAAAATACCTCTACTGAATGAATATTGATTCATTCAATGAGCACTTACCTTGAATATTCTTGTGGTTGAAATGATCCAACCCTTCTCTTGCGTATTATTTTAGGAATACATTCAAGCCTCTATAGACTTACTTTGAACACGCAAGGTCCATTTTCTCCTCAACAAATAAATCTCTCCCCATCAATCTTCTAACATAAATATTTCCCAGCAAACACATGTTAGAAACCTTCAAAGTATGCAAAATCTCCCCTCTTAGCTTAAGCCAAATTTCCTCATCTCAATATCTCGAAAACTCCAAAATAATATAAACTCCTTTTCACACTTTATAAATCCTTCTTCTCACAACTCTCCTACTTAAAAATATAAAATTAAACTATGAAGTTATGCATTCTCAAAACCCACACATGGTTTAATGAAACCATATATTACCCACTCAAAACTGTGTGCAAAAACTCACCATTTTTCCCCACCATGCTTTACAACATCAATTTACTTTCACCTTTACCTCTATTATTTACTTTCACCTCATTCAAGAGTCACTTATGAGTTTAACCATGCAAATTTTATGTGAAAGTAAATTAATGGCTTCTTGTAAAATAAATTTGAATACCATACCTCCAACGCAATACAATCCATTTTACGAAAAATACTAATTCACCCAAACTTTTCAATCTCCTCGCTTGTTTCCATGACCACTTACCCTTTTGCTGATGCAATTCTTCGTGAAATTAATCCAGAAATCAATCTTCCATGCTTTAAATAACTAGAAACTTAACTCTGATTCGATTCCTTCTTCTCTTGAAAATAGAATGCTTTTACAATCCATATATTAATAAAATTTCACCAAAAAACCATCACACTATTACTGTATTACCATAAAAACTCGTGCACCGCTCTCATTTACTTATTAAGTTAAATTCACATAAGTATATGAGTATTTTACCAAAAAATTGATATGCACCTGCCCGCAGAGTTAAATGGATATACACCCACTAATTAATACACAAATATATGAGTATTTTACTAAAGTGTTTTCACGTATGGCAACATACCACAATTTTGATATGCACCCACCGCATGTTAGCCAACATGTAGAATTAAATTGATATGTGCCCTTTCATCAATCACCAACACTGGTTGCATAGCATGAAAAACTCGTAGCACTCCAGCTCTTCTAGGCTACGCTGCTTCCACCACGCAACTTCAACACATTAGTTGTTGACTTCCCTAAATCGGTTCCTACTCTTTTAGAACTTCTCTGAGTATACAACAATGCTCTCCTTCCATATGCTGGATTGAACCTTTACTTCGGGCTCGTTGCTCATCTCTGGGTTAATGCAGATACATAGGTAGGGTCAGCTCCACACCGTTTCTTCATGAGTTCCACTCTTTTAGATATGTTACACGGCTAAGATTTCATGTTTCCACGGTTTCAGACTAATTTTTGCAACATTCCCTTCACGCTGCTTTCTTGATCGCGTAGTCTCCAAACTCTTTCAATTCGGCTATTACAACACCATTCTTATTCTTTACAGATAACTCAATGCATTCATACATCTTGGGAATTAATCACAATTTAATCAACACACACTTCTTAAGGCTCTGATACCAAAATGATGCCAGGATATTGGGTTAAATCATATTCCAGCATGTAAAACACGTGTGCTTCCATCACAATTAAAATTCTTCGTTAAAACCACAAATATGTTTAGCTCAAAAATACACATGAAGGAAAGAGAGCCACATAAATAAAATACTGATATAAAAACATAAAAACTCTTCGGCTAGATATTACAATGGGCGGCCTCTTGGCTCTCGGCCCTTCAAACCATTTCTGTTACTCTCTGTATTCCTCACCTCCTCACTTCCTCTCTTACTTTTTCCTCACCCTCATAAGCTACATATTTATACATAAATATAATTTATTCCATTCCATAATTTCCTCCACACAAATATCAACTTAAAATATAATTTAGATTTATATTTTTTTGGACTCAACTAAGTCCCGTTTATAGAATTCCTGATCCCTAGATTATCTACCTAATTCAAATCCACTCATATCCTTAATTATTTAAGGAATATTTACAATAATCCTCACATTTATATTTTCTCTCTTAATTTATTAAAAATGAGAAAATTAATTAATAAAATAATTAAAATATCTCACCCCCATAATTACATAATTGAATAATTAAAATTTAGCTTTGATGCTCTTGCATCACTTGATCAAGCAGTAAGCCTGCAAAGGAGAAATTTACCATGTTCAAGCATTTTTGCAGGAATGTTTTGTAAATGGTCAACGACAGAAACAGAGACAAAGAAGGAGACCTAAAAATCTCATAAAGGCATCCAAAGCTGGTAGAAAGATACAAACAGGCTTAATTTTACAAGGAAGAACATGATCTCATGAGAGAGTGTTATGAAGTGCTGCCCATCAAAAGGTCCATGCAGGTCATAAAAGACAGTGACACATAAGCAACACTATACATCAATAAAAAATATCATTAAAAAGTTGTTTGGCTTCAAGCATGAATCTTGTAGAGGGACAACTGCCCTTTGCTTACATTCCTGCAAAGAATACCAAAAATCCATCAGATTAGCCACGAGGTAAGGTAAAAAAGGAGGATCATCATAAGAGGACATTCAGAACCTAGAAGAAAGTAGCAAGGTATTTGTTTGTTGAGACTCAAGATTCATTGACTGTTTTGACCAAGCAATAGAGCAATGCTAAGGTTACAAAGGCAAAAAACACCTAAAACCCTTCAAAAGATCATTGAAGGCTTTAGACATAAAATAGTGAGTTTGATAAGTGTCTATTTGACAACTGAGAAGATAACACTGTTTGTTTTTATAAAGTATCCCTAAAAACTCAGAAGCTTGGGAAGATAGACAAAGAGGGTCAAAATAGTGACAAATAAACCTCCTTCATCACAACAGATGGTTTCAAGGGTTTTTCAAGCTACCTTATAGGGTTTGGCAGACAAGCACTAACTCCACCTCAGCAAAGGGTAAAATCAAAGTTTTTAAAGAATATCAAGGAGGGAAAACATGAAGATAAATACTGCACTACACCAAATGCATAAAGATGATGAAGAGTATCAACAGGAAGATGCAAGAAATGCCAGTTCAGAGGCCTCTATCTCTAAAGAACAACTAGAGACATATTCCAGTGGCCAAAAGAGACAAACATGGGTTATTATTGATAAGGGGAGCTGTCCAAACTTCAAAAAGAAACAGTGATAAAAAGAAAAAGACTGGGTAGGCACTTGCAAGATCAGAAGTGGCCAGCAAAACACAAAAATGTTTCAAGATATCACCTCCCTCATTAGACATATATCATTGTCTAAATGGCCAAAGAAATAGATATACCCCTTGTTAGGTCTCTGTAATTTGCAAGATTGGAAAATACAAAATGCAAAGCCTACATATGAACCACTTTGGGATTCTAGGATCTAGCCCTCCTGAATCCATAGAGGGATCTCTCTATAAGTGTAAATATTGATTTATCTTTAAGGTCTGAAATGTGATATTAGGCTAGTTATGAAGAACAAGGTTTTTGTTTGTTTTGGTTGGGCAAAGATATAATGAAGGTGAAGGAAGTATAAATGAAGGGTGAAGGTGTAAGTAAGTGGGAGAATGGTTCAGCTAATAAGATAGGCAAGGAGCAACTTCAATCCATTGGGCTATGGAGTCATAGAGGATTTAATTGAAACATCAAGTCTACAAAGGTTACCATGGGGCAATTCATCTACATCTCAAGATCCTTTAAGATTAAATGATGGAATGGAACATTAAAAGTGTTGTGAAGGTGGAAGAAGTCAATAATTTCAACAAGTATTTATCAACTTTTCGACCAAGAAAAAGCCTTTCAAAGCAGCTGTTTATAACCAACCAAAGGAGAGGGCTAACCATAAACTTCTTTGGACAAGCTTTTATTAAAACTAACTTATTAGACAAACAATCCAGTAATCCACATGACTACTTTCAGAAAGAATGAAAACATATAAGAAAACAAAGTGTAGCTTAATATCAAGTCAGATGCATTAAAATCTAGGCCTGCTTTCAGCATACTCTTAGGGAAACCTTCAAAACAACCTTTGGAGAAAGAACTAGAATATAGGGCAAACCATAAACTTTCCTAGTCCAACTCTACTTAGCATATAATGAAAATATCATTCAAGACCAATGTTTAAAGTTTAGATAGTAAGACATGGGCTCACCAACATTCCTTGACTGCTTGGACTGTATTAAATCATTCTCAAATACACAAAGGAGGAAAACATAAAGATAAAGCTTATCAGTGAGAGTAGGGTACTTTTAAGGGTAAATCCTAGCTCTATATTTGATGTTCTTTATCAGATAAAATGGACAGTATGAAAAACATGAAAGAAGGCAATTTACAATAAGAAAAACATCACCATTAATGTAGACCAAGATCCCATGGAATTTGACTCGTATATTGATGCTCAAACCAGTACAATCTTCAAGTCCAAGAGGTCTTGACAACTCAAAAAAATTTCTCTTCTCAATCTAATTTACTCCCATTATTTACAGAGCTTCAGTAGCTTCAGAAAACTATTTACATGCTACATATATCCAGAGACCAACCTTTAAACTATCGTCTACAGAAGTATTTATAGAAGAAAGGAAGAGGTGGAATGAAAGAAAAGATCTCTAGCTCAATTAATACAAATTTAATGCTTCTCGACCTTTGGAGGGATCAATGGAGAAGTTTTCGGATATTTCCTCTGTATTAATTGGTTTTCATTAAGTATTTAGCCACTTAGCTGATTTTGTTGACTTTAAAACTCTTTAAGCAAGATGGAAATTACTCTGGCTGCTTTAAACAAAATATCACTGACTAAGGCAATAACTATGCCTTCTTTGGATTAATTGAAATGATCAGTGGCATTTTGGTAGTTGAAAGGATATTTCGTCTTTGATGTGGCGGAGGAGGCTTCTTTACCGATATTTCTGTGTTTAACCTTAAAACACTTTTAATTGGTCTTTACTCTGTGTTTAGGCTTGTTTAAGCCTCGATCTGTGTCTTCGGGCTTTTGTTCTTTGATACGGTCTTTAATTCTTTAAACTATGCATTAAAGCTCTGATGTTCAGGCTTTGGCTTTAATCACTATTTTAACATCGAATCTTCATTACTGATATACTTTGTTTTCTTTATTTATACAGGTGGTTTTATGCTATTGGAGGGCTTTTGGTAAACCTCAGATCGTGATCCAGATGTTTTAAACTTGGACTTTCATACCCTGCAGATCATTTCCTTCATTGAATTAAGGCACAAAATCGTCACTCCGAGCCTTTTTGTCACCTGTCTGTGACTGTGGAAAACACAGAACAATCATCATTAAGAACCCTTCAAAATAACACAAACTCATTATAAAATGCTGCAAAATTTAGTTAAGACTGCTTCAGAGGCTCGTGAGGGTGCAAGAGCAGTGAGTAAAAAACGTGGATGCAGCGGAAAAAGGGTGGAAAATCCTGGCAGAACAGCTAACTAGGTGAAAATGGATTTTGGGTGCGACGATGAACATGGATCGTTAGATTAGAAAGATCAACGGTGGATATTGCTCGATCAAGTCATTTGGGTAAAAATTGAATGGGGGAGAAATTAAAACAGGATCGTCCGATCTTAGAGATCGACCGCCAGGATTAAAATATGAAAAAGCAATGTTGGCGGAGGGAGCGATATAGTGGAAAACCGAAAATGGTTTTCACACGGTGAAATGGGGGGGAGGCGGTATTGCCTTATGGAACACGATATATGTTAGCGTTTGACTTGTGGAAAATAAAAACCACCCATTTCACATAATTTTTAGACGTTAACTCTTGGGCGCAGAAAAAACACGATATGGATTTTAAGTCGTCGGATGAGGGGCAGCAGATCCAACGATGCGGATCGCATGCGATGGATGAAGAGCTGCGGGGTAAAGTGAATGCGGGGTCCAGGGTGATGTAAAAAAAATTTGCGCGCAATGGACGGGTGTAATAGGCCTTTGGATTAAGTCCCGATCATTAAATTTCTTTGATAAATGGTAATAATTGAAAAAATGAGTGGACATGAAGAAATGCAGGGAAAGAGAAAAGACGAAAGGATGGGGCCTGATGGCCTTTGATCTTGGTAGATCGACGGTCAGGATTGGTTTTAAACTATATTTTTTGGGAAACAAAAAATATAGCAAAAGGTAAGGTTTCAAAGGAAATTGGTTGAGAAAAACGAGGAGAAGTGGGCCCCACCTTTTTATAGAGGGTGGAAGGAAAAATGAATGGGAGCCGTCGGATCGTGAGGATCTACGGTCAAAATTAAAGATGGCGGATGAATGAGAAGGGTGGGGTTTAAAAGGCAGAAGCATTGTGGGCCGTTGGATTTAAGAATGATCAACGGTGGAGATTTGATCGCAGGATCGCATCAGCGGAAGGAAAGGGGCTAAGTGGCGATGCAATGTGTCGATGCGATTGAGCGCGGACCGTTAGATCTAAGAGAGATCAACAGTCAGGATTAAAGCGTCAGGTTGATGTCGGAGGGATCATGAGATGAATGAGCGCGATGCGATGAAGCACAGACCGTCGGATCTGGCGGAATGAACAGTCAGGATTTGATCGCATCAGAAAAAAGGAAGAGGCCAAAACACCGGGGTTTTTGATTTTGCGATGCGCGATTAAGTGCTCGCCGTTGGATCGGTTTTAGAGATCAACGGTGGAGATTTAATCGGTGGGCGCGATGGTGAAGGGATTATGATGGAGCACGATTGAATCTCGGCCGTTGGTTCTTGTGGATTCAACGGCTGAGATTTAATCACATGATCGCATCGGTGGTAGGAAAAAGGGTAAAGGATAAAGGGAAAACTGCGATTGCCTATTTGCGATGGAGCAAGAGCCGTTGATCTAAAAAATAGATCGACGGTCAGGTTTTAATCATGAAGAAAAAGGTAGAAAGGTGGGTTTGGAACGGGGAGCAATATGGACCGTTAGATCTGGGCGAAAAAGATCAGATCAATGGTGGAGAATTGATCACGGGAGCATCGGCAGAAGGAAAATAACCAAAAAAAAGCGTAAAATTTATATTTGCGATGCGATAAAAATTTCCTATGCAATAAGCGCTTAGCACCTGGTCTCCATGTGGGTTATATGCGGAAAAGGGGCCGGGGCTTAAGGCCGAAAGGGGCTTAAGGCCTTATAGAAAAATGAAGGTTTTTTAGGATTTTTGAAGGTTTTTCAGAGGGTTTTGGAGGTTTCGATAAGGTTAAAGAAGGGGTTTTAAACCCTATAAAGGGATTTTACAAGGCTTTAAAGTGGAATTCGAGGGATTGAGAGGTAAATGAAAGGGTTTATGGATGAAATAGAGAAGGAAAATGGAGAAGGGTAAATGAGGGAAAATGGAGCTTCATGAGCAGTTTTTTTCTTAGTAAATAACAGATTTTTGAGGGCTTTGAAGAGAAACATCAGTGAAGAGTAATTCCAAGGAAATCATAAGACTTTAAGAACTCACAATTTTGAAAATGAATTGTTTCTTGAAGGCTAAAAAATATTTAGCCACCATTTGGTATAAATATTTTTTATAGGTGGCTGACAGCGGCTCCAACTTGGGATGGCAACTCCTTGGAGGTGTCAAGAACCTCAGGACAATATTCTCTGGATGTAGATTAGTGAATTTGAACCTTGACAACATTTTTCTCTTCTTTGATCAGTTGCTTGCAAGATGATTAGAGCATTTGATATCAGTGGAAAAATTCTTCCCCAAACAAATACCTACACAACCAACTTCCTAACATTTTTTCTTCAAAAAGGTGCATTTGGAATTGCATACCTTAAACATCAAAATTTTATTCTTTTATTGAAAACATAAAACTATCTATGTCTACCCTTATTTCTCCATGAACTCAGATTAAGCATTTGAGTTCATAAGATTCTCTACCTAACTACAATCTATCAGGATTAGACTGTCAGACAGACTTTATTCTCTAAATTCTAAATTAGAAATTTAAAAACAACCAAGCTAGGATTAAGCAGTCTAACTTGTTGTAGGTCAATGGCATAAATACAAGCTGCACATAGACTAAAAATTTGCAGAAAATGAAAACAAAATTGTGAAGGCTTAAGATCTGAAAATCAAAACATCCTTCATTATTCCTTTAGCTTTGTTTTGAATTTGTTTGAGCTGTCTTTCTTCCTGGTTCAAGTTTTGGGTATATTAGAACCAATTTGTTTTCTAACTTTGGCTCAAGATTTGATCTAATTAGAGCCATTCTTCTTTGAGATTCATAGGTTCAAATTTTGAGCTTGTTTGAACCTCTGTTTTTATATCCTAATCTACCTTACTGACAAGCCAAGATTGAGTTGTTTGGCTGATCTAATTCACTAACCTATCAGAAGTAAATTGAAAAACTAATTAGTCATGATTAGGCTGTATGACTAACTAGAAGTGTGTTTTTAGGAGTGGCATTTGAGCTTGCACACTTTCAGACTTTGTTTCTCTTTTTTGGTATGGGGCCGTACCTTTCTTGTTTTCAGTCCGCCCTCTTTTCTCTTTTCTATTGTTTTTGTCTTTTTCTCATTTTATTCTTCAAAGCAGATATCAACAACTAAATAAATGCTCAAGGCTGAGATTTTATTGACATTCCTATCTAACCTATTCTAATGTTTGAATATTTAAATTTTTTATATGATACAAAAGTGCCAATGTAGCCAGTTGAGTAGTGACAAAAAGGAATAGAGAAACTGGCTACTAGTCAGAGGTAACCACAATACATAGTTAATTTTAAACTTTAAAATCAAGGCTGTCACAGGAGATGACAAAATTTTAAGTCTTTGGCTCCTGCAAAAGATCCATGCTTGAGAATTTGAGCCAATTGGGACCTCCACACACTCTTCAATAGGATCAACAAAGAAAAGATGATAATTCTCTTCTTTTTGGCCCTCCAAATTGGTAGATTGTCTGCCTCTAAGATATCAGCTTTGAGGACTACACCTTCAGTATGTTCCTTGGAAGCATCATCATCCTTAACCTGCACATCAACAAGCAGTGAAATTTCTTCTTTCTTTAAATCTATGCTTGCTTCTAGTGTGATTTCAGGTTCTTGGGATGACAGATTGATATCAGGAATGGAAAAGGATTTCTCTTGAAAAGATGGTATATCCTCAGTAGGATAGTCTTGTATTTGTTTTTCTTCCCCAATGACTTGCCAGTACCTTTTATTTTTTGGGATAGCTGGTCTAAATTTTTCTTGAATTGTATATTGTTTTCTTTCCTAAGGTCTCAGACATATACTAGCAACAAGGGCTAATCCACTGGCAAAAGTGTTTTGGTCTTTAGTAACAAGGGTAAGTTGGAATTATTTAAAGGATTTTAACAAATCCATGGCATCAACCTTAAAGGCTCTAAGTTTGGGATGTTTAACCATGCATTCTTCATTCACTTGCCTAATTACCAATTCTGCATTTCCACGAACTCTTATCCTCTGGGCTCCTAATTTCTTCAATAAGTGGAGCCCTAAAAGAAGTGCCTCATACTCTACTATGTTGTTTGTGCATTGAAAATTCAATTTATATGAATAGGCCTTAGGATAATTTTTTTCTGTATCATAAAGCCATATTCCTGCACCTGCACTAGTTTTACTACATGACCCATCAAAGTTCATACGCCAAAGAGGACTAGTTTCAATTTTATCATTAATTTCTTTACTATCCTCTTTGTCTTGAGTGCCATTGGGTTGTTCTATGGAGTAGGCACTATGTTGATGATTATATTGTTAAAATTAAAGTTTAGAAGGTAGCTGGTTGTTTAGTATTTGATCAATTTCTTCTTCTGTCAAAGGAGAGATTTCCTTATAGATAGAAGTACAACAAACTTCCTTCTCTTGTGTTAACTAGATTTGAGGCTGGATATCTTCTTGAGCCTCTTCTAGTGAATCAAGACTTGTGCTTGAATGGAAACCTTGAGGATTTTCTACTATTCCCTGGTCTACTTCTGTTTCAAACAATTCCTCATGATTGTTATGATGATCAATTTGAATACAAGGTTCATGAGTTGTTTCTTCTACATTATCAGGATGCCACTCTCCTCTTAAAATATGAAATGAGTTATAACATAGAGGGAGAGTTTCCATATGTATTGGTTTTTCCTCTATTTTAGGTTCTATGTTTTCCAAGTGGCTTATTTTTTTGCAAAAGGTTTTAGAGATTGGTTGTTTATTAATAGTCTGATCTATCTCTTTTTCTGTCAAAGGGGAAGATGTTTCTATGTTCCTTTGAACAGGAGTACAATAGTTCTCTGTCTCTTGTGAAGACTGATTTTGAGGCTGGATGTCTTCTTGAGCCTCAACTATAAGGTATGGTGAATAATTGTTCATGATTGCAGGAATGTCTTGAGGAATTTCTTCTGTTCCTTGATTGATTTCTTCTTCAACTGATTCATATATATTCTTATAATTTTTCAATAGGATATTAAACTCATGAATGGCTATTAAAAGATCTTTAGGATGTATTTTTTCCAAATCCTCATCATTGTCTATAATGTGTTGGGTGATGTTTTGTAATGGATCATAATGAATTTCACCCCATGATAATGATGTAGTGTTTCCTTTATAGTTCTCATAAAACACATATTCAAGATCCTTTAAAGAAAAAAAACTACTACACTTCAACCATTCATACCAATCCCTAGCTTTTCCTTCTAATTTTAACATTAACATTTTCATTAGGCAATATTCATGCCATTCAACCTTTAACCTCCATACATGTATGTGAAATTTGATAAGATGTAACAATGGGTTATCAAACTTTTCACCTTGAAAAACAGGAAGGTTATCATCCCAATTCACCTGGGGCATCTTATGTGGAAACCCAGGGATATGATCTCTACTCATTGGGGCATATCTTCATTGTATCCTTGGAATCATGTTTGTAAATCAGGAAAGAGGTCACTGTGTCTGTTTAATCAGTTTAGGGTCTTCTACCAGTGGAGTCATTTGGTATTTTAAGAGTTGTGGAGTCACGAGGTGGATGATTTAAATTTTTTTGTCCACCAACAGTGTGATTGGGTTTTCTCAATGCATTCCAAAAGGAGTCTACAAAGACTAGAGGGGTAATAGGCCTACTGGAGGCCAGTGGAGTCACCAGGTGGAAATTTTTAGCTCTTTTGGAGGTAAAATGTTTTATAGTCCACCACCTTTGTTTATTATGAATACCAATCTAAAATGTTTTTGGGTTTTCTAAGTTCCTTTTAGTTCTATGGGTTATGAGAGTGTCCTAAATCTATTTCAACACTTAGCTAGGGCGATGAGACAAACATAGTTTACTCTTATGGCTTAGCTAGCTAATTACTTCAAGTTTTGATAAGGCCTATGAGAATCCTAAGGGTTACTTAGTTTGTCACTGATTCAAATAAGTTCTATCATGATTACCAACATGCTTGGTAGTGCTTGAAGAAATATACTTATACTGCACTGAATACTGAGTATTGTGTTTTAAGGATTTTACTCAGAAAGTCCCCAGTGGAGTCGCCAGAATGTTAGGTCTCTGTAATTTGCAAGATTGGAAAATACAAACTACAAAGCCTACATATGAACCACTTTGGGATTCTAGGATCTAGCCCTTCTGAATCTAGAGAGGGATCTCTCTATAAGTGTAAAGATTGATTTATATTTAAGGTCTGAAATGTGATATTAGGCTAGTTATGAAGAACAAGGTTTTTGTTTGTTTTGGTTGGGAAAAGATATAATGAAGGTGAAGGAAGTATTAATGAAGGGTGAAGGTGAAAGTAAGTGGGAGAATGGTTCAGCTAATAAGATAGGCAAGGAGCAGCTTCAATCCATTGGGATATGGAGTCATAAAGGATTTAATTGAAACAACAAGTCGACAAAGTTTACCATGGGGCAAGTCATCTACATCTCAAGATCCTTTAAGATTAAATGATGGAATGGAACATTAAAAGTGTTGTGAAGGTGGAAGAAGTCAATAATTTCAACAAGGATTTATCAACTTTCCAAACAAGAAAAAGCCTTTTAAAGCAACTGTTTAAAACCAACCAAAGGACAAGGCTAACCATAAACTTCTTTGGACAAGCTTTTATTAAAACTAACTTATCAGACAAACAATCCAGTAATCCATATGACTACTTTCAGAAAGGATGAAAACATATAAGAAAACAAAGTGTAGCTTAATATCAAGTCAGATACATTAAAATCTAGGCCTACTTTCAGCATACTCTTAGGGAAACCTTCAAAACAACCTTTGGAGAAAGAACTAGAAGACAGGGAAAACCATAAACTTTCCTAGTCCAACTCTACTTAGCATATAATGAAAATATCATTCAAGAACAATGTTTAAAGTTTAGACAATAATACATGGGCTCACCAACATTCCTTGACTGCTTGGACTGTATTAAATCATTCTCAAATACACAAAGGAGGAAAACATAAAGATAAATCTTATCAGTGAGAGTAGGGTACTTTAAAGGGTAAATCATAGCTCTATATTTTCTGTTCTTTATCAGAGAAAATGGACAGTATGAAAAACATGAAAGAAGACAATTTACAATAAGAAAAAAATCACCATTAATGTAGACCAGGATCCCATGGAATTTGACTTGTATATTGATGTTCAAACCAGTAAAATCTTCAAGTCCAAAAGGTCTTGACAACTCAGAAAACTTTCTCTTCTCAACCTATTTTTCTCCCATTATTTACATTGCTTCAACAGCTTCAGAAAACTATATACATGCTACAGATATCCAGAGACCAACCTTTAAAATATCTTCTACAGAAGTATTTATAGAAGAAAGGAAGAGGTGGAATGAAAGAAAAGATCTCTAGCTCAATTAATACAAATTTAATGCTTCTCGGCCTTTGGAGGGCTCAATGGAGAAGTTTTCTGATATTTCCTCTGTATTAATTGGTTTTCATTAAGTATTTAGCTGCTTAGCCGATTTTTTTGACTTTAAAACTCTTTAAGCAGGATGGCAATAACTCTGGCTGCTTTAAACAAAATATCACTGACTAAGGCAATAACTATGCCTCCTTTGGATTAATTGAAATGATAGGTGGTGCTTTGGTAGTTGAAAGGATATTTCACCTTTGATGTGGCGGAGGAGGCTTCTTTACCGATATTTTTGTGTTTAACCTTAAAACACTTTTAATTGGTCTTTAATCTATGTTTAGGCTTGTTTAAGCCTTGATCTGTGTCTTCGGGCTTTTGTTCTTTGATACGGTCTTTAAATCTTTAAACTGTGCATTAAAGCTCTTATGTTCAGGCTTTGGCTTTAATCACTGTTTTAACATCGAATCTTCATTATTGATATACTTTGTTTGATTTATTTATACAGGTGGTTTTCTGCTATTGGAGGGCTTCTGTTAAACCTCGGATCGTGATCCAGATGTTTTAAACTTGGAATTTCATACCCTGCAGATACCTTCCTTCATTGAATTAAGGCACAGAATCGTCACTCTGAGCCTTTTTGTCATCTGTCTGTGACTGTGGAAAACACAGAACAATCATCATTAATAAACCTGCAAAATAACACAAACTCATTATAAAATCCTACGGAATTTGGTTAAGACTTCTGCAGAGGCTCGTGAGGGTGGAGGAGAAGTGAGGAAAAAACTTGGATGTAGCGGGAAAAGGGAGGAAAATCCCGACATAACAGCTAACCAGGTGAAAATGGAGTTTGGGTGCGACGACGAACATGGACCGTTAGATTAGAAAGATCAACGGTGGATATTTCTTGATCAATTCGTTTGGGAGAAGTTTGGGTCAAAAGTGAATGGGGGAGAAATTAAAACAAGACCGTCTGATCTCAGAGATCGATGGCCAGTATTAAAAGATGTAAAAGCAATGTTGGTGGAGGGAGCGGTATAGCGGATAACCGGAAATGGTTTTCACGCAGTGAAATGGGGGGGGAGGTGGTATTGCCTTATGGAACACAATATATATTAGCGTTCGACACGTGGAAAATAAAAACCACCCATTTCACATAATTTTTAGACGTTAACTCTTGGGTGCAGAAAAAATGCGATATGGATTTTAAGCCGTCGGATGAGGGGCAGTAGATCCAACAGTGCAGATCACACGTGATGGATGAAGAGATGCATGGTAAAGTGAATGCGGGGTCCTGGGTGATGTCAGTAAAATTGGCACGCAATGGACGGGTGTAATAGGCCTTTGGATTAAGTCCCGATCATTAAATTTCTTTGATAAATGGTTATAATTGAAAAAAGGAGCGGATATGAAGAAATGTAGGGAAAGGGAAAAGGTGGAAGGATGGTGCCTGATGGCCTTTGATCTTGGTAGATCGACGGTCAGCATTGGTTTTAAACTATATTTGTCAGGAAACAAAAAATATAGCAAAAGATAAGGTTTCAAAGGAAATTGGCAGAGAAAAACGAGGAGAAGTGGGACCCACCTTTTTATAGAGGGCGGAAGTTAAGATGAATGGGAGCCGTCGGATCGTGAAGATCGACGGTCGAGATTAAATATGGTGGATGAATGACAAGGGTGGGGTTTAAAAGGCGGAAGCATTGTGGGCCCTTGGATTTAAGAACGATCAATGGCGGAGATATGATCGCAGGATCGCATCGGCGGAAGGAAAGGGGCTAAGTGGCGATGCAATTTGCCGATGCGATTGAGCCTAGACCATTAGATCTAAGAGAGATCAACGGTCAGGATTAAATTGGCAGGTTGATGTCGGAGGGATCATGAGATGAATGAGCGTGATGCGATGAAGCGTGGACCATCGGATCTAGCAGAATGAATGTTCAGGATTTGATTGCATCGGAGAAAAAGAGGCCAAAACAACGGGGTTTTTTATTTTGCGATGCATGATTAAGCACTGGCCGTTGGATTGATTTTAGAGATCAACGGTGGAGATTTAATCGGCGGGTGCGATGGTGAAGTGCTTATGACAGAGTGTGATTGAATCTGGGCCGTTGGTTCTTGTGGATTCAACGACTGAGATTTAATCGCAGGATCGCATCGGTGGTAGGAAAAAGGGTAAAGGATAAAGGGAAAACTGCGATTGACGATTTGTGATGGAGCGAGAGCCGTTGATCTGAAAACTAGATCGACTGTCAGGTTTTAATCATGAAGAAAAAGGCAGAAAGGTGGGTTTGGAACGAGGAGTGACATGGACTGTTAGATCAAGGTGAAAAATATCAGATCAACGGTGGAGAATTGATCGCGGGATCACATCGGCGGAAGGCAAATAACAAAAAAAAAAGGGGTAAAATGAATATTTGCGATGTGATTTATACTTGCAATGCGATAAAAATTTCCGATGCAATAAGCGCTTAGCGCCTGGTCTCCACATGGGTTATATGCAGAAAAGGTGCTGGGGCTTAAGGCTGAAAGGGGCTTAAGGCCTTATAGAAAAATGAAGGTTTTTTAGGATTTTTGAAGGTTTTTGAGAGGGTTTTGGAGGTTCTGATAAGGGTAAAGAAAGGGGTTTTAAACCTTATAAAGGGATTTTACAAGGCTTTGAAGTGGAATTCGAGGGATTGAGAGGTAAATAAAAGGGTTTATGGATGAAATAGAGAACGAAAATGGAGAAGGGTAACTGAGGGAAAATGGAGCTTCATGAGCAGTTTTTTTCTTAGTAAACAACAGGTTTTTAAGGGCTTTGAAGTGAAACAACAGTGAAGAGTAATTCCAAGGATATCATAAGACTTCAAGAACTCACGATTTTGAAAATGAATTGTTTCTTGAAGGCTAAAAAAGATTTATCCACCATTTGGTATAACAAATTTTTATAGGTGGCTAACACCCCTGGTTTAATTTCCCATGAAGGTGGCATATCTAAAAAACCAAGTTTCTATTTATACTTACTACCGAGGTATTTCTCCCACCAATAGGTCTTTTCCTCAAAGATAAAAGCATGGCAGAATATCAGTCAAAGGGAGAAATGGCAAAAATAATGCATTTGTTGTGTATAGGTGTTAAAGTAAAAAACAGTTCTTTTTCCAAAGTATAGGCTGAGAGGCATGGGCTTGGTGTCTTCAGGAAGATTGTCAAATTAAGGATAACCTTAAGAGGCCTCTAGTAGTGAAAGAAAGAACAATGTTTTAATCAAATTTTCCACCTAAAGGACCAAAAGCAGTCAAAGGCACAGTGAGAAAAAGTTAAAGGAAATGAACATTATAAAAGTGGGTTTGGCTTCAAATTTATTTTTCAAGAAGGTTAGAAAGGCCTTTTGGGTATTCCCCCTGCATCATTTGTCATCTCCAAGCCAAAGAAATCCGTTGAGAGAGATTTCAAAAGTTTATGTGCAAATTAGTGAAAATCTCCAGGCGTTACGCACTGAGGCTGGCGCTACGCACCTGGCCTTCGGCACTACGCAAAGGAGGGGTGGCTGCAGTGTTATTTAACACTGCGCCGCACACCCATGGCCCAGCGCTATGCACCTGGACCGGTGTTACGCACAGACACAGCCAAGCGCCTGAGTTGCCCAAAATTGCCTGTCGCCCACCTGGCGCTATGCTCCGATGGGCCCGACTGGCCCATCTCCGGCCTGAGCTGACCAGGTGCTATGCACAGGTGCTACACATAGGAAAAGTTTGTCTAAACTTGCTAAAAAGAGTCAAAAATTCGATTTTTCTCCTCCAAACTTCCTACAATCAAAGACACAAGTTTGGTGGTTTATTTTCTTGCCTCTAAGCTTTCATTTTACTAAGCAAAGAGATATTTAAAAGGCCTAATTAAACCAAACCCTAGGCTTCCTAAGAAATTAGTTTTAAATATCTTTAGTTAGGGTTTGCAAAGGAGAAAACTCTTATATATGATAGAGGAGGCCGAGTGACAACAAACAAACCTCTAAACCACTGAGTGCACAAAGTTTCATCTTGTCCCCATTTGCAAAATTCGCCCATCACCTCACTCACTGCAGCCTTTTGACCTAAAAGATCTCAAATAAAATCTAAAAGTCTTGCTGTGCTAGAACCAGCCACCATGTCTGAAGGAGAAGTTCATACCAGCAGTGATGAAAGCCAAAGACCTTCCAAGCCTAAACATAAGGGAGGAAGGAAAAATAGGTTTGAGCCCTTAGACAAAATTTAGATTACTTCCTCTCCCATGATCCTTTCATGCTTTCAGGATGTGGGGTGTTATCAGGTTTGTGAAAAGGTCAAGCAAGTCAAAATCCACTCAGACTTGACTAGATTGTTCATCCTTGTCTTACAAAATCACCAAGTTAACCTAGCAGGAGTGGAGTTTGAGCTCTCATCTGAATCCATTTCTAAAGCAAAAGGTATACCAGACATTGGTGAGATATGGTTTAAACAAAAGAAGTTGGATTTGAGCTATTGTGAGGCCTACCTAAAACCTAGCTATCAACAAGATTGCATGGATATCTTCCACTTCTCCCACCTGCTAGAAAGGTATGCCCTGCTGATGAGGCAGCTTATCAGGTATTTCACCTGTGAGGGGAGATACTCCAAGATTTACTCATATCATATAAGGTTATTGATGCACTTCACCAAATTCAAAATGATGAACCTACCATACTACCTTTTCCTAAGTATTGACAAGATGGCCTCAGTTGTCAAGAAGAGAAACTATGACCCCCAAATGCCGAGCCTTTTCCACCACTCCTTGATCAAAATGATTGTCTTACATCAGCTGGAGCAGCAAGGAATCCCTGGGGAAGTCTTCATCTCACATGATGTGTTTACAAACCCCCAAGCCTTCATTCAGCATAATATACCTTCCACTTCGCAACCACCTACCTCCAATCCTCCATCATCTCTCCATATTCCTTCTCCACAAATAAATTCACCTCCTATCTCTTCTCCTAATGTACCAAGTGAAGAAGCTGATAGTGGCTCTAATGAAGAGCAAACAGATGACAATAATGAGGAAGAGGACAGTGAGGTATAAACTGAGATAGATGAAGAAAACCAAGAAGAGAACAGTGAGGTAAAAGCTGAGGAAGATGAATAAAACAAGGAAGAGGACAGTAGTGAGCAGGAAAGTGATTATGGCCACGAGAAACGACAAAGTGATGACAGCAGAAATCAAGAGAAAGATGCAAGTAAGGAAAAGGTTGAAAACGTTGAGGCAAATGCAGAGCTTGATAAAGATGATGAAAGTGGTGAAAATGATGTAGATTATGGGATAGAAACAGAGTTTAAAGAAGAGGAACAATAGAGTGATGATGACCAAGAAGAGGCAACCTCTCAAGAAGGAAACAATGAGCAAGAAAATTGAGTTGAAATCAGTGAGCCCCATGATGAGCAAATGGGCCAAAACAGTGGGTATTATGATGAAAAATATGACACTAAAAACACATATAAAGACAGTAGGGAGGAGGCACATGAAGTTAATGAAGGTAATAAGAAAATAAATGATGAATTTGAGCATGACAGTGAAACCAATCACAGTGACAAAGGTGCTGAAATAAATGAGATAAGTGAAGAATGTAGTGGTCAGTTTGAGAGTCAAGATGACAGTGAAGAAAATAGTGAGAAAAGCAAGGATGATGATGAGGTCAAAGGCAAAAAAATCAGTGACCATATGGAGCATCAAGTGACTCATGAAAGCCATGACAAAGATGACAAGGCTTGTGGCACTTACAAAGGTAAAAACACCATTATAAATCCTCTCACATGCACCTATCACAGAGGCAGAAGAGATGTGTTTGCTGCCTCAAAAGGGCAAAGGGCCATCTCTCCTCCAGCAATCAAGAAACAAGAAAAAGGAAAGGGAAAGGTGGAAAAAGGTGAGAAGAAGGTGCAGGTAAGAAGGAGCAAAAGGATCAAGAAGACTTCTCAAGGATCTCAATTCATTGATCTAGATAGTGACATTGAGGACCAAGAGATGAAAACTAGGTTGCTCCTCTTGGAGAAAGATGCACAGCTTCAGGAGTGGGAAAGGGACTTTGATATGGATCAAAGGGTCATCCACTATAACAAAGAGGAACATAAGCATTTCAAGGAGGTCAAGAGGGGCCTTTCCCTACAAAAGAAAATGGCCAAACATAATGCGAGGAAAAGCATGCTTGCTAGCGCTAAGCTAAAGAAGGCCCTCATTGAACTAGAAGACCTAAAAAGAGATAAAGTGCATGACAGACTTGGAGTCTTGGCTGAGGCTTCTCAATAGGTGTCCAAAACCTCTCGAGGGGTCTCTCCACAAATTTTGAGGAAAATTGGACAACTTTTTGTTTTTTCCAAATTTTGACCCCTAGGAGCGAAACACCCTAGGCGCTACGCAAAAAATTGGTGCATATTAAGCTCTAAAATTTTATATTTTTGGATTTTTCACATCACCAACAGTCTACTCACCAATTTTCAGATCATTTGGAGCATTTTTACCCGTCAAAAGGTCAAAAAGCATCAAATATTTGACCTTTCTGCCTCCTTTTCAGACCATGTGCTATGCACAAAGTAGTGTTGGGAGATTTGATTTTTGAGGAGGTAAATGGAATCCAATCAGAAAAAATCAAACATTTTTGGAATTTAGACTCATCAGGCTTTCCAAAAAGCCATCACGAAGCCAAAACTAGTTTCGGGGAGACCTCCAAAAGACTGCTGCAAAAAATCCTATTTCTGCGCTACGCACCTGGAAATTTTTCACTGTTTGACACAGTGCGCTACGCACCCGTGGATGAGTGGGAAAAATGTGCGTTTGGAAAGTTTTCTCATGCTTTTCAGAGCCTAAAAGTCAATGTAATTGCTATTTTGGGCTGGAAAAGATATTTGTAGGATATTTTTGTGCCTTGGGCCTTGCAAGGCCTCAAGGAAAAGCAAGGATATTTCTCTTTGGCCAATAGGCTTCTAGATGCTCTAGTAGGCTCTCCTCTCCTCATTTGTTATATAAGTCATGAGGGCTCATTTTAAATAGTTGGGACTTGATGTGTTTAAGAGCAATACATGGTTTTATGAGATTGGAGAAGAAATTGGTTTTATGAAGTGAATGAATGGCTTGTTTGGCTTGATGATGGAGAAGCATGTTATAGCTTGGTGAATGGTGATGTTTTCTTAACTTGTTAATGTTTTCTTGTCCTCATTTCTATTTCATTCTTCTTGGTTTCCATAGATCTAAAAAGTATAGGTTGAGATATTCTCATGGAAGCACCTCAAACCTCCTGTTTGTTATGGCTTTGATGTTTTCCTCTTTTAGTCATCTTAAGGAATTCTTAACTACTCCTTAGGCCCACTAAAATTTGTTTTTGTTTCATGAATGGTTAGTATGTTAGCTTATAAATATGATTCATGGTATTCCCTTCTTATTTAAAGTTTCCAAAACCCTGTTTTGAAGCTTTTCTATGGAATATTGATTGATTAGGTTAAGACAAAGAGGTCTCGTTTCGATCTTTCCCTTTGCCCATGCTTACCAACTTATTTCAGAGTTCCTGATAACTTGATATATGTTGTTTAGGAGTTCCCTCTCCATAAATTAAGTTTTTTTTTTTTTATCTTATGTGTTTTCCCAAAAGCTGAAGGTGAATTTCTAAAGTTAGGAGTTCTAATGCTTCTATGTTTGACTAGAATGTTCATCTTACATGTTTATCAATTTGAGTGTTGTTCATAGAGATTAATGGTTTTCCCTACCTCATGAGTTATTGATTCAGACTATATATGTTTAAGACCTATTAGTTTTTTCCCAAGATTAATGTTATTACACCTCATACATCACCCAAAGGATCCATTAACCTTGCTAAATCGGCCCTGCAATACACTCTGCTTCATCATTTAGACACCCTTGACTTCATCTGACCCCATAGCCCTATTGATTTGAAAACCTCTCATTCCACCTATCCTACTTGATCATCTTACCCCAACCCAAAAAAAAACAAACAAAACTACACTTAACAACTAGCCTAAAATCAATCATTCAAAGCGAACAAGTTCACATCCTTCGCATAATAGAGATAGCCCTCTCTGAGTCCAGGAAGGCTAGGTCCTAGGACTCCAAAGACTGGTCTGATGTTTCCCTATCATTTGGTCTACCAATCTGCCAAATCACGAGACCACAACGTAATGACGATCACGGTGGACCTTCTGAGTTCATAACAATCTAAATACCCCTTAGGAATCCAGAATCCCTTCATCAAACAATATCCTATGATTTATAGCTACCTCATCACTATCACTAACACAATGGTGATTATGATGCAACCTTTGATGTCAGTGACAAAATAAGTATCCCTTAAGACTTCAGAAACATTCATCAATTCATAGAGAACTTAAATGATAGCCTAAGAGTAGAATCTAGCTTTTTCACCATCTTAGCAAATTGATGACTCAGCTATAGGACACTCTTACAAACCTTCGGGCTACATATAGAAACTTAGAAAACCCCAAAACATTTCTAGATTGGCTTTTTTTTTTTCAGTATTGGTGGTGGACGATAGACAAAATATCTTCAAAACAACTAAAAATATCAACCTGGTGACTCCACTAGCCTCTAGAAGGCCTTCTAAATTTTGCTAAGTATCTATAGACTCCTATAGGACTGCATCAAACTAGCCCTGAGAAGTCTAGAAACCTAGTCACACACTATGCAAGTTTGATAGCACTTAGAGAGGTCAGCCTTCCGAAAGTGGTCATAAAATTTCAGCCTCTCTAAATTTTGAATTTAAAATCTGGCTCCGTGAAGAATCAATTACAGATATCATCCAGACCCAAACCCTCCTACTATAATTGATGACCCAGAAAATATTTTGTGGAAAAATTCTGAAACTAGAAAATTAGCTACTAATAGGACCATTCATAAAGAAAGCTCTGTACCTGAACAACTTATAGCCTTGCAAGATCCCCAGTTTGACTTGTGCCATACCAAAAACCTTTTCAGAACCAAGTCGCAAAGTAGAATCGACCATACCAATCTTGAGCCCATTGACTTGCAGCAGAGTATTAGTAGAGAAGCTTCTCCTTCCACACCACCTGATTTCCAACTTCTCCACCACTTTGGCTCTTTCATCCCAAGCCTGCTCAGAATCATTTTATTGGTTCAAGAAATTCCGCCACACCCATTCTCACCACCACTGTGCAAACCACTCCATCTCATAGCACAAATCCTCCACTTGTAAATCCACCATTAGCTCCCACCATGGCAGCATGGTATGTGTCCCTTGTGTTACCACAACCATTAGTACCTTTTCCAAGTGATTACCAATCCAGAATCTCACACTCCACCGGGGTTGAATCCACTACTGTCCAACAGCGTGTAGATAGAATGAATGATGCTTTTGACTACATGGAATTAGAAGAGGAAACCATGAAGATGAGGATGTTTGCCCAAAGCCTAGGAGGAGAAGCGAAGAAATGGTTCAAAAGCCTAACTCCCAACAGCATACATGATCTCCCTTTCCTTTACCAAACTTTCATAAACAAATGGGAAATCAAGAAAAACCCTCTTCAGATCCTTTCAGAATATAGCAATCTCAAAAGAAACATGGGAGAAAGTGTCCAAGACTATTGCACTAGGTTCAATAGTGTTTACAACGCACTACTGCTAAACATGAAACCCCCATTAGGCCTAGCCTTAGCTAAATTATCGGAGGGTTTTGACCCTGACATGGCCTATCAACTAAGAGAAAGAGAGCCCCTAACTTTAGAAGACATGCAGAAAGGAGCTATAAGTGTAGAGGCCAACTTAATTGAAAAAAGAGCTAGGCTAAGATCAGAAAAGAGGGTAACATACAAAGATGACACCATGCCCTCCACCTCCTCATCTGATTCCAAGATGGACAACCTTCTTAGGACCATGGAAATAATGATGGAGAGAGTAAGCATAAATGAAAGAGCACCCCCTAGGGACCACCAAACAAATCCCCAAAACAAAAACCAGAATCAAAATTTTAGAAGGGACCTGCCCCAAAATAGACCAAGGGAAAATGATAAAAAAATCAGGCCACCCTTCCAAGATAACTATGTTGACGAAGTGGAAAGAGATATTGAACAACTAGATGAGAATCATCTAAACTTAATAGGCTCTGATAGTGAAGGTGAGGTTTTTCTCACAGAAGAAGAACAAGGTTTTTTCTCCTCAAACCAAGATGAAACAAGCTATGAAGATTCCGAAGACCGCGAATTGGGATTAGAAAATTCCATAATGGAATTCCATAAACAATATGATCTTAGGAGTAAGAAAAACCAAGACAACTCCAGGAAAAAAACTCAAACACTTTTGTTAAGAAAACTCCCGAAAACATTCTTAAAAGAACAACAGACAATAACAGCGCCATGGATAAGAAAACTAATCCCAACAAGGATAAAACAAGCCAACCAGGTGTTGACACAAGATTTCCTAGCACCTCTGCTAGTGGCCCTGAGAAAACTCTACTGACCAAAGCCCCGAATCAAAATCAGCAAATTAAAAATGTGGAAAAATTTATGACTGATAAAACTGATGTAAATATGTCTAAAACTCAAGTACCTTTCAGTTTTGAAGGAGACATCGCTAAAATAAAAATAACCATCCCTTTCATTGAACTGGTAGCTCATGATATGCACCGCTCTGAAGTTTTGAAAGTTTTGAACATAGGAAATCATACCAATACTCTGAATTTGACATATGATATACCAGAGATGTTGTTTGGACCTGAAGTAGATGGAAAATACCAAGAAGGACCCATTCCCCCATTCTATGTTTGCCTAAACATACACGACAAAATCCTACATAATTCCATGCTTGACTCTGGTGCCGGTCACAACCTCATGCTGAAGGTAGTGATGAAAATATTAGGCCTAGAGATAACCAGACCCTTCAAAGATCTGTATTCCTTCGATTCAAGCAGGGTTAAATTCTTGGGCCTGATCAAAGACTTATGTGTCAATCTGACACAAATCCCTGCTAAGAGCCTGGTCATGGATATAGTCGTGGCTGACATTCCACCCAAATATGGCATGATTTTATTGCGATCTTGGGGAGCTAAACTTCTGGGAAGCCTCAAATTGGAATGTCTTATGCTACCATCCCTATTTTTAACCAAACTAGGAGACTCTACCAGGAATCTCATATGAAGTATATGGTAAGCAACCTAGATAGACCCAACAACACCCCTATCTATTCCATTCATTCAGACTTGGACTCATTCATCTTGTATAATGAAATTGACCTTGATGAGCAAGTAAATGAAAATTGTGAAGATCTAGGCACATTACAACAATCAGGTCACTTCGTCTATGATGAGTTCGACAATCAAAACTATGACGATCCTGAAACACCATAGGATAACAAAACCAAACTTGATTTTCTACAAATTGAAAATGAAATGTCAGAAACAAAAACCAACCTAGGACAAGAAACAAGTTGCTCAAAGGAAGGAAAAACCACAAAAACACAACTTCCTCCTTTTGCTAATCCAAAAAAAATGAAATACCCTCACAAAACACAAATCTTTGGGAATCTGGAACAAGACAGTCTGATGTTTTTACCTTACCTAGATACTTCATCATCCAAGAAATTTTCCCTTTCAGAAAAATTATCAAATTTCACAAATATTGTTATAGATCCCAAAGAAATTTTTGCTAAAGTTGATATAGAGGAAGATAACATGGGTAAACTTAAGAAGCCTGAAATAATTAAGTTGTCTAAAATTTTATCACTACACACAAAACAAACGAACACAAGATTGTGCAAAAAATTTCAAAATGCTTATGTGTGTAGGCGAGCTAGTCTAAAACCTTGTAACACAGCCATTGTTCTAAAAGGCCTTTGTTTCAAAAATAATCAGAAATTTTTTGAGCAGTTGAGTTCACTTAGGAAAAAGGCAAAGGGACATAGGCTTTGTATATATTTTAGGTACCAAGAGAAACCCTTCCAAAAGAGAAAATACCTTTTTACCAAAAAAGATCATACTTTAAAAAGGGTAGGGTTTTCTAACCAAATCACATTGCACGATAGCTTTTCAGGTTACCATCAGATGATACCACTTCAGATAAATCAACTCAAAGATTTTTTCAAATTTCCTTGGGATATTTGCATGCTCAAACAAATACCTCCCGGGCTAGAAAGTGCTGTAGATACTCTCCGAAAAAATATGCCTTCAGTTTTAAACTTCTCTACTATGGTGTACATGGATGAATTAATCATTTGTTTTAAATATGATAAATAATACCTTGCCTGCTTGAAGAGGATATTTGACTCAAATAGATTTGAAGAGCAAAGGTCAAAGAAGAAGCACCAAGGGGATCATAGATTTTATGAAAACTCTTGGAATAATCCTTATACCATGTTGTCGAATAGAGGCAACTATGTTTTCTATTTTCAAGGGTTTAATAGAAAAAATATGTTAGGAGATCCTTTTGAAGACAGGATGCTCAAACACTACTTTTTTCAATATTCCTTGCTTTATTTTTTCACTCATTGTACATATCATTGTTTGAAGAAAAGGCCAAAAAGAGAGAAAACACAAAAACATAGAAAAAATAGAAAAGAGGGCAGATTCTAAAGAAAAGGTACAACCCCATACCCAAAAAATAGTAATACTGAAAGTGTGAAAGCCTAAATGCCACTACTGGTGCAAAAAGAGTGTCTTGTTCAGCTATCTAGCCTAATCATGGCTGAACATGTTTTAAATTTATTGTTGATAAGTTAGCGAAAAGAATGCTGGTCAAAACATTGAAGCTTGAATTGTCAAAGAAAATAGATTAGGAAAGAAAGATACTAGTTCCACATGCTCAAAATAGAACCAAGGAGAAAAACATGGATGAATAGAAAACTATGTATCTTAGTGTAATATCCCAAAATAAGGGATTTCTACAACAATAAGAATATATTAAGATATTATAGAGTTGGAGATGCAGCAATATATCTCATATGATGTGTTAATAACACATATTCTTCAATCAAGCAACAAAAACAAATTATATTCTGATTTTTGCACCAATTGATGGGGAAAAGCAGTGATTTAAGCCCTAAAAAGGTTATTTTCAGAGATCTGCATAAAAAAAGAGGAAAATTATGGTTGGATCCCTTAGAATATGTTATAAGGGACTCACATATCAAATTTCACCCAAAAAAAATCATTCTAGCTATGTTAAATAGATCTCCCACTCCCGATATGGCTTGAAAATGCCCATTTGCTGAAGCACATACTGCGTTATTTCCTAAAGGTTATAGTTTAAATATGGTATGAATATCAGATCTGGAGTTTATTACATGAAAGCATGAAGAAAATTGGAGATTCAACTCCTTTATACATCAAAAAGAATAACCCAGTAAGGGTTTCATGAGATACATTGTATAAAAGTGCAGATCTGTAGATATAGATCTGAAAAATGTAGTTTACTGCAGCTATGAATACATGTAGCTATAAAATACAAGAATCAGAAGAAGAATGAAATACAAGCTTTCTGGGAGAAGGGTTGGCCCTTCCTCCAAGGAATAAGCTAAAAGCAAGGGTATAAACCCTGCTATTGCAACACTGAATAGAATAACACAGTCCCTGCAAATAACTGTGTTGGAAGAGATAGAGAATATATTGGCCACATGACAAGATCTGAATATCAGCCCAAAGGTGCTAATACACTCTTCCAGGAGGATAAAAGACTCACTCACTGAGAAGAGGCACCAGTATAACCTAGATCTGAGCAGATCTAGTCTCCACTTGCTACAGCTCACTGAAAAAAGTAAACCTCAACAGGATTTATGCTGTCTAAGGGAGATGGAGCTTGGCCATATGCCTGATAGTGGAAGAGAAGTTCAATTCCCTCCAAGAGCTACTCAATGGAAGGAGAGAGAATCCCTAAACAGGAAATCCTCACTAGTCTATGCTAAACAACCAAGAGAACTCAAATTGTCTAAACATACATCAAAATCAAATATCATGAACAACCTTCTCTTGAGCCTTCCCCTTCCTTTTATAAGATGAGAGCTTGAGAAACCCTAAATCACCTTCAAAACTCTAGCTCCTTTCACATGAAGATCCTCCATCTAAAACTGCGCTGATCAACAAGGAGGTTCAATGCATCTTGATAGTGCGGTGATTTGGTCCTGTTGACCCAGTCAATCTCCTCAATCATCTTTCACATACAAGGGTATTTTATTGAGACAACCCTGATTTTCCTCTGTTCACATTGGGCATTGATTTATTTTTATGTTTTTAGGAGTTTACATGTCCTCCTTTACATTTATTCATCAATTAAGAAAATAAAAAAAAAATGAAATATTCCTATTAGCTTGGGCTAATTAGGAATATTACAGCCCTCCCCTCCAAAAACAATGCTTGCCCTCAAGCAACTAATAAGGTGAGTGCTGCAAATTCTCCCATGTTCCCATTAGAACATGTACTGCAAAAAATGTGGGAATCTCCTCCCCAAAAGGACACATTCAAACCATGTGCCTCACTCAACATCATGTCTCCCATCAAGATAAAGACAACACAAGCAAGTGGGATCATGATTAGCATCAAAACATGGGAATTAATGATGGTTTCATAAGGTGCTGGAAGGTACAAATAGTTTCCCAAGTGGTGACAGTGCAGTCTTTCAAACTGCTGCTTTAGAAAAATACATAGCAAATTGTTTCTTGATACATGGTTAATCATATGAATCAACTGAACATACATGTAATGACAAAAAATCTGCCCAAGGCCACATAAGAGATGGATATCTCCATCATATGGTTTGGCCCAACATTAGTCATGGAGAAAAATCAAAAGCTTGCTTACTTTTGGAGCAATGCACTGCCAAGAGATGGTAAGAGCATGCAAATATTGTGTTGCACAAACAAAGCTCTCACCATATGTTGGAAGTAAGAAGACACATGGATCCATGAATGGATCCTCCATAGTAGTTTGGCACACTTCCATGAAGAGAAATGAACCAAGTGTTGCCTGCAAACCCTCTCCCTCATGCTTGGAAACCCAAGACAAGAATATTACATCATAGTAATATATGTCCCCATCTTCTACCTCATCTTCCTTAACTCCTCTTTTCCCATCAAGTGCATCAAGTGTGAAGTGATCCTGGGGATACTCTGTCAATAAACCCTAGCTCCAAAGTGGCAAAGTTGTTGGCCTATGAAAATAGGCTCCCTCCAACTCATGGCTCCAATCTTTGACATGCAGAGTGTCAAAGGCATCTCCCATAATGCTGCTACACATAAGAAGTCTCTCCCATGGGGAAAGTACCTCTTGAACATCTAAGGCCAAGGAGTATCCCCTTTGCACTGTAATAGTGCCATCTTCTACTCCTACAACATCATGAAAACTGTGAGAGAAAATATACCCTTGCTCTCCCAAGAACATCCCAAGAAAAAAAATATTTTGCCGCTTCCTCATACTTCCATCATCCAAATCATGTAGTGAAAACATGGTGATTGACATGAAGAATGTTATGTCAACACAATGTGTCCATACTCCTTGCTGCCCCATGATGCAAGTATCCTGCCACATACCCTTGGAAAGAAGATGATGACCAAACTCTTTCAAGAGTAACCAACGCAGCCAAGCATCATGCTACCCAGTATCATAGATTTGCAAGTAGCTTTCCAGCTCCTTGCTCATCATCCACACCCATCCATCCACATGTGGGTGCCTTCCATCTTGTTCTTCCTTAGCACTCTCCCAACAAAGACTGTCATTCTCCCAAATTAGATTTATGCTCTTGCATTTCATGGGATGTTGAAATGCAATCTCAAGTATCAATTTGATCCCATAAGGACCCAAATAGGTGGTAGGAAAAAACCTCCCATCATGATGTGTATGGCTGAAGAAGTGTCCAACACAAACATGAGAGATGTTATCCATCCGAAGATGTCCTCTATCATCTATCTGTTCCTCCTTGAATCCATGAAAATACAAGTGTGAAAAGGAAATAACCTCCTCAGACTGTTGAAGAACTTTGCACTTCATGATGTGTTGAAGTGCACCTCCATTGAAATATCTCTAGGAGATTTCATCCTCATGCATGGCCTTCCAAAACCAAAGAGGCCTTGGATCTGCTGCAGGTAGAAGTTTCTCTTTGATCTGGGGAGTTCTCATTGAGAAAGTGTCATCTAGAAAGGAGAAAGGGTTTCTCACTTCAAGATGTCTACCATCTACCATTCCTTCCTCCATTGCTTCATGAATGAAGCTGCCATGTGAATGCTCCCATAAGGCACGGGTCCTCTTTTCTTCATCACTGCCTTTGTACAGCACATTGCAACTCTATTGCTCTAAATCAACAGGATGTAAAGATGTAGATCCCTTCATCTGATTTTCTGAAAAGACAAGAGATGGAAATTCAAGTATACCTTGGTGAGATGTATAAGCAAGAGCTCCTTCCTCAACTATGTTGCCTTCCTCCACTGTTGAACATGAAGGTTGCTCCTCCAAGGTTGTGACAACATTGGTGTATGCTTCCTCAAGTGGTGGTGAGGGCCTCTCTTCCTTTGATATTTATTTTCCAAATGCTTCAATTAGTCTTTGAGACAACTAAATAAGAGTAGATACTCTTGCATGGCTCAAATGGCTGAACCACCAAACATTTGCTTCACCTTCAAGGTGCAGCGCTGCAATCTCTACATCCTCTCTCTCTACTACTGGATGTAGTAGGAAGAAAGCCTCTAGTTTTATCACCCAAGTCTTTGCTTCACATGTGAGTGATCCATCAAAAGTGGGCAACAGAAACCTATTGCCTCTCATCATCCCATAGTTGTAGGGTCTCTTCCCTTCCTCTAGCTGAATGAACTGTGGTAAAGCTAGAGTCTCCTTGAAGGCTCTAGATTTAGCTTTGTATTCAGAAAGGTATTCACTTAGAATATTAGATTCTAAATGCCCTTCATGCCTCTTTTCTTCCTCTCTTTTATAATAGGAAGTGCTTAGCTCTTCCTCTTCTTGAAACTCTCTAGGAATTTCACTGCATCTCTTCTTCTTTGTCTGCTCTACCTCCTTGGAGAGGTTCTTCCTGGATCTGAAAAATGATGAGAGTAATGTCATCCTCTCCATAATTTTGTTCTATGATGCTTCTATTTATTCTCCTGACAACTGGATCTCACAGGCTGAGCCAGAGATCATGCTTTGATACCACTGTAATATCCCAAAATAGGGATTTTCTACAACAATGAGAATATATTAGGATATTGTAGAGTTAGAGAGGTATAAATATAGCTCATATTATGTGTTAATAACACATATTATCCAATCAAGAAACAACAACAACTTATATTCTGATTTTTGCACCAATTGATAGGGTTTATTGCCTAAGGCTCTAGGGTGAAGGAAGCGGGATGGTGTGGAACACCAAACCACGCTCGGTCAGTAGCTAGCCCTACCAGAACAGGAGAGGGCTCTCTCTAGGTCAATCTCAGGAAAAATGTATCAATAGGGCTTGAGATGACTGAAATGAGTGCTAATTTTAGGCTAGGTATATTAATCAAGGAGTTTGGAATGATTTTTTGGGGTTTTTTTGTTGAAAAAGGAAAGGCAATTTTGGGCTTGGGGATGAGGCCAAATTCTTGCAGAGTTCAAGTTGGGGCAGGGAAGGCAATGGATTTGATGTCTGAGATTCAATGAACGGATAGAAAATACTGCTGAGGAGCTGAAGAGGGCAAGAAGGTGCAAGGATCCTCTTCAAACTGACGAAAACATATAAAACTAAACAAAAGATTAAGGCAGAGCACCAACAAACTAATGAATTCTACCTTAGTTACTTATTTGTTTAATTTCGGAAGCAAAGATAAGGGAAAAGGCATACATAAACATTAATTAAATTTACAGATACATGGAGAAAAACACCATAAAAACTCAGGGCCACAAGGATCCAAACAAGTGCTGCAAAACTCTGGTCTTTCCTTTGCCAAAAATCTGAAATGAATATGCAATGAGGTGCCAAACTATTTCCAAAAGTCCAACCCTTGTTGAAGATGGCAACAAGAAACAGTGAAGGAGGCATCCTGAAACATCTTTCCTGATCCTAGTTGGAAAGTGATCACCTAAACTAGGTGGGGGCCACACAGATGATTTTTGGCGCAAAGTCTATTTTTAGACTATGTCTATTTTTAGACATATGGATCATGGTCTATGAGTTGCGGGATGCTATTTTTGGATGGTTCGTCAAGTCAGAGAAAATAGATGGACTTCTATTTTTAGACATACTGGGCGGAGTCTATTTTTAGACTGCCAGTCTAAAAATAGATCAGTCGAATATTATTAGCTCTTAATAATATTTGGACTATAAACATTATCTTATCTTCTTGGAGCACTTCAGTTTGATGCCTGGATGTGGCACATGCAGCTGACAGAAGGAATTACGCTATTCCTAGGGTTTAGTTGAGCTATTGCATGGTTGACTTCAGTTGGAACTCATGTGGCAAAGTTTGGTGGAGTTGATGAGACAGTTGATGGAGTTGTGTTTGGTTTAACTTAGTTGAACTAGTTGTATTTAGTCTAACTGATAAATACACTAGTGATGAGTGGTGTGAATTAACTATTAATTAATTCACTAATTATTAACTCATAAATCAACTAAAGAATACATCAGTTGACTGCAGTGCATGGACAGTTCAGGGGAGACCAGTGTTAGAGGTGGGTGAAAGGGTGAGTCTACTATCAGTTGTGACTATCGCTGTGCATGAGATTTGCACACACATTGATTGAGATTTCCAATGAGGATTGCACAGTACAAGCCAGTGAGATTCGAACTTGGATCTCATCATTATTCACCTTGGATTGCGCAGTAGAGGCAGGCTAACAGGTGGAGGAGATTTGAACTTGTGACTTGTTCATATCTGAGCTAGTTAGTGTGTAACAATTGGAGATAGTGCTGAGAGCTTGTGAGGAGTTTTCACTATGATTGTTACATGTTCTATATCATTATAATATACATATAGTTGGGGGTTTTCAGCTGTAAGCTTTCCCCATTACATACTGTGTTATATGTGTGCTTGATTATGTTTTAATGTGTGCATGCGACTGCTTCTAATTCCGCAAATTGATGATCAATGGTAGAAGATATTATGTAATATTCATGAAGCTCAAATCAGTGTAATCAGGATAATCTCGGTGAATAACTCATCTATTATTCAAATTTCTACATGGTATCAGAGCAAAGTTGATCATCAGATCTATTACAGTGATTACATTTTATTTCTTTAGGCAGAGTCTGTAAGAGGGCCAGGTAGCCTCTGGATTCATCCTTTCTTTGAAAGGTGAAAAATCCAGTAAATTCCCCTACAGTCGATCTCTGTGCTAGAAATAATTTGTTCTCACAATTTCAGATCAGAAGCGGTTGAGTTTTGAGCTGGTGGAATTCGAATTTGCAGCAGTGTTTTCTTGGTGTCAAAGTTGAGATGTCTTTCAACGGATTGCGATTGGAGTATGCCCTGGAGGGTAGCTTGAATTATATTGCATGGAAAGATAGGATGGAGGTGGTGTTAGATGATAATGGGTTGCTGGAGTTCATAGAGAAAGAAGTTCCAAAGCCTACTTCTACTGATGCTGCTGTAGTTGAAGCTTGGCAAAAGAAGACAACAAGGTGTCAAAGGATTCTGTTGGAGGGCATGAAGGATCACATTGTATCCAGCCTGCATGGTAAGGCTTCTCCATTTTTGATGTGGAAAGCCTTGACAGATTTATTCCAAAGCAAGAGCGACCAGAGGAAGTTGGCACTCAAGGATAAATTCAGGAAAATAAAGATGGAGAAGAATGACACTATTCCGGTATACTTGACAAAGTTTGTCCAATGCAGGGATGAGCTTGTGAGTGTAGGAGTTAGTGTGGATGATGAGGAATTGGTGATCTTGGCTCTCCTTGGTCTTCCGAAGAGTTGGGATTCCTATCAGGACTCTGTCAATGGTCGAGAGAAATTTCCAGGATGGGAGCGACTTTGGTTGGATCTTGTGCAAGAGGAGATAAGGCGGAGTACCAGGGACGAATCTTCATGAAAGGCATCTGATGAAGAGAATTGTGCTTTGGCTGCCAAAGAAAGGAAGGGGAAGGGCAAGAAGAATTCTTCTCAATCTAGTGCAGATGGTAAAGAGCGTGACATGTCCAAAGTGAAGTGTTTTCACTGTCACGAACACAGGCATTACACCACGAATTTTCCACAAAAGAAGAAGAACAAGCAGGCTGCTGGAGCTGCTGCTGGTGAGGCTCTTGCCTCGCAATTTGAGCTGGACTTCTCATTGATCTCATGCATGGTGTCTAGTGCATTGGGATCGGGGTGGTATTTTGATAGTGGCGCTTCCTTTCACATGACGGGAGATGTGAATCTTTTCAGTGACTTGGTGGATAAAGATCTCCAGTTGCATGTTGAGTTGGGCGATAATGGACGATACAATGTGACCAGCATTGGTACCATAACCTTTCAGAAGGAGTCAGGTAAAATCATTCTTTTACAAGATGTAGTGCATGTTCCAGGTTTAAAGAATAATTTGATCTCAGTCGCAATGTTAGAGGATAAAGGGTATGAAGTTGTCTTGATGAAGGAAAAGTTTTCCTTCGGCACAAAACAGCAAGGGACAAGTCAAGAAGGTTGGGATTCGAGCAAAGAATCTCTACGGACTTGAAGTAGATGGGATGTCTACGGAGCTTCCTCTTTATTGGAATGCAAGAAAGCCATGCAATTGATGCTTGAGAGGGAGCAAGTTTTGCATGCGGGTAAGAGTGAACCTCGAGATGTGGAGCAGCCGCAAGATGAGGATCATGGAGTGGGAGAAACCACTCATGCAGAGAAATTTCGTGCCAGATGGGCAGAGGGAGTGCATGCAGCTATACCACCAGGTGAGAGGTGGGGCAACATGCATGATTAATCCCAAGAGGAGATTTATGGGCAGGATTCATGAGATGGTGTGGATCTCATGAATTGAACCTGGCTACGAGGTTCCCACAGCACAACAATAGCATGATCAGTTGGATTGATGCAGGCAGATCAAAGTGACAGTGTCGGATACTAGAGCGCGAATCAGAGTTGACAGCAAGTGCAAGAGTGCATGGGTGCAAGAGTTCAACAGCGCAGTGGTTCCTGATGACATGTGCAGTAGCTAAGCAGAGGTCAAATACTTTGATGATAGATGCATCAGACTGATTGAGTTGTTTGGAGCCTATTCAGTTTCAGAAGAGTTGCAGAGCAGATGCATGGAGTTGCATGGCGCTTGTGAAGGTTGCAGGGCGAATGCATGGAGTTGCATATCGCATGCAAAGACATTCCTTTCTTGTTGAGAGGGAGTGTTGAAGATTGCAACAAGAAACAGTGAAGGAGGCATCCTGAAACATCTTTCCGATCCTAGTTGGAAAGTGATCACCTAAACTAGGTGGGGGCCACACAAGTGATTTTTGTCGCAAAGTCTATTTTTAGACATATGGATCATGGTCTATGAGTTGCGGGATGCTATTTATGGATGGTTGGTCAAGTTGGTAAAAATATATGGACCTCTATTTTTAGACATACTGGGCGGAGTCTATTTTTAGACTGCCAGTCTAAAAATAGATCAGTCGAATATTATTAGCTCTTAATAGTATTTGGACTATAAACATTATCTTATCCTCTTGGAGCGCTTCAGTTTGATGCTTGGATGTGGCACATGCAGCTGACAGAAGGAATTACACTATTCCTAGGGTTTAGTTGAGCTATTGCATGGTTGACTTCAGTTGGAACTCATGTGGCAGAGTTTGGTGGAGTTGATGAGACACTTGATGGAGTTGTGTTCGGTTTAACTTAGTTGAACTAGTTGTATTTAGTCTAACTGATAAATACACTAGTGATGAGTGGTGTGAATTAATTATTAATTAATTCACTAATTTTTAACTCATAAATCAACTAAAGAATACATCAGTTGACTGCAGTGCATGGAAAGTTCAGGGGAGACCAGTGTTAGAGGTGGGTGAAAGGGTGAGTCTACTATCAGTTGTGACTATAGTTGTGCATGAGATTTGCACACACATTGATTGAGATTGCCAATGAGGATTGTGCAGTACAAGCCAGTGGGATTCGAAGTTGGATCTCATCATTATTCATCTTGGATTGCGCAGTAGAGGCAGGCTAACAGGTGGAGGAGATTTGAACTTGTGACTTGTTCATATTTGAGCTAGTTAGTGTGTAACAATTGGAGATAGTGCTGAGAGCTTGTGAGGAGTTTGTACTATGATTGTTACATGTTCTCTATCATTATAATATACAGATAGTTGGAGGTTTTCAGCTGTAAGCTTTCCCCATTACATACTGTGTTATATGTGTGCTTGATTGTGTTTTAATGTGCGCATGCGACTTCTTCTAATTCCACAAATTGATGATCAATGGTAGAAGAGATTATTTATTATGCATGAAGCTCAAATCAGTGTAATCAGGATAATCTCGGTGAATAACTCATCTATTATTCAAATTTATACAACCCTGATAATGACTGATGAATTACATGATATAGACCATCCTAACCCATTCCCATACCTCTAGGGGCCGAGCTCATCATTCTAGGAGCTGTTTCAACCAATTATAAACAAGGAACTGAAATCTAGGCAATCAAACAACTTGCCTCTATATGGAAGGAAACGGATTCATTCATTTAATTTTCACTTTTTAGTGAATGAATCCTCTATAACAAGTAAATTTGTGCCAAATTTACACCATAGTCATCAAATTAAATCAAGATAGATCAATAGTTACATCAAAAAGTAAAACTAGTCAAAACTGGGCGAATTTTTGAGCTGAAGAGTTAAAATGAGGCCAAATTTCTCTATGCGCCGTGCCCAAAAACTCAATGCGTCACGCCACTTTGGGCCTGTTTTTGAGGCACTTCCCGAAGTCCAAATTGAGCTCATGATAGCTCTTTGGAAAGCCCTGTCTGTCTACTATCCAAATCAAGTGGAAGTTTTCAATTTAGAGTTGATTTTCCCCTCCAAAACTGCAATCTCCCAAGCCTTGTTTCTGCTGGTGCAAAAGGTGGCAGAAAGGCCATTTTTGGTGTGTTTTTGACCCTTAAGACCATCCAGAACTTGATGAAATCTCTCAGCCATTCCTGAGCATGCATAATTTATCATAAAAAACTCAAAAATATCAATTTTTCCTCCAGAAGATGTCCCAATCATAAGCGCGCGCCAAGTGGCGCGACGCGTCGGGCGGGAAAACCTGTTTTGTGACCAAAAATTTCAAAATTGACAAAATCTTCTCCAAATTCCTTGAAATTTGGCGTGTAGGTCCCCCATCAAGTATAATGCTCATCCAAAGAAGCTTCGGCCAAGATTTGGAGTGTATCAGGCCTTTTGCGCCTCCTTAGTGCCCTCCTGGTGCATGCAGTTCAGTGGTGGAGTCACTGTCTCTGTCATATGATGAATCGGTGTCTGTCTCCATAATGTTTCAAGATCTATGTTGGATTGAATGAGATGAAGAATGAGAATTTGGTGCTTTTGTTTCAACTGCCAAATATGTGCCAAAGGTAAGGGACTGTGGGAGAAATATGGACAGTGGGAACAAGGGAGTCTTGTCAAGTGGTAGTTTTCCCTTTGAGAATTTGAAAAACTTTGGGAGAGGGGAGAGCCGCTGAATGTTTGGGAAACTGAGGTTTTGGGAATTTTTACACATGAAATGGGAAAAGGAGAATGAGAGGAAATGAAATGACTTGGGAGAGGGAGATGGAGCTTAGGAGTAAGTGACTTTTAGAGATGTAGGGAGATGGGAATGAAATGGGTATGAGTGACTTTAGGGATGTATGGAATAGGGGATGAGCTGCTATGATAAGATAATAGTGAGGGGGTGGAAAAAACAAGGTGAAGAATGGAAGTGTTTGGCACAAAACAAGTTTTAAAACCTTAGGAGCAATCTTAAAGCAAGAGAATAGGATTTTGAGTTTTTTGCATTTAAATTTTCATACCAACACCAAACACTTGTTAAGAGAAATGAGGAAGTGGATTTGAATTACTTGAACAAGGAGAGACTGAGAAAAATTTGATGGGTGAAAGGAATCGCAAAAATCTTGTGTTTTGGCCCAATGCGCCGCGCACCAACCCAATGTGCCGCACACAAACCCAATGCGCCGTGCATTTTTCAGGAGGATTTTGGAGGCCTTATCAGTGTCAAAATTAGGCATGTGATAGATTTTTGGAAATATTATTGAGTCTAATTTCCAACCCAAGTGGAATTTTTCAATTTGGAGTTCATTTTCCCTGTCAAAAATCAAATCTCCCAAGACTGGTCAAAATGTGCAAAATGAGGTTGCCTCAAGGAAGAGTGCTGTTGCAGTCAACTTTTGAAAGTCTTTCGCAACTCCAAATTGAGCTCAAGATAGCTCATTGGAAAGCTCTTTGTGTCTAGTTATCATTTGACTCATCAAGAAAGTCATTTTTCCAACCAATCTAGGAGAAATATTGATTTTCCCAAGGTCACTTCATAGGTGCATTCAATTCTCCTGAGGCAACGGTATTTTTGAAATTTCTCTAAAACCATGACACCTGTGTAAAAATTGAAGGATTTGTTTCTTCCTTGGCCTATTTTGGACAAAAACCTCTCTCAATTTTCCCAAATTCATCTTTTATTGCTCATAAACATCATTTGACTGAAATCTATCCCGATGTGTGGAACAAGGGATTTGTTGAAATGAAGCAAAATGAAGGGGATAAGGGGCTTATAAATTATTGAGAAAATTTTGGGAAGTATGGAGGGATGTTAGGAAGTAGGGGAAAGTGGAATTTCAGAGATTGAGTGAGGGGAAGGGGCCCAAAAGGGAAAAACACAGGCCTAGCCTAGAAAATTGCCAAGTTGTAGCAAGAAACTAGGTTTTGTGCAAAAATGAGGAATTTGGGGGATCTTAGTGATGGGAAGTGTTTAATAAGGTACATTAAGGATAGGGAAAGGTGTATGAACATCAGGATACAAGTTTTGCTGATTATTTGACCATCCAAGAGAAATTACCTTCAAAACCCTAGGAGAGGGAAATGAACCTTACCTGGGCACAACTGAAGCATGAACAAGGTGTAAAATGACCCAGTGGAAACTAACATGATGATGAAAACCCTCTGAATGATGGTACAATCAGCTGAATGGTAACATGGACCGACATTTGGACAACTTTGACAAGAGTAAAAGCAAACCCTAGACCTAATACCTAGTGACCAAATTTTGCTTCAAGACTCACTGAAATGACAAAATTTGACCTTGACACCTTAAAATCACTTTGTAAGAGCATGTTTGATCACTGGAGGAAGGCTGCAAAGGCTGACACTAACATTGGCTCCAATGGGGATGGTAGCTCCTTGGAGGTGCCAAGAACTACAGATCTTTGGAAAGCAGACAGTGCCTTCATCCAATGGGCAATGGAGTCAAAAACTCAAGCTGAAATGCATGACTGAAAACTGATGACTTGATGACACAAACTAACTCTCACTCAACTAAAAACTGACTCGATACTTAAACACAACTGACAAACTGGAAAAGATGCTCAAAGTGGAGCTTATTCAATACAACCTACTCTAATTGTTCCATTCATCACCTGATCAAGTGAAATGAAACAACCAATGCAACGAAATACGTATTGCAGCTGCTGTTTGGTTTCTTCCCAAATGCTTTCTGATGCGCAGGAAAAGAGAAGAATCGAAAGGCAACTCCCATGGAAACTTGGAATCAAGTGGACTGCTGATAAACTTACAAAGCATGAATTGACTAGATGACTGCAAAAATACTGCGAAAGGATCTTCATAAACATAACTATTGATTTCCATTAACACATCACTGTTTTGGTTCAGGTAATCTTCATAGCTGGATATTAAGATTTTCCTCACATCTGTGCTGTCTTTCTTTGGTGATTGCAGCAAGTTGTCAAAAGGATCCTGAATTTCATGAATAACCAAACTCTGCTGCTGATTCCAAATAGAACAAAAGTCTCCTTTATCAATATCCTCATATAACTGCAAAAATTGGTGTGAGCTTTGTAATGAAAAATATGTTAAACAAGATAATGAAGGTGACCTTTGAATAAGATTATCATCAACATTATTTTCCGGCACATGGTTAATCAATGGAGAAGAACTTTCACAACAAACATCATCGAACACACGAGCAATATGATCATCAAAAACTTGAGAAGACTGCTGTGATGTATCCATTGAAACTATCTGACGTCCTACTGGTTGTTCATCTTTTTCTTGAGAGATATTACGAAGATTCTGCCTTATAAACTGAAATGCTTCGAAACAAAAGGGTACAGAATCCCTCTTGCATCATTAAATCATGTATTTCAACTTCCATGACTTCATCTATAATCTGACCTTCAATTTCATTTGGTGGCTGCAAATCTGATGCTACAGGCTGCTCAAGAATTTTTTTATCTGTCTCATCCTCAACATTAACACTGAGAGATTGTTGATTTTCTACAGGCTGCTCATTTGAAGATTTACTATGCAATTTACCCTTCAACAACTGGAATGATTCAAAACAAAAAGGTACGGAGTCACCTTGTAGCATTTGATCATATGTGCCAGTTTCCATGTTTTCATCTGCAACTTGACAATCAATGGCACTCGGGGACTGTAAATCTGAATATGAGAAGTCTTGAACAAATTTTTTATTGCCCTCAAGCTGGTCCAAATCACGACTTTTCGACAGTTGATTTCTGATTGCATGGTAGTTATCTTTGATGAACTGAAACTAATCAAAACAAAAAGGCAAAGACCCTTCACTTACGTCAAAATATGCTGCAATTTTCTCATCATTGTCATAGCTGATATGCATCGGTTGATCACTGTACTCGAGCTACTGAAAGTGAACTTCCTCCTCGCACAAACTAGCTGCTGATTTGTCTGCAAGATTAGTTTCTGTTTGGAGAACATAATCATCATCATACTGATCAAACTGAGGCAAATCATCAAGCATACACATCATATCAACAACTCTCTCTTCTTCAAGATGATCTATAAAGCAATCACTATGACAACTGTGATAAGAAACAAAATGTTTGGGATCAGCCACTTGTTCTTCTTCAATCAACAAGTCATGGGTTTGAACATTATACTCATTACTTGAGGTTTTCTTTTGCGTCATCTCTTCTACTGTACTTACCAACATGTCAAGCTTTATCTCTAGAGATGTCGATTTCTCCGGATCCATGTTTTTCATCTCTTCTTCCTTCAACCTTGCCCTTCAGATCAGAAAATGAGCTTCTACATTCACTGCCTTGTTCTGCATTTCTTGAAGTGTTGCAATATTATTTTCTCTCAGCTGAAACTCCATTTCCGGATCAAAGGCACCCGGGTAGTGCAATAGAGCAGATCTAGGAGAAGGTCTTATATCAGCTGGCATCAAAAAATATACTTGGTTAAATCTGGCAGAAAATTGTTGTATTGTCTCCCCTGGCAGTATTTTCAGCTGGTTATACTCTTCTATAAGAAGGAAGGGATTCTGTCCGATCACCCACCTGTCAAGGAAAACTTCGACGAACTGCTGGAAATCTGAGATGCTCACATCAGGCAAGGTTTTGAACCAAATCTTCACTTGGCCTTGAAAAGAAAGAGCAAAAAGTCTGATACTAACATCTTCTTCATCAACTTCAAAAAGATCTAGAAAAGTCTCAACATTCTGCACATGTTGCTCAGCGTTGACGTTGTTACATTCACCGTCAAATCTTGGTAGATATAGGTCATAATTTTTAGGGAAAGCATGAAGAACAGAAGGTAAAACAAGAGGTTTATACCTATCTGGGACTATATAAGGTGTAGGAGTATATACAAGAGCTACGAGATCAGTCTTGTTTTCTTTAAGCTCATCACTCTGACTCATCACTCTGAAGAGAGTCATCATAAGACGTGGGCAAAGTAAGGAGGCCAGTATCAAAGGGAAACTCAATATTTACACTTTTTGAATGGGTCAAGTGAAGATTTTGATCACCTTTTTCATACAAAAAATTCTGAAAAACTTTCAGGACAGCTTCAAGAACAGCAAAGAAATAGTTTACAAGAAAGAAGACTAGATCCTGAATACCATTCCACTTTGGATACCTGAACTTTGTGGAAGATCCTTCCATTTTTGCAAGGAAAGAGTTAGTCCTCCAGTGGAGTCTCTACATTGAGTTGGAGTCACCAGGTGAATGATTTCAGCCTTCTTATGTCTGATCGTTGTCCACCATCAACTATCAAATCTGAACTTGATACATGTACTGGGGCAATTCACAAGTCAGATGTTACGTTTACAAACTAGACCAGAGATTGACTGAAGCAACGTTTATATAATTTCGCTAATGCAAAGCAAGAGCGTTTTCGAAGGCTACCTGGCTAACTTTAGGCTCCATCTGTAGCTTATAAAACCAATAACACTAACAAGAAAACCATTTGATTGTCCCCAGTATGGTCGCCACTATGTTATAGCCAAAATCCACCTTAGGCTGAAGGAAGGTGGGATTCAGGGTAACACCAAACCACGCTCAGTCTGGTAGCTAGCCCTACCAGAACAGGTGAGGGCTCTATCCGGGTCAATCTCAAGAAAAATGTATCAATAGGGCTTGAGATGAATGAAATGAGTGTTAATTTTAGGCTAGGTATATTAATCAAGGAGTTTGGAATGATTTTTTGGGGTTTTTTTGTTGAAAAAGGGAAAGGTAATTTTGGGCTTGGGGCTGAGGCCAAATTCTTCCAGAGTTCAAGTTGGGGCAGGGAAGGCAATGGATTTGATGTTTGAGATTCAATGAATGGATAGAAAAGACTGCTGAGGAGCTGAAGAGGGAAAGAAGGTGCAAGGATCCTCTTCAAACTGACGAAAACATATAAAACTAAACAAAAGATTAAGGCAGAGCACCAGCAAACTAATGAATTCTACCTTAGTTACTCATTTGTTTAATTTCGGAAGAAAAGAGAAGGGAAAAGGCATACATAAACATTAATGAAACTTACAGATACATGGAGAAAAACACCATCAAAACTCAGGGCCACAAGGATCCCAACAAGTGCTGCAAAACTCTGGTCTTTCCTTTGCCAAAAATCTGAAATGAATATACAATGAGGTGCCAAACTATTCCCAAAAGTCCAACCCTGATAATGACTGATGAATTACATGATATAGAACATCCTAACCCATTACCATGCCTCTAGGGGTCGAGCTCATCATTCTAGGAGCTATTTCAACCAATTCTAAACAAGGAAATGAAATCTAGGCAATCAAACAACTTGCCTCTATATGGAAGGAAACTGATTCATTCATTTAATTTTCACTTTTTAGTAAATGAATCCTCTAGAAAAAGTAAATTTGTGCCAAATTTACATCATAGTCATCAAATTACATCAAGATAGATCAATAGTTACATCAAAAAGTAAAACTAGTCAAAACTGGGTGAATTTCTGAGCTGAAGAGTCAAAATGAGGCCAAATTTTTCTATGCGCCGCGCCCAAAAACTCAATGCGTCACGCCACTTTTGGCCTGTTTTTGAGGCACTTCCCGAAGTCCAAATTGAGCTAATGATAGCTCGTTGGAAATCCCTGTCTTTCTACTATCCAAACCAAGTGGAATATTTTAATTTGGAGTTCATTTACCCCTCCAAAACGACAATCTCCCAAGACTGGTTCCTGCTGGTGCAAAAGGTGGCAGAAAGGCCATTTTTGGTGTGTTTTTGACCCTTAAGACCATCCATAACTTGATGAAATCTCTCAGCCATTCCTGAGAATGCATAATTTATCATAAAAAACTCAAAAATATCAAGTTTTCCTCCAGAATATGTCCCAATCATAAGCGCGCGCCAAGTGGCGCGACGCGTCGGGCGGGAAAACATGTTTTGTGACCAAAAATTTCAAAATTGACAAAATATTCTCCAAATTCCTTGAAATTTCGAGTGTATGTCCCCCATCAAGTATCATGCTCATCCAAAGAAGCTTTGGCCAAGATTTGGAGTGGATCAGGCCTTTTGCGCCTCCTCAGTGCCCTTCTGGTGCATGTAGTTCAGTGGTGGAATCACTGTCTTTGTCATATGATGAATCGGTGTCTGTCTCCATAATGTTTCAAGATCTATGTTGGCTTGAATGAGATGAAGAATGAGAATTTGGTGCTTTTGTTTCAACTGCCAAATATGTGCCAAAGGGAAGGGACTGTGGGAGAAATATGGATAGTGGGAACAAGGGAGTCTTGTCAAGTGGTAGTTTTCCCTTTGAGAATTTGAAAAACTTTGGGAGAGGGGAGAGCCGCTGAATGTTTGGGAAACTTAGGTTTTGGGAATTTTTACACATGAAATGGGAAAAGGAGAATGAGAGGAAATGAAATGACTTGGGAGAGGGAGATGGAGCTTAGGAGTAAGTGACTTTTAGAGATGTAGGGAGATGGGAATGGAATGGGTATGAGTGACTTTAGGGATGTAGGGAATAGGGGATGAGCTGCTATGATAAGATAATAGTGAGGGGGTGGAAAAAACAAGGTGGAGAATGGAAGTGTTTGGCACAAAACAAGTTTTAAAACCCTAGGAGCAATCTTAAAGCAAGAGAATAGGATTTTGAGTTTTTTGCATTTAAATTTTCATACCAACACCAAACACTTGTTAAGAGAAATGAGGAAGTGGCTTTGACTTAATTTAACAAGGAGAGATTGAGCAAAATTTGATGGGTGAAAGCAATGGCAAAAATCTTGTGTTTTGGCCCAATGCGCCGCACACCAACACAATGCGCCGCGCACAAACCCAATGCGCCGTGCATTTTTCAGGAGGCTTTTGGAGGCCTTATCGGTGTCCAAATTAGGCGTGTGATAGCTCGTTGGAAATATTATTGAGTATAATTTACATCCCAAGTGGAATATTTCAATTTGGAGTTCTTTTTCCCTGTCAAAATTCAAATCTCCCAAGACTGGTCAAAATGTGCAAAATGAGGCTGCCTCAAGGCAGAGTGCTGTTGCAGTCAACTTTTGAAAGTCTTCCTGAACTCAAAATTGAGATCATGATAGCTCATTGGAAATATATTTGTGTCTAGTTATGATTTGAATGATCAAGCAAGTCATTTGGCCAACCAAGCTAGGAGAAATCTTGATTTTCCCAAGGTCACTTCAGAGGTGCATTCAATTCTCCTGAGGAAACAATATTTTTGACATTTCTCTAAAACCATGACACCTGTGTAAAAAGTGAAGGAGGTTTTTCTTACTTGGCCTATTTTGGACAAAAAAATTTCTAAAGGTTCCAAAATTCATCTTTTAGTGCTTAGAAAAATCATTTTACTGAAATCTATCCCGATGTGTGGAACAAGGGATTTGTCGAAATGAAGCAAAATGCAGGGGATAAGGGGCTTCTAAATTCTTGAGAAAATTTTGGGAAGTAGGGAGGGATGTTAGGAAGCATGGGAAAGTGGAATTTCAGAGATTGAGTGAGGGGAAGGGGTCCAAAAGGGAAAAACACAGGCCTAGCCTAGAAAATTGCCAAGTTGTAGCAAGAAACTAGGGTTTGTGCAAAAATGAGGAATTTGGGGGATCTTAGTGATGGGAAGTGTTTAATAAGGTACATTAAGGATAGGGGAAGGTGTATGAACATCAGGATACAATTTTTGCTGATGATTTGACCATCCAAGAGAAATTACCTTCAAAACCTTAGGAGAGGGAAATGAACCTTACTTGGGCACAACTGAAGCATGAACAAGGTGTAAAATGACCCAGTGGAAACTAACATGATGATGAAAACCCTCTGAATGATGGTACACTCAGCTGAATGGTAACATGGACCGACATTTGGAAAACTTTGAAAAGAGTAAAAGCAAACCCTAGACCTAATACCTAGTGACCAAATTTTGCTTGAAGACTCACTGAAATGACAAAATTTGACCTTGAAACCTTAAAATCACTTTGTAGGAGCATGATATCTATCTTCTCCATCATTTTTTTCTCTGTTTCTTCTCTTTATTCTTCTGATATCTGGATCTCACAGGTTGAGATAGAGATCATGCTTTGATACCATTGTAATATCCAAAAATAAGGGATATCTACAACAATAAGAATATATTAAGATATTCTAGAGTTGGAGATGCAGAAATATATCTCATATGATGTGTTAATAACACATATTCTTCAATCAAGCAACAACAATAACTTATATTCTGATTTTTGCACCAATTGATAGGGGAAAGCAGCGATTTAAGCCCTAAAAAGGTTAATTTAAGAGATATGCATAAAAAAATAGGAAAATGATGGTTGGATGCCTTAGAATATGTTATAGGGGACTCACATATCAAATTTCACCCAAAAAAAATCATTCTAGCTATGTTAAACAGATCTCCCACTCCCGATATGGCTTGAAAATGCCCAAACCCCAAGACTTAACTCAACAGAAATTTATTGAAGCACATAATGCGTGAATTTATGAAGGTTATAGTTACAATATGGCATGAATATCATATCTGGAGTTTATTACATGAAAGCATGAAGAAAATTGGAGATTCAGCTCCTTTATACATCAAAGAGAATAACCTGGCAAGGGTTTCATGAGATAACTGTATAAAAGTGCAGATCTGCAGATCTAGATCTGAAAAATAAAGTTTACTGCAGCTCTAAATACATGTAAATGGAAAATACAAGAATCAAAAGAAGAATGAAATACAAGATTTCCGGGAGAAGGGTTGGCCCTTCCTCCAAGGAACAAGCTCAAAAGCAAGGGTATAAACCCTGCTACTGCAACACTGAATAGAATAACAAAGTCCCTGCAAATAACAGCGCTAGAAGAGATAGAGAATACATTTTCCACATGACAAGATCTGAATATCAGCCCAAAGGTGCTAATACACTCTTCTAGGAGGATAAAAGACTCACTCACTGAGAAGAGGCACCAGTATAATCTAGATCTGAGCAGATCTAGTCTCCACTTGCTGTAGCTCACTGAAACAAGTAAAACTCAACAGGATTTACGCTGTCTAAGGGAGATGGAGCTTGGCCATATGCCTAATAGTGGAAGAGAAGTACAATTCCCCTCAAGAGCTACTCAATGGAAGGAGAGAGAATCCCTAAACAGGAAATCCTCACAAGTCTCTGCTAAACAACCAAGAGAACTCGAATTGTCTAAACAGACATCAAAATAAAATATCATGAACAACCTTCTCTTGATCCTTCCCCTTCCTTTTATAAGATGAGAGCTTGAGAAACCCTAAACCACCTTCAAAACTCTAGCTCCTTGCACATGAATATCCTCCATCTAAAACTGTGCTGATCAATAAGGAGGTTCAATGCATCTGGACAGTGCGGTGATTTGGTCCTGTTGACCCAATCAATCTCCTCAATCCTCTTTCACATACAAGGGTATTTTATTGAGACAACTCTGATTTTCCTCTGTTCACATTGGGAATTGATTTATTTTGATGTTTTTAGGAGTTTACATGTCCTCCTTTACATTTTATTCATCAATTAAGAAAATAAAAACAAAATGAAATATTCCTATTAGCTTGGGCTAATTAGGAATATTACACCTAGCCCTGATTTTTCTAGTCTTATTTTATAAAAAAATAACATTTGTGTGCAGCTTGTTTTTATGCCACAAACCCATGAGAAATCAGATTGTCTAATCCTGATTTAGTCATGTTTTAAATTTCATGTTTTTACCTTAGTGAATGAATCCTGTCAAATAGTTTAACCTTGACAGTTGAATAGAATAGGTAGAGAATCAAAAGAGTTCAATAGCCTAATCTGAACTCCTGGAAGAGATAAGTGTAGAAGTAGATAGTTTGTTTTCGATTTCAAAATAAAAATGTCAATGGGTTTTCCAGTTCAAGTGCACCCAAGGAAGAAAAAATGTTAGGCGAGTAGGTTGGGTAGGTAAAAGTGAAGTTGAGCTAATCATGCTTTCAGATTTTCAAAATCAGTACTTCAGGGAAAGCAGCAACAAAAGAAAGAAGAAAATACGCCCAATGGATGAGGCATTGGTCTTCATAAACCAAGAGATCTGAAATTATGGACACCTCCTGAAAAGGAGCTACCCTCCCCAAGTGGAGCCACTGTTAGTCATCAATAATTTTTTCCTGTTTATATGAATAAATGCTTTGTCCTGGATTTCTAGAAACATAATTCAAGAATCATGTGAGTTCTAGAAATATCCTCAAAGATAAATTTTTCACTATCCCACCTCTTTTCCAAAGCATGGCCAATCTATCACCCAGATAAGACCAAATCCTAAACTGATGTCACACACTATCACTATGTTTTCCACCTCTGCCTGTAACACTATGTCTCTGTTTTCCTAAGCCCTTTTAGAAAGGGATTTTTGAAACCACTATTGCTTGAGGCACTTGGTGGGTATGGGAAAACAAGGTTTTCTAGTTGTCTAAGATGGTAGTACATGATAGAGTGTCAAAATCCTGTTTCCTCATCCAAACCCTCATTCAAGTTTTCAGTCAAAAACCTATTCCAAGGACATTACAATAAGTCAAATAGGGTCACCTAGGTTATGCACTATCATGTTTCTAAATAAAATATTTCCACAGGTATTCAAAGGTGAAGTCAAGAGAACACAAGGATGAGACTTATCATTGTCCAAAGAACATCAAAGACCTCCAAAGGTATCCTCTTGATCAAGCAGTAAGCTTGCAAAGGAGAAATTTACCATGTCCAAGCATTTATGCAGGAATGTTTTGTAAATGGTCAACAACAGAAACATAGGAAAAGAAGGAGATAATTGCATCCCTTTAAATGAGAGAAATATTCTTTCCGTTGACAATTCCTTGAGAAAAGCTTCAGAAACCCTTGTTTTTTCCTTGGCGTGAGTAGCTGTAATATTCCAAATTGGGAACAGCTACACTATTGGGAATAATCTGAATTATTACCAATGTGTAGCTTCATAAAATCATGATCTTGGTAATGTAGAGCAGCTCAATAGATTTAAAATAACATCAACCCAGCAGATGAAAGAACCTCAACAACAAGATGGCCTATATTCTCTTTCCCGGGTGGGGAAATGCAGCAATACAGGGCATAAAATAGCTGTCTTCAGAAAATAACGCTATAAAAGTGAGGAATGGGACTTGGATCCCTTAGAAGACATTATATACAACTCACATGCAAAATTAGAGTTTAAAAAAATCACTCTAGCTCATATAAACAAATCTACCCAAATCTATGCAGCTCAAATAAGCCCAAACCCCTCAACCTAGCTCATACAACAATTAATGAAGCAAGGAATGCGTTATTATCATAAGTATTTATGCAGAAAATAATAGTAAAAGACTTATATGGAGCTTATATTAATCATAAAGCAAAGAAATGGAGGTTTAACCCCTTATACAACAGAAACAAGACTCCCAGCAAAGGTTTCCGGCAAAGTGCATGAATAACAAGCAGCACTGCAGAAAATAACATAGTTACTGCATCTATGTATTATAAATGGATGAATATGACATGATATAAAAAAATAATACAAGAAAAATGGCCCTAGGCCTCTTATTAGCACTCCCGGAGGGAAATAAGCACCTCCTCCTCAAAGACTAGCATAAAATAAAAGGGTGCAACTGTGCTGCTACTGCCCCTGCATAAAAGATGTAGTTTTCTGAAGGAGACTGTGTTGTGGCTGAATCTGGATTAATGGCCCCAAGCCAAATGCTAAGATGAATCTCAAGTCCTTCCCTCTTGATCCCTTAAGCATGCTGATCGAAAGAGAGGATGAAATTCCCGCAGGGGAATTCTTTGCACTAAGCAGTGCAGCAACTCCCGCTAAACAACTGAAGCATGCAAGTGGTCACAAGACCAAAATAGCTGAATGCATGAATGAATTCCCTTTGATGATATGCCTTCCTTTTATCTTTGGTGAGCCTCCTCACCCCGGACCCCACACAATTTTAAGGTGACTTCCTCATGAAGCTTCCTCTTTCAAAACTGCGCTGTCCTAGCTAGTTTCCCTCCTCTTTGTAAAAATGCTGTTGACTTGGTCAACTGGAACTTATCCACCTGCAATGCCTCTTTTCACACTAAGGGATTTTCAATCCGGTTCTCATATGTGTGTCTAGGCTGATCCTTATTCACATTGAGCTAGTTTCTTTGAGTGATTACTTCCTCCTCAAGAATGCATGTTGACTTAGTCAAACTTGACTATGTCCCCATCTAATTTGTCCTTGTTCACACTTGGAAGTGTAAAAAAAGCTTCTAAGGTGACATCCTTCCTTACTAAGGTGGAATTTATTCATAATTTTATTGTTCATGGGCCTCCTTACCCATTTATTCCTCTCCTCGGTGAAAGTAGCAATATCTAATATTCCAAATTGCTAGGTGCAAATTTTGGAATATTACAGTCCTCCCCTCCCAAATGTTGCTCGTCCTCAATAAAATACAAGGATAATAATGAAGAGCATCCTCTTCTCCCCTGTAGCAACCTCATAAGATGAAAACCTCCAAAGGTCAAGGTGCTGCATCATCATCATATCTCGAAGTTTCCCCTCCCAAGTGTGTAAGCTATCTAAATAGCTAACATTATGTGATAGTAGAACATCTAGGGAAGCAACAATGGGATATTTGAAGGTCCTCTTGGAGCATGAGGGCTGATATGTATTGGGACTCATCATCCCCATTTGAATCTATCCTCCCCAAGCTATCAACCAAACAAAATAAGTCACCCTCCAAAATGGCAACTCATGCAAATCATCCTCCACCTGAAGCTCCAGAAAAGTAGGTGGGCTAAAATTCTAGACATGGTAGACATATTAGCCTACCCCACGCTGTATTCCTTTCCAGTTAAGATAAGTATAGATTATTTTCTAATCTTGGGCTGCAATGATGTTGCCCTCCAATGGCAAGAAGGAAACTAGACCTCCCAAGGTCCCTCTCCCAGCACTGTGCATCAAGCTGGCCCAAGCCATCTCACACATGATGGACAAGAAATTACCACCATATGGCATCCCATCCATCTCATGGCCCTTGTCATTAAGAAACAAGGATGTTTTTGTAGAGGACATGTCCCTTCCCCTGCTCCCCTTAGAGCATGCAATACAGAAAGTGTGGGGATGATCCTCCCCCAAGAACACATTCACTCCATGTGTCCCTCCTCTCATCATGCTCCTCATATAGGTAATAATAATATCAGGAAGTAGGATCATGTTCAACATCATAATTAGAGAAAGACTGAAGGCTTCATATGGTGATGGAAGGTGCCAACAGTCTCCCAAATGGTCACATTGTAGTTTTCCCCACTGCAGCTTCAGACAATGGTATGGCAAGTTGTCCCTTGACAAATGGATTGCTATATAAGTCAACACACCCACTAGTAAATAGTACATGGATGGATATGTCAATTGAGCACATAAGAAGTAACCATATACTTGCCCCAGATCATACAGTAGATGGCTGTCTCCATCATGATAGCTGGCCAAAAATAGACCATGGAGCCTAAAGAGAAATTTTCCCCTTTGGAGAGCAATGCACTATAAGGAAATGATAAGAGTATACAAATATTATGTTGAACAATAAATAAGTGCAAAAATATAATTCTCACCATGTGATGGAAGCAAGATGGTGACAAGATCCATAGATGAATCCTCCATAGTGGTATGGCATACCAATCTAAAGAGAAATGAATCACATGCTCCATGAAAATCCTCCTTCTTATGCTTGGACATCCAAGTCAAGGAGAACATACCACAGTAACCAATGAGCCCATCCACCACTCTATCAATCTTACCTCCTCTATGCCCACCAAGGCATCAAATATGAAGTGATCCTGGGAACACTCCATCAACAAGCTCATGCTCCAAAGTGATAGCGCTGTAGGCCTATGCAAATATGCTCCTGACAACTCATAAATCCCTTCTCTAACATGTCCAATGTCAAAGACTTTTCTCATAATGTTGCTATCTCCTCCCATTGCAACATCATGCAAAATGTGAGAGCAACTCTACCCTTGCTCTCTCTCAATGCTCCAAAGCAACAAATGACTATGCTGCCTCATCATACCTCCATCATACAACTTATGCAGTGAAAAAAAAATGACCATACCATCATAATGCATCCAGAATCCTTGCTGCTCCATGATGTAAGTACTCTGCCAAGTATTCTCCTCCCTCATACCCTTGGAAAAAGGATATGCCTCATGATGGCCAAACTCTCTCAAGAGTAGCCAACACAATTTTTCCTCTTGCTGCCTGGTATCATAGAGTTGCAAGTAACTCTCCAACTTCTTGCTCTCTATCCACATCCACTCATCCATCGGTGGATGCCTCCTACCATCCTCCATCTTGGTACTCCTTCGAAGGAGATTACCAGCCTCCCATATCAGATTTTTCTCCTTGCATTCCATGGGATTTTGAAATGAAACTCCTTGGAGACCTCCTAGACAAGATCTCTCAAATATGATCATCTTGAATCCATAGGGATCCAAAGGGGCTGAAGGCAAATCCTCCTTGCTGCTACCTCTTGACAGTGCTGTAACCCTCCTCCAGGGTGTTTTAGCTATCTCATGCATCATCTCCCGGATGAACATTTGATCCTGCATGAATTTGTTTCGAGCAAGGTTCACCCCATCATCCGAGTTCATGACTCCCTCCAAACTATCACACTCCAACCTCAAGGGTTGTGTGCAACTCATTAGTGATACATGAGGTTGATGGTTCAATTCTCCCTTCAACCCTTCAAACTTGCACAGCGCAGTGCAATCCTGCTGCTCTATCTCAGTAGTAATGTTGGATCCTGGGCGAAATGAAGACATATTTCCACCATTTTTAGAAATATTTGCTGTAATAAGTAAAAGTGGAAATCTTCCCATACCTTGGTGAGATGTGGGAACCTCTTGTAGAGCTGCAAAGGCTCCTCCCTCCAATGTAATGGCTGCCCCAGCTACTTAGGAGAGATTTTGTTTAAAGACATCTTTACAAGATTCGGTGTACCGCGCGAGATTTTCACTGATCAAGGCACACAATTTACATCAAAGTTGGTCAAGGTACTCACCAAGCAGTACCAGATTAAGCACCACAAATATAGCCCCTACCACCCCCAAGCTAATGGGCAAGTGGAGTCCACCAACAAAGTCTTGGAATCCATCCTCATAAAGACCATTCAGCTGTACCATATGGATTGGGCGCATAAGTTATTAGAGGCATTAAGGGCTTACAAGATTACTTGGAGGAATGTGATAGGACACACACCTTATGAACTAGTCTATGGAAAGCAGGTGCTCTTGCCCATTGAATTCCAAGTAAAAACATTTAGAACTGCCACCCATTTGGGAATGAACCTGAATAAAGCTCAAGAGCATAGATTAATGCAGTTGAATGAGCTCGACGTAATGAGACAAGATGCCTATCATAGAACCTCATTGGTGCCAAAGAGCTCGATGGAACGACAAATTCATTAAGAGGAAAGTGTTCTGTCCAAGTGATCGGGCCTTGTTATATGACAATAAGTTTAAGCACTTCAAAGGTAAATTTTCTACCAGATGGTTAGGACCTTACAAATTAGATGAAGTTTTCGATAACAGTCCAGTTCGTATAAAGACTGTTGATGATGACAAGACTTATTTTGTAGTGAATGGCCGTCGGCTTAAAATTTATCACAAACCACTTCCATATAATCAGTTTTTACAGGAAGTTCACAAGGATCCAGGATTAGAGCTGGTTCATGCAGATGGCCAACCTCTTGCTGGTTCGGTTGAATGATTTCCTTTATATTTACACACACACACACACACACACACAAATATATATATTAACTAGTGGGATGCCACTTTTTCACATCTACAGGTGGTTCTCCCCACACGAATAAAGAAGAAATTCTTCAAGAGTAATTTTATCCCTTTACCCAGGCCTGGCGGACTATTGATGGAAAAGGAACATTTTGGAGTCTCCTTTGGATGCCTTCAAACTCTCGAAAAATGAAGCTCTCGAGCATTGACTGATTTAGGCTCGTAAAATGATATGGACCAGTGGTAGTATAGGGATTCCTTGAGTATAGAGTTGTTCTTTTCCGGACTCAAGGAAATGTTTACGGGAAGGAAACCCCTGGAGTCTTCTATGGGCCGTTCAGACTCTATAAACATGAATACACCGAGAAGGAAATACTTTGGGCTCGTTAAAATAACAAGGTAGTGGTAGTCTAGGGATCCATTAGGTGTTGAATTATTATTTTCCGGGCCCACTGGAATAACTACGGAAAAGAAGCCCCTTGGAGCCGCCTTTCAGGACATTTCAAGCTCCCTAAACAAGAAATTCCCTAGACAGTTATAATCCCAGGCCTAGTCAAAATCCATGGGGTGATGGACAGGTTTTCCAATGCCATTACTCAGAAAATTTGGTGGCAATGTATGAAAGAAGTCTGAAAATCATGTGCCTCTGTTCTCTATGTTTAGCTATTCCTATAATTAAGTTGTTATGTACTTACTATTCTGTGTTTAATTATCCAATTCTTGACTGTAATTTTTAAAATTCTGTTGACTAAAAGTTCCTAACAAAAACTCAATTCTTGAAATATCTTTAAGTCTAACTACAAAAGTCCTATCAGCCTTGGTGCCACTCAGTCTGCTGCAGATCTCACTACTCCTCTATGATCAGTTTTCACAGCAAGAACTATGCTTCCAATAGTGAACCCGTTGTTATATTGGGAGACATTCACACTATTTTTATGCCCAATATTGTTTAAAGTAACACAGGTAATGCGCTTAATCTACTTAACTTAGTCATAGACAGTTTTAATAATCATTGCATGTAATTGCATTTTACCTGAATTTCCCTACTACTAAGCTATACCCCTATTTCCACTCTTTCTTCCTAATCTATTCCTAAGCCCATATTGAACCATTTTTCCTTCATAATTTTATCATTGTTCCCATTCCCCTTCACTTATATTCATGATTGCATATATAATTATATGTGGTGACAAGAATGGATATATTCGTTGAAATGGATCAAGCTTGAGGTGGCTGCGTATGATGATGAGGGAAGATTAGATGATGAGTGCGGATACAATGGGAATAATCCAAGCGCTCCATTGTAATGAGCCACGATTTTGGCACATGATTACATAAATTTGACACATGGCTTGCACTGTCAAGTCTCTCTCTTCTATGCGGGCTCCGTCCTTATAGCAAGGAAGTAATTATTTTTGTTCAATGCAGCCAAATTGATATGGTATGTGTTATCACTGGAAAATAGGACAAGCAAATATGACATTATTAAATGTCAGGCATAAGGATTTACAGGGCCGGGGCACATTAGAGGATTTGAAGAATTTAAGGTCCAGGAGAAAAATCAAATTGCTCACTCAAGACCATAGTAGAATGCACCTCCGCATGCATTTTCTTTGATAGGCGTGCCTTTGCGTGAATTTCCCTCAAAAAGCCACTTGGACTTGAGAGTTTCGAAAGTCACTTTCTGGGACCACAAGGCACACTCCAGGAAATTGATCCCACCCTTGAGGCTGCCTAAGGACAACTTCCCAAGCCTCCTTAGGACCTTAAGGGAGCACACAATGGAATAATGTGGTAGAAAATGGAATCACCCTCCTCTCTTGGGTCACCATCCATCAATGTACCAAGAGAGGGAAGTTGAGTTTGAATTATCCTATAAAAGGCCACCAAGAGATGAACAATGGGAGAACACATTGTTATGCTGGCCATAATTACCCCAAGAAATCCAATAGTGTGTGATCCGAAGTAGAGATAGAGGGGATTCAATTGTTGGCCATCCAACAACTCCAATGCTTCAGAGTAGAGAGAGAGACTTTGCGCCAAGGTAGCTTGGAAGAAAAGACATCCTTGCATCAGGTCTTAGAACTCCATAGTTCTAAGGGCCCCTTGGCAAGTGGGTAAACGTTTCATCCTTTATTCCCACCAACACTCAATAAGAGGGGACGTAAGCACCACCATTTGGATTATTGAAGTTATTTGACTCTTTTTAGAGCTTTTGTATTATTTGTTTAGTTTAAGTTTGTTTAGTTTCCAAATATGCATGCTATTTCACTATCTAGTATGTTTTATTTCTTAGCATGTTCACTAACTTGGTGACTCCCTTGATTTTCTGTCTATGGCCAAGAACTTAAAGAGGAAAAAACCACTCCTCTTAAGCATGTGTGGTTTGGTACAATTGTGCACCAAATCCAACTACACAGTACTGGCGACTCCACTAATTTTATTTCCAAGTTTATGTGGTTGTTCCTTTTTGGAGAGACCTCTTTCTTTTCTCTAGAGTTTGGCTTGAACAACCCCTTTTCTCTCCTTCTCTGCCTGTTCACTCTCAATGAGAGGCCAAAGCTCAGAAGCTCCAAATTTTTTTTTGTTGGAAAATAGCACGGATTTTTCATAGACAGACGCGCCCAACTGCGTGCACACAATAGTAACTTGTGTGCAGACTTCGCGCTTGTGTGAGCCTTTTGCACGCGGAAACCAGAGGCAGAAATTTTCTGCTATTTCCCTTCATTTCCTGTTTGTAAAGTGACTGGAAGCCCATAAGAAATCCACCAGCACTGTTTGAGGTGTCCCATGACTTGTTAAAGCTCACTCTTAGCTGCGTTTTAGTAGTTTAGCTGTTAGTTTTAAAAATTTCAAGTTTATTTTCACAAAATGAACACATAGTTTAAGTAGGAAGAAATTAACTTGCATTCTGAAACAATTTATGTTTTGTGAATTTAGACACCAAAAGACACATAGGTAATTAGCCAAATTATGTGGCCCCAGTCCATGCATGATTAGCCAAATATTTTTCATTTTCCTATTTTAAAATTCATTAATTTTAGTTCAATTTTTGGGACTAGGATTCGGGACTAGGATCGAATTATCCTTAGAGAGAAAGTAATATCTGCTGCCTTTGCACCCTTAGGTGATCCTAGGAAAGCATATGAACACTCTCTGCTGATAATTCACCATATCCATATAGTTGATCATTTAGATTAACTAGGAAACATTGTAAGCGGCCCATATCTGCACATGTTTTGTTTTTTAGCAAGGAACAACCATATGTAGTTTAATAGGGGATTTTGAAAAGGATCACCACATATCCACATATTCAAACTATGCGATTTTTCACCTCTTTATCACACACATTAACCCCCTAAGTGAATCAAATCCACCTAAAACTAACTTAAATAAACTCATTAAACTCTCCCCATAGGGGCCACAAGAGAATTTATAGTTTAATTTAGGACCAAGGGGCTAGGCATCCAATAAGCCGATTTGGTTAGTTTACATCTTGAAACATAGAAGTTGAATTTTTACTGAACTTTTAAATTCGTCTATCCGCCCACGACAAGAAAACCCAAGTTCCACAAAGGCCCGATTCAGAGGGGGTTAAGCTTAGGCCTAATGCATGCGGTATTATTCAGGGCTACCTGACCCGTCTAATACTCGGTACTGGTATTTGAATTAACAAGAAGCTCAAGACTCAAATGCTCATGTGGGACGACGGTACTTAGTGGCCAAAAATAAGGCATACTTCCCTAAAGGTGACAGTGCAGGCAGCGCTAGATCCTCTACCCTTACCTTGGTCGGTTTTCTTCGGCTAATTGGGGGCGTTGCGAGTTCTTTCGGGACATTGTGCCAACATTCGCAAGATATCTTCTCAAGGCCCAGTTATATTTTAGTGTGTGAGGATGATTATGTCTTCTAGGATTTGAGTATCATACGCAAAAACAACAAAAAGCCATATTTTTTGATTGACTGGTCACATAGGATTAATTTGAAGGGAATTTTTTTATTTTTATTATTTTTTTATTATTTTATTTTATTATTATTATTATTATCATTTTTTTTTTCTTCTTCGCTTTGTTTTATGTATGCGATCAGATTTTTTCTTTGATTGTAATCTCTATCCTCTCAAATATTTCCTGTTAGGGTCCCGTGATTTGGCAGATTGGCTAACCAAATGACAGGGTAACATCAGACCAGTATTTGGAGTCCTAGGACCTAGCCTTCCTGGACTCAGAGAGGGCTCTCTCTATTGTGCGAAGGATGTGAGCTTGTTCGCTTTGGATGATTGATTTTAGGCTAGTTGTTAAGTGTAGATTTGTTTGTTTGTTTTGGGTTTGGGTAAGATGATTAAGTAGGATAGGTGGAATGAGAGAATATCAAATCCATAGGGCTATGGGGTCAGATGAAGTCAAGGGTGTCTAAATGGTGAATTAGAGTGTATTGTAGGGCCGATTTAGCAAGGTTAATGGATCCTTTAGGTGATGTATGAGGTGAACATTAAGTTTGGTGAAAAGAATAAGAGGTCTTATACAACTATAATTTTAAGCAATAACTCACGAGGTATGGCAAACCATTAATATCTATGAACAATACTCAAACTGATAAACATACAAGATGAACAATCCAGTGGTACATAGAAGCATTAGAACTCCTAACTTTAGAAATCCACCTTCAGCTTTTTGAGAAAACACATAAGATAAACAAACAATTCAATATATGAAGAGGGAACTCCTAAAAAACATATATCGAACTATCGGGAACCCTGAAACAATTTGATGAGCATAGGAAAAGGGTAAGATCAAAACAAGACCTCTTTGTATTGACCTAATCAATCAATATTCCATAGGAGAGCTTCACAATAAGTTTTTGAAAACTTTAAATAAATAGGGCATACCATGAATCATATTTATAAGCTAACATACTGATCATTCATGAAACAAAGAACAAGTTTAGTGGGCCTAAGGAGCAGTCAAGAATTCCTTAAGATGAACTAAAAGAAGAAAACATCAAAACTATAGTATGCAGGAGGTTTGAGGTGCTTCCATGAGCATATCTCAACCTATACTTTTCTGATCTATAGAAAACAAGTAGAATGAAACAAAATGAGGACAAGAAAACACTAACAAGTGAGAAAAACATCACCATTCACCAAGCTATGGAATCCTGCAAGCAAGCTTTTCCAACATCAAGCCACACAAGTCATTCATTCACTTCATGAAACCAAATATATTCTCCAAGCTCATAAACCATGTATTTCTCTATAACACATCAAGTCCCAACTATTAAAATACATACTCATGCCTTATATAACAAATAAGGAGAGGAGAGAGCTCACTAGAGCATCTAGAAGCCTATTGGCCAAAAACAAATATCCTAACTTGTCCTTGAGGCCTTGCAAGGTCCAAGGCACAAAATATCTTTTCTAGACCAAAATAGCAAAAACATTGAATTTTCAACTCTGACATACATGAGGAAAATTGCCTAATGCACATTTTCTCATTCACCACATAGGAACGCAACACTCTGTCTCAAATTTAGAAAATTTTCCAGGAGCGCAACACCAAAAAAAGTCTTTTTGCAACAGGGTTTTGGAGGCCTTCCCGATGTCGGAAAAGGCTACGTGATGGCCCGTTGGAAAGATGTGGATGTATAATTTCTAAATATAACTTTTTTTCCTCAAAATTATGAAATTTTCGCAAAAAGTGGAAAAATTCAAAGCTACCAGGAGCGCAACAGCTGCTCAAAAAAGAGGGCAGAAAGGTGAAAAATTGGGTGTTTTTGACCCTTTTGAGGGACCAAAACAACTCCAATTGAGCTGAAAATTGGTGAGAATACTCCTCTCATGATGGGGAATCCAAAAATGTGAGATTCGCCCTCTGAAAGTGCTCTAGGAAAAAGCGCAACACCCAGGGTGCTGCGCTCCTAGGCTTAAAATTTTATAAAAAACAAAAACTTGTTCAATTTTTCCCAAATTTGGTGAGTGTGTCCCTCAAGGGTCCTTAGAGACATGCAATGAATATTGAGGCAAAATTCCAAGCCTAGCTTGGTCCTTTCCATCATTTGGTGCTGGGCCCTCCCTTTGGGCAATTTTGAGCTTTTCCCTTGCAAACCAATTTCTCCATTTGTAATGCTCAGTCATCCTTCTTTGCAAGCTCAAGTCTTTGTTTGCCTTCTCTAATTTAGCCTCTAAATGTATATCTTCCCTTTCAAGCCATGATTCTTTGTCATGCTCAATTTCCAAGGCAAGGAGCTTGGTGAGAGGAAATTGTTGGGCTTGGGCTGATTCTTCCTCTTTATGTTTTTCCAAAGCTCTCCTAAGACCCATAGTCTTAGGTCTCTTTCTAGCTTGCCCCTCTTCCTCATCATTTTCTTCATAGGCGCCCATGTATTCCTCCAACTGCACTTGTTACCTTTGAGCTTCTTTCTTGTATTTGAGCGCCCGGGCTTCATAAATGACTAGCTAGCCACTCATCTGGTTGTTTTGAACCTGTAGGAAATGAATAAGATCTTTTGACCTTTCTAGCTCAACCTCCAAGTCTCTGATTTGTGCATTCCGGTCCTGTAAGAGAGAATTAACTATCCTTGTTTCATTTTCCTCATCACTATCTATGTGAATGAGTTCAAATTGCCTCTCTTCCTCATGATTTCTTTCCTCTTCTTCCATTGTTTTCTTACCTTTGTTCTTTATTGGATTTTTACCTTTGTCCTTCATTTGATTTTTACCCTTGTCCTTCATTGGTTTGGTTACTTTGTCCTTCACTGTTTTTGTGACTTTGTCCTTCACTTTTTTTGAGGAGGAGTGCATGGCCCCTTGCCTTTTTAAGGTAGCAAACACATGCCTTCTTCCTCTCTGATAAGTAGTGGTGCAAGGCGCCATAAACTTTGCTTGCAAACTTTGATTATTGACAATCTTAGGACTGTCTCCCCCTTGAAAAATGATCTCTGTGTGTATGTCGTCCTTACCTTGCTGCTGGTTGTCCTTTGGATCAACATGTTTAACATATTTCATGCTTTTGTCACTATCAAGACCCTCAACATTGCTATGTTCTGTTTCTGCAATATCAGAGGCATTTGTGTTTGACCAATTTTCACTTTTAGGACTATCCTCCTCATCCTTTTCATTACTGTTTTCATTGTCAACCTCATTTTCTGCATCAATGCCTTCATTCTTTGGGCTTTTGTAATCATCTCCTGGTTTATTGAAAACAATTTTAAAATATGTCTCTAGGCTTCCCTTGTCATTTTGGCCACTGTCATGGTTTTCTTTCGCTTCCTCGCCACTGTCTGCTGTAGTGTTCTCTGTGTCATTTTTCTTCATAAGGAGATACACTGTCTTGGCTCCTCAGCTCATCATGAGACTTAGTGATTTAAACTCTGTTTTATTTCCCACTGTCCCTTTCTTGAGAAGCTGCCTCTGTTTCTGTGTCTTTAGAGCCTTCTTCTTCAATATGAGACACATTGCTTTGGCTTCTCTGACCATCACCTGTATCACTGCTTCCACTTCTATTTTCTCCTTCATCTGCATCCTCATCTCTGCTACTGCTTTGACTATTTTTCTCTTGGCCATTGCTTCTTTCTTCTTGGCCATCTCCCTCTTCCTCATCATTTTCTCTCTCACTGTTTTGTTCATGATCAACACTACTTTCTTCAAGGCCTTCATCATATTTTCCCTCACTATTTTTATCATCTTCTCTCTCACTGTTTTTATCATCTCCCTTATCTTCATTATTTTCTTGATCATCACTCTTTCCCTCATCTTCATCATCCTCACTCTCTCCCCTATCTTCACCACATTTTCCCTCATCTTCATCACCTTCTCTCTCACTGTTTTCCTCATCTTCATCACCTACTTCATCACTCTTTGGTTCATCTTGATCATCATTGTTTTCTTCATGATCAAGGCCATCACTGCTTTCTTCTTGGCCATTTCCTTCTTCATCTACATCTTCTCCCTTACTGCTCTTCTCATGATCATCACTGCTTTCTTCATGATCATTAGTGATATCATCATGATAACCTATGATTTGTTCATGATAATTAGTGCTCTCATCATGATCATTTCTTCTTTCTTCATGATCATCAGTGCTCTCATCATGATCATTTCTGCTTTCTTCATGATCATATTTCTTAGGGGAAGGTGTATGAAGAAGGTTTGTTTGGGAAGGTGATTCATGTGAAGAAGATGAACCAAGGTCAGTGGAGGGCGATGGAGGGGTATGAGGAGTATTTTGAGAAGATGATGGCAAACTTTGCAGAGGGATGGAGGGTGAAGTTGTGAAATCATCATGGGTGATAAAGACCTCCCAAGGAATGCCTTGTTGTTCTAATTGGTATGAGACAATTGCCTTGATCAGAGAATGATAAAAAATACTTGACATTTTCTGGGATGGAGGCCTCTTTTTCATGATGGAGGACATTTTTTCAATGCTTTTGCAGAGGTAGTAGGGCAAGTGTAGTAGCTTAGCCCTGGTGAAATGCATGAGGAGTCTACTATGATAGGAATAGACTCTGGAGAACCTACCCTCACAGGTAAAGTATTTCATAATAATCTTCATGAGGAGGGCATATCTGTCCAATAGATGAGAAAAAGGAAAAATGGCTTTGCATTCAGCTTGATAACTAGGTTTTAAGAATGGATGATAATGGGTCAAGTCAAGATGTTTCTGTTTAAACCACCTTTCTCCTATGATAGGTATTCTAGTGGCTTTAGAGATAGCGCTGGGGGTCAACTCAAATCTCATCCCTGCTAGATGTAATTTATTCCTGTGAAGCCTTAGGGCAAATAACCTTGTCAACTGAGGGTGACTTTTGATTTCTTGCACTTTGTTACAGAACTCATAACGATCTAACTCTTGGAAACAAGAAAAAATAGAAGGGGAGGCTACCAGTTCTGCAGTGCTTATGGGTTCAAACCTATTGGGAATTCTGTTGAGATTGCAACAAGATGATGAGCTTAGTGGAAAGGAGTCACCTTCACTAAGTGGGCTCGCAGGCTATTTTTGGCGCAAAGTCTATTTTTAGACATATGGATCATGTTTTATGAATTGTAGGATTTTATTTGTGGATGGTTGGTCAAGTCGGAAAAAATAGATGGAATTCTATTTTTAGACATATTGGGCGGAATCTATTTTTAGATTACCAGTCTAAAAATAGATATGTCAAATATTATTAGCTCTTAATAATATTTGGACTCTAAACATTATCTTATTCTCTTGGAGCACTTCAGTTAAGTGCACATATGTGGCACAGGAGCTGACAGAAGGAATTACACTATTCCTGAGGGTTAAGTGGAGCAATTGCATGGATACTTCAGTTAGAACTCATGTGACAAAGTTTTGTGGAGTTGATTGAGGAAGTTAGTGGAGTTGTATTCAGTTTAACTAATCTAAACATAGTTGAGATATTTGTATTCAGTTTAACTAATTGATACAATTAGTGAGAGTGGTGTAAATTAATTATTAATTAATTCACTAATTATAAACTCATTAATCAACTAAAGAATACATCAGTTAACTTCAGTGCATGGACAGTTTCAGTGGAGACCAGTGCAGAAATAGGTGAAAGAGTAGGTTAACTATCAGTTGTGACTATACTGTTGCTATTTGCAACACACAGATAGGTGGAGAAGCCCATGAGGATTGCGTAGTACAAGCCAGGTGGTTTATCTATTTAATGAAGCCATCCCATAGCATTGAAAATGCAATAGAGGCTGGCTATCAAGTGGCAAAAGATTGGAGCATGTGTTTTTCTAGATCTAGCTTGATAGTGTGTAGCAATTGGAGGTAGTGCTGAGAGCTTGTGAGGAGTTTTGTACTATGATTGTTACATGATCTCCATGACATATAATATATAGATAGTTGGGGTTTTCAGCTTTAAGATTTCCCATTAAATACTGTGTTCATATGTGTGATTGTTTGTGGTTTTAATGTATGCATGCAATTGATTTTATTTCCCCATGTGATGATCAATGGTAGAAGAGATTCTGTATTGTGCATGAAGTTAAAATAGTGTGTGATCAGGAGAATATCGATGAATAATATATCAATTATTAAAATTTCTACATGGTATCAGAGCTATATTGATCATTGGAGCAATTGCAAAACATTGAAGCGGTTGAGTTTTGTGCTAGTGGAATTCGAATTTGCAGCAATGTTTTCTTGGTGTCGAAGTTGAGATGTCTTTCAACAGATTGTGATTGGAGTATGTCCTTGAGGGCAGCTCGAATTATATTGCATGGAAGGATAGGATGGAGGTGGTGCTGGATGAAAATGGGTTGAAGGAGTTCATAGATGCAGAAATTCCAAAGCCTACTTCTAGTGATGCTGCCGTACTTGACGCATGGAAAAAGAAGACAGCAAAGTGTCAAAGGATTCTGTTGGAGGGCGTGAAGGATCACATAGTATCCAGCCTTCAAGGTAATGCTTCTCCATTCTTGATGTGGAAAGCTTTGACAAATTTATTCCAAAGCAAGAGCAACCAGAGGAAGTTGGCGCTCAAGGAAAAACTTAGGAACATAAAGATGGAGAAAGGCGACAGTATTCCCAAGTACCTCATGAAGTTCATCCAATGCAGGGATGATTTGGGAAGTGTGGGGGTGACTGTTGATGATGAGGACTTGGTGAGCTTGGTTCTCCTAGGGCTTTTGAAGAGTTGGCACTCCTATCAGGACTCTGTCAATGGTCGGGAGAAATTGCCAGGATGGGAGCGACTTTGGTCGGATCTTGTGCAAGATGAGATAAGGTGGAGTACCAGGGACGGATCTTCATCAAAGAACTCTGATGAAGAGAATTTCACTTTGGCTTCCAAAGAAAAGAAGGGGAAGAGCAAGAAATCTTCTCAATCCGGTGCGAAAGGAAAGAAGCAGGACATGTCCAAGGTGAAGTGCTTTCACTGTCACCAACAGGGACATTACGCCACTAATTGTCCACAGAAGAAGAAAAATAAGCAGGCTGCTGGTACTGCAGCTGGAGAGGCCTTAGCCTCGCAGTTTGAGCTGGATTTTTCAATGATCAGATGATTGGTCTCAAGTGTCATGGGTTCAGTGTGGTTTCTTGACAGTGGTGCGTCTTTTCACATGACAGGAGGTCGAGATTTGTTTACTGATCTGGATGAGAAAGATCTTGGAGTGCACATCGAGATGGGTGATGATGGTAGATACAGTGCAACCGGTATCGGTACCATTTCCTTTGAGAGGGAGTCTGGTAAACCCTTCGTATGGAAGGAAGTGATGCATGTTCCAGGATTGAAGAAGAATCTTATCTCTGTGGCGATGTTAGAAGACAAGGGATATGATGTTGTCTTTAGCGAGGGAAAGGATTTCCTGCGCAGTAAGGAAACTGGTGAGACCTGGAGGATAGGGGTTCGAGTTAAGAACCTTTATCAATTGCAGGTAGATGGCTGCGCAGCAATGGCAGGCAAGGCAGAAGGAGTGGTGAGCCGGGATGATGGCGAGTTGTGGCACCGTAGATTGGGCCACCTTCACCATGGAGCTTTGAAGATACTGCAACATATTTCTACTGGGCTTCCTAAAGGCACTCTCGCGCAGTCAGATCAGTGCAAGGGGTGTACCTTGGGAAAATTTGTGAAAGCCACCTTTCACGAGAAGGATAGCCGCGCCACGACGATCCTTGAGAGAATTCACACAGACGTGTGTGGACCTTTCTCAGTAGCTTCGACAGCAAATCACAGGTATTATGTGATATTTGTTGATGATTTTTCTCGTAAGTGCTGGATCTTCTTCATGCAGAAGAAGAGCGAGACATACTCAAAGTTCTGTGAGTTCAAGGCACTGGTTGAGAAAGAATCGGGGAAGCAGGTGAAGGCTCTTAGGAGCGACAATGGTGGTGAATTCATCTCCGGCGAGTTCAAGGAATTTTGCAGCGCAGAAGGACTTCGAAGAGAGCTCATAGCACCTCATAACCCACAACAGAATCCAAGCTAAGCGAAAGAACATAACGATCATGGATGCTGCATGGGCGATGTTGCATGATCAGGGCCTACCCATTCACTTGTGGGCAGAGGCATGCAATACTGCAGTATATGTGCAGAACCGTTTTCCTCACAGGATACTTGGCATGAGTACACCCGAGGAGGCGTTTTCTGGTAAGAGGCCTGATATTTCCCATTTAAGGATTTTTGGTTCACTTGTTTACATTCATGTGATGAAGGATGCCAGGAAGAAGCTGGAGCCGACTGTGGAGGTTGGGATATTTTTTGGGTACAATGATATGCCCCACAACTATCGTCTGTATTTTCCAGACAGTCGTAAGACTGTTGTGCGACGAGATATCAAATTTCAGGAGGAGAAAGCCATGAAGTGTTTTCTTGAGAGGGAGCCACACTTACATGCAGATGAGGAGCTATTAGTTCCTAAGGATGAGCTTCAGGATGTGGATCAGCCACAAGAGGAAGTTCATGGAGTGGAAGAGACCACTCAAGCAGCGCCAACCATCAGAGGGCAGAAGCGCACTACAGAAGCTGAGCGACTGGCTCAAGATGCAGAGAAGGTTGTAGGAGCACCTACATCATAGCGCAAACAGAGATAGTCACCTGACCGGTATACTGGATACATTGCTCTTATGAGAAAGTGTATCGTGACAGAGCCATCCTCTTTCGAGGAAGCTGTGGAGGACCCCGCATGGGTAGATACCATGGTGGAAGAGTATGATTCGATTATCAGAAATAGTGCATGGGATATTGTCCCGAGGCCGGAAGGGAAATCAGTGGTGGGCTCGAGATGGATCTACAAAGCGGCGGCGATCTGACTCGGGGAGTGTGGAGAAGTACAAGGCAAGATTTGTTGCCCGAGGCTTTTCACAGATAGAGGGGATTGATTATGAGGAGACCTTTGCACCTGTCGCAAGGTATTCTTCCATATGGACGATTCTTTCTCTCTCAGCGCAGATGGGGTGGCACATTCATCAGATGGATGTGAAGACTGCGTTCCTCAACGGAGTCATTGAGGAGGAGGTGTACATAGAGCAGCCGAAGGTTTTGAGATCTTCAGCAGCGAGTCGCATGTGTGCAGGCTCAAGAGAGCGCTGTATGGGTTGAAACAATCACCTCATGCTTGGTACACACGGATAGATAGTTATTTCACTGGACTTGGATTCTCCAAGAGTGAGGCGGATCCAAACCTATACCAGATTGTGGTGGAGGGTAAGTTGCTAATCATTGTACTTTATGTAGATGATTTGATTTTGACAGGTGATGAGCTGTTGATACTCTCATGCAAGGAGGATCTTGCAAAAGAGTTTGAGATGAAGGACTTGGGCCTCCTTCATTATTTCCCGGGATTGGAAATTTGGCAGCGTAGTGATGGACTGTTTGTTTCTCAGGGTAAGTATGCTCGGGAGATACTGGAGAAGTTCAACATGCATGGCTGCAAGCCTGTTGATACTCCTCTTCCTGGTGGTTGGAGGAAGGAGGATGCTACTGCAGCGGAGGTAGTGGATGCCACTGTTTATCGACAGTTGGTGGGGTCGCTTATGTATCTGGTCAATACACGACCCGATATATTCTATGCAGTGAACAAGCTTTCACAAGCTATGGTTAAGCCAACCAAGCTCTTTTGGAAGGCAAGCAAGCATGTAGTGAGATATCTCATAGGCACATATCTCAGAGGCACATCGGGATATGGATCATGGTACAGACAGGAGGATGAGTTGAGGCGGCATGGCTTCACGGATCGGTATCATCATATCAGAGATTGTGTGCAGCGGAAGGTCATGTTACTTTCATACATTCCTACGGAGGATCAGGATGCTGATATCTTGACGAAGGCGCTCACCAGGAGAAAATTAGAATACCACAGAGGCAGGATAGGGGTTGCAGATAATCCATATCTTGTTGAGAGGGAGTGTTGAGATTGCAACAAGATGATGAGCTTAGTGGAAAGGAGTCGCCTTCACTAAGTGGGCCCGCATGCTATTTTTGGCGCAAAGTCTATTTTTAGACTATGTATATTTTTAGACATATGGATCATGTTCTATGAGTTGCAGGATGCTATTTGTGGATGTTTGGTCAAGTTGGAAAAATAGATGGACTTCTATTTTTAGACATATTGGGCGGAATCTATTTTTAGATTGCTAGTCTAAAAATAGATATGTCGAATATTATTAGCTCTTAATAATATTTTGACTCTAAACATTATCTTATTCTCTTGGAGCACTTCAGTTAAGTGCATAGATGTGGCACAGGAGCTGACAGAAGGAATTACGCTATTCCTGAGGGTTAAGTGGAGCTATTGCATGGATACTTCAGTTAGAACTCATGTGAGAGAGTTTGGTGGATTTGATTGAGGAAGTTAGTGGAGTTGTATTCAATTTAACTAATCTAAACATAGTTGAGCTATTTGTATTCAATTTAACTAATTGTTACAATTAGTGAGAGTGGTGTGAATTAATTATTAATTAATTCACTAATTACAAACTCATTAATCAACTAAATAATACATCAGTTAACTTCAGTGCATGGACAGTTTCAGTGGAGACCAGTGCAGAAATAGGTGAAAGAGTAGGTTAACTATCATTTGTGACTATATTGTTGCTATTTGCAACACACAGATAGGTGGAGAAGCCCATGAGGATTGCACAGTACAAGCCAGGTGGTTTATCTATTTAATGAAGCCATCCCATAGCATTGAAAACGCAATAGAGGCTGGCTATCAAGTGGCAAAAGATTAGAGCATGTGTTTTGCTAGATCTAGCTTGATAGTGTGTAGCAATTGGAGGTAGTGCTGAGAGCTTGTGAAGAGTTTTGTACTATGATTGTTACATGATCTCCATGACATATAATATACAGATAGTTGGGGTTTTCAGCTTTAAGCTTTCTCATTAAATATTGTGTTCATATGTGTGATTGTTTGTGGTTTTAATGTATGCATGCAATTGATTTTATTTCCCCATCTGATGATAAATGGTAGAAGAGATTCTGTATTGTGCATGAAGTTAAAATAGTGTGTGATCAGGAGAATCTCGGTGAATAATATATCAGTTATTCAAATTTCTACACATTCCTCCTTTCTTTTGCTATTTTCTTGGACTTGTCTCTTCATTTAGGTTAACCCTCTCCTCTTCAGACATTGTGTTTTCTTCACTCCTCCCTCAAAATCTTTAAACAGAAAGGAAATTTTCTTTGTGAAATACCAAGGAAAAAAGTTTAAGGGGATATTGAGCTTCCAAGCAAGGTAAGGAGATTTATCAAAGAGTAGATTAAACTTTCCTTTCAAGTTTTCTTCAAGCTTTCTTTGAGACAAATTTGAAATTTACTTGGCGCCCTTATCCCTTAGTAAATCATGAAGAGGTGATAATTAGGGACAATACCTCTTAAAAGTGTCTTCCACATCAAGAAACAAGCTTTGCTGAGCTTCCCGGGTAGTTTTGGCACTTCTGCAGGCTTTCTGGGCAGTCGCTGCATTTTTATGCTAGGAGCACAACACCTCGTTCAGGCCTGAATGCAAACGTGTTTAGAGTTGCACGCCCGTTGCAGGAGCGTAGTGTCGGGTGATGGAAGAAGTGGCGAACGCACAACACCGGGCAGGCACAACAGCACACTGTGTCGTGTGATGTGGGCAGTGGTGAACGCACATCACCGGGCGGGCACAACTGCACGAGATTCGAGCGTTGGTTAGGCGACCACTCCTACACACCAGGCGAGTTTGAAAGGGCGCAGTGCCTACTTACAGGCGCGCAACGTCCATAAGGTTTTTTCAAAGGTGGAAGCTACAGGCGTGCAATGTCCACTTACAGGCGTGCAACGTCCAGAAATTTTTGCTCGAGGATGCCTTCGGAAGCCGGAAATTTGCACTCTGTTTTGAAAAATGTGGAATGGAGGGAAAAAGGTGTTGTTATAGTATTTATAGCATCCTTTTAAAATAATTAAACTTTAAAACCCTCTTTTCTAAAGTCTCATTTTCACTTTTCCTTTTTTGCATTCCTTCCCCCTTTTTGATGCTTCTGACTGTCCCTTTACTGTTTTGTTTTAACCACTGTCTCCTTCAGCACTTGGGAATTTGTTTAGGCTCATGATGGCTTATGCTTGTTATGTGAAAGGTGAATTTAAAAACTATTTTTTCCTTCCATGTCCTTTGAAATGATTGTTCTTTTGTAAGAATTTAACTATCAAACTTGAGTTTTGATTCTTCAGTGTAATGGCACCGAGTGCCTCAAAATCTAATTCTCTGACCTTTTGGACTTAAAATCTCATCTTTTGATCCAGTGAATTTTTTTCTCTTTTACCCAATGAAGCTGCCCTCCAAGTATTCAAAAGGAAAAATGCATTTTAACTCACTTCTTATGCCCAAAAAGTCTGTAATGCTTATTTTGAGGGTTGAGGAGTCTTTTAGCTTTTGTAGCCCAACTACTTTTCCACTGTTTGGTCAAACTAGACATGTTTTTGCATTTTTAACAGAAACACACTTATTTCTATCTTCATGAGTGTGATTGTCTTTTCTGACACTGGTCTTAGTCTTTTAATTCACCTCGTGGCACACCTGATAGCTTTTTGACTTTTTGCAGGAGTGTGGCAAAGTGCAGCTGTCCCTCTACCAGTTTCATGCTTGAGGCCAAAAACCTTTACAATGATCCTTTTTCTGAAATGAGCCATGTTTCTCATATGTCACTGACATTTTGAGGTTTGCACAGACCTTTTTATGCGCAATAATTTATTTCTTTTTATGAGATCAAGACCTTTCCTGTAGCTTTCAACTTGCTGTACCTTTTCATCAACTGCAAATGACTTTTTGAACTTTCTTAGGTGTCCTTATACTATTTATATAATGAGCTCTTGATTTTCCCTGTAGCCTCCAGCTCATTGTACCTTTTTATCAACTACCAATGACTTCATGAACTCTCTTAGGAGTCCTTCTTTGGCTCTTTTTTTCTTTAGACTGATCTTCAAGGCATTTTTGCAGAAATGCTCGGATATGAGAGTCCATTCTTTGCATATTTACTGTTAGATTAGGAGGGAACCTTTGGAGTTTGTTGGAGCTCTTCAAATGATGATAAACCTTAGTTCTATGCTCTCTTGAGTTCACCTTTGACTTCTTGTGAAATGATAGTGTACGAGAATTATGGTGGTGCATGACCTAGGAAAACCTAATTGAATTATTTGTAAGGTCTTAGAATGGGATTTTGACTGAAAATTTGAATCAAGGTTTTGAAGGAAGATACAGGGTTTGGAAATTTTACCTATGTACCACTATCTTAGATAGCTATATATATTTGTTTTACTTTGAAGGCTCCCTAGGCAGAATTTTGACACCAACAGTGCTTGAGACATTTGGTGAGTAGGAGAAAAAACTTGATATAACTTGGAAAAACAAATTGTGAAATAAGAGGTCTTAGTTATAAGAGGTAGAGTGATATAAATAGAAGTAGCAATCATGGATATAGTAAGGGACATTAATCCAGGATGGGGTCTTATCAGGATGATAGATTGACCACAGTAGATAAGAGAGGAGGGATAGTGGAAAATTTGTCTTTGAGGAGACTTCTAGAAGACACAATGATTCTTAAATTTTGATTCTATAAATCTAAGACAAAGCATTTAGTCATCTAAAACAGGTGAAAATTACTGATGACTAAAATTTCCAAAACCATACCTAGTCGATGCCAAAACGGACCCAACATGACCTCATCGATCTAGACGTCTTTTGGACCTCCCCCCATTACTGGGAGGGGATCCAGGTCTTTCACCAGTTAGGCGTCAAAGACGGAACACTGCCACCCTTATTGGTTCATCCTTTATTGGGGCATCGTTGGTTGGGAACCCTCATCGGTCACCCAACGCCACACCAGTGAACACCCCCATAGTGTCACCGCATACCACTTCTCCCACAACCCCTAGGGGACAGAGGAGTGCTACCCTTTCAGGAAGCTAGGTGAACTCACAACAGGGTACGTCGCAAACAAACCATATACCTATCCAAAACTCTGTGTTTTCACAAGGTTCAATGGCTACCAACACGGAATCACATTTCTTAGCTTTTTTAAATTTACTAGATTTAACCAAGTTAACAAATGACCCCATTGCACACAAACCTAGATGGCCACCCATGCCCACGAAGTTCCCTTCGAACATTCCGAAGTTTGAAGGGAAGCAAGCGGAAGACCCCAGAAATCATGTCATTACTTTCCACCTATGGTGTTCGTCGAACAACATCGTTGATGATACTATTCGACTGAGACTATTTCAATGCACCCTAACTGGAATAGTCACGAAATGGTATGTGGAGAAACCATCTGCTACACATGGAACCTTTAGCGCCATCGCTACTACATTCCTGACCTATTTTTAGTTACCCATCCACCACGATTCTGGAATGGAATTATTGACCCACTTTAGGTAGACACTCATTGTCCATATCTCGGACCATCTCCATGAATGGCGGCGACGTCGTAGTTTGTGCAACGCCAAACTCGACGATTGAGTTTTGTTAGACTTGTTCTTGAAAACTCTCACCATGGATATTTGAAAGGATGTGGCAACTCAAGAGCCCATATCCGAAGAGGACGCCATCAACAAGGCCCAACAGCTCGAGCTGATCTATATGAAGTCAAGATATATTTACAATATCCTGCCTAACGCCCCACACCTGCAAACTTACAAAGAATTTCCAGGTGCGTCGAATTCCGTAGACGGTTTGATTGGGTCATTGACCCAAAATCACCTAAGCAACAACTTTCAACACCCTGGTTACACGTATGATTCTAACCAAAACATACTGCAACCCGGCTACCAGAGTCATCATGTACCTTCACAAAACATGACCAATAGGGCATCATCGTACCACCATCAGCAGGGAGGTCCATATTCTCTGGCTTAGGGGACCTAGTACACAGCTAGACATGCTGACATAAGAGCTTCCCCCTAGAAACCATTCGCAAACCAGGGACAAGGGAACTTGGTTGCCTCACTCTCTTGAGTTGTCGAACTTTCCACCCAGGGAGTTTGCAGGCGAATAGAATATTGCAGACAATTTGATTTGGTATTTGACCAAAGGTCACCTAAGCATTAGTAATCAGTACCTAGGAGAATATGGGAGTTATCATGTCTGACGAATACTGTAGATGGTTTGATATGGGTCTTTGGCCCAAGATCACATAGGCAGCATTAGTACCCATGATACTTAGGGAGTTACCAGGTAGGTCGAATACTGAAGACGGTTTGATCGGGTCTTTTTCCCAAGATCACCTAGGAAACAATAGTACCATGCGCGTTGATATTGTAGATTGTTTGATCGTGTATTTTTCCCAAGATCACCTAGGCAGCAGTAATACCATGCACGTCGATACTGCAGACGGTTTGATCAGGTCATTTTCCCAAGATCACCTAGGCAGCAATACATCAGTAGTATCATGCGTGTCCATACTACAGACATTTTGATCAGGTTTTTTTTCCCAAAATCACCTAGGCAATAGTAGTGCCACGCACGTCGATATTGTAGACAGGTTGATTGGGTATTTGGCCCAAGGACAGCTAGGCAACAATAATCAGTACCTTGGATACTCATACGATTTTACTCAGAACGTATCACAACTTGGCTATCATGAAAGTCACACAAGCACTCATATACCAACTAGGGACAAGGGAATCAATATCCCCCATTCCCCGCACAAAATGGACCACCGGCACAACGTAATGTGTCGGTCAATCTAGTGCAGCCCTTCCTAGGCTCATCAACAAACATACAACCAGGATAATTATGAAAATCCTCCAAATGCTGCAAAAAGAAGCCGAGAAACAAACAAAAGGGAGATCCTGGACAGGGGGTAGTAACCAGCGACGCCCCCCGTGATCTTAGTCTGGGGGAAACCTCAACCGATATCAAAACTAGGAGCCAAGTAACAACTCCCAAGGGAAAACTAGAGCTCAGAGTATCTAATCATGAAACCCAAAGCAACACAGTGATCGGGACCTCATAACGCCCAAAGGAGGTGCCACACATTCACACCTCCGAAAAAATAAATTTTCAGTGACCGGCAGGTATGCCGTCTCTCACCTTCTTTTCATTTAGCACACGTCTTTCAATATTATTTGAATGAAGAAGATGATTTCACTTGGGGTAATTTGTTGCAGGTATTATGCAAACCATCCATCGCTCCATTCACTGAAAGTACCAGAGTAAGTATCATTCTACCCTTAGCATGATAGAGTCCCAGAAAAACTCTGCATATCCTGACATCGTTTCTCCACAAGAAATTAACCATAGGTTCCAAGCACCCCACCATGTTTATCATCTCCCCACCTTGCACATGATAAACATCCTTATTAGTCAGTAGAGCCTCCCCTCCATGGCATCCATCACTCAAGTAGACCATATATCACAAAAATCATGACGCCATGGCCATAATAGTTTAGTCTGGTAAGCACCTCATGCCCATTCAACCACCATGCTTTAGGTCAAGTTTTACCATATTGAAATAAAACCCCTTTCTCGGATTACCATATTTTGCAAGTAGATTGAAAGAACACTAAAGTGCCTCGTATTTGGCCTACCATACCTCCATCAGTATATCTTATCTGTGAAATTTTCCATCCGCTTCATCATCCACACACTTAAGACCAACCAATGGGGCCCCCACCCTTAGAAAAACACCTTCCTCACATCATTAGTGAGAGAAAAATTTCATGTTTTGGGGCACCCGTGTCTGTTTTTTGTAGAAACCAAACCTTATTATTTCATTCTTCTGGTAAGTGTACAAAGACCGCAAACGGTGCACTATGTCCCCCATTCACCCATCAATTTTTCTCCCATGGAAGCAATCCCTGATCACCGTTGGTCAGAGTATCACACCCTTCACATATAAGCCACCATGACATTCATAACCAATATATACCCGCCCTAGACATCCTACCAAATCCAGGGATTTCCCCATAAAAAATAGCTATCGTTACAAAGCATTTTGTCACTGTCCCTGCAATCCCCATCTCGCACATTGGAGGGTCGTTTCCATGAATAATAAGAAGTGTCATGCCTTGAAAAGACTATCATTGCATCCCTTTACATGAGAGAAATATTCTTTTTGTTGACAATTCCCTGAGAAAAGCTTCAGAAAACCCTATTTTTGCCTTGGCGTGAGTCGCTGTAATATTCCAAATTGGGAACAACTACACTATTGGGAATAATCTGAATTATTACCAATGTGGAGCTTCAGAAAATAATGAGATTGGAAATGTAGAGCAGCTCAATAGATGTATAATAACATCAACCCAGCATATGAAAGAACCTCGGCAACAAGATGGCCTATATTGTCTTTCCCGGGTGGGGAAATGCAGCAATACAGGGCATAATATAGCTGTCTTCATAAAATAACGCTATACAAGTGAGGAATGGGACTTGGATCCCTTATAAGACATTATATACAACTCACATGCAGAATTAGAGGTGAAACAAATCACTCTAGCTCATATAAACAGATCTACCCAATTTTATGCAGCTCAAATAAGCCCAAACCCCTCAACCTAGCTCATGCAGCAATTACTGAAGCAAGGAATGCGTTATTCTCATAAGGATTTATGCAGAAAATAATGGTAAAAGAATTATATGGAGCTTATATTAATCATAAATCAATGAAATGGAGGTTTAACCTCTTATACAATAGAAACAAGACTCCCCGCAAAGGTTTCCGACAAAATGCATGAATCACAAGCAGCACTGCAGAAAATAACACAATTATTGCATCTATATGTTATACATGGCTGAGTATGATATGAGATAATACAATAATACAATAAAATGGCCCTAGGCCTCTTATTAGCACTCCCGGAGGGAAATAAGCACCTCCTCCTCAAAGACTAGCATAAAATCAAAGGGTGCAACTATGCTGCTGCTGCCCCTGCATAAAAGATGTAGTTTTTTGAAGGAGACTGCGCTATGGCTAAATGTGGATGAATTTACCCAAGACAAATGCTGAGATGAAGCTCAAGTCCTTCCCTCTTGATCCCTTAAGCAAGCTGATCCAAAGAGAGGATGGAATTCCCGCACGGGAATTCTTTGCACTACGCAGTGCAACAACTCTGGCTAAACAGCTGAAGCATGCAAGTGGTCATAAGACCAAAATAGATGAATGCATGAATGAATTCCCTTTCATGCTATGCCTTCCTTTTATCTTTGGTGAGCCTCCTCACCCCTGACCCCACACAATGTTAAGGTGAATTCCTCATGAAGCTTCCTCTTTCAAAACTGCGCTGTCCTAGCTAGTTTCCCTCCTCTTTGTAACAACGCTGTTGACTTGGTCAACTGGAACTTATCCACCTGCAATGCCTCTTTTCATACTAGGGGATATTCAATCCGGTTCTCATATGTGTGTCTAGGCTAATCCTTATTCACATTGAGCTAGTTTCTTTCAGTGATTTCTTCCTCCTCAAGAATGCATGTTGACTTAGTCAAACTTGACTATGTCCCCATCTAATTTGTCCTTGTTCGCACTTGGAAGTGTAAAACCAGCTTCTAAGGTGATCTCCTTCCTTACTAAGGTGGAATTTATTCTTTATTTTATTTTTCATGGGCCTCCTTACCCATTTATTCCTCTCCTAGGTGAAAGTAGCAATATCTAATATTCCAAATTGCTGGGTGAAAATTTTGGAATATTACAGTCCTCCCCTCCCAAATGTTGCTTGTCCTCAAGAAATTGCAAAGATAAGAATGAATATCATCCTCTTCTCCCTTGTAGCAACCTCATAATATGAAAACCTCCAAAGGTCGAGGTGTTGCATTATCATCATATCTCCAAGTTGCCCCTCCCAAGTGTGTAAGCTATCTAAATAGCTGACATTATGTGACAATAGAACATCCAGGGAGGCAAAAATGGGCTATTTGAAGGTCCTCTTGGAGCATGAGGGCTGATATAGATTGGGACTCATCATCCCCATTTGAATCTCTCCTCCCCAAGCTATCAACCAAACAAAATGAGTCACCCTCCAAAATGGTAACTCATGCAAATCATCCTCCACCTGAAGCTCCGGCAAAGTAGGTGGGCTGAAATTCTGGACATGGTAGAAATATTAGCCTACCCCATGCTTTCTTCCTCTCCACTTAAGATAATTATAGAGGATTTTATGATCTTGGGATGCAATGATGTTTCCCTCCAATGGCAAGAAGGAAACTATACCTCCCAAGGTCCCTCTCCCAGTGCTGTGCATCAAGCTGGCCCAAACCATCTCATACATGATGGACAAGAAATTAACACCATATGGCATCCCATCCATCTCATGGCCCTCCTAATTAAGAAACAAGGATTTTGCTGTAGAGGCCATGTCCCTTCCCCTGCTCCCCTTAAAGCATGCAATGTAGAAAGTGTGGGGATGCTCCTCCCCCAAGAACACATTCACTCCATGTGTCCCTCCTCTCATCATGCTCCTCATATAGGTAAGAATAATATCAGGAAGTAGGATCATGATCAACATCATAATGAGAGAAACACTGAAGGCTTCATATGGTGCTGGAAGGTGCCAACATTTTCCCAAATGGTCATAGTGCAGTTTTCCCCACTGCAGCTTTAGAAAATGGTATGGCAAGTTGTCCCTTGACAAATGGCTTGCTGTATAAGTCATCACACCCACTAGTAAATAGTAGATGGCTGGATATTTCAATTGAGAACATAATAAGTAACAATATACTTGCCCCAGATCATATAATAGTTGGTTGTCTCCATCATGATAGTTGGCCAAAAATAGACCATGGATCCTAAAGAGAAATCTACCCCTTTGGAGAGCAATGCACTGCAAGGAAATGGTAAGAGTATACAAATATTGTGTTGAACAATAAATAAGTGCAAAAATATAATTCTCACCATGTTATGGAAGCAAGATGGTGACAAGATGAATACTCCATAGTGGTATGGCATACCAATCTGAAGAGAAATGAATCACATGCTCCATGAAAATCCTCCTTCTTATGCTTGGACATCCAAGTCAAGGAGAACATACCACAGTAACCAATGTGTCCATCCACCACTCTATCAATCTTACCTCCTCTATGCCCACCAAGGCATCATATATGAAGTGATCCTGGGAACACTCCATCAAAAAGCTCATGCTGCAAAGTGATAACGCTGCTGGCCTATGCAAATAGGCTCCTGCCAACTCATAAATCCCTTCTCTAACATGTCCAATGTCAAATGATTTTCTCATAATGTTGCTATCTCCTCCCATTGCAACATCATGCAAAATGTGAGAGCAACTGTGCCCTTGCTCTCTCTTAATGCTCCAAAGCAACAAATGACTATGCTGCCTCATCATACCTCCATCATACAACTTATGCAGTGAAAAAAAAATGACCATACCATCATAATGCATCCACACTCCTTGATACCTCATGATGTAAGTACTCTGCCAAGTATTCTACTCCCTCATACCCTTGGAAAAAGGATATGCCTCATGATGGCCAAACTCTCTCAAGAGTAGCCAACGCAATTTTTCCTCTTGCTGCCCGGTATCATAAAGTTGCAACTAAATCTCCAGCTTCTTGCTCTCTATCCACATCCACTCATCCACCTGTGGATGCCTCCTACCTCTTGACTGCACTGTAACCCTCCTCCAGGGTGTTTTATCTATCTCATGCATCATCTCCCGGATGAACATTTGATCCTGCATGAATTTATTTCGAGCAAGGTTCACCCCATCATCCGAGTTCATGACTCCCTCCAAAAGATCACACTCCAACCTCAAGGGTTGTGTGCAACTCATCAGTGATACATGAGGTTGATGGTTCAATTCTCCCTTGAACCCTTCAAACTTGCATAGCATAGTGCAATCCTGCTGCTCTATCTCAGCAGTAATGTTGGATCCTGGGCAAAATGAAGACATATTTCCACCATTTTTAGAAATATTTGTTGTAATAAGTACAAGTGGAAATATTCCCATACCTTGGTGAGATGTGGGAACCTCTTATAGAGCTGCAAAGGCTCCTCCCTCCAATGTAATGGCTACCCCAGCTGCTTAGGAGAGATTTTGTTTGAAGACATCTTTACAAGATTCGGTGTACCATGCGAGATTGTCACTGATCAAGGCACATAATTTACATCAAGGTTGGTCAAGGGACTCACCGAGAAGTACTAGATTAAGCATCACAAATATGGCCCCTACCACCCCCAAGCTAATGGGCAAGTGGAGTCCACGAACAAAGTCTTGGAATCTGTTGATCATAATTCGTTTCCCATAAAATTTCACATCCAATCTGGCTCAGAACTTTCAAATTCCCTCTTGCAGCCTTGGAAAACCATTCTCAATCATATCGTTACCGTTTCTCGCTTCCAAATCACATTATAAAAGGCTAAAAATTCATATTTGAAATATTCAAGGCTCAACTCCTTTGGCCGTAGCCCCTTTGTTCCTCTCTCCCGCGTAACCCAGTGCTGGAACCGAGCGCAAAGGAACTAGTCGCTTATCAACCAAACGCCCGGGTGAAATATTGGTCGTTGATCTTTGCATGATCGGACGGTCTTCGTGAATCAGCAATGTGCCCATGAATCAGCATTGTGCCCGTGGCCCATTCTATTCATCGCCCAATCTGTTTGTGCACCGTCCGATCATTCTTCCAAATCAACGGTTCACGATGCGCCTGTCCTGGTGGTCCCCACATCCGCTCCCATTGCAAAAACCAACGGTTTATATCGCACCACTTTTTAGCGGCAGGTAGTATTCTTCAAAACGGAGCGATTCCACTCATTCCTCAACGCGTGTCTCCTTGTACGGCCCCGAAACCGCCCTCCATCGCGCGTTATCGTTCGACTGAAGTCACGCATCGATATTCATCACAGCCGTCCGATCTGAAGGTCATCATCCAACGGTCACCGTGCTCCGAAGCTGCATGAGTTTTAGTCCAAGTGTTCAGTGCTCCTGGCCCACAGTCCATCGCCTCCGACGCTCTTTCAACCATCGATCTCCTCTTGAGATCGGATGGTCAAGATTTTCTCACCCCGCTTTTGACCAGCTCCCAAAGTCAGTCCTACACGTCATCCATTCCTCATTGTCTTGATATCGTGCCACCTGTCCTCCAGTTTTCTTCCACGAGCTCTCCGCCACCCCAGACCTATATTTTTCTCATTCCTTCGTTCCTTACGTTTTCTCACGTTCATTTTCGCATTCCATTAGTTCTCTCTATGGTCATCCCACACTGTTGCGCTGCATTTTCTTCGTCACCACCCTGCACCACTTCACCATTTCGCTAGTCTGTACGACCGCTTCCATTAACCCCGCCACATCTTACATCCTCATATGCTTGGATTGCTTAACCTGTTCTCGGGTTTTGCAGGTTTATAGCGACGGAGAATTACCATAAGTTCCAGCCTCCATTACAAAAGCCGAGTATGCTCCGAAGGACCATTTATCAGAGGTAGAATTATGGAAAAAGGATTTGGGAAGCTGTTACGACACGACTTTCATTAAAGAAGCAGGGGTAAAATATGTCAAACCCTCCAGAGTCATTCAAAGTACAGATTGTGGTAGATGGAAACATTAATGTTGCGGAAAAGAGTGTCAGTCAAATGATAAATGAATTCTGCGTTCAGCATTGAAGATTTTAAATCTTAATTCAAGATTTAGAAGGTAGAGGGTACAATGCACAAGAAGCAATACCCTCCAGGTTTTATTTCAGCTGAGTTTTCTTTCAGAAAAGGATAGAATGTTCATATGGTTTTATCTCAATACCACGTTCCTGATAAGGCTTTCACCCAGTGCATTTATTTCTGTTAGCAGGCCATAGAGTACAAATAGTACAACATAGTCATTCAGCAGTATGGGCGCAAATGTTTCCGCCATTTTGTTTTAATTATGTAAATTAAATGTTCATCACCTACCTCTCTCACTATGTTTTGGTTTCTCCTATAAACACCAGGAATAAATACATTGTAAGGGTTCCATATTTTATCAGAAAATTATGCAGTGAAAGGATTTTTGTATACAGTTTGTAAAACTCTTGTAGGAAGGCTCAGAGCCCATAGGGTCTCAGTGAGGAGGAGTTCTATTTGTCAAAGAGGATTCTGGTCTTTGGTATTTCACAGTCTGTAACTCTCTTTTATAGGTTATTTAATATATCATTTCATCTCATCTATCTTTCCTGTATCATGTTTTGGAATGCGAGTGGCTCACTGATTTCTGGTAAGGATTCATCCTAATTGATGCCCATGCTCAGATCAGTCAAGCGCTTTAAATATGGCTAATGCATGATATTCTGTTCCATTATTCAGGTAACCATACTTCTGCTATATTAGTTGCTTTGGGAGGGTACTTTTAAAATGCTATTATCATGTATGGATTCTTAGATTGGTAAGCCCATGCATGGTGGTATTGTATATCTGGGTATCAGCTTAATGTTAACTAATATCTTCTCGATATTTCTTTCACTACATACACCTTCTGATAATTTATGTCTGTGAAGTATTTCTGAATCGGCCTGCTTTGCAGTAAAACTGTCTCTGAATTGTCTGTTTCTTTTGTATTAGAAGTTCTGCATCTTGCCTCTGCAGTATCTCTTTTCCTGTGTCAGTTTCTGAGAGTTTGGTCCCATTCTATTTCATTTCCCTGTTTACAGGAGATAGCATGTGAGCTGAAGCTGACAAATTCATACATAATATTATATGCTCCTTGCTATGCTAAGATGTCCTAGGCATTGGTCTATCACAACTCTAGGCTCTCTCTAGGAGTTACAACAGAATCCATCCTCATAAAGACCATTTAGCTGTACCATATGGATTGGGCGCATAAGTTATTAGATGCATTAAGGGCTTACAATATTACTTGGAGGAATGTGATAGGGCACACACCTTATGAACTAGTCTATGGAAAGCAGGTGCTCTTGCCCATTTAATTCCAAGTAAAAACATTTAGAACTGCCACCCGTTTGGGAATGAACCTGAATAAAGCTCAAGAGCATAGATTAATGCAGTTGAATGAGCTCAGTGTAATGAGACAAGATGCCTATCACAGAACCTCATTGGTGCATGACCAAAGAGCTCTATGGAACGAAAAGTTCATTAAGAATAAAGTCTTCTGTCCAAGTGATCAGACATTGTTATATGACAATAATTTTAAGCACTTCAAAGGTAAATTTTCTACTAGATGGTTATGACCTTACGAATTAGATGAAGTTTTCGATAACAGTCCAGTTCGTATAAAGACTGTTGATGATGACAAAACTTCTTTTGTAGTGAATGGCCATCGGCTTAAAATTTATCACAAACCACTTTCATATAATCAGTGTTTACAGGAAGTTCACAAGGATCCAGGATTAGAGCTGGTTCATGCAGATGGCCAACCTCTTTCTAGTTCAGTTGAATGATTTCCTTTATATTTACACACACACACACACAAATATATATATTAACTAGTGGGATGCCAATTTTTCACATCTATAGGTGGTTCTCCCCACATCCAAGTAGAATAAAGAAGAAATTCTTCAAGAGTAAGTTTATCCCTTTACCCAGGCCTAACAGAATATTTATGGAAAAGGAACATTTTGGAGTCTCCTTTGGATGCCTTCAAACTCTCGAAAAATGAAGCTCTCGAGCATTGACTGATCCAGGCTCGTAAACTGACATGGAACAACGGTAGTATAGGGATTCCTTGAGCATATAATTGATCTTTTCCGGACTCAAGGAAATGATTACGGAAAGGAAACCCTTTTGAGTCTTCTATGGGCAACTCAGACTCTCTAAACATGAATGCCCCGATCAGGAACTACTTTAGGCTCGATAAAACAATAAGGTAGTGGTAGTCTAGGGATCCATTGGGCATTGAATTATTATTTTCCGGACCCACTGGAATAACTACGAAAAATAAGCCCCCTTAGAGCTTTCTTTCAGGACATTTCAAGCTCCCTAAACAGAAATGCCCCAGGCAGTTTTCATCTCAGGCCTGGTCAAAATCCATGAGATGATAGACTGGTTTTCAATATCACTACACAAAATTTGGTGTCAGTTTGTCAAATAAGTTTTGCATATTCTATTTCCTATTCCCTATGATTAACAAGTTGTGTACTTGAACTATTATGTACTTTTCATTTTCATACTTAAGCACCCAATGTTGGACTATGATTTTTCCTTAGAATTTTGTTGTCTGAAGATTACAATTTTGTCATTGAAATATTAATGGGATGTGAAAGGTATTGTTCTTAACAACAATTCAGTTCTTGAAAGATCTTTAAGTCAAAGTACATAAGTCCTATCAGCCTTGGTGCCACTCAGTCTACTACAGATCTCATTTCTCCTCTGTGACCATTTTTCACAACAAGAACTATGCTTCCAACAGTGGACCTGTTGCTATAATGGGAGATATTCACACTATTTTTATGCCCAATATTGTTTAAAGTAACACAGGTAATGCACTTAATCTACTTAACTTAGTCGTAGATAGTTTTAATAATCACTGCATTTTACCTGAATTTCCCTAATACTAAGATATACCCCTATTTCCACTCTTGCTTACTAATATATTCCTAAGCCCAGATTGAACCATTCTTCCTTCATAATTCAGCCATTATCCCCATTCCCCTTCACCCATATTCATGATTTCATATAATTATATGTGGTGACAAGAATGGTTACATTCGTTGAGTGGATCAAGCTTGAGGTGGCTGCATATGATGGTAAGGGAAGATCAGATGATGAGGGGGGATAAAAGTGCTCCATTGTAATGAGCCATGATTTCTGTATATGATTACATAAATTTGACACACGGATTTCTACAGTCACTAAATCCATCATGTGCACAATTTAGACACAAGGTGTCATCATTTTCTTACACAGATGAATTGATATGGTATGTGTTATCATTGGAAAATAGGACAAGAAAATGTGATATTATTAAATGTTAGGCATAAGGATTTACAGGGCCGAGGCACATTAGAGGATTTGAAGAATTTAAGGTCCAAAGAGAAAAATCAAATTGCTAACTCAAGACCATAGTAGAATGCACCTCCGCGTGCATTTTTATTTGATAGGCGTGACTTTGCGCGACTTTCCCTCAAAAATCCGCGAGGTCTTGAGAGTGTCGAAAGTCACTTTCTGGGACCACAAGGCACACTCTAGGAAATTGATCCCACACTTGAGGCTGCCTAAGGACCGCTGCCCAAGCCTCCTTAGGACCTTAAGGGAGCACACAATGGAATAATGTGGCACACAATGGAATCACCCTCCTCTCTTGGGTCACCATCCATCAATGTACCAAGAGAGGGAAGGAGAGTTTGAATTCTCCTATAAAAGGCCACCAAGAGACGAACAATGGGAGAACACATTGTTATGTTGGCCAGAATTTCCCCAAGCAATCTAGCAGTGTGTGATCTGGAGCAGAGATAGAGGGGATTTAGTTGTTGGCCATCCAACAACTCCAATCCTTCGGAGTAGAGAGAGAGAGTTTGCACCAAGGTAGCACGGAAGTAAAGACATCCTTGCATCGGGTCTTAGAACTCCATAGTTCTAAGGGCCCCTTGGAAAGTGGGCAAACGTTTCATCCTTTATTCGTACCAACACTCAATAAGAGGGGACGTAAGCACCACCGTTTGGATTATTGAAGTTATTTGACTCTATTTAGAGCTTTTGTATTATTTTTTTAGTTTAATTTTGTTTAGTTTCCAAATATGCACGCGGAAACCCGAGGCATAAATTTTCTGCTATTTCCCTTCATTTCCTATTTGTAAAGTGACTGGAAGCCCATAAGAAATCCGCCAGCACTGTTTGAGGTGTCCCATGACTTGTTATAGCTCACTCTTAGCTACATTTTAGTAGTTTAGGTGTTAGTTTTAAAAATTTCAAGTTTATTTTTCGCAAAGTGAACACATAGTTTAAGTAGGGAGAAATTAACTTGCATTCTGAAATAATTTATGTTTTACGAATTTAGGCACAAAAAAAAAAAAAAAAACACATAGGTAATTAGCCAAAGTAAGTAGCCCCAATCCACGCATGATTAGTTAAATCTTTTTCATTTTCCTAGTTTAAAAGTCATTAATTTTAGTTCAATTTTTGGGATTAAGATTCGGGACTAGGATCGACTTATCCTTAGAAAGGAAGTAATCTCTGCTGCCTTTGCACCCTTTAGTGATCCTAGGAAAGCATATGAACACTCTCTATTGATAATTCACCATCTCCCTATAGTTGATCATTTAGATTAACTAGGAAACATTGTAAGCGGCCCACATCCGTACATGTTTTTCTTTTGAGCAAGGAACAACCAAATGTAGTTTAAATAAGGGATTTTGAAAAGGATCACCGCATATCCAAATGTTCAAACTATGTGTTTTTTCACCTCTTTCTCACACACATTCACACCTTAAGTGAATCAAAGCCACCTAAAACTAACTTAACTAAACTCATTAAAATCTCCCCACAAGGGCCACAAGAGAATTTATAGTTTAAGTTAGGACCAAGGGTGTAGGCATCCAATAATCCACCTTGGTCAGTTTACATCTTGAAACATAGAAGTTGAATTTTTAGGGAACTTTTAAATCCATCTATCCACCCACGGAAAAGAAAACCTCAAAGTACACAAAGGCCCGATTCAGAGGGGTTTTGCTGCTCAGCATGCGTATTATCTGTGGCTACTTCACACCCGTCTAATACCTTGCATCGGTAGCTGAATTACCAAGAAGCTCAAGACTCGAATGCTCACGTAGGATGATGGTACTTAGTGGCAAAAACTAGGGCATCCTTCACTATAGGTGACGGCAGCAACAGCCACCCATGAAACTTACCTCCTTGGTCTAATTTCTTCGTCGACCGGGGTGCGTCGCGGAAATTTTCGGACATTGTGCTAGCATTTGCAAGATATCTTCTCAAGGCCCAGTTACATTTGAGTGTGTGAGGATGATTATGTCTTCTAGGATTTGAGTATCATACGCAAAAACAACAAAAAGCCATATTTTTTTATTGACCGGTCACATAGGATTAATTTAAAGGGAGTTTTTTTTTTTTTTTTTTTTAAATTATTATTTTTATTATTTTCTTCTTCGCTTTGTTTTATGTATGCGATCGAATTTTTTCTTTGATTTTAATCTCTACCCTCTCAAATATTTCCTGTTAAGGTCCCGTGATTTGGCAGATTGACTAACCAAATGACAAGGTAACATTGGACCAGTCTTTGGAGTCCTAGGACCTAGCCTTCCTGGACTCAGAGAGAGCTCTCTTTATTGTGTGAAGGATGTGAGCTCGTTCGCTTTGGATGATTGATTTTAGGCTAGTTGTTAAGTGTAGGTTTTTTTTTTGTTTTGGGTTGGGGTAAGATGATTAAGTAGGATAGGTGGAATGAGAGAATATCAAATCAATAGGGCTATGGGTTCAGATGAATTCAAGGGTGTCTAAATGATGAAGCATAGTGTATTGCAGGGCCGATTTAGCAAGGTTAATGGATCTTGTAGGTGATGTATGAGGTGAACATTAAGTTTGGTGAAAATACTAAGAGGTCTTATACATCTATAATTTGAAGCAATAACTCATGAGGTATGGAAAACCATTAATATCTATGAACAATACTCAAACTAATAAACATACAAGATGAACAATCCAGTGGTACATAGAAGCATTAGAACTCCTAACTTTAGAAATCCACCTTCAGCTTTTTGAGAAAACACATAAGATAAACAAACAATTCAATATATGGAGAGGGAACTCCTAAACATCATATATCAAACTATCAGGAACTCTGAAACAATTGGATGAGCACGGGAAAAGGGCAAGATCGAAACAAGACCTCTTTGCATTAACCTAATCAATCAGTATTCCATAGGAAAGCTTCACAATAAGTTTTTGAAAACTTTAAATAAGTAGCGCATGCCATGAATCATATTTATAAGCTAACATACTAATCATTCATTAAACAAAGAACAAGTTTTAATGGGCCTAAGGAGCAATCAATAATTCCTTAAGATGACTATAAGAAGAAAACATCAAAACTATAGCAAACAGGAGGTTTGAGGTGCTTCCATAAGCATATCTCAACCTATACTTTTCTGATATACAGCAAGCAAGTAGACTAAAACAAAATGAGGACAAGAAAACACTAACAAGTTAGAAAAACATCACCATTCACCAAGCTATGGAATCTTGCAAGCAAGCTTCTCCAACGTTAAGCCACACAAGTCATTCATTCACTTCATAAAACCAAATATCTTCTCCAAGCTCATAAACCATGTATTTCTCTATAACACATCAAGTCCCCAACATTTACAATGAATCCTCATGGATTATATAACAAGCAAGGAGGAAGAGATCTCACAAGAGCATCTAGAAGCCTATTGGCCAAAAACAAATATCGTAACTTGTCCTTGAGGCCTTGCAAGGTCCAAGGCACAAAATATATTTTCCGGACCAAAATAGAAAAAACATTGACTTTTAGGCTCTGACTGTTATCTTTTTTGGTCATCTAACCTATTCTCATTAGATGGACCCAAATACACCATGTAAGACCAATTTTACCCTAAGTAAAATTGCTTTCACTATGTGAAATAACTTAGTAAAACACCTTTATTAAGTTGTTTATGGTCTAAACAGGAAACCCCAAAAGGAAATAATAAACAAATCTATATTTGTTTATATTTCCTCAAGGAATAATTAGTTAAACATCAATTTAATTATTATTCCTTGTCATATTTAACCCAAAACAAGGAAATCAATTAAATAAATCCTTATTTATTTGATTATTTCCTAGGAATAAGTTATTTAATCCTTATTTAAATAATATTCCTAGTTAAATTTGACTAAATCATTTATAAATAATTAAATAAATAATTATTTATTTAATTATATTTCCACCATTTCCTTAAAATAATAAATAAATCTTTTATTTATTTATTATTTATAAATAAAGGAATTGACCCAAGTCAAAGATCTGTTTCCCTCCAACAAATATAATAAAATATTCCTAAAAGGTGGTTCTAGAATTTGATTAATAATATTTTATTCATGCACCAAGTTCTAGACCGCCCTAATATTTTGTTATAAATAGAAGGGTTTTCCCATTCATTAGTCACCTTTCATTGCATTAGATCACTCTGGATCTATACTCTTGGTCTGACTTTGAGCCATTATCATTGTCACATTCTCCATTATTTAATTTGTGAGCTCCCTTTGAGTTCTATGTTTTTCTGGGTTTTCTACACCAACAAGAGAGAGAAATTCTAGACCTGAAGTGCTGAGGACTTTCAAGAACCCATCCCATTGAGGAGAATTGGAAACACCTTTGTTGTTTTCCTCCCAAGTGCCCTTAATATAAAATTCTTTCAAAAATATTATTTTTGTCTTGTCTATTGGATGCATGGAGTAAAACCTTATTTTTACTGCTTAATGTCTTTTAATGCATAGATCTAGATTTTTGTAGCATTTGTCTTGATCAACTAACTACAGATCTGAAGATATTGGTAGCCATATTTGATGTTAGGGCTATAAGTTATGTGTAGCTAAAGTGGTATTTTTTCGTACACTTCGACGAAATATTCATACTAACACTGACATACATGAGGAAAATTTCCTAACGCACATTTGCTCAGTCACCACACAGGAACGCAACACTGTCTCAAATTTTGAAAATTTTCCAGGAGCGCAGCACCAAAAAAGGTCTTTTTGCAACAGGGTTTTGGAGGCCTTCCTGATGTCGGAAAAGGCTCCGTGATGGCCTGTTGGAAAGATGTGGATGTAAAATTTCCAAATATACCTTTTCTTCCTCAAACTTACCTCTGAAATTTTCCCAAAAAGTGGAAAAAATCAAAGCTTCCAGGAGCACGACACCTGCTCAAAAAAGAGGGCAGAAAGGTGAAAAATTGGGTGTTTTTGACCCTTTTGAGGGACCAAAACAACTCCAATTGAGCACCATCCGTCTTAGATTTTTCTAATGCACGCTTACAGGCGAAGCTTCTAAGTGGTATTTTGATCAGACCACCTCTTCCCATACCACCTTTGCGACCATTGCCCGAGCCTTCTTATCTTATTTCCAGCTCCCTCTCCGATACGACACTGGTACCGAACTCTTGAATTTTTTCGATCAATCATCTGCAACCCTCCTTTCCGATCATATCTAGGAATGGCGGAGAAGAAAGAGCTTATGCCAAGCTCCTACCTTTGAAGATCGGGTCTATATAGACTAGTTCCTTAGATCTCTCTTACTTGCCATCGGCAAAGATGTCGCATCCCAGTTCCCTCAAACCGAAGAAGTTGTCCTCCAAATAGCCTTGAAATATGACCTCATCTATGCTCAGTCTAGTTATGTTTATACCATCCTTCCTGACCTCCCCAGACCCGGTGGCGCTAACGCCCCGGGGGCATCTCATTCTGCCGATGGTATCGTTGGAGCTCTTTCACATCTGTACGCTCAACCTCCTATGGGCTATGGTCTCCCTCCGGGAAGGGCTAGCACCTCCAGCACTTTTCCCCCTCCAAGTAGCATGTATCCAGGATACGGCATGTCTCCTCCTTTTTCCCAACCTCCTGCTTACCTCAATGTTGCCCAACCTAACCATTATCCTTATCCACAGCCTGGTGCCCCAGCTCCTCTAGCATTTACACCTCCACCTCCCTTGCCTTCTCAACCCCAGCAACAACAACTACCACCCCCTCCGGGGCAAGTTTTTACTCAGCAGGGCGCGACTAATCCTCCTTCTTCTCAAAGAAAGAGGAAAGGCAGTCAAAATCAATCTGCCCCTGGTAATCGTGGACCCAATCCTCCAGGTATTGACTCTAACACTGCTAACTAGCAGCAGGGCACTCAGCCCAAGCCAAACAGGCCAATTCGTACAAATAAGCCTTGTTCGTGTTGTGGTGTTTACAGTCATTACACTCATGATTGTATGCTCTTACCCCAGATGCGGCAGATGTTGGAGTCTCAAGCCACATTGCGCGGACAACATGCCTCCCCTACTGCTCCTCCCAATGTGGCCTCTACTCAACCAGCTGTGTTTACCAATCCTTTCCCCCAGCAAGGATTTGTGGCTACCCAACCACCTGATAGACAAGGGACCACTCAACCTTCATCTTCTGGTTCCTATGATTACCAAATCCTCATGATGAACTCTGATCAACCTCTAACCATCGACCTTAACCTTCAAACTCGGTCTTGTCAGTACCCCAAGCCTCCCGCTCCGTCTGTCCCCGAGTCATCTTCTTCAGGTTCTACCGAGCCTCTTTCGACATCCAATGGTTCCTTTCATATCCCTTAGCCCAAATTTGAGGTTCATACCAAGATTCCTAAGGGACCATTACACCGAAATGTTGCTTTTTGTCGAGCTACTCATTCGTATAGTATAGTAGATGATTTTGCGCAGTCTCCTGCTACCATTTCAGCACTGGAACTCCTCCAGTCGTGTCCTTCTCAAAATAAGGCTCTACTATCTGCCATGGGAACTATAGATCCTGCTGATGACTTGTTGATTGTTTTTGATGCCTGTCAATCAGAACATCCTCCCCTTCCTGCTTACGTAGCTTTCCAAATCCTAGTCAAAATTTGGAATGGTAACATTTCTCGATGTATCATTGATGAGGGGGCATCCACCTGTGTGATTTCTGCTTTGGTTTGGAAACAAATTGGATCTCTTGAGTTGGCCCCTTCCACAATCATCCTTCGTGCATGGGATGGCCACGCCTCACATCCCATTGGCCTATTCCGTAATTGTCCTATCACTCTTGTGGGCAAGACTGTTTGCGTTGACGTTGAAGTCATCGACGCCCCTCTTGATTATAACATTCTTTTGGGGCATAGCTACACCTATGCCATGTTTGCTGTCCCATCCGCGGTCCACCACAAGATTTTTTTCCCTCATAATGGAAAGATAGTCACCATTGACCAGTTGACGTATCATAAGCCAAAATCTCAGACCTCCCCTGAGTCGACCATCTCTTTTGTAGCCAATAAGCAAATCGTCGATTCTTTGACCAGTGTCTCTCCCGACATCTACAAAGACTCCTCTTTTCTTGGAACCTTCCCTGGTCTTCCCTCTCCCCCTGTCCCTAATCCCAACTTATCGAATGTTTGCATGATGCAGTCATCTTGGGCTACCCTTAAGCGGCCCGCTTCAGCTAGTCAGCAACATCAACCCCAACCTTGCCCGTCACAACCTGCTCCTAGCCCTTCGTCTCAGCCAGTCAGATCTCCTCCTTCTGGCCCTTCTCCTACAACTGGTACCCATGAGCCTTTCTATCCTCCTGGGTCGGTTCCACCAGGCCTCAACCTTCTTGGAACCGTCCCTCCTGGTCATTACCCCGCTAGTCAGATACCTTTCCTAGCTCCCCCTCCCAGAGTCTATTCGGTTCCTATCATGGCCACCCTTTCGCTCCCCAACTTGACCCTGGGTATACTCGTCTGGTACCTTGACCCTCCAGCCGCTACCCCGCCTGGTCACCCCAAACCCTACCTTTCTTTGACACCGGTTCAACCGGTTCCCCTAGCTTCTACTGTTGCTACAGTGCCCTCAGTACCTCAACAAGACCCCTCTCCTATTGGGCCAGCTCCGGAAATGAAAGGCAAAGCTCTCAAGGGGGCATCCAAAGACAAGACCACCCTGGATGACCCTGCCCCTCCTGCAAAGCCTTGCGCCTTGTGTGATGTCATCGGTCATGCCACCCATACTTGTCCCGAGTTACCCCATATTAAACTCATGGTTAAAGTCGTTTTCCTTGAGTCTATGGTCTCTGAACCCTCTGTTTCTTCCTTGTCCGAAACCAAGAACCCAAATATTATTCGCACCAACAAACCCTGTGCTCTGTGTGGTGTCCATGGCCATTATTCCCACCATTTTCCCCACCTGATGCATTACTGTGCCTCTTTAGAAGTAGTTTGAGAGTACGAGATTGAACAAAATAAATCTGCCTCTCCCATACTTGCGCAGTATGCTTCAGGTCAGCTTGAGGATTTACCTGCTCCCATAGACATTCCCCCTCCCGATTTCAAGATGACGGAGCATGCTGCCACCATTTTCTACCTATCATCATCCATGAGACCCTCGGTGGAAGTCCCCTTGGAGACTTCCCCTGATGTTTCACTTGACCTCCCTTCAGCGATCACCCTGGGCTCAACATCGGTAGATCCTTTATCTGCTTACTCTTCTGTCACCCCTTGTGACGATGTGCATGTGACCCTCTCTTCTCATGATGATGAGTCAGGTGGCCTCTCTTCCACTAGTCACCCCATCTTCTATCACAATGACGACATTATGGAAGGAATCACCACCCCTAACTTTATCTATTCCCCCTTACATCGAACCCATGCGTTTGAATCACATACACCTTGTGGCCATTACATTGATACCCAATGTTTGGGTAAGGGGGCACCCATATTTGAGAGACTAGGAGAACCAATTCTCCACAACTCTCCTAGTGTATCTGGTCGTGTCGATTTTAGTACCCTTATTCTTCCACATTTAGAAGAACCTCTAGAGTCCCATATCACTTCAGCTCACTCTAGGGATGATACCCCTTATCGTTCCTTCATCTTACATCAGCAACCCAGTCTCTTAGACATTGTTGTTGACCAACCTATCGGTTTTCTAGGAGAGCATCAGTTCATTATCTCCAAATCCTCTCTTTGGGATAGTGACACCAGGTATGCCAACCCAGAAACTTAAATTCCATTTGATTCATATATGCAGTACTAAAAGAGATTGGTAATCCTCCATTTCCCTTCTCAAACTGCATAACCATAATGAAAACAAATGGCGCACCACATCATTAAAATGTGTTTAGATTCCCCTTTTTTCTAAATACATTTTGGCATGACCACAACATGCTTGGGAGCCCCTATGCCCCTCACTCATAAAAATCCCAGATCTCAGCCAAAAAATATCACTGAAACCCCCTTTCTCTAACAGGTCACACTTTTCAGGTCATTTCCTCGGACAGGTCGCAGTTTTCTGCCCAGTACCTGCTACCTAGGTCACAGAATAGACCCCAAAAAGTGCGACCTAGCCTATCATGAGCTTTGGGTAATTATTAGTTTTTATTGACTTGATACTTCACCACAACACATTTTATCCAGGAAGCATCACTTCACCCCTCCTCAAAATTGAATTTCTTCACTTGCAACACTCATACTAGGGGCACCACTTGGCCTCCATACTTGTCCATGCTTGTGTTGATGTTCGTCATGAGTTACAATTTTGTACTCATGTTTTTATGGTCCCCCATTGGACCTTTACTGTGTGGTAGCACCATCGAGTTTCCCTTGTTTAGAGCATCTGAGTTGAGTCATCATTGCATTCATGGAGTCTATCCTGAGTCCCTTTGTATCTCGCTATAGTCCTCCATCCTTCATTGCTTGGTCCCTCTCTCGTGTCACACATTATGGCCTTCAGTCCCATTGTCCCATATCCCTCATGATATTGTGTCAATTTCTTCCAGGTCATCCATGCCCTTTATGCTTTAACACGGGAAGTCATCAATTCGCTACTCAGTACCCCCCATTTTATCATCATCATTGGTGTTAGTCTGCCAGTCGCTCTACTATTTTCTGTCGTGCCTTAGTTGAGGATCTCTTATTGCCTCACCTATGGTGGACCTCCTTCTGTCGACATCAGCTCATTCATTCTAGTGGAAAAGTCTAGAGGGCGGTGTACCTTGGTTCCAACTTCCACTCTTGTTCGGTGCCCCAGATCAGGCAAAGGGACTCCTTATTGCCCTTTGACTTGGTTGTTTCTCACCTCCTGCTTCTTTCAGCATGATTGAGATCCGTATGCTTGATGGTCCAGTGATGCAGCAGCTATTCTCCGTGATTCCCGGGTGTGTGTGAGATGTCTCAACCCTCATGAGGGGGTGGACCTGCAAGTAGCCCCCCAAATGCCCGGATGACCTCTTCATCGCAGCCTTCGATGCAGATCCATACATTTGATGATGTCGACCTTAGCCACTTGCAGCACCTCTTTGATTTGCATGTATCAGTCAGATTTTGTGATCCCTTCCACATTGATAGGGGGCATTTGGGTTGTATTTGTATCTCATGTACTCATATATTATTGTATAAGTCCTGTATGTTATCCCAGGCATAACATGTATGTGGGATTCATCATTATATTTTTTATCTGGCTCATGTTTATGCCATCATGTACTTTACAATTCGGTTCCTTGTTTACTAGACGCACTATTCTTTTGTACTTTGTCTCGACGGGCATAGGTATGCCTCCCTCGCCACCTTTAGCACAGGTACCCTCTCATAAAAAGAGACTTGTTGCACTTGTAAGTCTCATCTCCTCAGGGTCTAGTTATTCAACACATTAGGATACTTTACATTTCTCTCTCCGACTTCCCTTTTGATGTCTGGTGATTGAGTTCTTACAACGTACTTCAGTCATACGATTTTCTCCTAACACTCGCACGCTGGGGGGAAATCTGTTACACCAATTTTTGGTCATCTAACCTATTCTCATTAGATGGACCCAAGTACACCATGTAAGACCAATTTTACCCTAAGTAAAATTGCTTTCACTATGTAAAATAACTTAATAAAACACATTTATTAGGTTGTTTATGGTCTAAACAGGAAACCCCAAAGGGAAATATTAAACAAATCTAGATTTGTTTGCTTTTCCTCATGGAATAATTAATTAAACAATAATTTAATTATTATTTCTGGTCATATTTAACCCAAAACAAGGAAATTAATTAGATAAATCCTTATTTATCTTATTATTTTATAGGAATAATTATTTAAATCTTATTTAAATAATATTCCTTGTTAAAAATGACTAAATCATCTATAAATAATTAAATAAATAATTATTTATTTAATTATCATTCAACCACTTCCTTAAAATAATAAATAAATCATTTATTTATTTATTATTTACAAATAAAGGGATTTGACCCAAGTCAATGCCTTTTCCCTCTAACAAATATAATAAAATATTCCATAAAAGGTGGATCTAGATTTGGTTAATATTATTTTAATCATGCACCAAGATCTAGAATGACCTAATATTTTGTTATAAATAGAAGGGTTTTCCCATTCATTTGTCACCTTTTGTTGCCTATTAGATCACTCTGGATCTATAATCTTGGTCCGACTTTGAGCCATTATCATTGTCACATTCTCCATTATTTGCTTTGTGAGCTCCTTTTGAGTTCTATGTTTGTTTGGGTTTTCTACACCAACAAGAGAGAGAAATTCTAGATCTGAAGTGCTGAGGACTTTCAAGAACCCATCCCATTGAGGAGAATTGGAAACACCTTTGTTGTTTTCCTCCCAAGTGCCCTTAATATAAAATTCTTTCAAAAATATTATTTTTGTCTTGTCTATTGGATGCATGGAGTAAAACCTTATTTTTACTGCTTAATGTTTTTTTATGCATAGATCTAGCTTTTTTCAGCATTTGTCTTGATCAACTAACTGCAGATCTGAAGATATTGGTAGCCATATTTGATGTTAGCGCTATAAGTTATGCGTAGCTAAAGTGGTCCTTTTTCGTACACTTCGACGAAAGATTCATACTAAAAATGACATACATGAGGAAAATTTACTAACGCATATTTTCTCAGTCACCACACAGGAACGCAACACTCTGTCTCAAATTTTGAAAATTTTCCAGGACCGCAGCACCAAAAAAGGTCTTTTTGCAACAGGGTTTTGGAGGCCTTCCTGATGTCGGAAAAGGCTCTGTGATGGCCCGTTGGAAATATGTGGATGTAAAATTTCCAAATATACCTTTGTTTCCTCAAACTTACCTATGAAATTTTCAAAAAAAGTGGAAAAAATCAAAGCTGCCAGGAGTGCAGCACCTGCTCAAAAAAGAGGGCAGAAAGGTGAAAAATTGGGTGTTTTTGACCCTTTTGAGGGACCAAAACAACTCCAATTGAGCTGAAAATTGGTGAGAATACTCCTCTCATGATGGGGAATCCAAAAATCTGAGCTGATCCTTCTAAAAGTTCTCTAGGAAAAAGCGCAACACCCAGGGTGCTGTGCTCCTAGGCTTAAAATTTTACAAAAAACAAAAACTTGTTCAATTTTGCCCAAATTTTGTGAGTGGGTCCCTCAAGGGTCCTTAGAGACCTGAAATGAAGCTTGAGCCAAAATTCCAAGCCTAGCTTGGTCCTTTCCATCATTTGGTGCTGGGCCCTCCCTTTAGGCAGTTTTGAGCTTTTCCCTTGCAAACCGATTTATCCGTTTGTAATGCTCAGTCATCCTTGTTTGCAAGCTCAAGTCTTTGTTGGCCTTCTCTAATTTAGCCTCTAAATGTATATTTTCCCTTTCAAGCCATGATTCTTTGTCATGCTCAATTTCCAAGGCAAGGAGCTTAGTGAGAGGAAATTTTTGGGCTTGGGCTGATTCTTCCTCTTTATGTTTTGCCAAAGCTCACCTAAGACCCATAGTCTTAGGTCTAGTTCTAGCTTGCCCCTCTTCCTCATCATTTTCTTCATAGGCGCCCATGTATTCCTCCAATTTCACTTGTTACCTTTGAGCTTCTTTCTTGTATTTGAGCTCTTGAGCTTCATAAATGGCTAGCTAGCCACTCATCTGCTTGTTTTGAACTTGTAGGAAATGAATAAGATCTTTTGACCTTTCTAGCTCAACCTCCAAGTCTCTGATTTGTGCATTCCAGTCCTATAAGAGAGAATTAACTATCCTTGTTTCATTTTCCTCATCACTATCTATGTGAATGAGTTCAAATTCCCTCTCTTCCTCATGATTTCTTTCCTCTTCTTCCATTGTTTTCTTGCCTTTGTCCTTTATTGGCTTTTTACCTTTGTCCTTCATTTTATTTTTACCCTTGTCCTTTGTTGGTTTGGTGAATTTGTCCTTCACTGTTTTTGTGACTTTTTCCTTCACTGTTTTTTAGGAGGAGTGCATGGCCCCTTGCCTTTTAGAGGTAGCAAACACATGCCTCCTCCCTCTCTAATAAGTAATCGTGCAAGGCGCCATAAATTTTGCTTGCAAAATTTGATTATTGACAATCTTAGGATTGTCTTCCCCTTGAAAAATGCTCTTTGTGTGTATGTCCTCCTTACCTTGCTGCTGGTTGTCCTTTGAATCAACATGTTTAAAATATTTCATGCTTTTGTCACTATCAAGACCCTCAACACTGCTATGTTATGTTTATGCAATATCAGAGGCATCTGTGTTTGACCTATTTTCACTTTTAGGACTATCCTCCTCATCCTTTTCATTACTATTTTCATTGTCAACCTCATTTTCTGCATCAATGCCTTCATTCCTTGGGATTTTGTAATCATCTCCCGGTTCATTGAAAACAATTTTAAAATATTTCTCTGGGCTACCCTTGTCATTTTGGCCACTGTCATGGCTTTCTTTTGCTTCCTCGCCACTGTCTGCTGTAGTGTTCTCTGTGTCATTTTTCTTCATCAAGAGATACACTGTCTTAGCTCCTTAGCTCATCATGAGACTTAGTGATTAAAACTATGTTTTCTTTCCCACTGTCCTTTTCTTGAGAAGCTACCTATGTTTCTGTGTCTTTAGAGCCTTCTTCTTCATTATGATACCCATTGCTTTGGCTTCTCTGACCATCACCTGTATCACTGCTTCCACCTCTGTTTTCTCCTTCATCTGCATCCTCATCTCTGCTACTGCTTTGACTGTTTTGCTCTTGGCCATTGCTGCTTTCTTCTTGGCCATCTCCCTCTTGTTGGAAATGTTTTCATTGATGGAAAAGGAGTTGCAAAGAGGCAGTAGAGAAAGCAACAGACAAGGAAAAGAGGCAGGCTAGGAAATTAATGAAACAAATTCTATATGAAAGAGCTTTGATTTCAATAAGAACTTGTATGAGAACCAGTAATGTTTAAACTCTGTAATAAGGGTCTCCGTGTGATGTTGATAATTCCCTTCACATATTTAAGAGAAGTTGAATAATGATTCACCTTTTGAAGTATGTAGATTTGGGCACAACGATGTAACTTCGCTCTATTCAAAGAGAAAGATTGGAAACTGTTAATCCAGTGAAATCGAGGACATTCCTGTGAATTAAATTCTGTGTGTGTATATATATAGAGGTTCTTGACAATTAAATTCCTGCGGCAATGAGAAAATTTCTTGAATCTCCTTAACAACTGCTTGTCTATTTAATGATGAAAGTGTATGGAGAATGTGCGTTAAAACCTGTGTTGAGGGTAAAAGACCACTGGTCGAATTAGGCGCATACTGTATGACGAAGAGTATTTCTGTTGAATGCCTGTATATAGAATACGTTGTAAATGATGGTCCTGCACCCATTGTTGAAATTATAAAATGTCGAGGTTGGTTACCTTGAACCCAACCCTGTGGGGGTCGTTTTAATTGGTCATTTGACATGGCCTGTATCAATGTTTTCGAATAGCTACAACCTGGAATTTGACAATTACTCTAAGAGAAACGCAGCGATGACGGAACAAAGGGATGGAACCTTGATAAAGAAGACCGGAATTCATAAATAATAAAGGCGGATGGAAACCTGAGGGAGAAAGCAGCAGAACCATGAAGGAGTGAAAAGGAAAGGTGGGTTTCTAGTTTTCATCGCACCGCCTTCATCGGGCAAGCGGTAATTAGAAAATCAGCGCGATTCCATACGCTGGGCGACACGTGTCCCTGAGCGATTTTGGAAAACCACCCCTCATCGCGAGTTAAAGTTCGTGCAGTTAACCCGCGTGATATCTATCCGCTCAATAGTGGAGGCGCGATGCCTTACGGATCATTGGGTCCCCTCGAGATTTAACCATGGTACGTAACTGGCAGGACCCGGAAGGGTTGTATATGTTGTCACTGTAGTTAATTTTGAAGGCGCAATTTTTATGAAGTTTAATGGTTAAGGGGAGACTCTAAATACATCGTAAGCCGCTAGGATATATGGTGACATGTTCGAATGGGTCACAAAGGGTGCGTGCTACAATCATACACGAAGAGAATTTTAATGTATGACATGATATTTAACCATATTTATATGTGCATTCTCAAGACTTATACCATGGGGTTAATGATAAATTGTAGGATGATTCGAATATGCATGACTGGAATGCGTGCATAAGAATGGCCTGGAGCTGATTATATGTTCAATGCGTATACACATATTGATTTTTGCTACCTAACTAAGGTTGCGAGTTAATAGAGGTATTTATGGTGGCTTTCCATATTAACCGCTTATTTAAATTCATAAAATTTAAATGATGGACGTGTGTGAGGGTTAACCATATCGTGATGCTCTAACATTGAATGGAGGCCATGACCATAGATTGATATAGCATCGTATGTGAGTTGGATGACATCGTTTTGGATGTATGTAAGGGTTCTATGTGGCATGGTTGTTTTATTGCATAGGCATGGGGGCTTTTACAATCTTTGAATGAGGTTCCTACAGTTAGAATAATTGCCAGGTTCAAACGAGACTGAGTACAAAAGTGTAGGCAGGTGGTTATATATGCAAGAGGATTTGATTAACATCTTAAATCTCAGATTTGAGATGCTAAATATTTTAGATTTAGTTGTTTAATTTCAAGTTCAGTAAACAGAGTATCAAAACTGCCCAGATCAGAGAATGTAAGCAGGCAGCCCGAGAACAGAGATTGGTAATGAACAGACATCGCCCAGATTCATATGTATTTGAGCATAAAACCTGAAAAGTAGTTATATATGTAGCTAGTGCACACAAGGACAATGAACAGTTGAATAGACACAGAGGTGAACCAAAATATATAGAACAGTCACTCAACAGCAGCAGAAAAGACAAATCCAGTAAAGCCAAAATCCAGAAAAGGAGCTGAGTGGAATTGAAATGTGTAACTGAAAATGTGAATGTAAATGTTGAAATTAATTTGCTTACATTGTTGTGATGCAAAGGCAAGTATCCAAAGGAAAAAGAAAAATCCCATTGTAACATTGAAATTTGTACATATTGTTATATTTTTAATGAGTTGGACAAAGAAATGAGAAGGCAGAAGTCAAAAAGTCATGGCTGTTCACTCCAATTTCCTTGTGAAATACAAACAGTCATGTGATGAAATCTATATATAATATCAACTTGATATGCATAGAGAGGTTAGAGAGAATAAGAATAGAGAATGAAAAGTATAGAAGATTGAGGCAGAGAAGATAAGGAAGAAAGGAGCAGAAAGAGATGCTACCGAATAGAGCTGATATCTGAGGTAAATCAACAAACATTTCTTTTGATAAATTGAGGAAGTTGGAGCTTCCCTATCAATTTGAAGCTTGATAGCTGTCAGTTGGAGCCTCCTGTAGGTTGGTGCCTGCAGAAAATTGAAGGGAGTTGGAGCTTCCTTGCAAGTTGTAGCTTGCAGAATTGAGGTTGGAGACTCCTGTAGGTTGGTGCCTACAGAAAAACAGTGGTGAAAGGGAGTTGGAGCTTGCCTTTGCATCACAACAATAATAAAATGTGGTTTTCTCCCTTTATGGGTTTCCACTTATATCTGCTGTCTCTATCTGTGTTGCCTGTGTACTGAGATGATTTACCAAATCTACTTAATTTTTTCTACTCTCATAATAAGTTTGATGTCACATTAATTTAATACTTGCTGCAACATATTAATACCGTTCATGTACTAAGGTTTATTATAAAAGTAAGCTGTAAATAAGCTGATGAAAAATTCAAAAATCTCATGTATGTGTTAAACTGATTCACACCCCCCCTCTCAGTTTAACTAAGAATTCAACAATTGGTATCAGAGGAGGTTCCTTTTATACTAGTTTAACCACTGAAAGGAGATCCTAAGCCTCCAATATGGCTAGTCAAGAAGGAAGCTCAACCAATAAAGCCCCTTTCTTCACTGGCACTAATTATGCCTTCTGGAAAATCAGAATGAGAGCATACATAATGTCTCTAGGAATGGAGGTATAGGCTGCTGTAGAATTTGGATATGCCCCAAAGGAAATTGACCCAGAAAGAGAAGCTAAACAAGAATTTGTAGCAAATTCAAAGGCCATGAATGCAATCTTAAGTGGACTTTGTGAGGCTGAATTTATCAAAATAATGCACAGTAAGACTGCTAAAGATATGTGGGACACTCTAGAGAATATCCATGAGGGTGATAAAAAGGTGAAGAATGCCAAAATTCAAGTATATAGAGCCCAGTTTGAAAATTTAAAAATGAATGATGATGAAGATGTTGGAAACTTCTTCTTAAGAGTTGTAGAAATTGTTAACAATATGAAAGCTCTTGAATAAACCATACCAGAAAGTATAATTGTGCAAAAGATTCTAAGATCTCTTCCTTCCAGGTTTAATCCCAAGGTGTCTGCAATAGAAGAAACAGATGATTGGGAAACCTTGACCATGAACCAGCTACTTGGAAATCTAACAACATATGAAATGAGGCTCCCATAGAAGAAGCCATGTATGAGGGAGGCAGCCTTTAAAACAGAAAATAAGAAAGAAGAAGAGGAAGACATATTCTCTTGCTCGGATGAAGAAGAAGAAATTTTTTTCATGAAACTGGATAGAGGCTCAGGTAAATATAATGGTAAAATTCCTTTCAAATGCTTTAACCGTGGAAGAGTTGGATACTATGCAGCTAAGTGTCCTCACAAGAAAGTAAGGAATCAGGCCTAAGAATCAAAGAAAAATACATCAAAGAACTGGTAGAAAGGAAAGAAGTTCAGCAAAAAATCCTTCTATGCTCAACAAGACATCAATACATCTGAAGATTCAGATGAACCCTCAAGTGAAGAAGGAATCTCTGAATTTTTATTGATGGCCATAGAAGAACTTGAAGGACTCCTGCTAGAAGATGAAGAAGAAGAAGGTGAATTCGGCCTGGAGGGGGAGCTAAGAAGTGCTCTGGAGGAGATTGACAGACTCAAACTGAAGTGCAGAAAAAAAAATGACATTCTCCTCAAGTATGTAAGAGAAGAGAAAAATTCAGAATCCCTCATGCAGCTGAAGGTAGAGCTTGAAGAAGCCGAGAAGATAGAAGACATGTTACTTTAGCAAATCAAGGATAAAACTCGAGAACAAGAGAAGTTGGAAGAAGAAGTTGTATGTCTGAGGAAGAAATTAGAAAATGCTAAGAGGAAAGTATCTAAAAATTCCTCTCAAACAACAAGCTCTAGTAAGTTGAACGAAATTTTGGATGCTCAAAGATCTCCTATGATAAAAACGGGAATATGATATGAAGGAGAATCAAGTAAAAGCAAAGAAAAGGAAAACATAGAGATTATTTTTGTAAAAGCAAAGAAGAATGATGAAGCAACTCAAACAATTCCTACACAAGAAAAAACATGTAATGAGGAAGACAGAGATCAGAAGAAACCTCTAGTAACAAAGAATGCAATAAATACTAAGATAACAGAAAAAGGATCATATGCCCCTAAGTATGTCAAATTTGGAAGTCATCAAAGGAAATTATTCCCTCCTATGAAGAATGCCACCTGTTATGTCTGCCACAAGCTGGGACACATTGCTGCATATTTTCATGCAAGGAGGAGTAATTCAAACCAGCAAAAGATGCAAAGAGTGAAGATCAGACTGTCTCAAACAAACAAATGGAGAAGACAACCTTACATCAGGTATGCAAATAGTTTCTATTGTTACTGTTTTTATTGTAAGGAATTTGGCCATAAGATCATTGAGTGTAGAAAGTATGGACAAAGATTGATGTTCACCACCTCAAGGAGGTTGATGAATCAAAGAAATTTTGTTCATACTCACAATTCTGCAAAAATTATGATCAAATGTTGTGTATGCAATCAAGTTGGACATATGCCTTCCAAATGTCCTCTCAGAAGAAGTAGTTCATCACCTCACAAAAGATATCAAACAAAAGGGTGCTTCTAGTGGATAAAGAAGGTGAATAAATGTGACTTGGCTCTAACTTCTCAAGACCTGAAAAGCCAGTGGTATTTGGACAGTGGCTGCTCAAAACACATGACTGGAGACAGAAGCAAGTTTATAACTCTTGATGAAAAGAAATCTGGTAATGTTACTTTTGGCAATGATAAATCAGGAAAAATAAAAGGAAAAGGCTCAGTCAGCCTAAAAAATGGCAGAGGAAAGGCCCAAGATGTATTATTTGTAGATGGGCTAAAAGAAAATTTTCTAAGTGTCAGTCAAATGTGTGATAAAGGTTGTGAAGTCAGATCAAGCACCACAGGTAAGACTCTGCTCAAAGGATTTCGAACAGAGAGTAATGTCTACATTGTGAAAGAGGAAGATGAAGCATGTCATCTTAGCAAACTTGAGGAGTCATGGTTATGGCATAAAAGGTTGGTACATCTTAGCTTTGATCACATCATTAGACTAAGCAAGAAGAAAGCTGTCAGAGACATGCCAGAGATAAAAAGGCCTTCTAATACCATATGCAAATCATGTCAATTAGGAAAACAAACCCGCAAATCCTTTAAGGCCAAAGATGAGTTATCAACAAGAAGACCACTACATCTTGTGCACATGGACCTATGTGGACCTTCAAGAACTAAAACACCAAGTGGAGAATCCTACTTCATGCTGATAATAGATGATTTCTCCAGAATGACATGGGTTGCATTTCTCAAGAATAAATTGGAAGCTCTGGAAAAATTCAAAATATTCAAAGCTTTAGCAGAAAATTAGACCGGATGCAAGCTGAAATGCATCAGATTAGACAGAGGAGGTGAATTCATAGATTATGAATTTGTAGACCTATGCAATGAACATGGCATAAAGCAACAATTTACTATTGCAGGGACACCTCAGCAGAATGGAGTAGCAGAGAGACAAAATAGATCTGTACAACAAATTGCCAGAGCCATGATGCAAGAGAGTAATATTCCTCAAACCTTCTGGGTAGAAGCAGTACACACAACCGTGCATATTCTAAACAAAGCCCATTTAAGGCCAAGCAGTGACAAGACTCCATATGAACTATGGCATGGTAAACCAGCTTCAATCAAGCACTTTAGAATCTTTGGAAGCAAATGTTATATAAATAATAATGATGAAAATCTTGGGAAATTTGATGCAAGAGCAGACGAAGGGATATTTCTAGGATATGCATCCAAAAGTAAAGGGTACAGGTGCTACAACAAGACTCTTCGAAAAATAGTAGAAAGCATTGACGTGAGATTTGATGAAGAACTTCCAAACCATACAAGAGATACATACTGCAGTAGTCCATCATACAACCATGAAGAAGAAAACCAAGATGATGAGGAAACAAGCAAGACAACAGAATATGCAGAGCTGAGTTCTAAAGCTCCCTCAAGATATACTCAGAAGAACCATCCTGAAGATCAGATCATTGGAGACAAGAGAGTAGGGGTCCAAACTAGAAGGCAGCTAACATAACATACATAAGAGGTATACATAGCCATGTTATCACAAATAGAACCAAAGGAATTTGAAGAAGCTATCAAGGAGAAGTCTTGGGTGAATGCTATGAATGAATAATTGGATCAAATTGAGAATAACAACACCTGCGAACTAGTTCCTAGACCCACTGAGAAAAATGTCATAGGCTCAAAATGGGTATTCAAAAATAAAATGAATGAGGAAGGATAGGTAATCAGGAATAAAGCCAAACTTGTCTGCAAAGGATATTCACAAATCGAAGGACTTGATTATGATGAAACATTTTCCCCTGTAGCCAGAATGGAAGCCATCAAAATGTTTCTGGCCTTTGCATGCTACCAAGACTTCAAGGTATATCAAATGGATGTAAAATCTGCTTTTCTGAATGGAGATCTAGAAGAAGAAGTCTACATGGAACAACCAGAAGGTTTCTCTTTAACAGACAAAGAAGACTATGTGTGCAGACTGAAGAAGGCTCTATATGGACTGAAACAGGATCCTTGTGCTTGGTACTCAAGACTGGATAAATATTTTCAAAAACAAGGCTTTAAGAGAGGTGGAGTAGACAACAATCTATACATAAAAGCCCATGAAAATGAACTCCTGATTGTTTTAGTATATGTTGATGACATTATGTTTGGAAGCAACAGAGATGAACTAGCAAAAGGGTTTGCTGAAGAGATGAAATCAGAGTTTGAGATGTCCATGATTGGAGAGCTCAGTTTCTACTTAGGACTTCAAATTCAGCAAAAGAACATAGGTACATTCATCTCACAGGAAAAATACTTAAACTAAATGTTGAAAAAGTTAAAAATGAAGGACTGCAAACCTGTGTTAACTCCCATGATCACGGGATGCAAGCTGTGTGCTGATGATGGATCTGCTGATATAGATCAAAAACTCTACAGATCCATGATAGGTAGTCTGCTGTATCTGACAGCATCAAGACCAGACATCATGCTAGCAGTAGGACTAGTGGCTAGATCTCAAGCAACACCTAAACAAAATCATCTTCTGGCAGTCAAAAGAATATTTAGATATCTACAAGGAACAACACAGTATGGACTTTGGTATACTAAAGGCAAAAGCTTCAATTTGACAGCATACACAGATGCAGATTGGGCTAGCTATGTGGATGACAGGAAAAGCACAAGTGGAGGTGCATTCTATCTAGGAGAAAGTCTGGTGGCATGGTTAAGCAAGAAACAAACATCTATCTCTCTATCTACAACAGAATCAGAATATATAGCAGCAACAACATGTTGTACAAAAGTCATGTGGATGAAGCAAACCCTCCAAGACATTAAGGTAAGCATTGATGAACCTATCTCAATCAAATGTGATAATACAAGTGATATAAGTATATCAAAAAATAATGCGCTTCATTCAAAAACTAAACATATCCCAATCAAGTATCATTTTCTCCGAGAACAAGTGGCTCAGAAGGTAGTAAAGCTGGAATATGTACCAACAAAAGAACAGACAACAGATATATTTACCAAACCTCTTGCTAGAGAACCATTTGAATATTTGAGAGATAGACTAGGGTTAGTATTTGTAGATGCTACTCTTTGATATAAAGAGAAAGCATAGTTTTAGGGGGAGAATAGAAATGAAAATATCATTCCAGGGGGAGATTAGCCAACAAGGGAAGCATGAAACAGTTCCTCAGGATCAAAGGACTATGGAAAGAATACATCCATCATAAAAGAGTCAATGAAAAGGCTAAAGGGTCAGTATTTTAGATTTAATCCAAAGTTTGGAGTAGCAGAGTACAAAGTCAGAAGATCTCAAAGAGAGGAAATGCAATAAATTTTGAAAAAGGATAAAAACAAAGGATCAAAGGATACAATCTACACTAAGAATTGTGCAACCCCTTGTCATTGATGTCAAAGGGGGAGGAAGAGCAAGCAACAGGAGAAAGGATCCTAAAAGGAAAACAGAGAAAGTCTATTGCCATCAATGCCAAAGGGGGAGACTGTTGGAAATGTTGTCATTGATGGCAAAGGAGTTGGCAAAGAGGCAACAGAGAAAGCAGCAGACAAGGAAAAGAGGCAGGCTAGGAAGTTAATGAAACAAATTCTATATGAAAGAGATTTTATTTCAATAAGAACTTGTATGATAACCAGTAATGTTTAAACTCTATAATAAGGGTCTCCGTGTGATGTTAATAATTCCCTTCACATATTTAAGAGAAGTTGAATAATGATTCACCTTTTGAAGTATGTGGATTTGGGAACAATGATGTAACTTTTCTCTATTCAAAGAGAAAGATTGGAAACTGTTAATATAGTGAAATCAAGGACAGTCCTGCGAATTAAATTCTCTGTGTATATATATATATATATATATATATATATATATATATATATATATATATATATATATATAGATATATATATAGGTTCTTGACAATTAAATTCCTGCGGCAATGAGAAAATGCCTTGAATCTCCTTAACAACTGCCTGTCTATTTAATGATGAAAGTGTATGGAGAATGTGCGTTAAAACTTGTGTTGAGGGTAAAAGACCATTGGTCGAATTAGGCACCTACTATATGAAGAAGAGTATTTCTGTTGAATTCCTGTATATAGAATACGTTGTAAATGATGGTCCTGCACGCATTGTTGAAATTATGAAATTCTGAGGTTGGTTACCGTGAACCCAACCCTGTGGGGGTTGTTTTAATTGGTCATTTGACATGGCCTGTATCAATGTTTTCGAATAGATACAACCTAGAATTTTACAATTACTCTAAGAGAAACGTAGCGATGACGGAACAAAGGGATGGAACCTTGATAAAGAAGAGCGAAATTCATAAATAATAAAGGCAGACGAAACCCTAAGGGAGAAAGTAGTGGAACCATGAAGGAGTGAACAGTAAAGGCGGGTTTCCGGTTTTCATTGCACCGCCTTCGTCGGGCAAGCGGTAATTAGAAAATTAGCGCGATTCCATACGCTGGGCGACACGTGTCCCTGAGCGATTTTGGAAAACCACCCCTCATCGCGAGTTAATGTTCGTGCAGTTAACCCGCACGATATCTGTCCGATAAATAGTGGAGGCGCGACGCCTTACAGATCGTTGGATCCCCTCGAGATTTAACCAAGGTACGTGGCTGGCAGGACCCGAAAGGGTTGTATATGTTGTCACTATACCTGAGTAACCATCAACCCAGCGCGAAATTAGGGATTTTTATATATTTTTTAATCATTAAAATGGCATACGCGGAAAAGTCTAGCTGTACTCGCGTATACACGCGGAAAAACACGGGCACAGTCGCGTATGAAGGATTTTCCACTGTTTTTAAGTGAATTTGTCCAAGTCTGTAGGAATGGGTGCCCATAAAGCCATGTAGCAATCATGAATCATGTCAAGGTGAGAAATGATGCTATAACAATAGTTAATTATGAAGGCACAATTTTTATGAAGTTTAATGTTTAAGGGGAGACTCTAAATACATCGTAAGCCGTTGGGATATATGGTGACATGTTCGAATGGGTCACAAAGGGTGCGCGCTACAATCATACGTGAAGAGAATTTGAATGTATGACATGATATTTAACCATATTTATATGTGCATTCTCGAGACTTATACCATGGGGTTAATCATAAATTGAGGGACGATTTGAATATGCATGAGTGGAATGCGTGCATAAGAATGGCTTGGAGCTGATTATATGTTCAATGCGTATACACATATTGATTTTTGCTGCCTAACTAAGGTTGCGAGTTAATAGAGGTATGTCTGGTGGCTTTCCATATTAACCACTTATTTAAATTCATAAAATTTAAATGATGGACGTGTGTGAGGGTTAACCATATCGTGATGCTCTAACATTGAACGGAGGTCGTGACCATAGATTGATATAGCATCGTATGTGAGTTGGATGACATCGTTTTGGATGTATGTAAGGGTTCTATGTGGCGTGGTTGTTTTATTGCATAGGCCTGGGGGCTTTTACAATCTTTGAAGGAGGTTCCTACAGTTAGAATAATTGCCAGGTTTAAATGGGACTGAGTTCAAAAGTGTAGGCAGGTGGTTATATATGCAAGAGGATTTGATTAACATCTTAAATCTCAGATTTGAGATGCTAAATATTTCAGATTTAGTTGTTTAATTTCAAGTTTAGTAAACAGAGTATCAAAACTGCCCAGATCAGAGAATGTAAGCAGGCATCCCGAGAACAGAGATTGGTAATGAATAGACATCGCCTAGATTCATATGTATTTGAGCATAAAACCTGAAAATCAGTTATATATGTAGCTGGTGCACACAAGTATAGTGAACAGTTGAATAGACACAGAGGTGAACCAAAATATACAGAACAATCACTCAACAACAACAACAGAAAAGACAAATCCAGTAAAGCCAAAATCCAGAATTAAAGGAGCTGAGTGGAATTGAAATGTGTAACTGAAAATGTGAATGTAAATGTTGAAATTAATTTATTTACATTGTTGTGATGTAAAGACAAGTATCCAAAGGAAAAAGAAAAATCCCATTGTAACATTGAAATTTGTACACATTGTTATATTTTCAATGAGTTGGACAAAGAAATGAGAAGGCAAAAGTCAAAAAATTCATGGCTGTTCACTCCAAATTCCTTGTGAAATACAAACATTCATGTGATGAAATCTATATATAATATCAACTTGATATGCATAGAGAGGTTAGAGAGAATAAGAATAGAGAATTAAAAGTATAGAAGATTGAGGCAGAGAAGATAAGGAAGAAAGGAGAAGAAGGAGATGCTACAGAACAACGCTGATATCTGAGGTAAATCAGCAAACATTTCTTTTGATAAATTGAGGAAGTTGGAGCTTTCCTATCAAGTTGAAGCTTGATAGCTGTCAGTTGTAGCTAACCGAGGTTGGAGCCTCCTGTAGGTTGGTGCCTGCAAAAAAATGAAGGGAGTTGGAGCTTCCTTGCAAGTTGTAGCTTGCAGAATTGAGGTTGGAGCATCCTGTAGGTTGGTGCCTGCAGAAAAATAGTGGTGAAAGGTAGTTGGAGCTTTCCTTTGCATCACAACAATAATAAAATGTGGTTTTATCCCTTTATGGGTTTCCACTTATCTGTGTTGCCTGTGTACTGAGATGATTTACCAAATCTGCTTAATGTTTGTTGCTCTCATAATAAGTTTGATGTCACATTAATTTAATACTTGCTGCAACATATTAAGACCGTTCATGTACTAAGGTTTATTATAAAAGTAAGCTGTAAATAAGCTGATGAAAAATTCAAAAAGCTCATGTATGCGTTAAACTAATTCACCTCCCCCGCTCAGTTTAACTAAGAATTCAACAATTGGTATTAGAGCAGGTTCCTTTTATACTAGTTTAACCACTGAAAGGAGATCCTAAGCCTCCAAGATGGCTAGTCAAGAAGGAAGCTCAACTAATAAAGCCCCTTTCTTCACTGGCACTAATTATGCCTTCTGGAAAATCAGAATGAGAGCATACATAATGTTTCTAGGAATGAAGGTATGGGCTGCTATAGAATTTGGATATGCCCCAAAGGCAACTGACCCATTAAGAGAAGCTAAACAAGAATTCGTAGCAAATTCAAAGGCCATGAATGCAATCTTAAGTGGGCTTTGTGAGGCTGAATTTATCAAAATAATGAACAGTAAGACTGCTAAATATATGTGGGACACTCTAGAGAATACCCATGAGGGTGATAAAAAGGTAAAGAATGCAAAACTTCAAGTTTATAGAGCCCAGTTTGAAAATTTAAAAATGAATGATGATGAAGATGTTGGCAACTTCTTCTTAAGAGTTGCAGAAATTGTTAACAATATGAAAGCTCTTGAAGAAACCATACTAGAAAGCATAATTGTGCAAAAGATTCTAAGATCTCTTCCTTCTAGGTTTAATCCCAAGGTGTCTGCAATAGAAGAAACAGCTGATTGGGAAACCTTGACAATGAACCAGCTACTTGGAAATCTAACAGCATATGAAATGAGGCTCCCACAGAAGAAGCCAAGTACGAGGGAGGCAACCTTTAAAACAGAAAAGAAGAAAGAAGAAGAGGAAGACATATGATATTGCTCGGATAAAGAAGAAGCAAAATTTGTCAAGAAACTGGATAGAGGCTCAGGTAAATATAAAGGTAAACTTCCTTTAAAATGCTTTAACTGTGGAAGAGTTGGACACTATGCAGCTAAGTGTCCTCACAATAAAGTAAGGAATCAGGCCCAAGAATCAGAGAAAAATACATCAAAGAACTGGCAGAAAGGAAAGAAGTTTAGCAGAAAATCCTTCTATGCTCAACAATACAGCAGTACATCTAAAGATTCAGATGAACCCTCAAGTGAAGAAGGAACCTTTGAATTTTTATTGATGGCCATATAAGAACTTGAAGGACTTCTGCTAGAAGATGAAGAAGAAGAAGGTGAAGTCGACCTGGAGGGGGAGCTAAGAAGTGCTCTGGAGGAGATTGGCAGACTCAAACTGAAGTGCAGAAAAAAAAGGACATTCTCCTCAAGTATGTAAGAGAAGAAAAAAATCCAGAAGCCCTCATGCAGCTGAAGGTAGAGCTTGAAGAAGCCAAGAAGATAGAAGACATGTTACTTCAGCAAATCAAGGATAAAACTCAAGAACAAGAGAAGCTGGAAGAAGAAGTTGTATGTCTGAGGAAGAAATTAGAAAATGATAAGAGGAAAGTATCTACAAATTCCTCTCAAACAACAAGCTCTAGTAAGTTGAACGAAATTCTAGATGCTCAAAGATATCCTATGATAAAAACGGGAATAGGATATGAAGGAGAATCAAGTAAAAGCAAAGAAAAGGAAAATAGAGAGATTATTTTTGTAAAAGCAAAGAAGAATGATGAAGCAACTCAAACAATTCCTACAAAAGAAAAAAACATGTAATGAGGAAGACAGAGATCAGAAGAAACCTCTAGTAACAAAGAATGCAATAAATACTAAGATAACAGAAAAAGGATCATATGCCCCTGAGTATGTCAAATTTGGAAGTCATCAAAAAAAATTATTCCCTCCTATGAAGAATGCCACCTGTTATGTCTACCACAAGCTGGGACACATTGCTACATATTGTCATGCAAGGAGGAGTAATTAAAACCAGCAAAAGATGCAAAGAGTGAAGAGACTGTCTCAAACAAACAAATGGAGAAGACAACCTTACATCAGGTATGCAAATAGTTTCTATGGTTACTGTTTTTATTGTAAGGAATTTGGCCATAATATCATTGAGTGTAGAAAGTATGGACAAAGATTGATGTTCACCACCTCAAGGAGGTTGATGAATCAAAGAAATTTTGTTCATACTCACAATTCTGCAAAAATTATGATCAAATGCTGTGTATGCAATCAAGTTGGACATATGCCTTCCAAATGTCCTCTCAGAAGAAGTAGTTCATCACCTCACAAAAGATATCAAACAAAAGGGTGCTTCCAGTAGTTAAAGAAGGTGAATAAATGTGACTTGGCTCTAACTGCTCAAGACTTGAAAAGCCAGTGGTATTTGGACAGTGGCTGCTCAAAACACATGACTGGAGACAGAAGAAAGTTTATAACTCTTGATAAAAAGAAATCTAGTAATGTTACTTTTGGCAATGATAAATCAGGAAAAATAAAAGGAAAAGGCTCAGTCAGCCTAAACAATGGCAGAGGAAAGACCTAAGATGTATTATTTGTATATGGGCTAAAAGAAAATTTGCTAAGTGTCAGTCAAATGTGTGATAAAGGCTGTGAAGTTCTTTTTAGAGCACAAGATTGTGAAGTCAGATCAAGCACCACAGGTAAGACTCTACTCAAAGGAGTTCGAACAGAGAGTAATGTTTACATTGTGAAAGAGGAAGATGAAGCATGTCTTCTTAGCAAACTTGAGGAGTCATGGTTATGGCATAAAAGGTTGGGACATCTTAGCTTTGATCACATCATCAGACTAAGCAAGAAGAAAGCTGTCAGAGACATGCCAGAAATAAAAAGGCCTTCTAATACCATATGCAAATCATGTCAATTAGGAAAACAGACCCGCACATCCTTTAAGGCCAAAGATGAGTTATCAACAAGAAGACCACTACAGCTTGTGCACATGGACCTGTGTGGACCCGCAAGAACTAAAATACCAAGTGGAGAATCCTACTTCATGCTGATAATAGATGATTTCTCCAGAATGACATGGGTTGCATTTCTCAAGAATAAATTGGAAGCTCTGGAAAAATTCTAAATATTCAAAGCTTTAGCAGAAAATCAGACCGGATGCAAGCTGAAATGCATCAGATCAGACAGAGGAGGTGAATTCATAGATTATGACTTTGTAGACCTATGCAATGAACATGTCATAAAGCAACAATTTACTATTGCAGGGACACCTCAGCAGAATGGAGTAGCAGAGAGACAAAACAGATCTGTACAACAAATTGCCAGAGCCATGATGCAAGAGAGTAATATTCCTCAAACCTTCTGGGAAGAAGCAGTACACAAAGCCATGCATATTCTAAACAAAGCCCATTTAAGGCCAAGCAGTGACAAGACTCCCTATGAACTATGGCATGGTAAACTAGCTTCAATCAAGCACTTTAGAATCTTTGGAAGCAAATGTTATATATAGAATAATGGTGAAAATCTTGGGAAATTTGATGCAAGAGCAGATGAAGGGATATTTCTAGGATATGCATCCAAAAGTAAAGGGTACAGGTGCTATAACAAGACTCTTCGAAAAATAGTAGAAAGCATTGACGTGAGATTTGATGAAGAACTTCCAAACCACACAAGAGATACATACTGCAGTAGTCCATCAGAGAACCATGAATAAGAAAACCAAGATGATGAGGAAACAAGAAAGACAACAGAAGATGCAGAGCTGAGTTCTAAAGCTCCCTCAAGATATACTGAGAAGAACCATCCTGAAGATTAGATCATTGGAGACAAGAGAGTAGGGGTCCAAACTAGAAGGCAGCTAACATAACAGACATAAGAGGTATACATAGCCATGTTATCACAAATAGAACCAAAGGAATTTGAAGAAGCCAGCAAGGACAAGTCTTGGGTGAATGCTATGAATGAAGAATTGGACAAAATTGAGAAGAACAACACCTGGGAACTAGTTCCTAGACCCACTGAGAAAAATGTCATAGGCTCAAAATGGGTATTCAAAAATAAAATGAATGAGGAAGGACAGGTAATCAGGAATAAAGCCAGACTTGTCTGCAAAGGATATTCACAACTCGAAGGACTTGATTATGATGAAACATTTTCCCCTATAGCTAGAATGGAAGCCATCAGAATGTTTCTGGCCTTTTCATGCCACCAAGACTTCAAGGTATATCAAATGGATGTAAAATCTTCTTTTCTGAATGGAGATCTAGAAGAAGAAGTCTACATGGAACAACCAGAAGGTTTCTCTTTAACAGACAAAGAAGACTATGTGTGCAGATTGAAGAAGGCTCTATATGGACTGAAACAGGATCCTCGTGCTTGGTACTCAAGACTGGATAAATATTTGCAAAAACAAGGCTTTAAGAGAGGTGGAGTAGACAATAATCTATACATAAAAGCCCATGAAAATGAACTCTTGATTGTTGTAGTATATGTTGCTGACATTATGTTTGGAAGCAACAGAGATGAACTAGCAAAAGGGTTTGCTGAAGAGATGAGGTCAGAGTTTGAGATGTCCATGATTGGAGAGCTCAGTTTCTACTTAGGACTTCAAATTTAGCAAAAGAACACAGGTACATTCATCTCACAGGAAAAATACTTAAAATAAATGTTGAAAAAGTTTAAAATGGAGGACTGCAAACCTGTGTCAACTCCCATGATCACGGGATGCAAGCTGTGTGCTAATGATGGATCTGCTGATATAGATCAAAAACTCTACAGATCCATGATAGGAAGTCTGTTGTATCTGACTGCATCAAGACCAGACATCATGCTAGCAGTAGGACTAGTGGCTAGATATCAAGCAGCACCTAAACAAAACCATCTTCTGGCCGTAAAAAGAATATTCAGATATCTACAAGGAACAACACAATATGGACTTTGGTATCCTAAAGGCAAAAGCTTCACTTTGACAGCATACACAGATGCAGATTGGGCCAGCTGTGTGGATGACAGGAAAAGTACAAGTGGAGGTGCATTCTATCTAGGAGAAAGTCTGGTGGCATGGTTAAGCAAGAAACAAACATCTATCTCTCTATCTATAGCAGAAGCAGAATATATAGCAGCAGCAGCATGTTTTACACAAGTCATGTGGATGAAGCAAACCCTCCAAGACATGAAGGTAAGCATTGATGAACCTATCTCAATCAAATGTGATAATACAAGTGCTATAAGTATATCAAAAAATCTTGTGCTTCATTCAAAAACTAAACATATCCCAATCAAGTATCATTTTCTCTGAGAACAAGTGGCTCAGAAGGTAGTAAAGCTGGAATATGTACCAACAAAAGAACAGACAACTGATATATTTACCAAACCTCTTGCTAGAGAACCATTTGAATATTTGAGAGATAGACTAGGGGTAGTATCTGTAGATGCTACTCTCTGATATAAAGAGAAAGAAAAGTTTCAGGGGGAGAACAGAAATGGAAATATCATTCCAGGGGGAGATCAGCCAACAAGGGAAGCATGAAACAGGTCCTCAGGATCAAAGGACTATGGAAAGAATACATCCAGCATAAAAGAGTCAATGAAAAGCCTAAAGGGTCAGTATTTTAGATTTAATCCAAAGTTTGGAGCAGCAGGGTACAAAGTCAGAAGATCTCAGAGAGAGGAAATGCAAGAAATGTTGAAAAAGGATAAAAATAAAGGATCAAAGGATATAATCTACACTAATAAATGTGCAACCCCTTGTCATTGATGTTAAAGGGGGAGGAAGAGCAAGCAATAGGAGAAAGGATCCTAAAAGGAAAATAGAGAAAGTGTATTGCCATCAATGCCAAAGGGGGAGACTGTTGGAAATGTTGTCATTAATGGCAAAGGAGTTGGCAAAGAGGCAGCAGAGAAAGCAGCAGACAAGGAAAAGAGGCAGGCTAGGAAGTTAATGAAACAAATTCTATATGAAAGAGCTTTGATTTCAATAAGAACTTGTATGAGAACCAGTAATGTTTAAAATCTGTAATAAGGGTCTCCGTGTGATGTTGATAATTCCCTTCACATATTTAAGAGAAGTTGAATAATGATTCCCCTTTTGAAGTATGTGGATTTGGGCACAACGATGTAACTTCGCTCTATTCAAAGAGAAAGATTGGAAACTATTAATCCAGTGAAATCGAGGACAGTCTTGCGAATTAAATTCTGTGTGTGTGTGTATATATATATATATATTCTTGACAATTAAATTCCTGCGGCAATGAGAAAATACCTTGAATCTCCTTAACAGCTGCCTGTCTATTTAATGATGAAAGCGTATGGAGAATGTGTGTTAAGACCTGTGTTGAGGGTAAAAGACCATTGGTCGAATTAGGTGCCTACTGCATGATGAAGAGTATTTCTGTTGAATGCCTATATATAGAATACATTGTAAATGAGGGTCCTGCATGCATTGTTGAAATTATGAAATGCCGAGGTTGGTTACCATGAACCCAACCCTGTGGGGGTCGTTTTAATTGGTCATTTGACATGGCCTGTATCAATGTTTCCGAATAGCTACAACCTGGAATTTGACAATTACTCTAAGAGAAACGTAGCGATGACGAAACAAAGGGATGGAACCTTGATAAAGAAGAGCAGAATTCATAAATAATAAAGGCGGACGAAACACTGAGGGAGAAAGCAGCAGAACCACGAAGGAGTGAACAGTAAAGGCGGATTTCCGGTTTTCATCGCACCTCCTTCATCGGGCAAGAAATAATTAGAAAATCAGCGTAATTCCATACGCTGGGCAACACGTGTCCCTGAGCGATTTTGGAAAACCACCCCTCATCACGAGTTAAAGTCCATGCAGTTAACTCGCGCGATATCCATTCGATCAATAGTGGAGGTGCTACGCCTTACGGATCGTTGGATCCCCTCGAGATTTAACCAAGGTACGTGGTTGGCGAGACCCGGAAGGGTTGTATATGTTGTCACTGTAGTTAATTCTGAAGGCACAATTTTTATGAAGTTTAATGTTTAAGGGGAGACTCTAAATACATCGTAAGCCACTGGGATATATGGTGACATGTTCAAATGGGTCACAAAGGGTGCGTGCTACAATCATACGTGAAGAGAATTTGAATGTATGACACGATATTTAACCATATTTATATGTGCATTCTCGAGACTTATACCATGGGGTTAATCATAAGTTGAGGGACGATTCGAATATGCATGAGTGGAATGCATGCATAAGAATGGCCTGGAGCTGATTATATGTTCAATGCGTATACACATATTGATTGTTGCTGCCTAACTAAGGTTGCGAGTTAATAGAGGTATGTTTGGTGGCTTTCCATATTAACCGCTTATTTAAATTCATAAAATTTAAATGATGGACATGTGTGAGGGTTAACCATATCGTGATACTTTAACATTGAACAGAGGCCGTGACCATAGATTGATATAGCATCGTATGTGAGTTGGATGACATTGTTTTGGATGTATGTAAGGGTTCTATGTGGCATGGTTGTTTTATTGCATAGGCCTGGGGGCTTTTACAATCTTTGAAGGAGGTTCCTGTAGTTAGAATAATTGCCAAGTTTAAACGGGACTGAGTACAAAAGTGTAGGCAGGTGGTTATATATGCAAGAGGATTTGATTAACATCTCAAATCTAAGATTTGAGATGTTAAATATTTCAGATTTAGTTGTTTAATTTCCAGTTCAGTAAACAGAGTATCAAAACTGCCCAGATCAGAGAATGTAAGCAGGCATCCCGAGAACAAAGATTGGTAATGAACAGACATCGCTCAGATTCATATGTATTTGAGCATAAAACCTGAAAAGAATTTATATATGTAGCTGGTGCACACAAGTACAGTGAACAGTTGAATAGACACAGAGGTGAACCAAAATATACAGAACAGTCACTCAACAACAGCAGAAAAGACAAATCCAGTAAAGCCAAAATCCAGAAAAGGAGCTGAGTGGAATTGAAATGTGTAACTGAAAATGTGAAAGTAAATGTTGAAATTAATTTATTTACATTGTTGTGATGCAAAGGCAAGTATCCAAAGGAAAAAGAAAAATCCCATTGTAACATTGAAATTTGTACATATTGTTATATTTTTAATGAGTTGGACAAAGAAATGAGAAGGCAGAAGTCAAAAAGTCATGGCTGTTCACTCCAATTTCCTTGTGAAATACAAACAGTCATGTGATGAAATCTATATATAATATCAACTTGATATGCATAGAGAGGTTAGAGAGAATAAGAATAGAGAATGAAAAGTATAGAAGATTGAGGCAGAGAAGATAAGGAAGAAAGGAGCAGAAAGAGATGCTACCGAATAGAGCTGATATCTGAGGTAAATCAACAAACATTTCTTTTGATAAATTGAGGAAGTTGGAGCTTCCCTATCAATTTGAAGCTTGATAGCTGTCAGTTGGAGCCTCCTGTAGGTTGGTGCCTGCAGAAAATTGAAGGGAGTTGGAGCTTCCTTGCAAGTTGTAGCTTGCAGAATTGAGGTTGGAGACTCCTGTAGGTTGGTGCTTGCAGAAAAACAGTGGTGAAAGGGAGTTGGAGCTTGCCTTTGCATCACAACAATAATAAAATGTGGGTTTCTCCCTTTATGGGTTTCCACTTATATCTTCTGTCTCTATCTGTGTTGCCTGTGTACTAAGATGATTTACTAAATCTGCTTAATGTTTACTGCTCTCATAATAAGTTTGATGTCACATTAATTTAATACTTGCTGCAACATATTAAGACCGTTCATGTACTAAGGTTTATTATAAAAGTAAGCTGTAAATAAGCTGATGAAAAATTCATAAAGCTCATGTATGTGTTGAACTGATTCACCACCCCCCCCCCTCTCAGTTTAACTAAGAATTCAACACCTCTTCCTCATCATTTTCTCTCTCACTATTTTGTTCATGATCAACACTTCTTTCTTCAAGGACTTCATTATGTTTTCCCTCACTATTTTTATCATCTTCTCTCTCACTGTTTTTATCATCTCCCTTATCTTCATTATTTTCTTGACCATAACTCTTTCCCTCATCTTCATCATCCTCACTCTCTCCCCTATCTTCACCACATTTTCCCTCATCTTCATCACCTTCTCTCACTCTGTTTTCCTCATCTTTATCACCTACTTCATCACTCTTTGGTTCATCTTGATCATCACTATTTTCTTCATGATCAAGGTCATCACTGCTTTATTCTTAGCCATTTCCTTCTTCATCTAAATCTTCTCCCTTACTTCTCTTCTCATGATCATCACTACTTTCTTCATGATCATCAGTGATCTCATCATGATCATCTATGATTTCTTCATGATCATTAGTGCTCTTATCATGATCATTTCTTCTTTCTTCATGATCATCAGTGCTCTCATCATGATCATTTCTGCTTTCTTCGTGATCATCTTTCTTAGGGGAAGGTGTATGAAGAAGGTTTGTTTGGGAAGGTGATTCATGTGAAGAATATGAACCAAGGTTAGTGGAGGGCGATGGAGGGATATGAAAAGGATTATGAGAAGATGATGGAAAAATTTTCAGAGGGATGGAGGGTGAAGTTGTGAAATCATCATGGGTGATAAAGACCTCCCAAGGAATGCCTTGTTGTTCTAATTGGTATGAGACAATTACCTTGATAAGAGAATGATGAAACAGGCTTGACATTTGCTGGGCTGGAGGCCTCTTTTTCATGATGGAGGACATTTTTTCAATGCTTTTGCAGAGGTAGTAGGGAAGTGTAGTAGCTAAGTCCTGGTGAAATTCATGAGGAGTCTAATATGATAGGAATAGACTCTAGAGAACCTACCCTCATAGGTAAAGTATTTCATAATAATCTTCATAAGGAGGGCATATCTATCCAATAGATGAGAAAAAGGAAAAAAATGGCTTTGCATTCAGCTTGAAAACTAGGTTTTAAGAATGGATGATAATGGGTCAAGTCAAGATGTTTCTATTTAAACCACCTTTCTCCTATGCTAGGTATTCCAGTGGCTTTAGAGATAGCGCTGGGGGTCAACTCAAACCTCACCCCTGCTAGATGTACTTTATTCCTATGAAGCCTTAGGGAAAATAACTTGGTAAAATGAGGGTGACTTTTGATTTCTTGCACTTTGTTATAGAACTCATAACACCCTAACTCTTGGAAACAAGAAGAAATAGAAGGGGAGGCTGCCAGTTCTGTAGTGCTTATGGGTTCAAACCTATTGGGCATTCCTCCTTTCTTCTGTTGTTTTCTTGGACTTGTCTCTTCATTTAGGTTAACCCTCTCCTCTTCAAACATGGTGTTTTCTTCACTCCTCCCTCAAACTCTTTAAACATAAAAAAAGTTTTCTTTGTGAAATAATGAGGAAAATGTTTTAAGGGGATATTGAGCTTCCAAGCAAGGTTAGGAGATTTATCAAAGAGTAGGTTAAAATTTCCTTTCAAGTTTTCTTCAAGCTTTCTTTGAGACAAATTTGAAATTTACTTGGCGCCCTTATCCCTTAGAGAATCATGAAGAGGTGATAATTAGGGAAAATACCTCTTAAAAGTGTCTTCCACATCAAAAAAAAAGATTTGCTGAGCTTCCCAGGCAGTTTTGGCACTTCTGCAGGCTTTCTGGGAAGTTGCTGCGTTTTTACGCCAGGAACATAGCACCTCGGTCAGGCCTGAATGCAAACACATTTAGCGCTGCATGCCCGTTGCAGGAGCATAGCGTCAGTCGATGGAAGAAGTTGCGAACGCGCAGCACCAGGCGGGCACAGTGACACGCAGCGTCGTGTGATGTGGGTAGTGGCGAATGCGCAGCATCAGGCGGGCACAACTGCACGAGAGTCGGCGTCGGTTAGGTGGCCACTCCTACACACCATGCGAGTTTGAAAGGGCGCAACTCCTAATTACAGGTGTGCAACGTCTAGAAGGTTCTTTCAAAGGCAGAAGCTACAGGCACGCAACGTCCACTTACAGGCGCGCGACATCCAGAAATTTTTGCCCGAGGATGCCTTCGGAAGCCGGAAATTTGCTCTCTGTTTTGAAAAATGTGGAATGGAGGGAAAAAGGAGTTGTTATAGTATTTATAGCATCCTTTTAAAATAATTAAACTTTAAAACCCTATTTTCTAAAGTCAAATTTGCACTTTTCCTTTTTTGCATTCTTTCACCCTTTTTGATGCTTCTAACTGTTCCTTTACTATTTTGTTTTAACCACTGTCTCCTTTAGCACTTGGGCATTTATTTAGGCTCATGATGGCTTATGCTTGTTATGTGCAAGGTGAATTTAAAAAATATTTTTTCCTTCCATATATTCTTTGAAATGATTGTTCTTTTGTAAGAATTTATCTATCAAACTTGAGTTTTGATTCTTCAGTGCAATGGCACCCAGTGCCTCAAAATCTAATTCTCTAACCTTTTGGACTTCAAATCTCATATTTTGATCCAGTGAATTTTGTGCTCTTTTACCCAACCAAGCTGCCCTCCAAGTCTTCAAAAATAAAAATTCATTTGAACTCACTTCTTATGCCCAAAAATTCTGTAATGCTTATTTGGAGGGTTGAGGAGTCTTTTAGCTTTTGTAGCCCAACTAATTTTCCACTGTTTGGTCAAACCAGGCATGTTTTTTCATTTTTAACATAAACACACTTATTTCTGTCTTCATGAGTGTGATTTTCTTTCTTGATACTGGTCTTAGTATTTTATTTCACCTCATGGCACACCTGATAGCTTTTTGTCTTTTTGCAGGAGTGTGGCAAAGGGCAGCTATCCCTCTACCAGTTTCATGCTTGAAGCCAAAAACCTTTACAATGATCATTTTGCTGAAATGAGCCATGTTGCTTATATGTCACTGAAATTTTGAGGTTTGCACAGACCTTTGTATGCGCAATAATTTATTTATTTTTATGAGATCAAGACCTTTGCTGTAGCTTTTCATGAACTGCAAATGACTTTTTGAACTTTCTTAGGTGTTCTTATACCATTTATATAATGAGCTCTTGATTTTCCCTGTAGCCTCCGGCTCATTGTACCTTTTTATAAACTACCAATGACTTCATGAACTCTCTTAGGAGTCCTTCTTTGGCTCTGTTTTGCTTTAGACTGATCTTCAAGTCATTTCTGCAGAAATGCTCGGATATGATAGTCCATTCTTTGCATATTTACTATTAGATCAAGAGGGCACCTTTACAGGTTGTTGGAGCTCTTCAAATGATGATAAGAATCAGTTTTGTGCTCTCTTGAGTTCACCTTTGACTTCCTGTGAAATGATAGTGTATGAGAATTATGGTGGTACATGACCTAGGAAAACCTAATTGACTTATTTGCAAGGTCTTAGAATGGGATTTTGACTGAAAATTTGAATCAAGGTTTTGAAGGAAGATCCAGGGTTTGGAAATTTTACCTATGTACCACTATCTTAGACAGCTATGTATCTTTGTTTTTCTTTGAAGGCTCCCTAGGAAAAATTTTGACACCAACAACGCTTGAGGCATTTGGTGAGTAGGAGAGAAAACTTGGTATAACTTGGCAAAACAAATTGTGAAATAAGAGGTCTTATTTATCAGAGGTAGAGTGCTATAAACAGAAGTAGAAATAATGGATATGGTAAGGGACATTAATCCAGGATGGGGTCTTATCAGGATGATAAATTGGCCATAGCAGACAAGAGAGGAGGGATAGTGGAAAATTTGTCTTTGATGAGACTACTAGAAGACACAATGATTCTTGAATTTTGATTCTAGATATATGAGATGAAGCATTTGGTCATCTAAAACAGGTGAAAATTACTGACGACTAACATTTCCAAAACCATACCTAGTTGATGCAAGAATGGACCCAACGGGACCTCATCGATCTAGATGTCTTTTGGACCTCCCCTCATTACCGAGAGGGGTTCCAAGTCTTTCACCATTTATGCGTCAAAGACGGAACACTGCCACCCTTATTGGTTCATCCTTTATTGGGGCATCATTGGTTGGGAACCCTCATCGGTCACCCAACGCCACACCGGTGAACACCCCCATAGTGTCACGGCATACCACTCCTCCCATAATCCCTAGGGGACAGAGGAGTGCTACCCTTTTGGGAAGCTAGGTGAACTCACAGCAGGGTACGTCACAAAAAAACCCTATACCTAACCAGAACTCTGTGTTTTCATAGGGTGCAATGGCTACCAACACGCAATCACCTTTCTTAGCTTCGTTAAATTTACCAGATTTAACCAAGTTAACAAATGACCCCATTGCACACAACCCTAGATGGCCACCCATTCCCACGAAGCTCCCTTCAGACATTCCAAAGTTTGAAGGGAAGCAAGCGGAAGACCCCATAAATCATGTCATGACTTTCCACCTATGGTGTTCGTTGAACAACATCATTGACGATACTATTTGACTGCGACTATTTCAATGCACCCTAAATGGAATAGTCGTGAAATGGTATGTGGAGAAACCATCTGCTACACATGGAACCTTTAGCACCATCGCTACTACATTCCTAACCTATTTTTAGTTACCCATCCACCACGATTCTGGAATGGAATTATTGACCCACTTTAGGCAGACACTCACTATCCATATCTCGGACCATCTCCATGAATGGTGGCGGTGCCAAACTCGACGATTGAGTTTTGTTAGACCTGTTCCTGAAAAATCTCATCATGGATATTTCAAAGGATATGGCAACTCAAGACCCCATATCTAAAGAGGACGCCATCAACAAGGCCCAACAACTTGAGCTAATCTATATGAAGTCAAGATATATTTACAATATCCTGCCTAACGCCCCGCACCTGCAAACTTACAAAGAATTTCCAGGTGCGTCGAACTCCGCAGATGGTTTGATTGGGTCATTGACCCAAAATTACCTAAGCAACAACTTTCAACACCCTGGTTACACGTATGATTCTAACAAAAACATACTACAACCCGGCTACTAGAGTCATCATGTACCTTCACAAAACATGACCAATAGGGTGTCATCATACCACCATCAGCAAGGAGGTCCATATTCTCTGGCTTAGGGGACCTAGTACACAGCTAGACATGCTGACGGAAGAGCTTCCCCCTAGCAGCCATTTGCAAACCAGGGACAAGGGAACTTGGTTGCCTCACTCTCTTGAGTTGTCGAACTTTCTACCCAGGGAATTTGCAGGTGAATAGAATTTTGCAGACGGTTTAATTTGGTATTTGACCAAAGGTCACCTAAGCTTTAGTAATCAGTACCTAGGAGAATATGGGAGTTACCATGTGTGAAGAATACTGCAGATGGTTTGATATGGGTCTTTGGCCTAAGATCACCTAGGCAACAATAGTTCCCATGATACTTAGGGAGTTACCACGTAGGTCGAATACTATAAACGGTTTGATCGGGTATTTTTCCCAAGATCACCTAGGCAGCAGTAGTACGATGTGTGTCTATATTTTAGATGGTTTGTTCGTGTATTTTTCCCAAGATCACCTAGGAAGCAGTAGTACCATGCTAATCAATAATGCAGACGGTTTGATCAGGTATTTTTCCCAAGATAACCTAGGCAGCAGTACATCAATAGTATCATGCGTGTCTATACCGCAAATGTTTTGATCGGGTCTTTTTCCCAAAATCAACTAGGCAATATTAGTGCCATGCGCGTTGATATTATAGATGGTTTGATTGGGTATTTGGCCCAAGGAAAGCTAGGAAACAATAATCAGTACCTTGGATACTCATTCGATTTTACTCAGAACGTTTCACAACTTGGCTATCATGAAAGTCACATAAGCACTCATATACCAACTAGGGACAAGGGAACCAATATCCCCCATTCCTTGCACAGAATGGACCACCAACACAATGTAATGCATCTGTAAATCTAGTACAACCCTTCCCAGGCTCATCAGCAACCATACAACCAGGATAATTATGGAAATCATCCAAATGCTACAAAAAGAAGTCGAGGAACAAGCGAAATGGAGATCCTGGATAGGGGTTAGTAACTAGCGACACCCCTCGTGATCTTAGTCTGGGGGAAACCTCAACCGAAATCAAAACTAGGAGCCAAGTAACAACTCCCAAGGGAAAACTGGAGCTCAGAGTATCTAATCATGAAACCCAAAGAAAAACAGTGATTAGGACCTCATAACGCCCAAAGGAGGTGCCACACATTCACACCTCCGAAAAAATAAATTTTCAGTGAACGGCAGGTATGCCCTCTCTCACCTTCTTTTCATTTAGCACACGTCTTTCAATAATATTTGAATGAAGAAGATTATTTAAATTGGGGTATTTTGTTGCAGGTATTATGCAAACCATCCATCGCTCCATCCACTGAAAGTACCAGAGTAGGTATCATTCTACCCTTAGCATGATAGAGTCCCAGAAAAAATCTGCATATCCTGACATCGTTTCTCCACAAGAAATTAACCATAGGTTCCAAGCACCCCACCATGTTTATCATCACCCCACCTTTCACATGATAAACATCCTTATTGGTCAATAGAGCCTCCCCTCCATGGCGTCCATCACTCAAGTAGACCATATATCACAAAAATCATGATGCCATGGCCATACTAGTTTAGTCTGGGAAGCACCTCATGCCCATTCAACCACCATGCATCAGGTCAAGTTTTACCATATTGAAATAAAACCCCTTTCCCGGATTACCATCTTTTTCAAGTAGATTGAAAGCACACCACCATGCCTCATATTTTTCCTACCATACCTCCATCAGTATATCCCATTTGTGACATTTTCCATTCGCTTCATCATCCCCACACATGAGACCAACCAATGGGGCCCCCACCCTTAGAAAAAAACCTTCCTCACATCATCAGTGAGAGAAAACTTTCATGTTTTGGGGCACCCATCTCTGTGTTTTGTACAAACCAAACCCTATTATTTCATTCTTCTGGTAAGTGTACAAAGACCGCAAACGGTGCACTATGTCCCCCAATCACCCATCAATTTTTCTCCCATGATAGCAGTCCTTGGTCACCCTTGGTAGGAGTATCACACCCTTCACATATAAGCCACCATGACATTCATAACCAATATATACCCACCCTGTACATCCTACTGAATCCGCGGATTTCCCCATCAAAAATAGTTATTGTTAAAAAGAATTTTGTCACTGTCCCTGCAATCCCCATCTTGCACATTGGAGGGTCGTTTCCATGACAAATAAGAAGTATCATGCCTTGCAAATACCATCATTGCATCCATTTACATGAGAGAAATAGTATTTCTATTGACAATTCCCTGAGCAAAGCTTCAGAAACCCCTATTTTTGCCTTCGCGTGAGTAGCTATAATATTCCAAATTGTGAACAGCTACACTATTGGGAATAATCTGAATTATTACCAATGTGGAGCTTCAGCAAATCATGAGCTTGTAAATGTAGAGCAACTCAATATATGTAAAATAACAGCAACCTAGAAGATGAAAGAACCTCAGCAACAAGATGGCCTATATTCTCTTTCCCCAGTGGGGAAATGCAGCAATATAGGGCATAAAATAGCTGTCTTCAGAAAATAACACTATATAAGTGAGGAATGGGAATTGGATCCCTTAGAAGACATTATATAAAACTCACATGCAGAATTAGAGGTGAAACAAATCACTCTAGCTCATATAAACAGATCTACCCAAATCTATGCAGCTCAAATAAGCCCAAAAACCTCAACCTAGCTCATGCAGCAATTACTAAAGCAAGGACTGCATTATTCTCACAAGGATTTATGCAGAAAATAATGGTAAAAGACTGATATGGAGCTTATATTAATCATAAAGAAAAGAAATGGAGGTTTAACCCCTTATACAAGAGAAACAAGACTCCCGGCAAAGGTTTCCGGCAAAATGTATGAATAACAAGTAGCACTGCAGAAAATAATGCAGTTACTGTATATCTGTATTATAAATGGCTGAATATGACATGATATAACAGAATAATACAAGAAAATGGCCCTAGGCATCTTATTAGCACTCCCGGAGGGAAATAAGCACCTCCTCCTCAAAGACTAGCATAAAATCAAAGGGTGCAACTATGATGCTGCTGCCCCTACATAAAAGATGCAGTTTTCTGAAGGAGACTGTGTTGTGGATGAATGTGGATGAATGGCCCCAAGCCAAATGCTAAGACGAAGCTTAAGTCCTTCTCTCTTGATCCCTTCAGCAAGCTGATCCAAAGAGAGGATGGAATTCTCGCACGGGAATTCTTTACACTAAGCAGTGCAGCAACTCCGGCTAAACAACTGAAGCATGCAAGTGGTCACAAGACCAAAATAGCTCAATGCATGAATTAATTCCCTTTGATGCTATGCCTTAATTTTTTCTTTGGTGAGCCTCCTCACCCCGGACCCCACACAATGTTGAGGTGACTTCCTCATGAAGCTTCCTCTTTCAAAACTGCGTTGTCCTAGCTAGTTTCCCTCCTCTTTGTAACAACGTTGTTGACTTGGTCAATTGGAACTTATCCACCTGCAATGCCTCTTTTCACACTAAGGGATATTCAATCCGGTTCTCATTTGTGTGTCTAGGCTGATCCTTATTCACATTGAGCTAGTTTCTTTGAGTGATTTATTCATCCTCAAGAATGCATGTTGACTTAGTCAAACTTGACTATGTCCCCATCTAATTTTTCCTTGTTCACACTTGGAAGTTTAAAACCAACTTCTAAGGTGATCTCCTTCCTTAATAAGGTGGAATTTATTCATAATATTATTGTTCATGGACCTCCTTACCCATTTATTCCTTTCTTAGGTGATAGTAGCAATATATAATATTCCAAATTGCTGGGTACAAATTTTGGAATATTACAGTCCTCCTTTCCCAAATGTTGCTTTTCCTTAAGCAACTGCAAGGATAAGACTGAAGAGCATCCTCTTCTCCCTTGTAGCAACCTCATAAGATGAAAACCTCTAAAGGTCAAGGTGCTGCATCATCATCATATCTTCAAGTTGCCCCTCCCAAGTGTGTAAGATATCTAAATAGTTGACATTATGTGACAGTAGAACATCCAGGGAAGCAACAATGGGCTGTTTGAAGGTCCTCTTAGAGCATGAGGGCTGATATAGATTGGGACTAATCATCCCCATTTGAATCTTTCCTCCCCAAGCTATCAACCAAACAAAATGAGTCACCTTCCAAAATTGTAACTCATGCAAATCATCCTCCACCTGAAGCTCCGACAAAGTAGGTGGGCTGAAATTCTGGACATGGTAGACATATTAGCCTACCCCATGCTGTCTTCCTCTCCACTTAAGATAATTATAGAGGATTTTATGATCTTGGGCTGCAATTATGTTGCCCTCCAATGGCAAAAAGGAAACTAGACCTCCCAAGGTCCCTCTCCCCACACTGTGCATCAAGCTGGCCCAAACCATCTCATACATGATGGAAAAGAAATTACCACCATATGGCATCCCATCCATCTCATGGCCCTCCTCATTAAGAAACAAGGATGTTGTTGTAGAGGCCATGTCCCTTCCCCCGCTCCCCTTAGAGCATGCAATGCAGAAAGTGTGGGGATGCTCCTCCCCCAAGAACACATTCACTCCATGTGTCCCTCCTCTCATCATGCTCCTCATATAGGTAAGAATAATATTAGGAAGTAGGATCATGATCAGCATCATAATGAGAGAAATACTAAAGGCTTCATATGGTGCTGGAAGGTGCCAACAGTCTCCCAAATGGTCACAGTGTATTTTTCTCCACTGCAGCTTCAGAAAATGGTATGGAAAGTTGTCCCTTGACAAATGGATTGTTGTATAAATCGTCACACCCACTAGTAAATAGTATATGGCTGGATATGTCAATTGAGCACATAAGAAGTATGTTAGTATGAATCCTTTGTCTATGTGTACGAAAAAAGACCACTTTAGCTACGCATAACTAATAGCCCTAACATCAAAAGTGGCTTCCAATATCTTCAGATCTGCAGTTAGTTGATCAAGACAAGAGCTGCAAAAAACCAGGTTGACATTAAGCAGTAAAAAGAAGGGTTTGCTCCATATATCCAATAGACAAGACAAGAAAATTTTTTGAAAGAATTTTTGTATTAAGGGAACTTGGGAGGAAAACAAGAAGATGTTTCCAATTCTCCTCAATGGGATGGGTTCTTGGAAGTCCTCAGCACTTCAGATCTAGCATTTCTCTCTCTTGTTGGTGTAGAAAACCCAGACAAAGATAGAACTCAAAGGGAGCTCACACAGCAAATAATGGAAAATATGACAATGACAATGGCTCAAAGTCAGACCAAGAGTTTATATCCAGAGTGATCTAATAGGCAACAAAAGGTGAAGAATGGTAGGAAAAACCCTCCTATTTATAACAAAATATTGGGTCATTCTAGATCTTGGTGCATGATTAAAATAATGTTAACCAAATCTAGATCCACCTTTTATGGAATATTTTATTATATTTGTTGGAGGAAAAAAGTATTTGACTTGGGTCAAATCCCTTTATTTGTCAATAATAAATAAATAAATGATTTATTTATCTTTTTAAGGAAGTGGTTGAAGGATAATCAAATAAATAATGATTTATTTAATTATTTGTGAATGATTTGGTCATATTTAACAAGGAATATTATCTAAATAAGATTTAAATAATTATTCCTAGAAAATAATAAGATAAATAAAGGTTTATCTAATTAATTTATTTGTTTTGGGTTAAACATGACTAGGAATAATAATTAAATTATGGTTTAATTAATTATTCCATGAGGAAAATTAAACAAAATAGGTTTGTTTAATATTTCCTTTTGGGGTTTTCTGTTTAGACCATAAACAACCTAATAAATGTGGTTTATTAAGTTATTTTACATAGTGAAAGCAATTTTACTTAGGGTAAAATTGGTCTTACATGGTGTACTTGGGTCCATCTAATGATAATAGGTTAGATGACCAAAAAATGGTGTAACAAAGTAACCATATACTTTCCCCAGATCATACAGTAGATGGTTGTCTCCATCATGATAGTTGGCCAAAAATAGACCATGGAGCCTAAAGAGAAATCTGCCCCTTTGGAGAGCAATGCACTAGAAGGAAATGGTAAGAGTATACAAATATTGTGTTGAACAATAAATAAGTGAAAAAATAGAATTCTCACCATGTGATGGAAGCAATATGGTGACGAGATCCATAGATGAATCCTCCAAGTGGTATGGCATACCAATCTGAAGAGAAATTAATCACATGCTCCATGAAAATCCTCCTTCTTATGCTTGCACATCCAAGTCAAGGAGAAAATACCATAGTAACCAATGAGTCCATCCACCACTCTATCAATCTTACCTCCTCTATGCCCACCAAGGTATCAAATATGAAGTGATCCTGGGAACACTCCATCAACAAGCTCATGCTCCAAAGTGACAGCGCTACTGGCCTATGCAAATAGGCTCCTGCCAACTCATAAATCCCTTCTCTAACATGTCCAATGTCAAATAATTTTTTCATAATGTTGCTATTTCCTCCCATTGCAACATCATGAAAAATGTGAGAGCAACTCTGCCCTTGCTCTCTCTCAATGCTCCAAAGCAACAAATGACTATGCTGCCTCATCATACCTCCATCATACAACTTATGCAGTGAAAACAAAATGACCATACCATCATATGCATCCAAACTCCTTGCTACCCCATGATGTAAGTACTCTGCCAAGTATTCTCCTCCCTCATACCCTTGGAAAAAGGATATGCCTCATGATGGCCAAACTCTCTCAAGAGTAGCCAACGCAATTTTTCCTCTTGCTTCCTGGTATCATAGAGTTGCAAGTAACTCTCCAGCTTCTTGCTCTCTATCCACATCCACTCATCCACCGGTGGATGCCTCCTACCATCCTCCACCTTGGTACTCCTCCGAAGGAGATTACCAGCCTCCCATATCAGATTTTTCTCTTTGCATTCCATGGGATGTTGAAATGCAAGTTCTTGGAGACCTCCTAGGGAAGATCTCTCACCGATGATCATTTTGAATCCATAGGGATCCAAAGGGGCTGAAGGTAAAGCCTCCTTGCTGCTGCCTCTTGACAGCACTGTAACCCTCCTCCAGGGTGTTTTATCTATCTCATGCATCAGTTCCCGGATGAAAATTTGATCCTGCATGAATTTGTTTGTAGCAAGGTTCACCCCATCATCCGAGTTCATGACTCCCTCCAAAAGATCACACTCCAACCTCAAGGGTTGTGTGCAACTCATCAGTGATACATGAGGTTGATGGTTCAATTCTCCCTTGAACCCTTCAAACTTGCACAGTGCAGTGCAATCCTGCTGCTCTATCTCAGCAGTAATGTTGGATCCTGGGCCAAATGAAGACATATTTCCACCATTTTTAGAAAGATTTGCTGTAGTAAGTAAAAGTGGAAATCTTCCCATACCTTGGCGATATGTAGGAACCTCTTGTAGAGCTGCAAAGGCTCCTCCCTCCAATGTAATGGCTGCCCTAGCTGCTGATGTAGAAGGCTGCTCTTCCAAGGCTGTGACAACGCTGGTACTTGTCTCTTCCCATGGTGGTGTGGACCCTTTCTCCTCTGATATCTCTCCATCAAAAGTTCTGATCAGCTCATGAGTGAACTCAGAAAAATAAGTTACTCTTATGTGGCTTAAGTGACTGCACCACCAAGCATTGGCTTCACCCTCCAGGTGTAGCACTGCAACTTTTGCTGCCTCCCTCTCTATCACTGGATGAAGTAGGAAGAATGCCTCAAGCTTCCTTGCCCAAGCTCTTGTTGTAGTTGACCCATAAAATTTAGATAATAGGAATATATTACCTTTAATCTCTTCCTTGCTGTAGGGTCTTCTCTCTTCTCTCAGTTGAATAAACTGAGGAAAATATAGGGTCTCTTTGGAAGCCCTAGGTTGGAACTTGTATTCTACCAAATACCCACTTAGGATTTCATGCTATAAGTGGTCTCCTTGCTCTCCACTTCGTATATGAGAACAAGAAGTGCATGCATCTTCTTCTGCTTCTTGAAACCTTCTAGAGGTTTCACTGCAACTCTCTCTTCCTTGAAACCCTCTTGGAGTTTCAATGCATTTCTTTTCTTCTTTCTTATTGGATCTGAAAATGGATGAGAGCAAGCTCATCCTCTCCATAATTTTGTTCTCCTCCTCTTCTTATATTTTGATTGGATTTGAAATCCACAAGCTGAGCAAAGATGGTAGCTTTGATACCACTGTAATATTCCAAATTGGGAACAACTACACTATTGGGAATAATTTGAATTGTTACCAATGTGGAGCTTCAACAAATCATGAGCTTGGAAATGTAGAGCAGCTCAATAGATGTAAAATAACATCAACCCAGCAGATGAAAGAACCTCGGCAACAAGATGGCCTATATTCTCTTTCCCGGGTGGGGAAATGCAGCAATACAAGGAATAAAATAGCTGTCTTTAGAAAATAATGCTATACAAGTGAGGAATGGGACTTGGATCCCTTAGAAGACATTATATGAAACTCACATGTATAATTATAGGTGAAAAAAATCACTCTATCTCATATAGACAGATCTACCCAAATCTATGCAGCTCAAATAAGCCCAAACCCCTCAACCTAGCTCATGCAGCAATTACTGAAGCAAGGACTGCATTATTCTCATAAGGGTTTATGCAGAAAATAATGGTAAAAGACTAATATGGAGCTTATATTAATCATAAAGCAAAGAAATGGAGGTTTAACCCCTTATACAGTTGAAACAAGACTCCCCGCAAACGTTTCCGGCAAAATGCATGAATAACAAGCAGCATTGAAGAAAATAATGCAGTTACTGCATCTATGTATTATACATGGCTGAATATGACATGAGATAACAAAATAATACAATAAAATGGCCCTAGGCCTCTTATTAGCACTCTCGGAGGGAAATAAGCACCTCCTCCTCAAAGACTAGCATAAAATCAAAGGGTGCAACTATGCTACTGCTGCCCCTGCATAAAAGACACAGTTTTTTGAAGGAGACTACGCTGTGGCTGAATGTGGATGAATGGACCCAAGCCAAATGTTGAGATGAAGCTCAAGTCCTTCCCTCTTGATCCATTAAGCAAGATGATCCAAAGAGAGGATGGAATTCTCGCAGGGGAATTCTTTGCACTACGCAGTGCAGCAACTCCGGCTAAACAGCTGAAGCATGCAAGTGGTCACAAGACCAAAATAGCTGAATGTATGAATGAATTCCCTTTGATGCTATGCCTTAATTTTATCTTTGGTGAGCCTCCTCACCCCGGACCCCACACAATGTTGAGGTGACTTCCTCATGAAGCTTCGTCTTTCAAAACTGTGTTGTCCTAGCTAGTTTCCCTCCTCTTTGTAACATCGCTATTGACTTGGTCAACTGGAACTTATCCACCTGCAATGACTCTTTTCACACTAAGGGATCTTCAATCCGGTTCTCATATTTGTGTCTAGGTTGATCCTTATTCACATTGAGCTAGTTTCTTTGAGTGATTTCTTCCTCCTTAAGAATGCATGTTGACTTAGTCAAACTTGACTATGTCCCCATATAATTTTTCCTTATTCACACTTGGAAGTGTAAAACCAGCTTCTAAGGTGATCTCCTTCCTTACTAAGGTGGAATTTATTCTAAATTTTATTGTTCATGGGCCTCCTTACCTATTTATTCCTCTCCTAGGTGAAAGTAGCAATATCTAATATTCCAAATTGCTGGGTGAAATTTTTGGAATATTACAGTAGCCAATTCTACCCTCACGTCGATGAGGAAGATTAACATTGGGACCCATGCTAGTTGGCGCTTTGTCCCAGTTAGCAACCTGCGCTGAGCTGTTTATGGAATGTTTTTTAAAAATAGAGGCGGATATTCCACTCTAACAACTTCGAGGATGAGTCATTGTGAGTGGTTGGAATGAATAACCATAGAATCCCTCCATTAGTTTATGGTTTCCACCTCTTGTGGGAACCTCCTAAAGGATAGGCCTCCCTTCCACCTTTGTATGGATTCCAACCTCCTCCTTTTCCTCTATAAAAATAAGCTATCTCTCCTTGCATAAGCTAGCTGAACATGGAGAATTAAGTATACTATAGCTGAACTATTGAAGAGATAGAACAAGAAGGAACTTCGTTGAGAGAGCTTAAGTCCATGCCCTCATCTCGTCTGAATCCCCTGATGAGCATCTGAGACGCGCTTTGGCTGAACCCCACTGGAGGATACTGCGACGTCAAAGATTTGGTTGTAACTTTTCCTTCTATCAATAGATATACGTGACTATTGTTTGGTTCCCATTTTGTGTTATGTTATATGTTTAATGCAATATTCTTAGCCCTCTTTGACTGGCTAGTAGATGTGAATTAAGTTATTATGTCATATGCTGTTCTTTTTTGCTGATCTATGTGTAGGTATCCGAGCATGACTGCAGAAGGATAGTGACTTGCCAAGGCAAGAGCGAGAGACCACCACCACTACAACCACGACAATAGCATTGGATTCCAGGTAGGTTGATCTACCGTGTCCTCTTTTCATTCAGTAATTATGAGTCAACACTTTAGTATGTATCTTTTTTTCTAGACCCACTCTAGGGCTAGAGGGATCGTCTATGTCCGCAGAGAGGATTTACCTACTTAACAAATTGGCGACTCGACTAGGGATCAGTGTGAGTTTGTTATTTCATCTTGTTGGGTCAACTTCGGTCATTGATTTTCTTATTTGTCTTTTTCTAGTTTTATTGCTTATTTTATATCCTTTGTTCAGCTCCAGAGTGTCAATATTGACCTCTGCTCATTGATTTTTGGGTTTTCCTTTTTTCCCATAGTTATCTGGCTTGGCGCACTTTTGGCTTGAACAGTCGCGCCAATTGGCATAGGTTGCTTTTGTTTCAGTCACACCAACCCCTGTTTGGCACGGATTACCACCTTACAGTCACGCCGAATCCTATAGGATTTGGTTTGACCTCCTTGATGAGTCTTTTTGGTCAGTGGTACTTGACACTGGGTTGTTTTTTGTGTGTAATTGAGCCCTTGGGACTGTTTTGACTAGTGTAGGCTTGTTTTTCTCAGTCATTTGTCTATCTTCTTATCAGTGTAGTTTAATAACTTAGGGTTTCTGAGTGTCTTGGTGCACTGAGCCTTCTGTTTGGAAATCAAGTCTTTTTTATTGTTGTCCGTCTCATTCCCGGGTTGATTGCGCTAAGTTTTCTTGATCCTTTTGAGTGTTTTCTTTGGTTGAATGATCATTTCGTTCTTTGTTTGATTCTTCTCCTTGTTCCTCTAAGCATAGATTACATTGCTTTTTTGGGTCACTTTGAAAACTTTCTTTTGATTTGGAAGATTGCAACATTAGTTTGAGTGCTTTCTTGTGTTTGTTTTACATTGATTGGGTCATTCAATTTTGGTTCCTACATTCTCCATACTCAGGCTAATGTCTATTTTTTTTTCATGTAATTAGTGCATTGTGTGCTTTATCTAATTGGAAAATTAAAAAAAAAATCTTTGCATTCTTTCCTTTGTATCGAAAGTGAAACATTCTTTTTCATAACTAGCATTTGATAGTCTAGGAAAGAGTTTTTCATTTTCGTTTGATTGTGTTAGATACATGAGCAGATTTCTTCCCATGTTCTCATTGTTTGTGATTGTTTGAAATATCCCTATCCTTCTCGTAATTAGCATTCATTGAATGGAAGATGGTGTTATTTTGCATATATCTTGCATTTAGGAAATTTGAGATCCAAATTCGGTAGGGCCTTGAAACTACAACATACTCCAAGATCAACTTTAAAATTCATTTAATTAACCTAAGGAAGCATTGGAACCTAGCGCAACATCTTTAGTGGTCTAGGCTAGAGACATGTTCTGGCGTCTTAAAACACACTAGCTGTCATTCGCCATCTGGCTTTAGACAATGCTAGTACAGACTTGTGCTCCTCGTACCGTCGAGTATATAAAGAGAGACCCCTCTATGTTGCAATCCTTTTATCCATAGGAAGCTGAGTCTGCCACCTTGTAACTATGATACACCGAACACAACATTCGGGGAGACTACCTGCACGTACGTTAAGTCCTTGGTCATTTTTCTTTCATTTGATCACCAAGGTGTATATGGCAGTTTACGGAAACTTGGTACACCCTCTTGCTTAGAGTACCTGAGTAGTCATTTTGATCTTGTGGTGACTCTTTAAAAAAAGAAGAGATTGTCGAGAACTTGTCCTTTCACACTCATTTAAAATTTAAAGTGACAAGAGTCATATTTTCTTGTTTCTCGACTCGTAAAATATGAAACAACGAAGTCCGATTTTAGTGTCATAATATTAATTCTCCACGATCACATGCCCGTTAAAGTTGTATTACTTGGCTTATTTTTTATTTTCCTTAGATTTTGATCTTGGAGCCTTCGATTGGTTATATTCTTTCCCTCCTGTTTTGAAATACAGCCACAGTGGCGGAACCACCAGTTTCATTGTCCTCACTGCCTCCTAGTGGTAGTTCTTTTCCGGATGTTTCTTTTGAAACCCCTCAGTCCACTAGGTCTGCTGATTTTTCATAGCCTATTCTCCTTCTATCTTGCCTCTTGCTACCCGATCTCCTCCTGAAGAGTCAGTTGAGTTCAATTGGCCTCCTTCATGTGCTTGGTCTGGTTTTGGGGAAGAAGGAGAATTTCCTCCTCTTACGTCGGGATCACCGTTTTTAGCTACTGTTGTACCTCCTAGTCCCCATAGTATTTTTGAATATATTACGGCAGAGTCAGACATGGATTCATCCAGTCCTGTTGGCAATGAAGGAATGCATGTTTATATAGGAGAATATCAGATTTTTCATGAATATCTTCCTCGTGTTTCTAATCAGTATTCTCCGTCATCAGTGTCACTTCCGCTTGGATATAGGTCCTTGAGTCAGATTATGTCTGGTGTTGCATCCATAGCACAATCCAGTACATCAAATCCTCTTCAGAATTCGGTCCTCCCTTCATTAGGACTATCACGTTCGACACCTGATTCATCGGTTACCGTTACATCTGTCCCAGTCCAACCGACTGTCTATGTGGCTTCATCGACACCAGTTGTTACGAATCAGTTTTCAGGATCTTTTCACACTCGCAGGTCTATTTTTCTCAATCCTATGTGGCCTGTCAATCTCAGTCATGGTAGATCACAATCTAGTGCCACGGAGGCCCCACCTACTTCTAGTGTAGTTTTCACTACCCCAGTGATTCCTGGTGGCCTTGATTTTGAAGAGTATCTATTGGTTGTTCAACAGCAGAGCTCTCAGGGTTCTCAACAGTTCCAAGCTCCTGGAAATCCTTGATTCCATCACTATGATGCTGTCGGTAATCTCGTTTATTCATTACCACATCATTATGATGTATATGGTAATATTGTCTATTTTCCTCCTATTGATCCTCATCAGGCTATTTATGATCCTTATCAGACCGTTTCTCATCTTGTACCCACCTTACCTGTGCAACCCTCTGGCTTGCAAGGACAACCCTCATTGGGACAATATTTGGCTCAGAAGGGCTCTACATTTGGTCTAGAGGGAAAAAATTACGGTCCACAAGGCCAAACTTCACAAGGTCAACCTTTTTCCAACATGGTCAACCCTACGGTCCATCTGGTCAACCTCAAAATCAACCAAGGCCATATTATGCTCCTGGGGGAAAATCTATCCGCCACAGGGACAACCTTTTGCACCATAACCACTACCACATGTTCTGTATGGCCAAAAATTTGTGCCACAAGGACAACCCTACGCTCCTCCTCCGGGTCAACCTGGTTATCAGGGACAACCTGGTCCATCGCAACCATCAGGCCAACCTCTCCCATAAGGGCAACCCGGTGGCCCTCAGTACTCGGTTCAACCAGCTCAGCAATCGATTCAACCTTCTCCTCAATCGATTCAATCGATTCAATAGCCAGCTCTACCCGTTTATAGTTAGCCAACTCTACCCACTCATTAGCCTACTCAACCTACTCAGTAGAGTCCGCCTGCTCAAAAACAAGGCGCTTATTACCCTCAAGGTCAATATCAGCCGGTATATAGTGTGCCCCAAGTTTCTTACCCTCAAAATAAACCTTCCATGGTATATCATCAACATCAAAGCCATGCTTACATTCCACAAAGACTCCATACACTGCTCTGCAGGGACCTCAATGCTCTACTCCAACTCAGTATGCTAGTCCTCAACCCCAGTATCAATAGAATTATCCTGCTTCTAACCCCTATGGTTAGAATCCTCCGAGACAGAATATATGGGGACATAATTCCTCTCGGACTGGGTGGAATGTGAACACAGGTCCTTATTAGAGACCTCCAATGACTTTTAATACTCAATTACCATTTCTTGCTACGTTGGAATTACTAGATGTGTCAAAGTTAATGAAGGATCCCATTCTTCATAACCCTTATTGGCCTCCATTTCCAACCAAGATTCCTAGTGATTGTCCTAAATTTGAAAGAAAGTCTGGTGAAGACCCCCAAGCGCATGTTATGACTTACCACTTATGGTGTTCCTCTAACTCTTGGGTTGACGATTCTATTCGGCTCCATCATTTCCAGCGAACTCTTACTGGCGCCGCTGCAAAGTGGTACATTGAGCTATCTCGTTGCATCTTCCAAGACTTCAATTCTTTAGCCATGGCATTCCTTATGCATTTCCAGTTGCTGGTCTGTTATGAGACTGGGATGCACCTCCTCACTTCATTGAAGCAAGACTGAGCTACTCATATCTCAGATCATATTCATGAGTGGCGACGTCGTCGTCGTATGATAAAATTTGAGATTCTTGATCAGCTTCTGACTCATTAGTTCACCACCTCCTTTGTCAATCAAATTGAAAAATACATAGCCATGGGGGCATGTGTAACCAAGGAGCAAGCCATTGTTTACGCCTAGTACCTTTATCTTGTGTACTCTTAGTCTGGCGCATTGTATGATATCTTTCCTAATGCTCCCCGACCTAGAACTTCTAAACCACCAACGAATCCATCTGTCGATGGTATTGTTGGTTCTGTGTCTCAGACTTCTCAGAAGTCTTCTTCTTCAAACTCTGGGAAGCCGAAGTCTACTTCTTCCAATAATGTTGCTTCTTAGTCCACCTCGAATTCTATTAAACCTGCAAAAGTTAATGTCGTTCAGGCCAATCTGGCGGATAACGCTTCTAAAGGTAAAAAGAAGGGTAAAGGTAAGGCCAAAGCCGATACCCCAAAACAGGATTCTTAGAAACCTCATGCTGGCGATGGTTCTCAACGCAAAACAAAGTACCATTTTTTGATTTGTGATGAAGAGCACTTCACCAAGGACTGTCCTCGATGTTCAAAGTGAGCCGGTTGCTCAAAGGCACCTAGGGAACTATGACCATTCTTAAAGAACCCTTCCCATCTCAGCAGACCCAGATGGTAGAGCAACCTCAGTCCTCTGCCCCATTTCGCTCTCAGGTGTTCATGATGAAAAGTTCTACAGCCATTTCAATTGCTACTCGATTGAAAGATTATAATGGATCGTGTTAGGAAACGGGGAAGGAGATAACTGACGGTCCTCATCCTCTGCCTGTTTCTGGCCTGCTTGAAATTGAAAGGCCCAATGCTGAATCTGTTGTACGACCACCATCCAAAGGTGTCCTCTGCAAGTCTTCTTACAATCCTAATGCCCGTGCCACTCACCATTACAATATTGTTGAGGATTTGGCTTAGGCACCATATGTGATGTCCGCATTAGAAGTACTTCAGAGTTGTCTATGTTAATAGAAGGCTTTGTTATCCGCGATTGGCGGGATTGATCCTGCTGATACTAGCCTTCTCGCTTTCGATTTAGAGAATTTCATTCCACGACTTCCGCATCAGATTGTGCTAATTATCCAAGTTGTTATTAATGGTCTCAACATCCATCAAGTAGTTGTGGATGAGGGTGCATCAACCAGTGTCATGTCATATTTTTGTTGGAGAGCTATTGGTTCTCCAACCTTGAATTCATCACCAAATGCCCTTGAAGCATTTGATGGAAGGGAATCAAAGCCTTTAGGTGTTCTCACTAGTTTAATAATTACTTTGAAAGGGAAGACAGTCAATGTCGAGGTAGAAGTAGTTGATGCCAAACTCAATTATAATCTTCTCCTTGGTCATAGTTGGACTCATGCAATGTCATGTGTTCCGTCCACTCTCTTTCATGTTCTAAAATTTCGGCACGAAGGAAATATTGTTACTGTTGATCAATTTTCCTTCTTCACCTCTTCTTCCGAGAACAACGTTTCATATGTGGATCAGATTCCTACTCCCTATGAGAGCATAGGGCTGGGTATTTTTAAGGATCTTTCCCTCATGGGTATTTTTCCTTTTCCTCCACCAAACACTGTTCAGATCAATATGATCTCTTGACCTGATGACCCATGGATTATTCCTTCGCCTGAACAGATCGATTCCTTTGGAGATTCGGTATTGTTGAGTCCAATTGAGATTGACTATTGTGAACTCGTTGCAGCTTTGGAAAATCCGTCCTCTAATCATGCTCCTTTGAGCATGTCTCTTGAAATTTATTCTCAATCCCCCTGGCTTGGTGATTCGGATTTGCCTAATCCTTTGAAATAAGTGTTTCCCTCCAATGAAGCCATCGTGGAAACTATGTCTCTCGAGGATCTGCTGTGGGACGATGGTCATCATCGTTCCTCGTTCATGCCTAGCCTCGAGGCCATGTCTACTTGTCTTGAGCGTTTTGCATCTTAGGTTCCTTCTCCTCCGCTTCAAATGCCCGTTCTGACACATGATGTCTTTACGGAAGGTAACTTGAGTAATATTACACAGATGATGCCTATTGACATTTCCGTTAAACTGGGAATCGTCAAGAACATCCATATCGGGGTCACTTTTTCTTCTGACGAAGTACAAGTTTACACTAGCCTTTTCCGCGATTTCTGTGATGTGTTTACGTGGTCTTATGAAGAAATTCCCATCATTGATCCTAGTATAGTGGTGCATGAAATTCCTACTTACCCTGGTTTGAAACCTGTTCGCCAACGTCTTCGTCCTGTGCACCCTCGAAAAGCTATTGCCATTAAAGTTGAAGTTGAAAAGCTTCTCATAGCTGGTTTCATTTATCCGATTCCTTTGACAGAATGGGTCTCTAATATTGTTCCAGTAGATAAGAAACAGGGAACCATTCGGGTCTGTGTTGATTATCGTGATATTAGTCGGGCTTGTACCAAGGATAATTATCCTACTCCCTTTATCGATCAAATCATTGACAAATGTGCCGGGAGTGAGATTTTTTCCCTCATGGATGGTTTTTCTGGTTATAATCAGATTAAAATTCTCCCGACTGATCAACATAAGAATGCTTTCATCTGTCCTTGGGGTACTTTTTCATATAAGAAGCTCCCTTTTGGCTTAAAGAATGTTGGGGCCACATTTCAGTGAGTGCTGTCGTATGCTTTTCACGATATTTGTCACATCTTTTAGCCTTATCTGGACGACCTTCTGGCTCATTTAGCTAAGCGTATGAACCATGCTGACCATCTTCGTCAGATTTTTCTTCGTTGTCGACGTTACAACATTTGGCTTAATCCGCACAAGTGCGTCTTCTGCATTGATTCTGGTAGAATATTAAGGTTTATCGTGTCCAAAGACGGAATTCACCTCGATCCACTCAAGGTTGAGGCTATTATCAATCTCCCCTCTCCCTCCTCATTGCATGAGTTGCAAAGTTTGCAAGGGAAGGCTAATTTTCTATGTTGTTTCATACCTAACTATGCAGAAGTGGCTAAAGGATTCACATGATTATTAAAGCACATCATCCCATTCTGTTGGGATGATATTGCTCAGAAGTCCTTTGAGGGACTGAAGACGTTGCTTATCAACGATCCTCTGTTGCGTCCTCCAAACTATAATCGTGATTTTTCCCTCTATTTAGCCATCACTTTCAACATGATTGCCATGGTTCTGGTACAAGACAATGATGACGGTAATGAGCATGTTATCTATTACTTATCTCGTAACCTTCTCGATCTTGAGACATGCTATGCACATGTCGAGAAGTTAGCGTTAGCTGTGGTTCAAGTTGTTCAGCATTTTCGTCATTACATTATTTTCCGTACTGTGACCGTGATTTCTGATTGCAACCCTATGACCTACATATTGTCTCGACAATTGCTAGGGGGAAAATACTTGAAGTGGATTGTCATCCTCCGAGAGTTATATTTGGAATTCACTGCTGCCAAGTCAAAGAAATCATTAGTCTTTGCTGACTTGATCTGTTCCCTCCCTTCCGACTCTGCTCTGTCTCGTTCTAAGGAATACATTCCAAAGGATACGCTTTTATTGATTAGCACCCTCGATACTTGGTATGGTGATATCATCGTCTATCTCCAGACTTCTACTTTCAGATCTAAGTTGTCTAAGGATGCTCGCCGATGCATCCGACACCAATCACAACCCTATCATATAGTTGGAGATATTCTCTATCGCGTCGGAGTGGATTCCATACTCTACCAATGTTTAACTCTCGAGGAAGTTGAGAAAGCCCTGGATGATTGTCACAATGGCGCCTGTGGCAGTCACATGTCTGGTTATGCCACTGCATAGAAGATTCTTCATGCTGGTTATTTATGGCCCTCTATCTTCAAAGACTACATTGTCGCGGTTCGTAAATGTCATCATTTCCAGATCTATCAACGCAAGATGTGTGTGCCGTCTATACCTATTCATCCTGTAATTACCATTGGTCCCTTTTTGAAGTGGGGCATCGATTTTATGACGTGTAACTGTCACTCAGCTGCAGGGCATGCTTATATTATCGTAGCCGTTGACTACTTCACCAAATGGGCCAAAGCAATGCCTACACTTGCCGCTGAGGGTAAGAGAGCTGCTCAATTCATATTCAATCACATCATTGCTAGGTTTGGCATCCCTCAAGCCATCGTTATCAATCATGGTTCCCATTTTTGGCATTATATGGTGGCGGAGTTGACTTCTAAGTTGGGTCTGTGTCACGACAGCTCAACGCCGTATTGTCCTTAGGCCAATGGCCAGGTTGAAGTTGTAAAAAAAGTTCTTGTCACCATGCTTCAACGTACGATTGGGGTCCACAAATCCAATTGGAATATCATTTTAATTTAAGCTCTTTGGGCATACCTAACTTCAGTTATGAATGCAACTAGATTCACTCCTTTTCAGTTGGTTTATGGTTTGGAAGCTACTCTTCCGATTGAGTGTGAAATACCTTCGCTCAAATTGGTTGTTGAATTAATGCCGAACACTTCGCCAGAATAAGAGCATCTCCTCTACTTAGAAAGGCCGGATGAAACTCACCACTTTGCTATTCTGGTTATCGAAGCACAAATAAAGCGAGTCAAAGCTCATTTTGACCAATCAGTTTCCCCTCGTTCCTTCATTGAAGGAGACCTCATCCTCCTGTACGACCAAGCTCATGATAAGTTGGGGGCAATAAAATTTCAACCCATGTGGCATGGGCCCTAAATTATTAAACGTGTGTTGCAAAATGGGCCTATGAGATCATTGATTACGAAGGTAATCCTCTAGAACAACCCAAAAATGGGTTGTATCTCAAAAAATATTATGCATGAGTCATTCATGCATGACTTTTGTACATATGTGCCATTTTTATTTTTGTACATGTTTTGGTTTGGTGTGCTTTGCGAGCATTTTTTCCTGCTTATTGGGAATTACTTATTGTGCAGATGTCTATTACCCCTTATGTTAGTTTCACGGATGGTGCTTCCCACAGTACTAGGAATTTGTCTTCAGCAGCCTGGGTAATTTATGATCCTGCTGGTGAGTTGATAGATTTGCAAGGCATTTGTCTAGGACAGACTACAAATAATGTCGCTGAATATAGAGCTGTTCTTGAACTATCAACCAAAGCAATCAACCTCGACATACACACATTGATTGTAAATCTAGATTCACAGCTTGTCGTTCTTCAACTCAATGGTCATTATTCGGTCAGAAACCTATACATTCTGAGGTTGTATTTATGTGTTTGTTTGCTCGAAATACATTTTAATTTTATTACATATCAACATATTCCTAGGAAAATGAGTGCATTAACTGATACAGTGGCTAACATTGTATTAGATAAACATTTGCGTAATCTGTAAAATCATCATCATATGTAAAAGATCCATGTAGGAAAATAGATGTGTATATATATATATATATCGAATGTTTGCATCAGTGTGCATCATAAACTCAAAAAATATGTGTGTTTCTGTTACATCCTGAGACATCATGTCTCTCAAAATATGCAGATATAAAACCTAGGTGTCTAATCGGCGTGATGCTCATGGTAGCACGTCACTGCCCATACAAGCCACCTCAGCAAGTGGTGAATTTAGTTTGTCACCCCTATAGTATGTCTCTGGTAGGCACGAGGAACATCGTTGAATTGTGCATAGTCCGGGACTCTACGTGTGATTCCCTCCATGTTGCGCACGATCTCTTCTTCCTCGTGAATTAGGACCAACAGAGAATCAGAGGGAGGTTGAAAAATGTAGAGGAAAACTTGTCTTGAACATATCAGTGACATGACAAAGGATTTGGCAGTATTTGACATCAAGGGATCTGAGGTCATGATAATGTGGAAAATAGCAAATGAATCAGGACCAACAGAGAATCAGAGGGAGGTTGAAAAATGCAGAGGCAAACTTCTCTTGAACATATCAATGACACGGCACTGGATTTGGTAGTATTTGAAATCAAGGGATTTGAGGTCATGATGACGTGGAAAAGAGAAGATGAGAGGTCAAAAAGGATTACCCAAACCCATGAAGGAAAAAAATGACGTAATGAGATGTCCCCAACCCACGATTTCTTCTTCCTCGCCTCCCTCGCCATGAGGGTCAAAATCGCGAGGGATTCGCCTCGCTATCGGAGACATGCTTGCGGGTCTCTCTGGGCCAACATATGCAAGCACATGGGTTTAACGTTAGAACATATATAACTAAAAAAAAAAATCATAACACTCATGAAAAATAAAAATGAGTCTTACCCAAATCTTCATCCCAATCCTCTCCCTCTAGGAGTGGAAGGTCCAGATCACTAGTAAAATATGTACCAGAGTAGGGCCAGTCCTCCACGACAATTAACTGTCGGCGGAGCCAATCAGGGAACACTAGTCTCCAAGACATTTGTCGGTCGCCCCCTGCCCTTGGAATCAGAGCTTCCCATCGGGCCATCTATGGTTCCCTCGCTGGTGGTGTCGGGACTATGAGCTCCTGACGTTGAAATATTGGTAGTCATTCCAGGAAGAACGATACCAGGATAGACCCATAACAAAATTGCTTCAATTTGGTCTTCTTGCAATTTTTTAGCTGGCATTTCGTATTTATTGTCACGGCCTCTGCCCAGTTGTATATGGTTGGTGTCAAGTAGTCTACAGCAAGAAGTATATGTGCCTTTGTTGCTTTTTGCGGTGCTTGTGATCCCGCAACTCGTGTGATGGTATGTAGCACTACTTTTAGTGCCAAGTCTGGGATAGTCTGGATATCTACTTTCCCACTTCCTGATCCCTTCTGTGCCCCTAGACATACCCTTTCAATCACCATGGACATGTTATCCATGCAAGCCGGGTGATGGTTAGGATTGGTGCTGCTCCCCTCCACGATAGTATTGTTATGAAGTAGACATTAGAAACATCAATCTCAAGTTCCTGATCTCAAAGGATGAAATTTTCCTGATTCTCATCCCATATGCTGATCAAATACTGTAACAACTGCGATTGAGCTAGGAGACATGGTGTTAAGAAGAACTTTTTCAGTCTGAGAGCTTCCATGCATCTCTCATTTTCCATGGCAAGCTCATCTTCTTCGCTATGTTCCCGTTCTTTCCATTCGATCACCATTGTGCTACTTTATACCTGCAAGCATGTTCATATGAACGATATTCGCTAATTTAGAAGCTTGAATTTGTGAAAAATTGGGCCCTTAACTTGCATTTTCAAAAGAAAACATGGTCTGCGCAATTGGCGCGACTGTTTCTAAAACATTCACGCCAATGGGCACACCCCAGTTCAGAAAAATGGGCGATTAGCACGAGTCCGTGCCCCAAACTCACGCCAACCGCCATGCCCTAAAATTTACATTTTCTTCCTTAGAAATAAAAATTGAGGGTTATAGGTAATAAAAAAGGACTTTAACTGAAGGGAAGGATGTCGAATCTTACCTGGAACTGACAGATTTGAGATTGGTCTGTTGGATTGTCCGCTATCGGCACTGAAAAATCACAGTATAAAATGTGTAACTATTGCTCCACAAGTGGTAGAAAGTGAAAAGTAATTATTTTTACCATTTTTTGTATTTTTATAACTTTTCGCAACCCTAATTAGGTTTTAAGACATGTTTTTCGATTATTATATTATTTCAAGAAATGGGTTTTACATGTATCTCTTGTGCAGCGACAGGTTTTCACGTGACAGTGATGAAGTAATGAGTTGTATTTTATACTTTTTCGAACTCGGTAAAAACACGAAAAATTCACTGCTGGAGTCATCTTTCAAATCTTTTCTGACTCTCTAAAATTGAAAAGATTGTCGAGATTCTTATCATTTTGAACTCGTTAAACGGTTGCGAAGCGATATCTACCCAGTATATGTTTAACCCTTTTTCGGGCTAGGATGGATTATTTAAGAAAAATGAATACCTTAGCCTATCGCGACTAAGAGGTTATTTAAGATATTTTTTTTTACCTTTTCGGATCTGAAAGACTATTTACGAAAAGGGCCATGCTGGAGTTTTCTTTTTCGCCTTCTTTTCAAACTCTCTAAACATGAAAAGATGCCGAGTTCTCCCTTTGTCAGACTCGTTAAACCCTGATGACATTGGACATCATCACCATGACGTTCATCGAGTTCCTCCTTCCTGGGGCTCGTAAAATGTACTAGGATGGATTTGTCTGAAGGAAAAACATACAACACAAGAATATGCTATCTCCTTCAAGCTTGTTTTAAAAAATAATTGGGGTACTTGCCAGAAATGGTGGGGGGAAATTGAAGCAGATTTTAGTTGTGTCGGCATTATGTAGCTCTTGAACATGACACTTATCTACATTCTTGTCACGTTGGGGACATCTCATTTCATCATTTTTTTCCTTCATGGGTTTGGGTAATCTGTTTTTACCTCTCATCTTATCTTTTCCATGTCATCATGACCTCAGATCCCTTGATGTCAAATACTGCCAAATCCAGTGTCGTGTCGCTGATATGTTCAAGAGAAGTTTGCCTCTGTATTTTTCAACCTCCCTCTAATTCTCTGTTGGTCCTGATTCCTTATCATCATGTTCCTCTGTCTCATGTCGATGATGTGGGAAAAATTATGGCCCTCCTTCGACCAGGTCACTTCTTGTCGACTTCAGCTCATTATCCAGGAATATGATCTAGAAACTCCCTTCTAGTACCTTGGATCCTGCATGCCTTAATGGCAGGTTCTTCTCATTCGACGAAAGGTCCACATCATTGGCCTTCGATTGGGTGATTCTGTGGGTGTTCGACACCAGATCACTGTTCACATTCTGTGGATTGTACCTATTGTACCTTGAGAGCCATTGTCATTATTGGTGGTTTCTCTCGTTCCTGTTAACAACTTTCATCATTGGCTAGTAATCAGGTGATTTTCTTGCATGTTTGACTTCAACTCATATATTCGCATGCTTGAATTTGTACTTTTTCAGGTCGAGATGGAGCGCAAGACCCTGGGTTTTGTTTGATAAAATCCAGGTTGTGGGCTCTTGTGGATTATTATGACTTATTACATGACTCTTTTGATTTGATGGCTACAACCATACCTGAGTCTTTTTGTTGATCCTTACTGCTGGATGGCTGCGTCCATACTTCGGATCTCATTTTTTTATGGATGGTTGCGCCCATACCACGTGTTCATGTATCAAAGATATTAGTTGTATTTGTAATTGCAGGTTTTTTGACAGCGGTGTTTAGTTCGAACACGTTCTCATAAATAATTTCTCCCCTCCCTCTCTCTCAGACCTCATGCTTTAGGGGGCATCTGTTACACAGCATTTTGTCACTGTCCCTGCAATCCCCATCTCACACATTGGAGGGTTGTTTCCATGACTAATAAGAAGTGTCATGCCTTGCAAAGACCATCATTGCATCCCTTTACATGAGAGAAATATTCTTTCTGTTGACAATTCCCTGAGCAAAGCTTCAGAAACCCCTATTTTTGCCTTGGCGCGAGTAGCCAGTTTTTCCCTCACGTTGATGAGGAAGATTAACGCTGGGACCCACGCTATTTGGCTCTCTGCCCTAGTTAGCCACCCGCGCTGAGCTATTTATAGAATGTTTTTTAAAAATAGAGGCGGAGATTCCACTCTAACAACATCGAGGATGAGTCATTGGGAGTGGTTGGACTGAATAACCATGGACTCCCTCCTTTAGTTTATGGTTTCCACCTCTTGTGGGAACCTCCTAAAGGATAGGCCTCCCTTCCACCTTTGTAGGGATTCCAACCTCCTCCTTTTCCTTTATAAAAAGAAGCTATCTCTCCTTGCATAAGCTAGCTGAACATGGAGAATTGATTATACTATAGCTAAACTATTGAAGAGATATAACAAGAAGGAACTTTGTTGAGAGAGCTTAATTCCATGCTCTCATCCCGTCTGAATCCCCTGATGAGCATCTGAGACGCGCTTCGGCTGAACCTTGCTAGAGGAGACTGCGACATCAAAAATTTGGTTGTAACTCTTCCTTCTATCAATACATATACGTGACTATTGTTTGGTTCCCATTTTGTGTTATGTTATATGTTTAATGAAATATGCTTCTCCCTCTTTGATTGGATAAGAGTTATGAATGAAGTTATTATGTCGTATGCTTTTCTTGTTTGTTGATCTATGTGCAGGTATCCAAACATGACTGAATAAGGATTGTGAATTGCCAAGGCAGGAGCGAGAGACCACCACCACTACAGTCATGACGATAACATTGGATTCCAGGTAGGTCGATCTACCATGTCCTCTTCTCATTCAGTAATTAGGAATCAAAATTCTAGCATGTCTCCTTGTTTCTAGACCCACTCTAGGGCTAGAGGGATCGTCTTTGTCCGTAGAGAGGATTTACCTGCTTAATAGTTATGACTGCCATCAAGCTTCTTTTTATACTCCAACCTTGGGCCACTGAATCCCCATCATCAGTTTTCAGTCACCCCTCACCATCATGCCTATGTTTCACCTATCACATCTAGGATCTTGATCCCTTGCATCAATGACTCTCTCATTCGGTTGAGGCTTCCTTTTTGTTGACATCAACACCTATTTTCAAAAAAAGAAGTGGTACCTTGGATCAACCCTCACCACAAAAGGGACATCCTCGGGTGGAACTGTCGAAGACACCATTGCCCACAGATGTCATCGATCCTCCTAACGTTCGACTCCAACACAAGATTTCAAGTCAAGATGGTATTGTACATTAAAACCATTGCACTTTGATCAAATTCATCAAAGACCCGTGCCTTTATAAGCATCTCTTTCAGCAATGCTTTCAAGAGAAGGTCCCAGTCATACACCCATGTGTACAATGCACATTTATATGCCATACCAAGTTTACACATATGGGTACCACATTCCACCTATTGTGAAAGAAAAAAGCCCCTAAGGGCATAAGAAATTGTCGTCATCAACCAACAGATCACTACCATACTAGTGACATAGGCATTATCTGTCTCTGTCAAATAGATTTGTTTAGCTAGCCAAGCATCACAAGCATGGGACATCCCCACCTTGTAGAAAAATTGTATTTATTATATTATACCATTGCTTGCAGGGTTCCCACAGGACATGGTCACTATTTGACCTGGTGTAAGGCGTTTCCAACTCCGTGCTACACGTAGGTCTCTCTCTCTCTCTCCGTATAGTACACATAAAAGGAACTATCATGTATTTTGGCTATACAGTTCTTCCTAGACCTCACACATTAGGGGGCAACTGTTATTACTGGAAAATCAGACAATCAAATATGACATTATTAAATTTCAGGATGAAGGATTTACAGGGCCGAGGCACATTAGAGGATCTAAAGAATTTTAAAAAATCTTTAAGGTCCAGGAGAAAAATCAAATTGTGCACTCAAGACCATAGTATAATGCGCTTCTGCACGTATTTTTCTTCGATAGGCTCGCCATTGTGCAACTTTCCCTCAAAAATCTGCACAGACCTGAGAGTGTCGAAAGTCACTTTCCTGGACCACAAGTCACACTCTAGGAAATTGATCCCACACTTGAGTCCACCTAATGACAACTGCCCAAGCCTCCTTATGACCTCAAGGGAGCACACAATGGAATAACGTGGCACATAATGGAATCACCCTCCTCTCTTGGGTCACCATCCATCAATGTGCCAAGAGAGGGAAGGAGAGTTTGAATTCTCCTATAAAAGGCCACCAAGAGATGAAAAATGGGAGAACACATTGTTATGCTGGCCAGAATTGCCCCAAGAAATCCCACAGTGTGTGATCTAGAGCAGAGATAGAGGGGATTCAGTTGTTGGGCATCCAACAACTCCAGCCCTCTGCGGTAGAGAAAGAGACTTTTTGCCAAGGTAGCTCAGAAGTAAAGACATGCTTTCATTGGGTCTTAGAACTCCATAGTTATAAGGGCCCCTTGGAAAATGGGTAAACATTTCATCATTTATTCCTACCAACACTCAATAAGAGGGGACGTAAGTGCCACCGTTTGGATTATTGAATTTGTTTGAATCTATTTAGAGATTTTGTATTATGTGTTTAGTTTAATTTTGTTTAGTTTCCAAATATGCATGTTATTTCACTATCTATTATGTTTTATTTCTTAGCATGTTCACTAACTTGTTGAATCCCTTGATTTTCTTCCTGTGACCAAGAACTTAAGAGGAAAAAACCACTCCTCTTAAGCAGGTGTGGTTTGGTACACTTGTGCATCAAATCCACCTACACAGTATGTCAATGATCATTCTCGATCATGGTTATGGATGGCCAAAATTCATAATGGGGATTGTCTTCATTCGAATCATGGCCATAATATCACACTCCATAGCCAGACCTTATTCTCATTACAGACTACAATTGCACCATCATCACTCCTCATGACTATGCAGTTCACAGGACATCTTTGATGGCAGGCATGAAATTTCGGTGCAAGAGATGTTCAATAAATTATTAAGGAAATGTGTAATAACAGGGGTTAGTCTCATTTGTGCTATGGGTAGATGAATGTGCTATTTTCCTCTGCGTTGCATGAGTTATTAGTTTTTAAGTCCCAATATTTGCGCAATTGCATATTTTATGATCTCTGCGTCATTAACATGATAGCATGGTTTGACAAAGGTTGTTGTAGATTTGCCTCATAGTGTGATTGGAAACCCATTTTTCTTTTGGTAGAGACATATTACAGGTGGTGTTAAATGATTCAAATCATAATTTTGAATATGGGCACTGAAAGGCATGAGCCAACCTTCGACCAATTTTCTAGAATGCCTGAGTATCATCGATGTAAAGCCATTATTGAGGAGAAAGGCTAGGAAATTTTCCTACGTAAATTTCAGGGGTCTAACGATGTTGTGGCTCTGGATTTTCCTAGAACTTCGATGGAAAAAGAGAAAATATTGGGATTCTAAGCCTTAAAGTAACGAATGAATTGCTGAGTGAAGCGATTGGGCTTCCTGCTGAAGGAGAGAAATTATTCAAGGGAGGTCAACTCAATATACCCAATGGTGCAACGTTTTTGAAACCAACATATCAATCTCTAAATTAGGAAAAAGAAGTTCTATGTAGCTGCATCAGGGATCAATGGCACCCATTTCCAACCATGTTGCAATGTTTTTTAACTTGTGAAGGGAGGTATTACATCATTTTTCTCTATCACATTCGACTCCTGATGCATTTCACTGAAGATTTCATAATTAACATTCCCCATTTCTTGAGATTAATCCTTCATAAGATGGCACAAGGAGTGCAATAAGAAATTAGGAGGCCAGAAACTTCACTCTACCATAATAGCTTGATTAAAATCATAGTTGTTTCTAAGCTGAGAAAAAGGAAGAAATCCTGGGAGGATTTCCTAATAGAAAAATTTCCAGGTGAAGAGACTCAGGTGAAGTGAAGGCAGAGGCCTGTAGGACGAGATCTAAAATTGAAAAATGAAGCCCATGCACCTAGTTCTCAAACTACCCCTACTTCCCCTACTTCACTTGCCCAATCTACTAAAAGTCCCAGGGCACCAGCTCCTTCTCTTAGTCAGATAGTTGAGCCCTTAAGAAAGCAGTCCTTTAAAAATAAAAAGAGGAAAGTGTTGAGCCCACCTGAAGCACCTTCAATGGATATTCCCTCAACTTAAGAGGATCCTCAGCTTAAATCCAAGTACAGAAGGACAAATCCCGTCCATAAATTCTCAGTCCCCATTGAAGAAACATTTTCACAGGATCGCAGAAGGACCCGCAACATGAAAAAGCCTCCCTAGTCGATGCCCAAAGCTACCAGCACCAAACCATTTATGTAAATTCATCCCCAGATTTTGCTGCAAAAATTACTCTATCCCCTCCAGAACCCATTTCACCTATACCTCAATCCAAAATCCCTAATGAAATTGCTCCAGATTTCCAAACTTTCACTACATTTTGGCATTCACTACGTCAAGAACAACAAGTCTCCTCACCAAAGCAAAGTATGAGCCAAGTGCCAAGAGGAAGTCGTTCCCAACAGTCAACAACCCCTGTCAAAACTCCAGATGAGGAAGAGAACCTCACAGCTTTGAAGAAGAAGATCACTGAGCTCAAGGAGCAAGCTCATAATTTTGAAGTGTTATTTTAGTATGTTGAAGGAGTCAACAATCAACTCAAAGATGACCATGTCTAACTTTTTGCCCAGAATGATGAACTGAAGAGGAGGAACAAGCAGCTATTTCAAGACTCCAACCTACCAACAGGATCAACACTCAAAAATTGGCTATCCAATTTGAAACATGCTCCACCTCTACTAAACATGGTCTAGAGGTATTTGTCAAGGCATCCTGCCTTTGACCAAGCATCTGATTGGTTGTGTTTCTTTTTGACATGGATGCATGAGGGCATGCATCAGATTAAGTGTAGGGGAGATGTTGAACCCATATTTTGTCACCACCTTTCCATGCTTATTGCTACCTTTAGCTCCTATTTTGTCACTAGTAAGCTCCTTTCCATTATCCTTTATCATCCATATGCCTCAAACTATGTTGATTCCTTCACCCGAGGTAATGCATTACAAATAGTGTTATTTTAACTATTTTGTGATTAAACTTAGGTAATTAAGATATATACTTGTTTTGTTAACTAATATTTATGGGTTATAGTTGCAAAGTGTGCATCAACAGGACCTGTTCAGCTAAAGAGAAGCATGGTTTTGATACTAAGACATGGTTTGGGAGATGTTAGCCCCCTATAAATATTTTGACAAGCAAACAGGGGGCTAGAATGTTTCCAAGCCTTCAAAGAATGCATTTCCTCCGAAAACACATCATCCTTGAAGCCTCCTTGTGCCCAAAGTGATGTCCCTGCCTTCAGAGAAGTTTTCCGCAACATGTTTAGCGCCAAATCGTTCTCCAAGCAAATCCATCAGACAGTGCCTGAAAAGAGCTCTCCAACGGTATGCCACACTCTCAAAACTGACTTCTGGATTGAATTCTATGCCTAAGTGAAGTAAAAGCCCTTATACCTTCATATGCCTCATTTTACCCCTTTTTCCCTTTGTCAAAGTCTCCTTTCCATCCTAAAATTTCCCCCTTACTACTCCTAAATCCCCCCAAAATCCCCCTTTAAATGCTGCCCTTGCCCTTTGTTTGGCCCAATTCCCATTCTTTCCCCTTATCGTTTCCCTTCCTAACCCTCGCATTTCATTTAAAAGGCCTCAAAACTCACTTTCAAACCTTATAATAGGGCCTAGCCCCTTTTCGCCAGCCCCCAACCACTTCCCCACGTGACTCGCACCCGGAACGAAGAGTTTAAGCCCCAGGCGTTTATCATAATCAGAGTCGTTGGGTAGGCGTTTCCCTTTGTTACGGTGAAAAATCCCGATGCAAATGGGTTTTCGTTAACAAACCCCACGATGTGTTCAACACCATTGATCTACTGCGTAGATTCGACGGTGGAGCGCCAATCACCACCCCGCCGCATTACAATCGCAATCACAATCGTTTCCAATCACATGTTCTATTATATATGCTCTGATCGCGCAATCGCAAATATTTGCGATGCAATTGATCGCGTCGCAAATATTTGTGATTGCGCGATCGCGACTTAAACTCCGATCGCACCATTCCACCTAATCGCATAATCACAGGCCCACTCCTCCGATCCCCGATCGCTCCGACCTCCAATCTGCCCGATAGCACCTCCCCTTCGATCGATCGCATCGCAACCTTTGTGATATACGTTGCGATTGCCTCCCGCTCCCGATCTCCGATTGCAATTGACCCCTCGGGTCCCACCACCTAACACTTCCGCCTGTTCATATAATAAAGGTTTTTTCCCTTTGTAAATTGGAAATTTGTATTATTGTCATTTTACAAAGGGTTTGGCCCATCGCATCGGAAGTTTTGTTTTCTATCATTCCATCCCGCCCACTCCCGATTCTGATTTGCGATTTGCGATTAATGGCCCCGGGTACCACCATTTCAGTCTTCCACCATGCATAGCAAAAACCCATTTTTCCTTTGTAAAGGTCGAAATTCATTAGTTTATTTTTATAAAGGCCTTTCACCCCAATCGCATCGGAAGTTTTATTTTCATGTATTGCTCCGCCCCTCCCACTCCATTCCTATTGCGATTTCACAGCGTTTGGTTATATTATATTTCTCTGCGCCCGTCCATCCCGATTGCGATTTATATGGTTCCCACCTCCTCTCCCTTCTTCCTATTCACTGTTCTTCCCTTCACGCAGGCGAATTTCACTTCAAAGCGAGTTTTATTGGAAAGTTCAGTTTTCTTCGAAACAGCGAACGGAAGGTCTAAGTTCTGTGAACTCAGAAGTAGGCTCACAGGGATTACGGCTCAGCTTGAAGACAAATGAATGCACCGACAAGTCATAACAGCGCTACCTAACAACAGAACACATTTACTCCAAAGGTACGCCTCCCTACAGCAGTTTCCATGCCGCCTCGAACCCATAAGTAGTTAACTCCACTGACAGAGCTTCTTAAAGACTGTTTGGTAGCAAGTAATGAAGCATGGAGACCCTGCAGACCCTTTTCTCCCAGTTCACCTATCCAGCAAGTAGCGCAGACAGTTTCGGACACCAGAAGCGACTTCAAGGAACATATCAAAGGTCAAAATCGACCTAACAGAAGCTCCTCCAGCTGCCGACAGAGTACGCACAGCGCTGCTAAGGGTTAATACAGAATGGGCCTCGGTTCTCTTCCTCTCCTGAGTGTTAATATTGCATTCAATGCTTCACCTACCTCCTCTGCCCTCTTTCTGATATAAAATCCCTGAGAAATTATTGTAAAGGTTGTTGTTCAGTTGCTGCTGTTGCAGTTATGGAAATTCTTTTGGACTGTTAGAACAATCTTGGGAGGGATTAGTAGAGTGGTGGTATGTAGTAGGCTGGGAGGAGAAGTTTAGATTGCATTCAGCCATTGAGCTCAAAGTATGTGACTGGTTTTGCATCATTAATCAAGCAGATTTCACAAGATCCTGGTCTATTACTATTGGTGATGTTTCTCTTATCTTGTTGTTATTTACACTTTCATGTTGTTCATGGGTCTGCTGGCTTGCATCAGAAATATGGCATAGGATTTTCCCTTGTTAGGCACCCTATGCTTCTTCTCTCCTTACCTTAATGTTTTCTGCTAATGTGTATCTGAGGATTGATTTCAATTGATTTAACCAGTGTAGTGGTTCCTTATGCTGCTAGTTGATGTATGATTTTTTGAATATGTTCTTAGATGTTCTTGTTGGGTTTAAGCTAAAAGATTTGGAAACACTGGGGATTAGAGTTAGCCCTGTCCACTAGGATCCTTGTGCAACTAGCTAGCCCCTCTAAGATCTCTTTGTTAAACTTATCTATGTTCTTCCTTGGAGCATGCTAAAGCTGACCTGGAGTTAAATGACCTCTGGTCTGATCTATAAGCTGCCCCTTTGTCCCTCTTTTGAGAGCTACCTTTGAGTATGTCCAAGCAGGTCTGGAGTTAAATGACCTCTAGCCTGATCTATAGACAAGATTGGGTTTCTTTCCTTCTTTCACCTTCTTCCCTTAATGTTCCTTTCCATCATCTATCTAAAACTATCCTTTAGTGTAGATGACTTTCCCTCTGAAAGCCTTGGCTAGTTGTTGCAAGTAATTCTCCTTACATGACTCCATAGCCCAATGGATGGCACTTGCTTGACCTATCCCCTTTGCTGAAACATCCTGCTGCTTTGTTCCTTTTCTCCCATTACTTTCTCAGTCCATGATCTCATGACCAACTCAGCAACCAACCAACCAAATCATTTTGAAACCCCCTTTGTGCTTCATAACTAGCTTGACATCTCATTTGAGCTTTCAAAGATATACCATTCTTTTTTTTATTGGAGAGATCCCTCTCTGGGTCCAGGAGGGCTAGATCCTAGGGCCCCAAAGTGGTTCTGATTTTGTCTCATCTTTTGGTCTTGCCAATCTGGCCAAAACATGGGAACCCCAACATAATGGCGACTCCACTGGGGAAATTGAGTGCATTTCACCTTAAACATTCTTAGGCACTCAAAGACCCAAGATCTCTGGTTAGATTGGCATTCATTGCTGATGGTGGATAGTAGCCTGCTTCAAACAGTCAAATTCATCCACCTGGCGACTCCACACTCCATAATCCTAAAAGAATCCACTGGAGGAAGAACCTAAAATATGGCCAGATCTCATAGAAGGATAGAACACACGGGTTGGATTTGGTTTAAAGAATTCATTGTCTTTGTTTACCACTATGTTCTGTCCTACTTTAAGCCTGATCAAGTGCACCAAGAGGAGACCCACGATGAGTATGGAGAAGATCTCAAGCCTCAATCTTCAGACCATGAGGAGACCTGTACTCTTGTGAAAGACCTGGTGGAACAAGAAGCTCGTGTTGTGTCTCCCACTCCTCAAGAAACTGCAAGCAGTCATGAGCCTCCTGTAGCACTACCCACACCCACAAAGGTCATAGAAAGATACAAGCCTCTGGTTTTACCTCTTCTGTTCCAACCCCTTCCTGCAGAACTTATAAACCAGCTGCCTCTTTTCGATGGAGAAAATAAAAGGACCACTGCTGAAGAACATGTTCAAAACCTTGAAGATTTACTTGAACTGTATGAAATAGAAGAAGATGATGTGCGCATCAGAATTTTTGCCTTGTCATTACAAGGAAATGTTAAGAGTTGGTTCAAAGGCCTTCCAGTGGCAAGCATTTTCAGCTTTCATCAATTTTCTCAAGTTTTCCTTGATAGGTGGGCAGCCCCGAAGAATGTTCTCCTCATCCTAAAAGAATATTAGAATTTGAGAAGGCAGCTAGGAGAGACAGTACAAGAATTCTCAGCCAGGTTTAATAAGGTATATGATGCAATACCTTCTGATATAAAACCACCTTTGGGATGGGCTTTATTGCACTATCCAAGTTCTTTTGACCCTGAGGTGGAATTCCATATAAGAGAAAGAGAACCTTCAAGCCTGGAGGAAATGCAGAATATAGCAATCACTGTCGAATACAACATAAAGTGCAGGGAGGAAAGATTAAAAGCAGCAAGGAAAGACTGGGCAGGGCAAATAGCGTAGATCTCTTTAGAGAACAAGTTGGAAAGATTGATAGAGACTGCCAACGCCCTGCTGAACATAGAGGAAGAAGAATATGAGGTTGAAACCAGAAATGATGATTGGAAAAGACCTGCTCCTTGTCCTCAAGAAAGACAAACCAGATCACTGCAAGACAGAAGCCACATGCCAAACATGCATGATGAACCAGAGCTTGAATCAGAAAATGAACTTGCAGACTATTTTGAAGAAAGACTCGCTGAGAGTCCTAAAGACTTGATGGCTGAAAATGCTTATAATTATGATTTCTCTGATGTTGATCTGTCTGATGATAATTTTTTTCAAGGGGAAACTGAGCTTGCAGGGCCATCATCAGTAGATTCATGGGAGGAAGATTACGACCATCAACTTCAAGAAAATGATGAGTCAATGCCGGCAATCTATGATACTGATGGAGAAAGCATTGAAAGCATGATAGCAGATGAAGATTCATTGAATCTTCTCTCTTCTTTATATCTGAACATCAGTTATAATTTCCAAGAGGATGGAAGCCGACAGCTCTTTAGCGCAGGGGACAAGGAAGAAAGGGGTGAAGAAAATCTTGAGTGGAATGAATATCCAGAGCCTTATCTCGAAAGGATTAAGGTCATCAAAGAAGCCCCCGCTCAAGAATATGTTAATTTTTTCTCAGAGTTCAGTCCGTCTCAGCAGAACCAACCTGCACTACTAGAGGACAGCACTGTCGAATATAATGAGCTCTCTAACTCAGGCTACAGTGAAGACGAGCGAGATCTTCTTTCCCACAGGCATCTTTGTCTCGATCCAAAGGAAGAAGAGGTATTCCTGGATTATGCTCATCCACCAAATACTCCCAACCAGGAGGAGGAGGAGTGTGATTACGAAGGCCTCACTGCAGATGCAGTGATTGAAGCTGCCCGGGACACAGACAGCCTACCAGCCATGGCAGGTTTTAAAAAAGAAATTTTATATCATGTGTTGATTGATCCTATGGCAGAATACATGGAGGCCTTGATTTGCTCAATTACTCCAGCACTGATCCTTGGCATGAGCCAAATTCATCAGGAGTGGTCACTACTGGTGGTGACCTCGGTTTTGAAGAACCACATGCAGAGCACCCCGTGGTTATCTCTCACAGGCAGTCAGTGCTCATATCCTTTTTTGTTACTTCTTGACTGGCTATATTGGCATTATTGTATCACCTAGAGCATCAGAGATATCCAGTTAGAGTAGGGTAGGTAGGAAGTTTGAAATAAGGCTCAGTCTATGAGCATGTAGTTAGTTGTTTTTAATTCCCGCAAAGTCTAGCAAGTCAGACAGTCTAATCCTGGCTTGACTGTTTTCAATTTTTGTCTTAGAATGTAGAGAAGAAATCTGCTAGACAGTTTAATCCTAGCAGATGTTAGCTTAGGTAGAGAAACTATGAGGCCAACAGTATAATCTGGTCTCATGGAGTAATAAGGGTAGAAGTAGAATAGGTTTATTTTCCTGTTTGCAAAAATTGATGATGTAAAGGGTCTGCAAGTCCAAATGCACCCATAACAGAATTGTTAGGACTTTAGTGTGGGTAGGTAGTTGTATGGGAGAAATTTTACTGCTGATATGATGTCTTCATTATTTGTGGCAGCTGAAATCAAAGAAGAAGGTGGCTTAAACACCAGGCATCTGGCCTACACCAAAGATTTATTTTATAAATTCTTGAATCCTTCAAGAAGAAGTCATCCCCATGTGGAGCCACTGTTAGCCCCCTATAAATTTTTTGACAAGAAAACAGGGGGCTAGAATGTTTCCGAGCCTTCAAGGAATGCATTTCCTCCGAAAACACATCATCCTTGAAGCCTCCTTGTGCCCAAAGTGATGTCCCTACCTTCAGAGAAGTTTTCCACAGCATGTTCAGCGCCGAATCATCCTCCAAGCAGATCCATCAGACAGTGCTTGAAAAGAGCTTTCCAACGGTACGCCACACTCTCAAAACTGACTTCTGGATTGAATTCTATGCCTAAGTGAAGTAAAAGCCCTTATACCTTCATATGCCTCATTTTACCCCTTTTTCCCTTTGTCAAAGTCTCCTTTCCATCCTAAAATTTCCCCCTTACTACTCCTAAATCCCCCCAAAATCCCCCTTTAAATGCTGCCCTTGCCCTTTGTTTGGCCCAGTTCCCATTCTTTCCCCTTATCGTTTCCCTTCCTAACCCTTGCATTTCATTTAAAAGGCCTCAAAACCCACTTTCCAACCTTATAATAGGGCCTAGCCCCTTTCCGCCAGCCCCCAACCACTTCCCCACGTGACCCGCACCCGGAACCAAGTGTTTAAGCCCCGGGCGCTTATCGCAATCGGAGCCGTCGGGCAAGCGTTTCCCTTTGTTACGGTGAAAAATCCCGACGCAAATGGGTTTTCGTTAACAAACCCCGCGATGCGTTCAACGCTGTTGATCTACTGCGTAGATCCGACGGTGGAGCGCCAATCGCCACCCCGCCGCATTACAATCGCAATCGCAATTGTTTCCAATCGCATGTTATATTATATATGCTCCGATCGCGCAATCGCAAATATTTGCGATGTGATTGATAGTGTCGCAAATATTTTCGATTGAGCGATCGCGACTTAAACTCCGATCGCACCATTCCGTCCAATCGCATAATCACAGTCCCACTCCTCCGATCCCCGGTCGCTCCGACCTCCGATCCGCCCGATCGCACCTCCCCTCCGATCGATCACATTGCAACCTTTGTGATATGCCTTGTGATTGCCTCCTGCTCCCGATCTCCGATTGCGATTGACCCCTCGGGTCCCACCACCTAACACTTTCGCCTGTTCGTATAATAAAGGGTTTTTCCCTTTGTAAATTGGAAATTCGTATTATTTTCATTTTACAAAGGGTTGGACCATCGCATCGGAAGTTTTGTTTTCTATCATTCCATCCCGCCCACTCCCGATTCCGATTTGCGATTTGCGATTAACGGCCCCGGGTCCCACCATTTCAGTCTTCCGCCATGCATAGCAAAAACCCATTTTTCCTTTGTAAAGGTCGAAATTCATTAGTTTATTTTTATAAAGGCCTTTCGCCCCAATCTCATCGGAAGTTTTATTTTCATGTATTGCTCCACCCCTCCCGCTCCATTCTGATTGCGATTTCACAGCGTTTGGTTATATTATATTTCTCCACGCCCGTCCATCCCTATTGCGATTTATATGGTTATCGCCTCCTCTCCCCTCTTCCTATTCACTGTTCTTCCCTTCACGCAGGCGAATTTCATTTCAAAGCGAGTTTTATTGGAAAGGTCAGTTTTCTTCGAAACAACGAATGGAAGGTCTAAGTTCTGCGAATTCAGAAGTAGGCTCATAGGGATTAGGGCTCAGCTTGAAGACAAATGAACGCACCGAAAAGTCATAACAGTGCTACCTAACAGAAGAACGCATTTACTCCAAGGTACGCCTCCCTACAATAGTTTCCATGCTGCCTCGAACCCATAAGCAGTTAACTCCACTGACAGAGCTTCTTAAAGACTGTTTGGTAGCAAGTAATGAAGCATGGAGACCCTGCAGACCCTTTTCTCCCAGCTCACCTAGCGAGCAAGTAGCTCAGACAGTTCCGGACACCAGAAGCGACTTCAAGGAACATATCAAAGGTCAAAATCGACCTGACAGAAGCTCCTCCAGCTGCCGATAGAGTATGCACAGTGCTGCTAAGGGTTAATACAGAATGGGCCTCGGTTCTCTTCCTCTCCTGAGTGTTAATATTGCATTCAGTGCTTCACCTACCTCCTCTACCCTCTTTCTGATATAAAATCCCTGAGAAATTATTGTAAAGGTTGTTGTCCAGTTCCTGTTGTTGCAGTTATGGAAATTATTTTGGACTGTTAGAACAATCTTGGGAGGGAGTAGTAGAGTGGTGGTATGTAGTAGGCTGGGAGGAGAAGTTTGGATTGCATTCAGCCATTGAGCTCAAAGTATGTGACTGGTTTTTCATCATTAATCAAGCAGATTTCACAACATCCTGGTCTATTACTATTGGTGATGTTTCTCTTATCTTGTTGTTATTTACACTTTCATGCTGTTCATGGGTCTGCTGGCTTGCATCAGAAATCTGGCATAGGATTTTCCCTTGTTAGGCACCCTATGCTTCTGCTCTCCTTGCCTTAATGTTTTCTGCTAATGTGTATCTGAGGATTGATTTCAATTGATTTAACTAGTGTAGCGGTTCCTTATGTTGCTAGCTGATGTATGATTTTTTGAATATGTTCTTATATGTTCTTGTTGGGTTTAAGCTAAAAGATTTGGGAACACTGGGGATTAGAGTTAGCCCTATCCACTAGGATCCTTGTGCAACCAGCTGGCCCCTCTAATATCTCTTTGTTAAACTTATCTATTTTCTTCCTTGGAGCATGCTAAAGCTGACCTAGAGTTAAATGACCTCTGGTCCGATCTATAAGCTGCCCCTTTGTCCCTCTTTTGAGAGCTACCTTTGAGTATGTTCAAGTAGGTCTGGAGTTAAATGACCTCTGGCCTGATCTATACACAAGATTGGGTTGCTTTCCTTCTTTCACCTTCTTCCCTTAATGTTCCATTCCATCATCTATCTAAAAATATCCTTTAGTTGTAGATGACTTGCCCTCTGAAAGCCTTGGCTAGTTGTTGCAAGTAATTCTCCTTTCATGACTCCATAGCATAATGGATGGCACTTGCTTGACCTATCCCCTTTTTTGAAACATCCTGCTTCTTTGTTCCTTTTCTCCCATTACTTTCTCAGTCCATGATCTCATGACCAACTCAGCAACCAACCAACCAAATCATTTTGAAACCCCCTTTGTGCTTCATAACTAGCCTGACATCTCATTTGAGCTTTCAAAGATATACCATTCTTTGTTTTATTGGAGAGATCCCTCTCCGGGTCTAGGAGGGATAGATCCTAGGGCCCCAAAGTGGTTCTGATGTTGTCTCATCTTTTGGTCTTGCCAATCTGGCCAAAACATGGGAACCCCAACAAGAGATATGTACTTAAAGACTAGGCCAGGAACTGCATTTAAGAGGTTCAAAACCACCTAGTAGCATTTCAACGCTCTAGGTGGTCAAAACCCTACCTTGGTGTCATAAAAGAGCTGCTAGAATTCGAGGGACAATGATCCTTATGCACTAGCTTCCAGACTTTGTCTAAAACAATCTCATCTTATCCATTTAGCTACAAATGGAGAATGGTTGAACTGAAAAGCTAAGATCGAATATTTTAATTAGAACTGATAGGTTGAATTAGTATAGGAATCCATTAGAGTTGATTTTCATACTATTTTTTAAATTGAGGGCTATCTATAAAGCCTGCACCAGAGAAAGATTAGTTAGTCCCAAATTTATGTGTGTTTGAGATATTTTTGTCAAGTGTAACTTCATTTTTAATACAAAACTACTTCTATCATGAATTGGAGCCTGTGTTGATTCGAGCTATGGAATGACGAGCTAATATATATATATATATATATATAGACATGAATTAGTTTTCTAAGCATATTTTACCTTCTGTAAGTTCTCATCCCAGGTGCGGAAAGGGCCCATGACAATCTGGGAAATTTTATTTATTGTAGGACTTTAATTTAGTTGTTTGATCCTTTAATTCGTTTTGTTTTCTGTTATATGTTAGCTTAAATTACATTGTTACCTCACTGAATGTTGTAATACGAGTTTGATTGTCAATATTTGGTTGTTTTATAGCATATTGAGAGTTGTCTCTCATTTTGGTGTGATCTGCGATTTCATAGAACTCACTGCTAATTCCTATTTATTAAATATTTTAATTTATTTGTAAGAGAGCACCGATATCCCCATCATCGTAAAACCATATGAAAAACATTGGATGGGTTTCTAAATCAATCGAATAACAGAGTGAGTCCTCTGTTCTATCTGCAAACACTAAATATGATGAGTTGATTGGAAAAACGCAGGAATAGCGTTTCAAATCTGGTTCATAATATTTGAAAAAGTTGAATGATAACAATTTCGAAGTTCTGTGTGCCATAAGGGATCAAAGACCTTGAATTAAATGTGTAATTAGTCACTCTGGATCGATCTTCTTACATTTAACAAGTGTCATTTAATAAACCACTTTAAACATCGTTGTTTCAATTTAATTAGGGGAAGATGGTAATAATAATAACGAAAATTGTAAGTGGCAGTGAGGTTGATCTCGAAATGCCTTTGGACGATTAAAAAATTTTCCATATACATGTGTGTCATTCAATTATTACATTATGATTTGAACATTGTTGGTTTGGAGATTTTTTTTCTGTGAGACTATGATTGTAATTATGAGTAATATTAGGATGAGGAATGATATATTGTTTATAAAGTGTTGAGATGCATCCGAATTAGATTTTATCATTGCATGCATAGTGTGATTCTAGTTTGATTGATCAATTCTGTTACAATGTGCTTTCAATTCCTTTCTTCATTAACGATATATTCTAAGTTTATAAGAATAGTGTGAGCATTGTAGATAGTCTAGTTTGATTAAGTGCCTACAGAATCTCAATTGTTTTGATTTATACTCTGAAATTCAAGGTTTGAGTGTCTTTTAAATTAGGAATCTGGAGCTTGGATAGATTAGACAATTTCCATTTAATTGAAATAGTTAAGGAGTGTTTCCAGGTGTGAATTTCATATCTTCATTAGCAATGTGGTTGAAATATAATTTTCTATTTTTAAGGTAATTTTCATTTAAACGAGTGGACACCTGTAGCTTGCTTATCCAAGTGACTGTACATTTGAAAAGGTTGTTCTCAACTTGGAAAATGTCATGGATGTGTTAGTCATGGTAGAGAAAAGCATCTCTCCAGACTGTCTGTGCATGTCCATCTCGTATATGGGATGAATATGATTTTCATCAAATGAGAAAATTGTTTTCTTATAAACAGATGGAGATTTGGGAAAAGGGACTTGGGCTTGTAGAACAGCCATCTTCATCCTTCCATTTTCAATGCCAAAATATGTCAACAACCTATGTTGTGATGTAGAAGTCTGCGTCCAAAACTGATTGTAAACATTTGCCTTCAAGGATGCATTCTTCTGTTTGATCTCTAAAAATTTAGAGAAAATGTTGTGATCATCTTGTGCATTGGTTCCAACTGATTAAATGATCTCCATGGGCTATTGATAAGATGAAGAAGATGATGGAGTATTGGGAACACTCCCCTCTACTGCTGTAGATACTTTTTCATTTCCTAAGTCATTGATCTTTGGATCTTTTTGGCTCTACTATGTAGAAATGGTAAAATCAATTTTCCGCTTCTTCTGCTGAATTATGAATTCTTTGGCAATTTTTGCAGAATTTGATGTTTCCTCTCTAGGCCTTTTATGTTGTTTGTCTTGGGAAATTGGAGTCTACAGAGTGGATGTAGAAATAATCTTCTCCTGTTCCTCTTGCAATGTATTCTCTGCCCATTGATCCTGTTTCATAAACTTCTCAGTCTCAGGCCTAGATGTATGATTGTAGGGAGTTGTCTTCAACTCGACCCTTAAGTTTGAAATGATGCTGAAAGGATTATAATACCAGGTGAAGCTTGGCTGGAATTTCATCCTTTTGAGGGTGGAATTTGCTTAAATCCCTGCTAATATGGTATTACATATGAAGGAACCTATTTTTGACTTGACTTTAAACTGTGATTTTCTCTTACATGAAACAAAGTGCAATTCATCCATGTTAATCATCTGTCTAATATATTCCAAAGAGAGTAGTCTCATTGGAGCATATTTGGGTAGCTTATAAGGTGTGAGTTCACAACCATACACTCGAACCTCTGTGTAATTCTAGTATAGATACCAGTCTCCAGTTTTAAACTGATCACTTAAGTCAAGTATTATTTTGATGTCTTGGCCAATTCTAGGCTCATTCGTGCTGCTTAGAAGTTGGTAAACTAGATGGATAAATGAACCAATGAAATCTACAAAAGAAAACTCTTTTGAGATAGATATGACCAACTGATTCCAGTGAATAAATGACTAATTTACACCCTGGTCATCCTACTTGTGCAATGTGATTAGCAATGAACCCCCCTGCTGAAAAAGAAACATTTGAATAAGTACATAAGTGTACTTAAACACTCCTTGAGTTGTCAAGTTCATCATTTGTTCATGCATATTATCAGCCAAGACTTGGATGTAATTGTACATTAATGAAGGTTGTTTGTCTTTAGATAAAATGGAGAAGTAACCAAGAATGGACTCATCTATTGTCTTATCATTTAGATATCCTAATAAACAAGAAATTAATGAAATGATATATCTGGTGGCTTTAGGGAACATGGATGATGTGTAAGGAGGGTTCTTCTTTGGAATTTCAACATCATTAGGAAGGAATGTTTCAAAGATTTGTTCTCTCTAAGGAAAGGTCAGCTTATGGTATAACTCCATGAGATAATATTGGGAGAAAATGCTGAGTAAATCACTTTGTGGGATCAACAACTTCTGGTTAATGGTCTCTGGAGTGATAGAAATCATAGTGTTTCCATTTTGAGCTACCATTTTCCTTTTAATGGGATCATACCTGGCTTGACACCAGGTGACTAGGTGAGGGAATTCATGGATATGAGGGAATGAAGATAGAGGTAATAGGGACTCCCAGAGTTTGACATCATCGTGCTTGTCCAAATACTTATGTTTTAGCCATGGGTGCAATTCATAGAGCTCAAATTCTCACTTTGCGTCTATGATTTTGAATTATTGATCAACTAAAGGGACATGGTAAGGATCGACCGAGGTAGACACAGAAGGGGTTTCTTCAACAACTCGTTTTCGAGATTTTCCTTTAGGAGCCATTTGACTTGTAGAGGAAAAAGAAAAGGGAAATGTGTCTATTATGTTGATAATAGATGAAGGGGAAATCTCTGCAAATGAAATTATGTCTAATAGAGCAACAGATGGCGGAGCTGTTAATGAAAATATGTCTCTGTAAAACCTAAAATTTGACAACAATAGTAAATGAATCAAAGGTGGTGCAAGGAAAGGGCTTTGTTTATTTATAGTGTGCTTGAATTACCATTATGGGATGATTGGTAGAGAAACATGACCGTGGAGGATAACAGTAATGGAGCGGTGGTAGTGAAATCGGGTAGACAACAGTAACGGAGTGGGGTGTAATAGTACAGTTAAAGGCAACAATACGGGAGTGAAGTGTAAAGGGAGAGTACAGATGGCGGGCGTTGATTTGGCATCGGGAAACAGTTAGTGGAGGAAAGCCAAACGACGATTGGTGGAAGTCAAAACCATCGTTGGTGTGAAGGAAAATTTCAGAGGGGGTAGGCAACAGTAAGAGGATTTGAGCAGGGGTGTGAAGTTCTGTGGGAGTGACACGTAGGCAAGGGGACCACCATTGGAAAACAACTTTTCAGACCCGCACCCACCCCCCGCCGTTAACGAGAAATGGCCAAGGGGGGTGCGAAAAGGCTTCCCCGCCATTGATTTGGGTGTGGAAATGATCAATTGTTCATATTTTCTTGAAAAATAATCACAATGAGACAAAAATCCTTTGTCGCTTGTTAGTCATCAGTATTTTCAGCTATTTAGATGACTATATGCTTTGTCCAGGTTTTCTAGAAACCAAATTAAAAAAAATCATTATGTCTTCTAGAAATATCCTCAAAGAAATTTTTCCACTATCCCTCCTCTCTTGTCTACCACAATCAGATTGGTCATCCTGTCAAGAACCCATCCTAGACTAGTAAGCCTTACTCTATCCATGATTGTTACTTCTGTCTATAGCACTCTACGTCTGATGCCCAAGCCCTCTTAATTCACAAATTTTTCTGGCCAAGTTAAGCCAAGTTTTCCCTTCTACTCTCCAACTTCCTTAATCACTGTTGGTGTCAAAGGTATGTCTATAAAACCCTTCAAAGTACCACAAAAATGTCTTGGTTTATAGGTGATGGTGCATAAGTAGGATATCTAAAAACCCTGTGCCTTGTTCAAAATCCTCTTTTAAACCCTCAGTCAAAAGCCTTGTTCTAAATACCTTGAAAATAATTCAGTTAGGTTTTCATAGGTCATGCACCATCAGTTTTCCCCATGCACTATCTTGTCACAAAAAATCAAAGGTAAATTCAAAAGGACACAGAGATGAGGTTGTCATTTTTATGAAAAGCACTCAAGATACCTCCAAGGTTACCCTCCTGGTCCAACAGTGAAATATGCCAAGAATAGACTATCATATCAAATGCATCTCTGCAGGGATGTCTTGATGTTTAGCCTAAAGCAAAGCAGAGCCAAAGAGAGACACCAAAGAGAATTTCATTCAAGTCATTGGCAGTTGAATAAAAGGTACAGTGAGTTTGTGGTCACAGAGAAAAATCAAGAGTTTCTCTACATAAATAATTCAGGGATACCTAAAATATTTCAAAAGGTCATCTACAGTGATTGAGAGACACAGCAAATTGAAAGCTACTACAAAGGTCCTGATGTCATAATAAGAGGTAAATTCCTACTCATGCAAACTTCTATGCAAAATCTCAAAAATTCAGTAATATATGAAAAGCATGGCGCTTTTTGGAAAAAAGATCATTAGGACAGTTTTGAGCCTCAAAGCATAACTGGGAAAGGGACAGTTGCCCTTTTCCACGCCCCTGCAAACAAGGTAAAGGCTGTCAGGTGCACTATCAGATGAAAGAAGAGACTAAGACCACTATAAAGAATACAATCACACTGAAGAATAAAACAACAGGTATGATTTGTTTTAAAATACAAATATATGACTTTTGACCCACAGTGGAAAGGTTTTTTTGGGGACAGTTTCAGAAATTTGGATAAAATTCAAATAGGTATGATGAGGTAAAATACATCACCTCCTTCATCAACAGCAGAGGGTGTAAAAGTTTCACTGAGTTATCTTCTAAAGATAAGTCAAAGAGTACAAAACTCCACTAAATCAAATATGTGATTTTGAAATCCAAAAGGTGAGAAAATCTGTTTTTTTTTAAGGCTCTAGGTGCCATTTGCACTAAAGGAGTAACAATCAAAGTTTGTTAGTTAAACTGTCACACAAAAAGATAGTCACAGATTTGTTTCAAGGAATATGGAGGCACAATAGCTTTTAAATTCAACTTGCAATGACAAAAAAATTCCATCACAAACCAATTAATTTCTCAAATCATAAATCAATGGTTTAGAAACAAAAAATAAGACTGGCTCCAAAAAGGCTTTTTGCACTGAAAAGACAGTCAAAAGAAAACAATGGAAAGGTGAAGTTAAAAATTTAGAGAAGTGGGTTTTTTTTTCTTAATCATTTCAAAAAGGAATATAAATGACTCCAGCAGTATTCCTCCCCCCCTTCATTTTCAACTTCAGCAAAGCACAGTGCAGAGAACTCGGCTTCAACAGGCACCCGCAGTCAGAATTTCACGTATGCTGCACGCATGTAGATAGGAGTTGCGTGCCTATAGGTATGCCTAGTGCATTCTATTACTTGACGTTGTGCACCTGAAGAACGACGTTGTGTGTTCTTCTCGCAGCCCAACGTGCAAGAACTACCGCCTGACAGCGCCCAAGTCTGCGTGCAGAGGTCGCCTGGGCCTGAAGGCACTGCATGCCCACCACTGTTTTCATTGCACACTCTGTGTGCAGAGACCGCCCAGGCTGACAACACTGTGTGCCCGCCACTGTGCCTGCCGCAATACAGTCTCATTCAGATAGCGCCCGGGCCGACGCTGCGCTCCTGAAAGAAAAGCGCAACACCACCCAAAAAGCTACAAAAAGGGCCAAAATTGGCAAATTTTTGCCCCGAAGCTGCTTTTTTCCATGAGAAAACGTTTCAAGAGTTATTATCCATAAATTAGCATCCCCTCCTCATGTTTTTAAGTTGTAAAAGCGCCAATTAGGGCTAAGGTTTGTGTCAAAGAAAGCTTGAGGGAAAAATATGAATAGAAATGCAACCTGTTTCTCTGTTAATCATATAAGCCTATTTAGAAGTCCAAAATCTTCTAAAAACCTCTCTCCTCATCATTTCATCAGCAAAATATCCTTTTGTTTAAAAAAATGAAGGAAAGGGTAAAGTAATCACTATGTCTCAAGAGGAAAGTGATGAACCTCAAATACCAAGAAGACAGACTAAGAAAGGAGGGAAGCCCAATAGGTTTGAGCCTACAGACACCAAAGAGCTGATAGCCTCCCCTTCTATCTTATCTGATTTCCAAGAATTAGGGTGTTTTGAGTTTTGCAACAAGGTACAAGAAGTCAAGAGCCATCCTCAGTTAACAGAGTCATTTTCCCTAAGGCTTCACAGGCATAAAGTTCATCTAGCAGGGCTAAGGTTTAAGTTGACCCCTAAAGCTATCTCTAAAGCCACTAGGATGCCTTGCATAGGAGACAGATGATTTAAACATAAGCATGTTGACTTGGTCCATTATCATCCTTTTCTACAGCCTAGTTTTCAAGCTGCATGTAAAGCCATTTTTCTTTTTTCACATCTACTAGACAGATATGCCCTCCTCATGAAGATTGTCATGAAATACTTTACCTGTGAGGGTAGGTTCTCCCGAATCTACTCCTATCATATTAGACTCCTCATGCACTTCATGAGGACCTACTACTGAACATGCCTTATTTCCTCTGCAAAAGCATTGAAAAAATGTCCACCATCATGAAAAAGAAGCCTCCAGCCCAGCAGATGTCAAGCATATTTCATCACTCTCTTGTCAAAATCATTGTAACTCACCAAATGGAGAAACAAGGCATTCCTTGGGAAGCCTTTATTACCCATGAGGACTTCACCACTTCATCCTCCATTCCACTGCAAAATGTGCCATCCTCCTCTCAAAATATTCCTCATACTCCTTCATCGCCCTCCACTGACCATGATTCACCTTCCTCTGATGAATCACTCTCTCAAGCAAACATTCTTCAAACACCATCTCCTAAGAAAAGTGATCATGAAGAAAACATAAGTGATCATGAAGAAAACAAAAGTGATCATGAAGGGAACATAAGTGATCATGAAGAAAGCATAAGTGATCATAAGGAAGGCAGTAAAGAGGAAAGTGATGAGGATAAGGGAGAAGCTGAAGAAGATAAGGATAAGGGAGAAACTAAAGAAGAAGAGGGAAATGGACAAGAGGAAAGCAGCAAAAAGGAAGACAGCCAAGAACAAGACAATAAAAACAGCAGCAAGGAGGAAGATAGCCAAAGGGAAGACAGTAAAAATAACAGCACAGATAAAGATAAGAAACAAGAAGAAAATAGAGATTTAAGCAGTGATACCCATGGTGAGGAAGGATGACAAGATGGTGGGTCTCATAGTGAAGAAAAATACACTAAAATCCTTACAACAGACAGTGCCAAAGGAGAGGAAAGTAGTCATAACAATGACCAGATTAATGAAGATAGCCCAAAAACAGTTTTCAGGGTTGTTTTGAATAAACAAGGAAGTGATGGCAAGGATCCAAGGGATGTTGAAAGTCAAAACAGCAGTAAAAAAGGTAAAGAAATGGACAATCCTAAAGATGAAAATGTGTCAGACCTAGGTGTCTCCCACAAAGCAGAAACAGAGTATGACACTTCTGAAGGTCTTCCTGATGATGAAGACATAATTTTTTTTGAAATTAATAATCAAAAGGATTGCCAACAGAAAAATGACAAGGAGATATGCACAAAAAACATTCTTGAAGAAAAAGACAATCCTAGGGCTGTAAAAGATAAAATTGTGCAAGCTCAGTTTCTGACACCTTTCAACATTCCCTATCAGAGAGGTATGAGACATGTGTTTGCTGCCTCCGAAAGGCAAGGTGCCATGCTCTCATCCTCAAAAATAGTGAAAGACAAAGTCACTCAAACATTAAAAAGCAATGTCACCAGATCTTTGAGGAGCAAGGGTAAACTGCCAAAGACAGACAAAGGTAAAGAGCCCATGAAAGATAAAAGCAAGAAGACAGTCAAAGAAGAGGAAAGCAGCCATGAAGAAGAGAGGGAATTTGAACTCATCCACATTGACAGTGATGAGGAAAATGAAACCAAGATACTGAATTCCCTCCTGCAGGACTGGAGTGCACAAATCAGAGATTTGGAGGTTGAGCTGGAAACATCTAAGGATCTTCTTCATTTCCTACAGATGCAAAACAAGCAGATGAGTGGCCAGCTAGCCATCTATGAAGCCCGGGCACTCAAATACAAGAGAGAGGCTCAAAAATGACAAGTACAACTAGAGGAGTACATGGGCACCTATGAATAATACAATGAGGAAGAGGGGCAGGCTAGGAAGAGGTCTAAGACTATGGGTCTTACAAAAGCATTGGAAAAACAGAGAGAGGAAGAATCAGCCCAAGCACGGCAATTCCCTCTCAATGAGCTCCTTACCTTGGAGATAGAGCATGAAAAATAATCATGGATTGAAAGGGAAAACCTACATTTTGAGGCTAAGTTGGAGAAGTCAAACAAATATCTGGGATTACAGAGAAAGATGACTGAGCATTATAAAAAGAGAAATCAGTTTGCTAGGAAAAAACTCAAAATTGCCCGAAGGAGGCGCCCGGTGCCAAAATATGGAAAATACCAAGTTGGGCTTGTAATTTTGTCTCAAGCTTCACTACAGGTCTCTAGGGACCCTTGAGGGATTCACTCACCAATTTTGAGCAAAATTGGATACTTTTTGGTTTTTTGTGAATTTTTAAGCCTAGGAGCGCAGCACCCTGGACGGTGCGCTTTTTCTCTGAGCATCTTCAACATGAAAATTTTACATTTTTGGATTCCTTTTCACAATAGGAGCATGATCACAAAATTTCAGCTCATTTGGATTAGTTTTGGTCCCTCAAAAGGTCCAAAAACACCCATTTTTTCACCTTTCTGCCACCTTTTCTGAGCAGGTACTGCGCCCCTGGGAACCTGCACATTTTATATTTTTTGGGAAAATTATAGAGATCATATTGAGAGAAAAAAAGTATATTTGGAAAGTAGACATCCATAGCTTTCCAACGGGCCATCATGGAGCCTTTTTAGACATTGGGATGGCCTCCAAAACCTTGCTGCAAAAGGGTCTTTTTTGGTGCTACACGCCTGGAAATTTTCCAAAATCAGAGACAAATTTCTGCATTCCTGTGTAAGGACAGAGAAAATGTGTGTTAAGCAAGTTATATCATGTATGTCAGAGCCTAAAAGTGAAATTTTTTGTTATTTTGGTTTGAAAAAGATATTTTGAGTAGATATTTTGTGCCTTGGACCTTGTGAGGCCTCAAGGACAAATTAGGATATTTTGCTTTGGCCAATGGCCTTCTAGATGCTCTAGTGAGCTTTTCTCCTCTTTGCCTATATAAACCATTAGGATTAATTGTAATAAACTAGGGATAACTTGACATTTTAAGAGCAATACATGATTTTATGAGCTTGGAGAAAATATTGGTATTATGAAGTGGATGAATGGCTTGCTTGTCTTGATGGTGGAGAAGCATTGTGTGCAGGATTCCATAGCTTGGTGAATGGTGATGTTTCCCTTATCTTCTTATGTCTTATTGTTTTCATTAATGTTTTCATGCTTCTTGTTTGCTGTAGATCATAAAAGTATAGGTTGAAACATGCTCATGGAAGCACCTTAAACCTCTTGTTCATTACAACTTTGGTGTTTTCTTCTTCTTGGTTATTATAAGGAATTCTTAACTGCTCCTTAGGTCCACCAGGAATTTGTTGTTTGTTTCATTAATGGTCAGTATGTTAGCTATCTAGTATGATTTAAGGCATGCCCTGCTTACTTGAAATTCTCAAAACTCCATTGTTGAAACCTTTCTATGAAACATTGATTGATTAGGTTAAGTCAAAGAGGTCTCGTTCGATCTTGCCCTTTTTCCATGCTTACAAAATTGTTTCAGAGTTCTTAATAGCTTGATATATGTTGTTTAGGTGTTCCCTCTCCATATATTAAGTTGTTTTTTTATCTTATATGTTTTCTCAACAGCTGAAGGTGAATTTCCAAAGTTAGGAGTTCTTATGCTTCTATGTATCACCAGATTGTTTATCTTATATGTTTATTAGTTTGAGTATTATTCATAGAGATTTATGGTTTTCCCTACCTCATGAGTACTTTCTTTCAACTATATATGTTTAATACTTCTTTGTTTTTCACAAACTTAATGTTTATTTCACCTCATACATCACCCAAAGGATCCATTGACCTTGCTAAATCGGCACTGCAATACACCTTGTCCATTATTTAGGAATCCTTGGCTTTATCTGACCCCATAGCCCTGTTGATTTGATAGCTTTCCTTTCCATTTATCCTACTTGATCAGTTTACCTCAAACCCAAAACAAAATAAAATATACTTAACAACTAGCCTAAAATCTAACATAAAAAGCGAACAAGTTCACATCCTTCGCACCATAGAGAGAGCCCTCTCTGAGTCCAGGAAGGCTAGGTCCTAGGACTCCAAATATTGGTCTGATGTTACCCTGTCATTTGGTCTACCAATCTGCCAAATCACGGGACACTAACATCGCTTGCGGAATTGGATAAATAAAATTTTCACTTTATTACATAATGTTTAATCGCTAAAATATTGCAATTAACTCTAATAAACTTAATTTAATTCCTAATTTAAATTTTGGCGTATTTAAACAATCTTCCACTAAATTCCTTTTCTTTTTTATTGAAACTAAACAATTTAATTATTTTATTGCTTTGAAAATATGCCTAGCATTTTCAATCTTTTGCCTTCATTTTTTAGAGGATCTACTTATCTTTTTCTTATATGAATAATTTATTTTGTCATGAGTCCTAACATTTTTTATTTTTATCTATTCATATCCAAACTTAACATCTTTAATTTTTTAATTTTCTTCTAATATGTCTAACTTATCAAAACCAAAAATGTTACAACAATGACATTAGTATAGGTAACACATGCTTCAAATACACAACAATATTACCAACATAGATCCATCCTAACCCCAAATCTATCAAGTGTCGAGGGGAACAAATATCTTGAGGCGCAAACCTCTTCTAGACTGTAAAACTTGAAGAAAGGTTTACACCGAAAGATATTTGATCCCTCTCGACACTCATAGATCTGGGATTAAGATGGATCTATGCTAGTTCTTTAGGTCAACTCAATGTTGTGTATGGAGGAATTACACATCTACTTTATTTTGAGTAATACACGAATAAAATGTTTTAAACATAAGAAATATATTATTTTCAATTACTTTATATAAGATTTACATAGTTGACATTGAAATATTTTACTCAAAATGGGCATTAAAATATATTACTTGTGGCCCACTTTCTCCATATAAAAATGTTATTGGTATTGCTATTATATTTTTAAATGCATGTCTCCCTCAAATTGAAAAGTAAAAACCATATATCCATGGAATATGAGCTCTCTCTCTCTCTCTCTCTCTCTCTCTCTCTCTCTCTCCACACACATTGATTTATATATTTTTTCTTTCTTTCTTCTTTTTTACATCACAACCAAGCCAAACACCATATTGGTGTATGGGACCCCCTCGTTTATGGGACAAGGGACTCGCCTCTGCGAAACGATTTGACTAATGAAGTCTATAGAGGTATACTCAACCCCCTTTTGGATTTGAACATGTAAGTTCTTTTGGGGAAACACATGTTTTTAACCAATAGTTGATATTGAAATATTTTATGGCCCAGATCAATTTTATATTTTTGTTATCGATGTTTTTTAAATGTTACATATCAACTCCATATTGAGAATTAAATAAACTAGCACAACCATATAAATTAAATGACTCACAAACATCGATAGCCATCAAAACACTTACCTTGATAGCCATCAAAAAATGTTATAAAATTAACTAAATTATAGCTTTATTTTAGTTTATTTATTATTAAAAAATTTATTTTATGAGTTAAACATATATAAATTTAAAAAAACATGTAACAAGGTTCTTAACCATGGAGTTTCAGCCTCACTTTACCATGGAGATTCTTAATATGTAAATATATTTTGTTACAATATCATGAACCAATACCATGGCTTACTAATACCACATGCCCAAAAAATCATAACTCATGTTCACATGACACAAGTTCATATGACATTTTTTAATTAATCAATTTAATTAAAATTGCACAAAGGGTATAACTACTTTTGAGATAAATCTCCACCTTTTATTTGTGAATAATACAAATGATGTTCTAGAATATTATCCCGATGTTAAGTCTCTACCATCCACCTAATTATGCCCATAGGAATATCTATTTCAAAATTGGGCTTCTAAAATTTTTATTTATTTATGTGAAAAAATAGGTGGATGATGGAGATTTAACCTCCAAAGAATATCAAGGGGATATTCATAATCGCATGCACACGTCAAGGGTTCATATTTATTTCATAACTAGTTAGGAACTTCTTGAAAATTTGATTTAAAAATTGTGCACACATGTCAGATGGTTCCGCTAAAGATGGTGCTCAAAGATGTAAGTGGAAAGGAGGTCGCGTAAAAAATTGTGCACACATGTCAAATGGATATGAGAAGTGCTGACGAAACTAAAAGTACATTGATTCATAAGAAAAGGCCTATCAGCCTAAAAATAAAATAGTTGGCATTACTTGTCCCCTTTTAGTTGAGGTTCAATGAATGTAATAAGTATTTCACCGTCCATGATTAACTGATCGACTGGAAAGGCTCCCACCCACGATGTGTTTCAATGGATTCATAAATTAATTAAATATGTTGTTGCCATATAAAGTAAGTTAACTAGGCGGTGGCTGGAAATATGTTGTTCCTCAAGTGCGGAGGCAGATCATAAGAGAAAAATCGACGATAGAAGCAATCCAATTCCTGGTGAACCCAGTGGAACATGGGCCACTTCCAGTCATTTATATCTCCCCTTCTTTGGATTCATCGGTAATTTCTATATTTCCATTTTCCACCTTGTGTACACACAAACAAACTGTGTACCACGTTCTAAATTGTCTTTGATCGCTCTAACACAATTTTTCACAAATGTAAATCTACATTCTTAAGGAAATGACTACAAGAGAGCACTCATAGAATTAATAATTAAAATTATAGTTTCTTCATGGTTAAAATTTTCAAAATCCCCTTATATAAACTTGTATTATATGTAATTCTCATTATATATGCTCTCACAACTTTCTTCTTTCATATGAAAACTTAATGTCTTAGTTCTTCTGACTAATGCAATGAGTCTTCAACGTTTTATCTTTACACCCTTCTCACTATTGTGTAACTTTGGAGTTTATTGATCGAGCCACAACCACAAAGTGTGTATTGTAACCTATTTGTAACTTTGTGTTGCAGTCTTTACAACATGGTTGTAAATTTTGGGATTTTAGGATCTCATTAAGAAACAATTGTACATAGATTCAAAAAGTTTTTTTAAAGAAAGATACATGTTTTTCTTGTGTTATAGGCAACCATTTCCAGTAATGAATTGACGAGTATTGATCAGAGTCTTTTTACTACGTAATCAATGTCCATCCAAAGCATGTGTAGTGTCTCATAACACGACTGGACTTCATTCACTTCGTGAAATATTTTAGATTTTCACTAAAAGCTTACTTTGTGAAACAATTTAGGTTTTTGATATTGATGTTTATCGACATTTACTAGTCATTTAACTTATATAGTTGCACTATAAATTATTGATAATTAAATGAAAATTACATAAACTTTATTCCAAAATAGACACACCGATTAACAAAAAAAAAATATTAATGTCAAACACAAATAGAATATCTGAATCTACATATTAATTAATATATTTCATTATTTACTTCATATATGTGTGTGTGTGTGTGTGTGTGTGTGTGTGACCATAAATAAATTATTCCAATGATAAAGTGGGTGAGATATGTAAATAAAGAGAAGTTAGGATGGAGTGTTGGTGTTTGGGGTCACGTCCAACTAAGGTTTTGTAGCCACCGCCACTTTGTCCCAAATTGGAGTTGTAGATAACTACATATTCATAGTTAAAATGTGTAAATAGAGGGCTAATATTAGCTCTGTAAGTTCATATATGGGATTTATTCTTCATGAATATTGGATGTGCTTATTGCTAATGAAATCTAAATCCATAGTGCCATCAAGTTGCTTGTGTGAGACCGTTATCCAATAGTCTACTATCACTTTAGTATAGTTGAGTTTTGAAGATTTCCTTGCATTATTGTCTCTCAATATGTGTATTTACAATCTTATTGCTATAGGTCAGGCTTCTCTGCCTAGTGTTCATTCTTTAAGGGGTTAGACATTATAGATTTTAACCTTGTATATAAATTACCTGTAAACGAATTCTTAAAAACATAATATAAACAATGGCAAGAACATAAACATAAAACACATATACACAAAGATTTTCCCCTGGATCCCAAAAATTGGACACTAGATTGATTTTTCATTATATTCCTTTCAATGTTACAATACATATATATACATGTCGAAGCATTCCTAAACCCCAATCCACTAGCCCTAGACTATAACATTACCGTAGTTCCCTTTACCGGATCTACAAAATACCATGGACAGAAAACCATCATGCCCAAAACCATGTGCAAAACCCATGCACAAAACCATACGTAGGTCCGCCGTGGAAATAATACAACACACACCCAAAAAACATGTCTTGAGCAAAGAAAAATTACAAAATGGGTAGAAGCATTCCCTTTCCTTTATTTGGGGTCCTCTTTGGCAACAAGAACATCAATGTTGTTATATCCAATTTTGTCACATCTAGTCAATAGGCCAACAAACTAGATCAATCATCATCCATGAACATGTTGTCATCATCCCTTCACAAATCTCTAAGCACGACCAGGGAAAATTTTAAGGGCTAATATTCGCAAGTGGGCTAATTTTCTATACTTTTTCCCAAAAAAATATTCACCAATTTCCATTATTTTCTAAAATTAATTCACCCAAATTTTATATTATGAAACTATTTTACCTTAAAAAACGCCAAGATATTATATAGAATAATATAATATAATCAAAATTTTAGATATTTTTACAAAATATCATAAATTTTTTTATATTTTTTCTATTCTAGATTACTAATATTCGCCAAGGTTTCTAAAATTTCAAATAGATATCCATCCTTAAAATTTTCCCTGAGCACGACTTTTCCAAAAATTATGAGCTTCTGGGATTAACTGCTCAAAATCATTTTTTTTAGCCCAGTGCACCCTACCTCTTTGCCCACCTGGGTTCAGTGCATGTTGCTTCTTTTTCCACCTGCATCGATCAATGCTTGTTTCTCCATTCTGCAGATGCTGTGATCTTAGAAATTCTAGAAAATTAAAAAGAATTAGGAAGCTTGCTCTTCTAGAAGCTTCCAGTGGTTGTTTTAACTATTTACCATGGATAAGAGCTCGAATCCTTTTTTTATCCTACCTTGGAGACTTCATCTCTTATCCCTTGAGCTCATCCTCCCATCATATGTAGATCTCAAGCCCATAATGGTAAATCCTAAACTACCATCCTTCTCCTATAAATTTACTCTCATCCATAGCATTAAGGTTGGCTTTTGGAGATTGATAGTGCCCTTATGTTGTTGCCTTGAACCTAAAGGAGTCATCATCTTCACGCATTAGGTTTGATATTGAGGTGTTCTTTGTGACAAGGAAGGACAACTCAACTTGGGGAGTCATCTACAAAATCAACTACTATTTATGGTTGTAAAATCTCTACTATTTCAATTAATAGAAAGAGTATATTATTTTCCTATATTTGTTGTGTTATGTTTGCACTCATGTATTTCAATGTCTTGTTGATTCATTGAATAGGGATGTTATATTATGCTACATGGATGTTGTGGATCCTTTGCTTGTTTTAGTTGCGTGTGTAGGTTCTAATTATAGCACTTGGAGCTACAATTGGAGCTTACAAGCAAGGAAGAAAGGAAATCTTGCTAGTGTAGGCCTATTTCCATTCTCTAACTTCTCTAAGGAAAACTCTATGTTTTTTGTCTTTTTTTGTTCTAGACCAGTCCACTAGGACTAGGGAATTAACCTTTGTATGTAATCATAATTTTTGCATAACAAATTGGCCACTCCACTAGGGAACAATTCTTCCCTCAGTGGTTTCCTTGAACTTAGCACCTTTTTCACCTCCTAAAGTGACCTTGATTGACTCATTCAAACATTGATTGATCTTAAGAAAACATATGTTTAAGCTTGGTTGGGTTTCTTGAGTCGTGTTTTGACTGAAATTGCCCCATCGCATCTCTTTTTTCTGAGACAGAGTGCCCCAACGCACCTGAGCCTTCTTTGTACATTCGTTGCAATGCACTTTATCATGTTATGCAACTGCACTAATTTAGTGTATTTTCACCTGCGTTTTTCCAATGTATCTGCATTGCAATGCACTTTCTCATGTTCTACACCTGCACTGCAACGCACTGTCTCATGTTTTGCACCTGTGATGATCTAGTAGGATGCAAAAAATTTGCATTCCTTGCCTTGCTCTTTGATCTAATTTGGTCCTAAATGTTTTCTTGAGTTTTCTGAGTTTGTCAGTGTCTCTTAAAATTCATCTTAATGTTTGCATTTGGTTTTATTTCCATTTGGCGATAATTTATTTTGTTTTTCATTTTTCTTATCAAATTAGTTCTTTATGAACATTTTTCTTGATTGTTGATTGGATTGGAAAAATGTATATTACAGTCATATTCTTTGTGATTTGTTTTATCAATAATCTTTTTGCATCTTAGTTTTCATTACATTTGAAGATCAAGAGAAAAGAAAAAGAAAAGAAATTATTTTCATTTCATATAGGGCTTTGATTTTGATTGGAATAGTGAAGTTTAGGAGATTGATTGTTGCATCACTTCTTTGTTGCATTGTTGATTTATTTATTCTTCCCTTACTTAGTTAGGCATTTCATTGTTAAAAGGAAAATGAATTTTTTTTTTTTGTCATATTAGTTGCATCATAGGTGTGTTCAGGTGATATCGATTTTTGAGCCTTGAAATAAAATCATAATTCAAGACAAACTCTAAAATTTACTAAATCAACCAAAGGAGCATTTGTCACATTAATGCAAACATCTAGAGGTCTAGGCTAGAGATGTGTTCCGAATTTTTTAAATGCAGGAATTGTTGTTCTTTCTTGGTGTTACATTCTGAGGGTGATATCCCATTCCACGTACATAAGTGTATAGGATCATTCTCCACATACCTTCGGGTATATTATATGATGCTCCACACATGAAAAGTATATGGAAATGCTCTCATCGTACGGTTACACATTAGACAACACTACTGCGGACTACACTTCCACATACCTTTGGGTCTATTTTGGAATTCCACTCTAGGTTGTTACTCTCGCCTTAGGTAACCAAGTTGGTCACCTTGTACACTGTGATACAACAAACACAAAATACGTGGAGATTTCCTGCTAGTACGTAAATCCTTGGTTGTCCAAGGAGGCATATTGTAGTTCACAATTGCTTGGTAAACCCTTTTTCCTAGTTGCCCCTTTATTTTATTTTGTGTATTTAATTTCTAAAATCAATTAATTAACTGTGGAATAACATCCTCACCATGGAACAACTCCTTAGTGAATCTAGGGTTGAGACTAATGGCAATATTTCCTTGAGTCTACCAACCAAAGAAATCCCTCTCATAGGAATCATGGTCCTTTTAATTCTTTTGGAAATATTGGTTCTCCTTAAATGGCAACGTTGTCCCTTCCTAGATTTACCATTGGTTTACCAGTTTGGTTATTTTTAACCTCCTTGGTTCCGACTGTCCAAACTGTTTCTCAACCAAGTAGTCATCCACCTAAACAAGTTGATCCTAACGTTGACCCTTTTCCTTCTTCGCATGTTCGATCTTCTTCCTCTTCTTCCTCTTCATCTGGTGAAAGCCTCAAAGTTATTAACCATGTGGATAAGAAGAAGAAGAAAAGTAATATTAAGAGGAAGAAAAATAAGCAGGGGGGGAACCAAGCAACCATTGCTACCAACACAACTAGTACGGAGAAACCTTCCAATAAAACCCACAAAGTTAAATTCCCTTGAAATTGATGTAAGGGTGACCACCTTCTTAGATATTGTCATGGTATTCTCAAGGTATTACAAGTGTGGTGCACAAGCTCACGTCAGCCTTTGTCATCAACTTCTGGAGATCATGTTGGTGATAAACTATCAAGTAGTGATAGTAAGGTTCACAGGAAAAAGGGCAAAGTTAAGTTTCCTTGTAGATTATGTGAATGGAATCATCTTATTCACCTTTGTCCTTATATGGATGAAGCCTACAAATTTTTTGAAAACCTTATAGCTTCTCATCCACGTCTTCTAGTTGGTTATCAAATTTTTTCTCCCAATCCTCCACTAATTGATGAAGTGATTGATCATAATTCATCTCCAGTCCATCCCACTCTCTTTGAACATGAATCCCATGAGTTTTCTCTCGAAAAACCATTGGTTGAGAAAATGGTTCACTCCATTCCACCTTTAATTGATTGTACCTTTCCCACAGAGAGTGAATTTCATACCACTCAGGTTCTTCTCGTTTCATCATATTCCAATGAACTAGGGGGCGATCCTCCTGTTCCAATGACATAGGGGGGAAATCCTCTCGTTACCATGACATAGGGAGGGAAATACTCCTATTCCCATTGCTCAAGGGGACAATCCTCCCATTCGCAGGGAATATGGGGGAAATCCTCTCGTTCCCACAACACTTGGGAGCAATTTTCCTGTTCCCATTGCACAAGGGGGCGGTTCTCCTGGTCCCACCACACCCCCTCCAGTAGTATGGTCACTTATTTTGATTGGAGTTGACTAACAGGATATCATATTCCTCCTTACGTACCCTACCAAATCATATTACATGCTCATAATATGCCTGTACCGAGCACAGTCATAAATGATGGCGCATTTGTTAGTATTTTGTCCTCAACTACTTGGCAATCTTTTAGTTCTCTGTGGCTTGTGCCCATTACCCATAATATATTGGATTTTAATAGAGGAACCAATGAATTGATAAGGATACTTACTCATTTTCTATTACTTTAGGAGGAAATACTATCTATATCAATGTGATGGTAATTGTTAGCCACCTATAAAATTTTGGCATAGCAAACAGGTGGCTAAGTATGTTTCTGAGCCTTCAAGAGAAACATTTCCCTTGAAAATATTTCATTCTTGAAGCCTCTATGTGTCTTCTGTTCCTTGAAGAAATCTTCACTGTTGTTTCCATTGAAAAGCCCTGTTGTTCTGCTATGAAGAAACTGCTTTAAAAAAGCCTCCACTTTCTCCATTTCACTCTCACAAAGTCTCCATTTTCACCACTTTTTTCCCTTCATAAAATCCCTAAAAATACCCTCCATTCAACATCTAAACCCTCGCAAAATCCTTTTTAAACCATATACTTCCTTTTATTTGGTTTAAAAATGCCTCATCTACCGGAACCCCTCATTTGGCTTAAAAACACTGATTTTTGGCCTAAAAACACACTATTTACACTATATGAGTTCCTTAGCCCCCGAGGGCTTATATAGCTTAGCCCCTTCCTTCATAGACCCGTGGCCCCGCAACCGGGCGCTAAAAGGCCAAGAAACCCCGATGAAACCTTACCCGAACCCTTTTTTCCCTTTGTTTTATCATTCCTCGACATTGTGGTTTTGAATGATCTGGACCGTTGGATGCATAGGACCAATGGTAGAGATCTCACCATTTCTCCGCTTGTTCCCTTGTTCTCCCTTCCCACTAATATCAAATCTCCACCGTCCATTGCACACAATCCGACGGTTGGAGATAAATCCGATGGCCATCCCCTCATCCGTGCAGCTTCCCAATCGGAGTTTTTCCACATCGTCTGATCAAAACCAAGAGATCTGACGACCAACATTCAATTTCGCAAAATTTTCGCGACAGCAGTTTAACACCAAAATTTTTTGCAAAATGGACAGTTTTAGGTGGGACAGGTGTCAATTAATGAATGGTATCGCATTATTTTTTCAAAAACCGTTTACCACCCTCGACCCCGCGTGAAAACCATTCTGGTTTTCAACTTACCACCCTCCACAATGAAATTTAATGATTAATCGTAGTCGTCGATTTCTTTGATCTGACGATCCTGATCTAATCTCGCATTTTCCCTTTTCCTCCCATTTGACCTTTCAAATGATTTTGCCAAGCAATCCCCGTTGTAGATCTGTTCCAATATAACAGCCCATATTAGATCTCGCCCTCACTCATCCACCATTCACCCATTCCCCCTAATGACTTCATCGCGCAATCTGAGCTGTAGATCACCGTGGTTTAATATAATCCGATGGTCCAAAACGCGCGACACTTCAAACCTTCATCAACCCGTTTTTCACCTTCCGACTTGATTTTCACCGTTTTTCTCCACTGTATCCACCATTTTCATCGTTGTGCCACCATTTCCACAAGCCTCAGAAGTAGCCTACCCCACTCCCTAAGGAATTTATAACATGTTCATTTTGTTTTGCAGGGTTTCAGTGGCGTGAATTCACTCTATCTCACAATCTCAGATAGGGTAATTTAGAGCGCAAAAAGATATGTTCAGAGCCAGAGATCGCAGAAGACATCCCTGAGGAGGTTTAAAACATGATTTTCATTAAATATCGGGGTAATAACTCTGATTCAAACCCTCCTGCACCATTAAAGCCTGTATATTCACAAAACAGATCAGAAGTAGCAGCAAAGAGTATCAAAAGACAGATTAAGGGATTAAAGCCTATTATTGAAGATTTAATGTTATAATCTAGTGTTTAGAGGATAGAGACACAGTTCAAAGACCTAAAGAAGATCAAGGAGGCTTACGAAGCCTAAAGAAACCAGAGCCAGATCAGCAGAACACTCCTCTCCTAGAAGGACTATCTACACGACCTCTTCCATGTTCCATCAAGTACCAGAATTATTATTACACTGACAAAGGCCTTAAAGAATTTTCAGGACAATAGATATGGAAGTATGGAAGACCTGCAGACCTTCTATCCACCTTACTTATTTTAGAAGGCAAAAAAGGTACTACATCCAGAAGAGTACTTCAAAGAACATACCTGAAGTTATTGTCAAGACTTCTGACCAGACTACAGGATACACACAGTTAATGCAAATCCATTATGCAGAGTGGGCACTCGAGCTTCCTCCCCTCTGTCTTAATGTATCATTTAAGTCCATATCTACTATTCCACCTCCTCTTTCACCTATAAATATTGATTGAAAATACATTGTAAAAGGTTGGATGACATTTGGTGATTTCTAAAGTAATACATATTGCTGCTTTGAAGAAGCATTGGTGTTCTGAAAGAGTGTGAAAATATTTGTTTTCTGTTGATGAAGGAGGTTGGACCATTGGATCCCTGAGCCTGGTTTTGCTGAATTACTTCTTATTGTTAATGTTATTTCCTATCTTTCCACTTTGTTCCATCATGCTTTGCTTACAGTAGGATAAAAAAATTTAGGCAGAGAAATGTATCTTAGAAGCACCTCTGACCTGTTTATCCTTCACTGTTTATATTTTTTCTGCTACTGAATGTGATAGGTTAGCCTAATAGCTCTCTTTATATTCATTTTGTTTTATTTCGGAAACGGTTAACTCAGTTGCGCTAAAGACTGCCTAGGCGTTCCCTCTTTCTTTGCCACTAAATGTTGTATCTGAAATATCCCTTTGATTATTAATATTTGCAGTTCGACAAAGGAACTTGTTTCAATCATACCCTCTGTTCGTTATTGTAATTTTTGTGTTAAAGGTCCCTATAATTGAATTCCTAGATTTCTAAGGCGTTCCCTCTTCTTCGAATGAAATTGTATGTTTTTGTTGATTGAGCCTTCAGCAGTTAGTCGTAGGAGGAAATAGGGTGTTCCCTGAATCCTATAATTGATTAAAGAGGGTTTACTCTACATTTCTCTTTCCTTTGATTGTTTATATTGATTAAGTCCAAAGCAGTGAGCTTACTGGAGGAAATAGGGCGTTCCCCGAATCTTTTAAGCCACTGTGAAAGGGTTTAGCTTGTTTTCACTTTTAGTTCTTAATGTTCATCCCATTTCACCTATATTATTCAACAGATCCTTGACCAAGTTAGATTTTCCCTCTAGTTTCCCCTCTTTCTCAATCATAACTATTTTGACTTTCACATGACTCCATTGCCCAATGGCTTGTAGATTCCCATGCTCTATCTATACCACATGAAACACATTTGTCCAACCAAGCAAACAAAACAAACCCTTGTGCTTCATAGCTAGCCTAATACCTCAATTTGAGCCTTAAAGATATATCATTCTTCAGATTTATAGAGAGATCCCTCTCTGGATCTAGGAGGGCTAGATCCTAGGATCCCAAAGTGGTTTGATGTTGTCTTATCTTTTGGTCTTGCCAATCTGGACAAAACATAGGAACCCCAACATAATGGCGACTCCGCTGGGGAAGTTCTAAGTGAGTTTCATCTTAGATATACTTAGGACCTCAGAAGACCCAAAATCTCTGGTTAGATTGGTATTCAATTTCTGATGGTGGACAGCAGCTTGCTTCAAACATTCAAATTCATCCACCTGGAAACTCCACACTCCATAACTCTCAAAGACCAAATGACTCCACTGGTAGAACACCCTGAACTAGTTGAGAAGATACAGTGACCTCTTCTTACAAACATGGATCCAAATATGGACAGAGAAGCAAAGCTAAATGCTTTGTTAGACAGAATGACAAGACTGATGCACATATTTGGTGAAAAAATAGTGGAGAGGTATGAGGCTAGCCTAAATGTTGATTATCTAGAGCAGCCCATGTTTTTTCCAAAACAAGATCAAACTCAAGACCTAGGCAATGAGCAAGACATTTATGATGCTCAAGAATCTATAGAAGATGAAGAGGAAGGTGATCAAGAAATTCCTGATTGCCTGCCTATATCTTGTACTATGCTGATAAGAGAATTTCATGACCGAATTGCAAAAGCTAATAGGGAACGTTGCTTTGAGGAAACGAGTAACCACTTAGAAGATGCAAAATATGAATTGGAAGGAGAATCAGCACATATAGGAACTCCCCCTCTAGATTATGATTCATCCTAGATTTCACAAGAGGAGTGGCATCTTGATCATATAGAAGAAACAACTCATGAGCCTTGTATTCTAACTGAGTATCAGCATGATCATGAGGAGTAGTTTGAAACATAAAGAGATCAGGAAACATCAGAAAACCCTCAATGTTTCCTTGCAATCAGAAGTGAAGATTCTCCATAAGAGGCTCAAGAAGACATCCAAACTCCAAATCAGTTAATACAAGAAACAGAGAGTTGCTGCACTTTTGCTCAAAGAAACATAAGAACATCTTCCCCTTTGACAGAAGAAGAAATATATCAGATCATCAATAGACAGCATGCCTCTAAGATATTTTATAGAGCAAACACTCTTGCTCATTCATCTACTAAGCTTTGTTGTACAGATTCAGAAAGCTCCTCTGTAAATCAGAATGAAGAAAGACCTGCTGATAGTCCAGTTAGTCCGATTAGTAACATTACTTACAATCAATATTTTCCTATTTTTGATCTATCTGATGATGATGTTCTCCAAATAGAATTTGATCTTGCAGGGCCATCATTAGTAGATTTGTGGGAGGAAGATCAGTTCCCTCAACTTCAAGAAAGTAGTGAGCCAAGTCAGGCTATTTATGATACTAACGGGGAAAGTTATGAAAGTCTAGTAGCAAATGAAGATTCATTGAATCTTCACTCTGCTTTATCTCAGAGCATTAGTAACAGTTTTCATGTGATTGGGGATCAGCAGCCTTTCATCTCAAATGATGAGGAGGAAGACAATGAAGAAGCTCTTGAGTCAGATGAGATCAAGGAGCCTTCTCTTGAAAAAGAGGAAGCAAAGGAACACACCCCTGCTCAAGAATGCATTGATATTTTCACAGAGCTCAGCCCACCAAATCAGAATATCACAGAGCTACAAGAGGACAACACTGCCAAATATGATGAGTCCTCCAGTTCAGAAAATGATGAAGATGAGGAAGATTTTCTTTCTCAAAAGGATCTTCTTTTTGGTCCAGTGGAAGAGGAAGCAATCCTGGTCGAAAACCACGTGTCAAATACTCACAACTAGGAATTATTTCAAGATCCTTATGCTCAATTCCTGCAGACATTTAAAGAAGGATCAAAGGTCATCAAGAGAAGCTTGTTGCAGACAACAAGAAACATTTTAAAAGCTGCTGTTAAAAAATAAAGAGAATGGGAGTGGCCCTGCCTATCCAGCATGCTCAAAGAGATGAGCAGAAAAGACCAGTCATGGGATCATCTGATTGACTAGATGTATTGGAAAAGTGTTTGGAAAATAGACATGTAAATATCTCAAGTTAGAGTAGGATAGGTAGGAAATCTCAATAAAGCTCAGTCTGTGAGAATTTAGTTAGTTATTTTAAATTTCTGCAAAAGTTCAGTTCATGGGCAGCTTGTCTTTGTTCCATGGACCCACAGCAAACCAGACAGTCTAATGCTGGTTTGGCTATTTTTCAATTTCTGTTTTAGAATGTAGAGAATGAAATCTACCAGACAATTTAATCCTGGCAGATATTAGATTAGGTAGAGAATTAAGAGTCCAATTGTTTAACCTGGGCTCTTGGAAGAAATAAGGGTAGCATTAGATAGGTTTATTTTTCTGTTTGCAAAACAAAATGTTTAACAATATTTTGCCAGTCCAAGTGCACTGAAAAGAAGAAAAAATTCTAGGATAGTAGGAATGGGTAGGTAGAGATGTTGTTTTGAAGAATAACAGTTTTTTCAGGTTGCTGCAAAGGTTACCAGATCAAAAGAAGACCAATCAAGGAAAGAAAAACTGTTGCCCAATGGAAAGGAACTGGTCTGCTAAATACAGAGATTAATGAGGTTCTGGACACCTAAAGGGCAAGTTGTCCTCCCCATGTGGAGCCACTGTTAGCCACCTATAAAATTTTGGCATAGCAAACAGGTGGCTAAGTATGTTTCTAAGCCTTCAAGAGAAACATTTCCCTTGAAAATCTTTCATTCTTGAAGCCTCTATGTGTCTTATGTTCCTTGAAGAAATCTTCACTGTTGTTTCCATTGAAAAGCCCTGTTGTTCTGCTATGAAGAAACTGCTTTAAAGAGGCCTCCACTTTCTCCATTTCACTCTCACAAAGTCTCCATTTTCACCACTTTTTTTCCCTTCATAAAATCCCTCAAAATACCCTCCATTTAACCTCTAAACCCTCGCAAAACCATTTTTAAACCATATACTGCCTTTATTTGGTTTAAAAATGCCTCTTTTCATCTACCAGAACCCCTCATTTGGCTTAAAAACACTAATTTTTGGCCTAAAAACACACTATTTGCACTATATGAGTTCCTTAGCCCCCGAGGGCTTATATAGCTTAGCCCCTTCCTTCATAGACCCGTGGCCCCGCAACTAGGCGCTAAAAGGCTAAGAAACCCCGATGAAACCTTACCCGAACCCTTTTTTCCCTTTGTTTTATCATTCCCTGACATTTTGGTTTCGAATGATCTGGACTGTTGGATGCATAGGACCAATGGCAGAGATCTCACCATTTCTCCACTTGTTCTCTCGTTCTCCCTTCTCACCGATATCAAATCTCCACCGTCTGTCGCACACGATCCGATGGTTGGAGATAAACCCGATGGCCATCCCCTCATCCGTGTAGCTTCCCCATTGGAGTTTTTCTGCACCGTCCGATCAAAACCAAGAGATCTGATGGCCAACATTCAATTTCGCAAAATTTTCATGACAGTAGTTTAACACCAAAAAGATTTGCGAAATGGGCGGTTTTAGGTGGGACATGTGTCAGTTAATGAATGGTATCACATTAGTTTTTCGAAAACCGTTTACCACCCCCGACCCTATGCGAAAACCATTCTGGTTTTCCACTTACCACCCTCCACAGTGAAATTTCATGATTGATCATAACCATCTATTTCTCTGATCTGACGATCCTAATCTGATCTCGCAATTTCCCTTTGCCTCCCATTTGACCTTTCAAAGGATTTTTCCAAACAATCCCTGCTGTAGATCTGTTCTGATCTAACATCCCATATTAGATCTTGCCCTCACTCATCCACCATTCACCCATTACCCCCAACGACTTCATCGCGTAATCTGAGTTGTAGATCACCATGGTTTAATCTAATCCGACGATCCAAAACGCGCGACGCCCCAAACCTTCATCAACCCGTTTTTCACCTTCCGACTTGATTTTCACCATTTTTCTCCACTGTATCCACCATTTTCATCGCTGCGCCACCATTTCCACAAGCCTCAGAAGTAGCCTACCCCACTCCCTAAGGATTTTATAACATGTTTATTTTGTTTTGCAGGGTTTCAGTGGCGTGAATTCACTCTATCTCACAGTCTCAAACAAGCTAATTTAGAGTGCAGAAAGATATGTTCAGAGCCAGAGATCGCAGAAGACATCCTAAGGAGGTTTAAAACATGATTTTCATTAAATATTGGGGTAACAACTCTGATTCAAACCCTCCTACACCATTAAAGCCTGTATATTCACAAAACAGATTAGAAGAAGCAACAAAGAGTATCAAAAGACAGATTAAGGGATTAAAGCCTATTATTGAAGATTTAATGCTATAATCAAGTGTTTAGAGGAAAAAGACACAGTTCAAAGACCTAAAGAAGATCAAGGAGGCTTACGAAGCCTAAAGCAACTAGAGCCAGATGAGTAGAACGCTCCTCTCCTAGAAGGACTATCTACACGACCTCTTCCATGTTCTATCAAGTACCAGAATGATTATTACACTGACAGAGGCCTTAAAGAACAGTCAGGACAATAGATATGGAAGTATGAAACACTTTCAGACCTTCTATCCACCTTACTTATTTCAGAAGGAAAAACAGGGTACTACAGCTAGAAGAGTACTTCAAAGAACATACCTGAAATTATTGTCAAGACTTTTGACCAGACTATAGGATACACACAGTTAATGCAAAGCCATTATGCAGAGTGGGCACTCGACCTTCCTCCCCTCTGTATTAATGTATCATTTAAGTCCATATCTACTACTCCACCTCCTCTTTCACCTATAAATATTGATTGAAAATACATTGTAAAGGGTTGGATGGCATTTGGTGATTTCTAAAGTAATACATATTGCTGGTTTGAAGAAGCATTGGTGTTCTGAAAGAGTGTGAAAATATTTGTTTTCTGTTGATGAAGGAGGCTAGACCATTGGATCCCTGAGACTGGTTTTGGTGAAGTACTTCTTATTGTTAATGTTATTTCCTGTCTTTCCTCATTGTTCCATCATGCTTTGCTTACAGTAGGATAAAAAAATTTAGGCAGAGAAATGTATCTTAGAAGCACCTCTGACCTGTTTATCCTTCACTTTTTATATGTTTTCTGCTACTAAATGTGACAGGGTAGCCTAATAGCTCTCTTTATATTCAGTTTGTTTTATTTCGGAAATGGTTAACTCAGTTGCGCTAAAGACTGCCCAGGCGTTCCCTCTTTCTTTGCCATTGAATGTTGTATCTGAAATCTCCCTTTGATTATTAATATTTGCAGTTCAACAGAGGAACTTGTTTCAATCATAACCTCTGTTCGTTATTGTAATTGTTGTGTTAAAGGTCCCTATAATTGCAGTCCTAGATGTCTAAGGCATTCCCTCTTCTTCGAATGCAATTGTATGTTTTTGTTGATTGAGCCTTCAGCAGTTAGTCGTAGGAGGAAATAGGGAATTCCCCGAATCCTATAATTGATTAAAGAGGGTTTACTCTACATTTCTCTTTTCTTTGAGTGTTTATATTGATTAAGTCCAAAGCAGTGAGCTTACTGAAGGAAATAGGGCATTCCCTGAATCTTTTAAGCCACTGTGAAAGGGTTTAGCTTGTTTTCACTTTTAGTCCTTAATGTTCATCCCATTTCACCTATATTATTCAACATATCCTTGACCAAGTTAGATTTTCCCTCTGGTTTCCCCTCTTTCTCAGTCATAACTATTTTGACTTTCACATGACTCCATTGCTCAATGGCTTGTAGATTCCCATGCTCTATCTATACCACATGAAACACATTTGTCCAACCAAACAAACAAAACAAACCCTTGTGCTTCATAGCTAGCCTAATACCTCAATTTGAGCCTTAAATATATATCATTCTTCACATTTATAGAGAGATCCCTCTCTGGATCTAAGAGGGCTAGATCCTAGGATCCCAAAGTGGTTTGATGTTGTCTTATATTTTGTTCTTGCCAACCTGGCAAAAACATAGGAACCCCAACAGTAGTCCAAGTCTCTTTGGATTTTAATTTACTCCTTAGGGATGGCAGTGTTTATGTCACAGGAGCTCTTGTCTCTTCACTCTTTCGTGTGGTGTGTTTCCCACATGAAGTAAGAATCGTGACCATTGACTAGTTTTCATTCGTTGATCCTAATTTGACTTCCAATCAACAACCTTCCCTAGATGGTCCTTATATGCAAGTGGCATCTCCCCCACCACAGATTAATTATGAGGCAACATGTTCCATGCCTGCATCTACTAATGATCTAGTAGGTGATTTAGTGCATCATATACTGGGAGCACTGGAGCCTGATGTTTATTTTGGATCCCTTGACATGTATCCCTTCTAGAGCATTGGTCTTCCATGTGATGAGAAACTCTTGGAAGCCATATCCTCTTGTAGGTCATGTTCAAGGCATGAGAATAGTTTCTTTTCTTGTGTCAATCTCATTAAAAAATGAAACAAGGTCCCCAGAGTAGAGTTCCTTTTCTTGTGTCAAGCTCGTTAAAAAATGAAACAAAGTCCTTTGAGCATAGTTTTTTTCTTGTGACAAGCTCTTTAAAAAATGAAACTGGTCCCCTTTCAATTCGAGTCTCTGATTAGATCTTGTAAATTCGCAGTCGAGTCTTTCACTTGATCTCGTAAATGAACCTTCATTCCATCCACCTGTTAGTAACTAGTAGTCTACTTAGGTGAATGAAATGAAGCTTGGGGGGCATGTGCGTAGAATTGATTCATTATGCTGGGGGCGTGCAATTTTATTTCAAGCATAGTTTTTCTCCATTTTAAGCTTGTGTAAAAATGAAACCACTCTCGAGCATAGTTTTTCTCATGTTTCATTTAATGTACTCCTCCCACATTTACCCAAGCTAATCGGTTCATTAAGGTAAACATGTGACGAGAGGCTACTAATGATATGAATTTGAATGTTAGTTTTTCTGTGCTAATTTCATCTTTAGATTTATATTTAAAATTCTTATCTTTTGCTTCATGTCATAGGCTTATTGAAGTGTTTGTGTGTTGTGTAACCAGCTCCAAAAAGAGAAGAAAAGAGATATAAACGACTTAGAAATGAGCCACTTCGAGGGGGCAACCTCCAATACATTACATAAATGAACAATTCTTGGATGATACAATTTACAAAACCTCCTTTCTATATATAGGAGTCCATGGGGCCATAATGTAATCCTAGTGGGCCACAGTGTAATCCTAGCCGACCTAACAATAATAATTTAAGGGCACAATAATAACAAAATGGGGGTTACAAGGGTACAATAATAACAATAAGGGGTTTAAACTAACAATAATAAGGGGCTATACTAGTGATATAGGGACCTAACATGCCCCTCTCTTTCAAAAAAAGTGTTGTCCTCAACACTTGAGTAGCTCCGGGTGCTTCTGTATAAAATTCTCATCCTCCCATGTAGAATCTTCAGTGGGTAAGTTCTTCCACTTGATGAGATACTCTGAAATTGATCGATTCCGTAGTTGTCGAGTTCTTTTTCCATGACTGCTTCAGGTTCCAATATGATTTTCCCTTCCCCATCAAGTTCTGGCAATATTGTTTGAACTGGAAGATTTTCACCTATAACCTTCTTTAAGCATGAAACATGGAAAACTGGATGTACTCGCGAAGAAGCAGGAAGCTCCAATTTGTATGCCATAGTATCAATCTTTTGCAACACCTTGTAAGGACCATAGTACTTTGGCGATAATTTATTATCCTTCTTTGCTTGCTTGAGGGACATTTGTTTGTATGGTTGTAGCCGTAAAAATACCCAATCTCCTACATCAAAACTTCTCTCGCTACGATGTTGATCTCCCTGTTGTTTCATTCGATTTTGTGCCAAATTCAGGTTATCCTTTAAGAGTTGGAGAACTTCTTGCTGATGCTCGATGTGATCTTCCACCGCTTGAACCTTCGAATTTTCCCTTAAAGATGATGTGATGGATGGTGGATGATATCCATAAAGTGCCATAAATGGGGTCATTTTTGCTGCAGTATGGAAGGAAGTGTTATACCACCATTCACCGAGAGGTAACCACTTGACCCATTGTGTTTGTTTATCAGATACAAAACAACGAAGATATCCTTCCAAACATTTATTTACTATCTCAGTTTGACCATCGATTGAGGATGATAAGATGAGCTATGAGCTAATTGAGTACCCAAACAAGAAAATAACTCCGTCCAAAAATTTCCAGTAAAAATGGGATCTCTATCGCTCACAATGACCATTTGGTTTCCATGTAGCTTTTGAATTGTGTCCATAAATGTAGTAGCAACTGTACTTGCTTTAAATGGATGAGATAATGCACAAAAGTGTGCATACTTGGTAAGTCTATCGACTACCACCATGATGACACTCTTTCCTTCGGACTTAGGTAAACCTGTGATAAAATCCATTGAAATCTCCTCCCAACGTTGACTTGGAATGGATAAAGGTTGTAGAAGTCCTGGGGTCTTAATTGTTTCCACTTTATTCTGCTGGCAAACCAAACATTCCACCACAAACTTTCAAATATCAGATTTAAGGCCATCCCAAAAAAATTCTTTCTTCACCCTGTGGTAAGTTTTTAAAAATCCTGAGTGTCCTCCTAAAGGAGAAGTGTGCAATTCCAGAAGAATCTTTTGTTTTAGTTGGGAATTCTTACAAAAATATAAGCGATCTTTGTACCATAAGGAATCATTTTTCCAACTAAATGTATCAGATGTACTAGGATCTTGCTGCAACTTTTGAATGAGTGTCCATACATCTTTGTACTTCTTCCATTCATCTCTTGCTTCGGTTATCCAATCTGGTTGGATAATAGAAATGGCACAAAGCAATGCTTCCACCTCTTCATTCTTTCTTGAGAGTGCATCTGCAACAACATTAAGCTTTCCTTTTTTGTAGATTATTTCAAAGTCATAACCCAACATCTTTGTGACCATTTTTGCTGCTCTTCTGAAGATAGTCTTTGTTCCAAAAAGTGTTTAAGACTATCATGATCAGTTTTTACCTTGAAGTGTCTTCCCATTAGGTAAGTTCGCCATTTCTTTAGTGCATGCAGTATTGCTAACATTTCCTTCTCATAAATAGGTTTCCGTAAATACTTTCCTTTGATTGGACGACTTTCAAAAGCAATGGGTCTTCCTTCTTGCATTAAAACAACACCAATTCCATTTCTGACATCACCATTCAACTATTCACAATAAAGTTTTGTAAAATCTGGTGTAAAATAGGTGCTGAGCATTACTCTTTAAGATGTTCAAAGGCCTTAGTTGCTTCAAGAGTCCATGAAAATGCATCTTTCTTCAATAATGTTGTTAGAGGTGCTGCTATTCTCCCATAATTCTTAACAAACTTATGATAATACCTGTTAACCCGAGAAATCCTCGCAACTGCTTTATGGTTGTGGGGACTTTCCATTCCTTAATGGCTTTAATTTTGTTAGGGTCTACTTTAACACCCTCATGAGATACAATATGACCCAGATATTCCACCTCTTGTACTCCAAAGAAACATTTGGATTTTTTTGTGTATAATTGTTTCTCCTGCAATAGTTTGAGCACCCTGTCAACATGTTCAACATGATCCTTCCAAGACCTGCTGTAGATTAGTATATCATCAAAAAATACTAGCACAAATTTTCTAAGGAAGGGTTTGAAAATGGAATTCATCAACCCTGAAATGTAGAAGGTGCATTGGTAAGGCCAAAAGGCATGACCAAAAATTCATAATGACCCTCATGAGTTCGAAATGCTGTTTTTGGAATATCTTCGGTCTTCATTCTAATTTGATGATATCCTGAACGAAGATCCAACTTGGTAAAATAAATTGCTCCATGTAATTCATCCAATAATTCATCAATCACAGGAATGGGAAATTTGTCTTTAATGGTGGGCTTATTGAGCTCCCTATAATCCGGACACATTCGCCATGATCCATCCTTCTTGTGTACCAATACTACAGGAGCAGAGAAAGAACTTTGACTGGGTTGAATTATACCCGTCTCTAACATTTCTGCAATCATACGTTCAATTTCGCTCTTTTGGAAGTAAGGATATCTATAAGGCCTGATGTTTGGAGGAACACTTCCCGGAATCAAATGAATAGCATGATCATGATCATGAATAGGTGGGAGTCCTTTGGGAGTTTCAAACACCTTGGAATGATTGTCCAAGACTTGTTGGAGATCTGCCGAAATAGATGATTTTGATGTCGAAATGTCTAGTGAGCATAATTGTGCGATTACGCCTCGTTGTTATTTCTTTAGAAGCTTTGTCATGACATTAGAGCTTATTATCCTTCCCGGCTTCCCTTCAATACCCCGTAATTCGACTTCCTTTCCTTATGAAAAAAATTTCAAGAAAAGTTCTTGAAAATTAAAAGCTACCGTCCCCAAAGATTGTAACCATTGTACTCCTAGTACAACATCAGCACCTCCCATAGGAATGGAAAGCATTGGACTAGTCAATACATATTCCCCATGGTTAGCTTGATATTATGGCATTTTCCAAAGCAATTTATAGTTCCTCCATTTGCAACCATCACTTGACATTCTGGTGCTGGTATAGGAAACAATTTAATTCCTTGGCTACCTTATAATGAATAAAATTATGGGTGCTACCTGAATCAATCAACACTATTACCCTTTTCTTCTTTATGTGTCCTTCTATCTTGAGAGTTTGAGGAGTGGTAATTCCTGCCAGTGCATTACACGATATGGTCGGATTCATTTCTTCCTCTTCTAGGGGTGGTTCCTGGTATATATCCTCTTCTTGTTCATTTTCTTCTTCTTCTTCACAATCTATGTAAAATAATTTCTTCTCAGCACACTTATGACCTTTAGTGTATTTGCTATCACAACTGTAGCAAAGCCCTTTTGCTCTTTTTTATTCCAATTGTTGTGGTGTCAACCTTGTAGGTTGTGGAAATATAGGCGTAGCAACACTTCCTTATTTATAGAATTGAGTGGTAGGCTTCCTTGTCGCCATAATTTTACATTCAACTTTTCTTGCCAACCTGAATGCCTTCTCCAATGAATCGGGTTCCAAAACGCGAACTTCATGTTGGATGTTATCCTTTAAAGTGCCTATGAAGAGATCAATCCTGTGTTCCTCTGGAATATCAGTTACCCTTATATTCAATTTTTGGAAGTCCTCAATGTGTTGCCCCACTAAACCCTTTTGTTTGAGATTTATCAATTGGCTAAAGAAGGTGTTTCTCTTTGTATCCCCATAATGTGCTATCATTTCCTCAGTAAAAATTGACCAAGTGACAATTTTTTTATGGGAGCAAAGCCATCGATACCATACAGATGTATTTTGTTCTAAATTTAAAGTTGCAATGCGTACCTTTGTGTGTTTTGCACGTTATGGAGATCAAAATATTGCTCCATCTGTAGTATCCATGTTACAGGATCCTTTCCATCAAACTTCCTCATATCCATTTTTGGAATATGGTGGTTCTTCCTGCCAACATTCGAGTTTATGAAATCATGATTAACATTTATTTTGTTCTCATCAGGAGGTTCTTCTCCTATATTTCCACCATTAGGAATCATTTCTGGTTTTAAGCTTGTCATCAAGCCTTCCATGTATGCTTTTAGATCACTCTTCATGTTTTCCATGTTGTCTTTTATGTCATCCATCTTAGATTCCATGCCCACTTCCATGCCATCCATCTTAGCTTCCAAACCAATCATCTTAGCTTCCACGCCTTTCTTCAAACCATCCATCTTAGTTTCCACACCTTTCTTCAAAACTTCCATTTCATTTTTTGTTGTTCTTTGCGAGAGCGAAATTTTCTCTTGTAATTTTGATATGTCATGTTGCCATTCTTCATCTTCATGAGTCATAGTAGAGCCTTCTGAAGGCTTAATGGATGTTGAATTCTTTTTAGAGGCCATTTTAGAATCCAATATGGATATCTATTCTACAAGATGCCCTTGGAATCAATTCAAATTGATTCTTCAAACAAGACTTATGCAATTCGGAAAAAATACACACCTTTTACTATCTTTTAGGAGATCGATATTGAAATTGAATTATCTTTGTAATTGAAAATCTTCAATATCTGAAAATAAGTCCTGTAGTATCCCTCTGAAGCTTCTTTCAAATTCCATAGGTCTGACCTGATTTTGATTCTCCAAGACAAAGTTGTGTCCAATCTCCCACAATGACCTAATTCTGGACTGGTTCAGTAGAGCGAACTTGTACGACTTGCCACGTGTCACTGTTTTGTCCTTTGTCTCTGAAATTGATAGCGAAGAAACTATAGGCCGTGTACTGGTGACCACTTTTGACGGAACTCCAATCCAATCTTCAGAGAGAGAGTTATTAAACTTTTCCCACGATCACCTCTTTGAGATGAAATTCAGGAGCCTGAAAAAGCACTACCTTCCACAGATCATATCTCCAAAAATATTGCGAACCAAGCTCTGAAATTTTTTGATGAATTTCATCAGGATTTCAGCTTCACACCATATGAATTTCAGATTCTGAACCTTCGTAGAAAAATTTTTATAGCGCAAATGCCACGATGACCTGTTTAGGAGCCTGAAAAAATACCTGACTTCCACAGATCATATCTCCGAAATTATTGCGCACCAAAATCTGAAATTTTTACACAAGCTTCCTCAGGATTTTTTCTTCGCACCCTAAAAATTTCAGCTTCTGAAACTTCGTATAAAAAACGTTATAGCGAAAATGCCACGATGACCTGTTTGGAGCAGCGAAACCCTAGAATCCAAAGCTCTGATACCAAATGTTGTGTAACCAGCTCCAAAAAGAGAAGAAAAGAGATATAAACGACTTAGAAATGAGCCACTTCGAGGGGTAAACCTCCAATACATTACATAAATGAACAATTCTTGGATGATACAATTTACAAAACCTCCTTTCTATATATAGGAGTCCATGGGGCTATAATATAATCCTAGTGGGCCACAATGTAATCCTAGCCGACCTAACAATAATAATTTAAGGGCACAATAATAACAAAATGGGGGTTACAAGGGTACAATAATAACAATAAGGGGTTTAAACTAACAATAATAAGGGGCTATACTAGTGATATAGGGACCTAACATTGTGAGTGTTAAACAGGTAAATGAATGGAAATTATGTTAAATTCATGAACATAAAAAACATTAAAACATAATGTTGAACGACATCAATAAAATGTACAAAGAACCATCACAATGATCCAATAACACAATTTTTTTATGAAGGAGTTCACCCCTCCTGGGCTACATCTCCTTGGTTCAAATTCCATGGCTTGGGCCTCTATATTAGCTCAAATGTGCAAAAAGTGATGTTTACATTCATCTACTGCTCCTGAAACCTTCTCGAAAGTGTTTAGAATATCCAAATATGCCAGGATAGACTCTTCTTGAGCCAAAAATGGTTGAAACTTGCTTCAGTTATGCTTCATTCAAATTTTCCCTAGCAATCTCTTCCAAAACTGGAGAGAACCCTAGTTAACACAACTAATTTTGGAGATCCACCAAAACTGGTATACTCCACCAAATCCACCACTAAGTTTAAGATGGATTAATTAGAGATAAACTTGAATTAACGTTAAGTTAATCTATAGTTTATGCGCTAAGCGCGTTTTTAACAAATTGCGCATTAGCATTCTGATTAACGCTAACACCATGATTAGTGTTAATTAATATAGGCTTAAAATGTAATCTGTGCTTAACTGTCTCTGCTCCTCCTTTATTCTTGTGGTAAGGTCTTATGGGGAGGGGGCTGGCCCCCTCCAAACTCCCGCTGGTTAATCTTTGCAACATTAAATATAAGCTGAACCCAATGTTTTACAAGGACTATGGTGTGGCTTGGTGGTAAGCCGGGTGTTTGGTGCGGGGGAGGTCGTGGGGTCGACCCCGACCTCCACCCATCCGTTGGTAAAGTTTTATTCCAAACACACACACACATAGACACAGATATATATATATATATGCACCCAACCTTGATATAGTTAGAACCTTGATATAAAATCATATGTGCCCGTAATAAATCAACCTTTGACATATATATCCGAAATTTGACCTTAGACCATGAAATTTGGAAATTCACCATTGCATAAATTTGAACCTTGGGCACGTAGTGGCCTCCGAGCTAGCCACATGTCCTCAAATCCTCTAGCCACATGTCCTCATGTTATTGGTTCTCAAATCCTCCAGTAAGATTGAAACAAATCACCCTCCTTAGTAACCATCCACAATCTAACACTTGGCATGGTGTCATTGGGAAAAATGGAGGAATATTCCCATAATATCCTTTTTTGATGACTAGGCTGCCATGCCACCGTATGTCCTTTTCTACAAAAATTTTAGCTGTTTGGGAAATCGAACAACAGACCATAACTTTCAAATATAGAGTCGGTTTGTGGTGAAACAAGTTGTGCCAAATTCCTGGCGATGAGCTCTTCATTATTGTTATAATTTGGAGCATTTCTGAGCACTTCCATTTTGAACTTAACACTAAGCCTCTGATCCTTCCTCCCCACTAGAAGCCTTTTGGACCCCAAAAGATACTATCATTTGTTCAGCATGTCAGGGTACAAATCCATCATATTCTCAATCTCCATCTATTTGTCATTGGAATGATTTTGTCCCTTGAGTCCCACTCGAAGGTATTCGACATTCCCTCTCCTTGAAGTTCTGGTTCTTCTGTCAAGTATGAGATCTTGCTGAATTTCATCAAGATATTATGGCGAGAAATAATTTATTGATGGCAGCTGAACATGCTCTCCTTGATCATCAATCAATAGAGGCTAAAATAATCTCAAATTCTCGACATTAATGACATAATATATTTGCGTATAAGGAGGAAAATCTAGCTTAAATGCATTGTTACCAATATTTTCCATAATTTTTAAAGGACCATAATAGACTGGCTTAACCTTTTTACCATCCCCTTGAAGTATTTATTTTCTTATATACAACCAAACCTCATCACCAACATGGAATTTATGATCAACACAGTGTTTATCATGCCTTGCTTTGTAGTTTCTTTAACTCTTTTTAAGTTGTTCTTGCACTGTGTGATGTACCAACAAAATTTTCTCAATGAACTTATTCGCTTTATTTATGTCACTATGACCATCAATAGAAACATCTTTCCCAAAGATGAAGTCCAATGGTGATCTTGGAAAGTACCCAAGACATGCCTCAAATGGTGATGTGTTTGTGGAAGAATGATTTGCCCTGTTGTATGCATGCTGAATGTAATGCAACTGTCCATCCCACAACTTGGGATGTTTGCTGCAATAACCTCTAAGAAGATGAATGATTGTCCTATTAACCACCTCGGTCTGACCATATGTTTGCAGATGAAAGGTTGTACTCTTCTTCAACTTAGTTTCCATCATGTGCTACCATTTTGACCAAAAATTCCCAACGAAGCGAGAATCTCGATCACTTACAATAGAAGTAGGAAGACCAAAATGAACCCATACATTTTGAAAGAAAAGATGAGCTATTTTTTCAGCTATAATTTTCTTTTTACATGGCATCAAAATAATAATTTTTTTTAACCTATCTACAACTACATACAAGTAATCATGACCTTTCCTTGAGATTGGAATACCTCCTACAAAATCCATTGAGACACTCTCCCAAGGATGTGAAGGTACCAGAAGTGGAGTGTACAATCCTAGTTTCCTATTGCTAGGCTTACTTATTGCACAAAAAGAACATCCTCTAATGAAACAAGATACACTATCAAACATGTGTGGCCAATAACAATACCTTTGGAGATTCACTATCATCTTGCCTACACCGAAATGTCCAGCAATCAATGAAGTGTGCACCTTCCTTATGATATTTTTTCTTTCTCCCTGTGGAATACTTAACTTGCCCAAGTGATACAAAAAAATGTTATGTACATGGTAATCTAACTCTTCAATTTGGTTTCCTTGACTCAAGCTTTCATACACAGCTCGAAAATCATTATCATGTGCATATTGTTCAATGTAACTTTCATGCATAACTGAATTGTGCTTGAGTAAATAGATGAATTTACATTAGGCCTAGAAAGCATGTCAACTACCTTATTGTAGATTCCATTTTTATACTTGATAACAAAATGAAATTGTTGTAGAAATCCCATCCATCTGAAGTGTCTTGATTGATGCAACTTTGATTGTGACTATAAGTACTGGAATGGTTGATGGTCGGTATGGATAATGGTCTCCTTCCCCATCAAATAGTGTTTCCATTTATTTACATTTTGTACCAATGCATATAAATCTTTGTCATAAGTGGGATAGTTAGTCACAGCTCCATTGAAAATTTCAGAATAAAACGAAATGGGCTTACCATGCCGCATGAGAACTGCTCCCATGGCGTAATCACTAGCATCTGTTTGAATTTCAAATGGTTGTCTAAGATCCGAAAGAGCCAATACTAGTGCTGAACTGATCTTTTGTTTTAAAGCATCAAATTATTTTTGCTACATATCTCCCCAATGGAATACTTTCTTGACACTTGTCAATGCATGTAAAGGAGCTGCGATGGAAGAAAAAATAGCAATGAATTTCCTCCAATATTGTGCTGCCCCAAGAAAGCTTCTTACCTTCGTAGCTATATTAGGCTTGGGCCAATTCACAATGACCTCAACCTTGGAAGGGTCTATCTTCAGCTCACCTCCTCCAACAATGTGTCCCAAATACACTAAAGAAGTCTTTCCAAACTCACACTTCGACTTCTTTAAAATAACTGTTCTTTTTTCAAGACATCAAGTACCTTGTTCACATACATTACATTTTCATCTCTTGATTTTCTGAACATAAAAATATCATCTAAGTAAACAATGAAAAATTCATCTAGAGATGGTATTAATACAACATTCATAACTCTCATGAAATTAGCTGGAGCATTGGTAAGAATGAATGACATAACAAGCCACTCAAACAATCCTTGTCTAGTTTTAAATGTGGTTTTCCAAATGTCCTCTTCAACTATTCTAACTTGATGATAACCACTTTGTAATTCTAGCTTAGTGAAATACTTTTCCTTAACTGATCAAGCAAATAATCAATTCTTGGGAGTGGATAGTGATTATTTACCGTGATTTTATTCAGTACACAGAAATCCACGCACATGCGCCAAGTCCTGTCCTTCTTTAGCACCAAAAAAATCGGTGAACCACATGGCGAAGTAGATGGGCATATGATACCCTTGTTCAACAATTCTTGAATTTGCTTCTTGATTTCCATGCTCTCTGTTGTCCTTTGAGATAGTTTGGGTCAATAATTATGCCAAAGCATCTATAATGCTTTGTTTTGTTTAGAAATTTTGGATGACCAATGCATAAAAATTTTGCAAACATTTTTACTTAAATCTTTCAGATAATATCAAAAAATAAGACTAAGGGCTGCTTGTTTATCTCACACAGTGATTTAAGATTTTGTAAATGGTTAAGTAGACTTATGTAAGAAGATATGATAACCAAATATTCAGATTGAATGCTTTAATTAATCATAAGTTTGAAAACCTTTAAATAATGTCTAAAATTCCAACAAAATACATTTAACATGATCAAGATGCTAACAATTTATAAATGAAAGGGACTTACATCAACAAACTATTTAGTAAATCATTCTTTATATTAATAATAACTTCAGGAGGAATTGTAAGATAATTGAAACACAGTTAATCTCACCTAATTATATTGATAACAATTAAACATATGCAGACAAAAAATGTAATGAAAACAAGAAAAACTCACAGAAGACAAATTTAGAATCCTTCTTCTATTATTGATGATCGAAAAACTTGTACAATTCTACTTCTAAGGGTGCAACCTTTAATAACTCGTAATGAGAGTTATTTATACTAATTTCTAAAACTCAAAAATATCTTAAGATGATTACAATCATATAATAGAGTAGAATAGAAGAAGGAACCAGATAGATGATGCGTCTATGTTCTCATTGAAGATGTTGATGATTGTGCCTTTTTTGATGGAATATGTTGATGACTGGGCCCTTGAAAATCTGTTGTGCTGGCATGTTGTAAATATCATAATTTTACTCAATGGTCTCACAAAATTTATCCCATTTTTCTTGACTTGGGATTTCTACACTCATCATTTTTCTGAAGATTTCATCCACCTCTATATATCTCTTGAAAGTAGGCTCCTGAATGAACAAATGTTTGATTTGATATTGAATGGTCAAATCAAACTACAAAGCCTCTAGAAATGCTTTTCATGTAATCTGTCTTTTAATACCTACAGATTAGACTTATCCACTACAATAGTATATAACTTCTTACAATAATCCTCTAATTTAATCAACTTATCATTGATACGTACCAATCCTAGTAGTCATTTATGATTCAAAAAATTAAACTTTGTATGAAAACATTGAACAATAGTATTTGAAGCTTCAAATTTTGTTTGAAGTTGGTTGATTAAATTCCTCTTCTGTAAGACTTTATTAATTTCTAATATTGTTGCAGTTCTGTCCAGTATGTTTATCTCCTCTAATTATTCTTTGTTTTTTGAGTTTAAAACTTTGATCATGTCGGTATCTTCACTTGGATTTTCCTGGAGATTCTCTTTTTGTTCTTTTATGGCTGCTTTGCACTTAGTAATGAGCTCTTGCTGTTCAAAAATTATCTGTATGGATGGCCATATCTCTGTCATAGATTTGTTGATGTCTTCCCAAATTTTATGCTTGGCTTCAGTAATGTGAAAGAAAGTAAGAATGCATTGGGCTTTGAGGCATTGGCTACACAACACTCAATTCGTTAAGTGCACCCATTTCCCCCTAACTCCACCAGTCCAAGTTCCTACTAGACGAAAGAAGGTCCACATCACTAGCCGAGAGGATAAGAGAGTTACCCATCATAGGATAAATGAGAGAGTGTGAGTTAGGTCCCCCCAGGAAGGTACTACGCGCAGTGAACGATGGCTACCCTACCATTAAAGATTCACTTTCCAGTTCTTTAACATTGAGTCCCAACTCATGTGACTTTTGCATTTTCTCCATATATAAAGTATCATTTCTGATCTTCTATGATTCTAGAATCTAAAACCTTTGCTGCAACTTCTCATGTTCCTGCTTCTGAATAGTCAAATCCTATGTTAAATTTGTTGTATCAGTTGTTGCCAATGAGGCTGAAGGCTGTGTACTTGTAGAAGATGTTTGAATTCCCATATTTGGATCAATATCCACCTATGATTCTTGTTTCTCCTTTAACAACTCTTCAATCTGTTCCTCCATTTTTCTTATTTTAATGTTTTTCTCAATGTTCAATCTTAGCATTTCCTCCTTTTTGTATTCATTTTCTGCAATTTCTTTTGTCTGTGGATCTTCAGTTGAAGGTAATTTGAGCTGTTTACGTAGAGCATAGATGTTTGCATTCTTCTTCTTAATAATTTCTTCAACTGCTTTGCAATCTTTTGGATCATATCCAACCTTCACTACAAGATCCTCCAAAGACTTCAGTCTGTTATCTTTGGCCAATAACGACATCTTTTCAATATTAAGTTGAGATTGAACATTCGATAATGCATTTTTCAGTTTGGAGAGTGACATGGCGGTAGTTTTCATTATTGAAAAGAGCATTTCTCCAAATTTCCTATGCATGTCCATCTGATCAATAAGATGGATCTGAATTGCATCAAAAGAAAACATAGTCTTTTTATATTCTGAATGAGATTTAGTAAAAGGAACTGTTGCCTGCAAGAATGCCATTTTCATCCTTCCTTTATCACTGTCAAAGGTAATGAGAAGCTTATGCTGAGAAGTTGATGTTTGTTTCTAGAACTGACTATATACATTAGATTTTAATGCTTCATTCTTATGCTTAATGTCTAAGAATCTAGAGAAAATATTATGTTCTTGAGAAGAACTAGCTTCTGAGTGCTAGATGATCTAGAGAGGTTCTCTAGCAGGTGATGATGATGGAGGGGTCATAGGAACACTTGTTGATGTAGAAACTTATGTCTCTCCCAAATAAATTATCTCTGGTTTTCCTCCTTTTGAAAGTAAGGTTGAGCCAACTTTTGGCATGTTTTGTTGCAAGATGAACTCCTTCATGATTTCTTTAGCAGGTGGAATCTCTTCTCTGACTCTTTTATTCTGCTTGCTCTCAGGGACTGGGGTCTGCACATTAGAAGTTGGAAGAACTTGCTCATCTACCTCTTGAAGAGTGCTTTCAACCCATTGATCTTGATTCATATATTTTTCTATTTCTGCTTTGGAGGCATGATTATATGAAGTTGTTTTAAGTTCAACTCTCAGAGCAGAAATAATGCCATGTGGTTCATAAGACCAGGTGAAACTTGGTTGGAATCCCATTTTCTTTAACAATGCATCAACGTCAACACCAAATGATCTGGTATTACAAATAAAAGATCCAATGTTTGCCTTGAGCTTCAACTGAGATTTCCTTTTCCCTGAAACAAAATGAACGTCATCCATATTTATCATCTGTCGAATATACTCTAGGGAAAAGACTTTCATGGGAACATATATAGGGAGCTTATATGGTGGGATTTCATAGCCATACACTCTAATTTATGTGTAGTTTTGGTATAAATACCTATCCCCTATTTTGTATTGCTCACTCAAATTAAATATCCTTTTGATCTCTTCTCCAATTCTGGGTTCTGTCTGACTGGTAAGCAGCTGCTTCACTAGGTGTAAGAAGGAATCTATGAACTCTGAGAATGTGGTTTTTGTTGATGTAGCCCTGATTATTTCTATATAGTGAATCACTGGTTGATTCGCCCCTTGATCATCCTATTTTTTTGAGCTTGATAGGCAGCATCTCTCCCTATTGAAAAAGAAACATGTGTATAATTAAAGAAGTGTAATTAAAAAACCCTTGAGTTGTGAAATTCATGAATTGCTCATGTATATTTTCAACCAAGAATTGGATGTAATTATACATGAAAAATGGTGCTTGATCTTTACTCAAAATGGATAAGAAACCCATGATAGGTTCATCAACTGTCTGGTAATCAGGGTATCCTAACAAGTATGAGAGAAGTGAGATACAATGTTTAGATGGTTCGGGAAAATTGGAGGATGGTTATGGTGGGTTTTTCTTAGGAATTTATGCATCCTCAGGTAAGAATATTTCAAAAATTTGGGCTCTCTGCGGGAAGGTCAACTTATGTTAGAGGTCTATACGAGTAATTGGTGAAAAATGGGCCAAAGAATCAGATTGAGGGATAAGAAACATTTGGTTTATGGTTTCTGTAGAGATGGTGATCAGAATGTTTCCAATTTGAGCCACCACTTATCTCTTTATAGGATCGTACTGAGCTTGACACCGGGAAATGAGGTCAGGAAATGGATGGGTCTGTGGAAAAGCAAAGAGAGGCAACATTGATTCCTATAACCCGGTGAGGTCCTGATTATCAGTGTGCTTCTATCTGAGCCATAAGTATAACTCATGAAATTCAAATTCATAGTAGACATCTGTTACCTTAAAGAAGGCATCTGCAAGAGGGATCAGGTCCAGGTTGAGTTGTGATGTAGGGGCAGATATTTACCTCTACAATTTGGTTGGTGGTCTGCAGCTCCTCGATGACGTGTTTCTTAGCCTTTCCCTTTGAAGTTACGTGCTTTTTAGATTTGGCTTTCGGGGCCATTTTTAAACAGGGAAATGAAATGAGTGGTAAGAGTATGAAGGTTAGGCGATCACAAAAATGGAGACAGTCAAATTTTTATTGACAGGGGACAGAGCGTAGAGATGGAAATCAACAAGAAAGTAAAAGTGATAACAGGCAGGTCGCAAACTATTTTATAAGGGGTAATTTGTGTTTAATGGCTTGGACAATGACTGTAGCGGCTTAATGGTTCAGGAGCGGGCTGTTAGTGAGCAACAAGAATATAAATGGTTATGGAATGAATTTACAGGTGGAGAAGGGAAAACGGTTAGGGAGCGGAGGCTTAGATGGAGAACAATCAAGTGACGTGGCGAAATTTGATTGGTTGTACGAATAACAGTAAGGGCGCGGGAGGAGAAGATCTGTTGGAATAAAATACTGCCAGTGGATTTCAGGGGGGGGTACCTCCCAGTTTATGGTTTTTGGTGGAGGGGGTGCGAAGTAATATGGTGATGACACGTTGCAATGAAATGCAGCCATTAATACTGCTTTTCAGACCCCCCTCTCGCGTTAACAAGAAATGGTCCCAAGGGAGGGGGGGTTGTCGCGAAGTGAACCTCCACTGTTGATCTCGAGCAGCTTAGATATTTACCATTGAAACTTGCAGCCCTTTTATTAGCACGATTTGACCCTTTGTCATTTTGTGACTTAGGATAAAAATAAATAGGCGCTATATGATTTTCTAAATTAATGAAAATATAAACCCTTTTAAAAGAATCTAATCATCATTAACCAATATTTAATCTTTTGGTAATTGGCACATTTAAACAGGTGGCCATGAAATTTATTTTGAAGACTAAAGCATATATATATATATTTCATTTGCTTCCTTAACATTTTATTCTCTTTGCCTTCCTTCTTTAGGGCAACTAACTCTAACATTTTTATTTCGACATGGATGTATAAAAAACATATTTTATCCTAACATTTTTTTATTTTCTTTTCATCCATATCCTAAATTCTCATTTTATTTTTTATTTCTAAAACTAACATGCTAACTTATAAAAACCCAAAAAATGTTGCAACATCGGCTCCAGCTGGGGACTGCTTCCCCCTGTGGGATGCAGAGAACAAGTAGTTCCATGTGCCTTCTCCTCAGACTATGGATTATTTGTTGTGGAAAACAAAACAAACTTGAAATGATAAGGAAAATTGATAATATACAATGATGATCTGAGATCTCCTTCAGTACTGTATATAATGTTTCAGAAATCTGCCATTAACAAGAAATGTTGTGAACTATCCTTCCAAATTTTGTAGAACAAATGTGTTGTTCCCCTTTACCTCTTCAATGCTGAGTGGTCCAAACCACAGATTGTCAAATTTTACATGTTTTCCTTTGTCTTCTCTCCTAGAATCCCATCTCAAAACTAAATCTTCTTCCCTAAAATATCTTTCCCTAGCCTTTCTGTCAAAAAGACTCTTCATCTTATTCTGATACTTTCTTAACTTGTATTGAATCTCGTCTCTATTTTCATTTAATTCAATAATATGATTTATTCTTCTAGATAAATCATCAGGTTCATCAGTATATTCTTGTTAAAACTTAAGCACAGGAAAATCCAAATTTGTGGGAAAAATGGCATCTTTTCCATAAACTAGTTGAAAAGGAGATTTACTTGTTGATCTTTTGGGAGAAATCCCGTTTTCTCAAACTGCATAGATACGATGATTGTCCCAATTTTTCTTATGATCTTCTAAATTTTTCTTGATCACCTTAACTAGGCTCTCGTTAGATGATTCAACAAGACCATTCCCTTGAGGATAATGAGGGGTTTAATGATGCAGTAAAATCTCATACTTTTGGAAAAATTCAATCATATTTATAATACTAAATTCTGTGGCATTTTCAGTCACTATTTGTTGAGGGAAACCAAACCTAGAGAGAATTTTTTCTTCAATAAATTTGATTACTACAGAATCTGTGGCATTTCTGACTGGAATGACCTCCACCCACTTGGTGAAATAGTTTGTTGCAGTTAAAATCCATCTGTGATGATTACTTGAATTTGGGTGAATTTCCCCTATAAAATCTAATCCCCATTGAAGGAATGGTGCTGGGACAACCACTGGAACTAGTGGAAGGGCTACTAGTTTTTGCTAATACCAACAAACATATGACATGGAACACAAGTTCTAACCTTTTCTCCCACCTCTAAAAAAAAAGTGGGCCAATAGAATCCTAGCCTTAGTATTTTGTATGTTGTTGCTCTCCAAGCATAATGCCCCCCACATATTCCTACATGAAACTAATCAATGATTCCTTCAGTCTCTGATTCTGTTAAGCACAGTAATAGAATGTTAAGAGGATCTTCCCAATACAAGTTGGCATTGGTGATACAGTATTTGATAGATTTCAATTTAAGTGTTTTTGATCCGAATGGAAAATGGCATCAACCCATGGTATTCATCTACCCATGTTATCCATCCACCCATGGAATTTACCCATGGTATTGTAAATGGCATCGACCCATGGTATTCATCCACCCATGATATTTATTCGCCCATGGTATTGTAAGTGACCCATGGTATGTATCCACCCATGGTATTCATCCACACATAGGATTTACTCATGGTATTGTAAGTGGTATCTACCCATGGTATTGGCCTATGGTATCTACACATGGTATTGTAACTCAAAAAAGGCTATAAATAACAAGCCTCAGTTTGTAAAAGGATAGATTTTCCACCACAATGTAGCTTCTACAGTTATTCTCTGTTCTAATAAAACATGTTTCTTTGTGGTTTTATTTGCAGTGTGTGTTCTCTATTTTTTCTGGCATTCTAATTTTGTAGATCTTGTCAGATCCATTTCAATTTTTTTTAGATCTTGGGGGCCTCCCCAAGATACTGATAAATGATATCGGAAGGCTCCAAAATCTTAAAAAATTGAAATTGACCTGACAAGATCTGCAAAATTAGAATGCCAGAGAAAAAAAGAGAGAACACACTGCAAATAAAACCACAAAGAAACTTGTTTTATTAAAATAGAGAATAATTATAGAAGCTACATTGTGGTGAAAATATCACTTTACAAGCTGAGAGACTTTTTTTTTTTGAGTTGCAATGCCATGTTAATCAATAGTGTTGTAGACGATACATGTTCAAGATGCAATACTATGAAAATCACCGATGATCATCAATAATGATAGTCTGCATGCACAATAGTGGATATACCATCGTCTACAATGCCGTAGTATAAATATCATGATGGATGAATACATAGTGCATTGCCATTTAATGCCATGTAGGTAAATCCTAATTCCTAAGTGGATGGATAACATGGGTAGATGAATACCATGGGTTGATGCCATTTTCCATTCGGATCATTCCTCCCTCCTTAAGAAGCAATGGTCCCCATTGCGTGAAGTTCCCTCTGGAGAAGCCTTTTTTGAATATTAAGAGCCACTTAAGAGAAGGTTTTTGTGTAGTTAACCCATAACCGTGATGAAAGAAGATCAAAGGATAGAGATACCCTGTAATGCTTGTGAAAAACTGTGATATTGCTAGTGTGCGGCCTAGCAAATGGATCTTCGTTTGTCATGGTTTTGGTTCATCCACAAACCCACACTTCATCGAAGTCCATTTGCTAGGCCGCACACTGGAAATATCACAGTTGGTCACAAGAATTACAGGGTATCTCTATCCTTGGATCTTCTTTCATCACGGTTATGGGTTAACTGCACAAAACCCTTCTCTTCAGTGGCTCTTCATATTCAAAAAAGGCTTCTCCGGAGGGAACTTCACGCAATGGGGACCATTGCTTCTTAAGGAGGGAAGAATGATCTGAATGTAAAATGGCATCAACCCATGGTATTCATCTACCCATGTTATCCATCCACCCATGGTATTGTAAATTGCATCGACCCATGGTATTCATCCACCCATGATATTTATTCACCCATGGTATTGTAAGTGACCCATGGTATGTATCCACCCATGGTATTCATCCACACATGGGATTTACCCATGGTATTGTAAGTAGTATCTACCCATGGTATTGGCCCATGGTATCTACACATGGTATTGTAACTCAAAAAATTATATAAATAACAAGCCTCAGTTTGTAAAAGGACAACTTGTCCACCACAATGTAGCTTCTACAGTTATTCTCTATTTTAATAAAACAAGTTTCTTTGTGGTTTTATTTTATTTGTGTTCTCTCTTTTTTCTGACATTCTAATTTTGCAGATCTTGTCAGATCCATTTCATTTTTTTTTTAGATCTTGGGGGCCTCCCCCCAAGATCTAGATCATTTTTTCACTGGCTTTTTGAAAACTCAGTAGGACACTCAAAAAGGATTAGAAAATGTACAATATCTGCATACCAATTTGATAATACAAACTTTTCATCAATATGAACAGGAACTGTTTGAATTGAAGGAGAAGGTTCTTGTGGATTCTTTCCTTGAGAATCTTGGGAAGGTTCTTGTGGATTCTCCCCTTCAACATTTAAGGAAGGTTCTTGTGGATGCTTCTCAGAGACTTCAAAAATAGAGTTTATGCCTAGCAATTTGCAATTGGCTTCATCTAACAACTTAGCTAAACCTTGTCCTCTTACTAAGTTAGTGGTTTTGATAGTGAGGTCAAACTCAAGGATTTGAGTGATCCACCTTCCCCTTCTTCCATCAGTGTCTGGTTGTGTAAGAACAATTTTTACAGCATTGTTAGGAACATAAGCAATAATGGTAGAATGGAGGACATACATTCTAAAAGATGTCAAGGCTTGAACTAAGGCATAGGCTTGTTTTTCAATAATATCATACTTGAGTTCAGCATCTCGCATGACCTTGCTAAAAAATTCTATGGGTTGATCATGATAATCTTCATTTTTATGCAAAAGAACATCAAAAAGGGTGGTTTCAAAAGAAAAGGAGACTATACTAAAAGGCTCATAGTAGTTTGGAGTGGCTAAGGTAGGATCAGAGATGGCCTTATTTATTTGATCAAAATAATATCTAGCAGGAATGGTCCATTTGACTTCATGATTCTTTTTGAGAATATCTGTAATGTCTTTAAATATTTCAGCATAGTTAGGTATGAATCTTCTCAAAAAGTTAATCTTTCCTAAAAAGGCTTGTATTTCTTTCTTATTTATAGGTAATGATAATGATTGAATAGCAGAGACCCTTTTGGGATTTATTAATACTCCATCCTTTGAAATGATATGTCCTAGTAACTTTCCTTCTTTGATGACAAACAAGGAATTCTTAGGATTGAGAGATATTTCGAAATTTCTGCACCTGTCAAAAACCTTCATTAAGTGTTTTAAATGTTTATGCTTTGATTCAGAAAAAAAGTTAAATCATCAAGATAAATAATAACAAATTTGTTTACCTTCCCAACAAAGGCTAAGTCCATAGCTCTTTGGAACATTTCTCCTACATTTGATAGGCCAAAAGGCATCTTGGCATACATAAATGTACCCCAGGGTATGGTAAAGGCCGTCTTCTCTTTGTCTTCTAGATTTACCAATATATGATTATAATCAGTGAAGCCATCAAGCATGGAGAGTCTATTAGCACCTGAAACTCTTTGGAGTAACTAATCCATCTTCGGGAGTGGATAGTTATCATTTAGAGATGATTTGTTAAGGTTTTTGAAATCCACACAGAGTCTAATTTCACCATTCTTTTTTCTGAAAAAATGGACAATTAGAGTATCTTAAAGGGACAATTATCTGAGCATATAAAAGCTTCTTAAGTTCTTTTTCTATGGTAGGAAGAAGAACTGGATTCATTCTTCTTAGTTTTTGTTGATAGGGTTTTGCTTCAGGTTTTAGAGGGATTTTATGAGGTCTACCAAGACTCGCTCTAGGTCTTAAGTCATACCTTATATTGAGTTCTGCAAACAAAAAATCAGAAAAGGCTTGATGTTTAGAGACCTGAGAAGTCTCTTAGTATTCTTGAGGGATTTGACTTTGAGGAACATGAGCAATGGCAGTATGAAGAGATGTATGATCTATGTTATTAATATCTTCAGTTATTGATAAAGTATTATCACCAGGTTGTTGGTGATCAATCAACAATGGTGTAGGTAATTGTTGATTATTATGTGGTCTCTGAAGAATTTGTAATGGATGAGAATTTTTGAACCAACCTTGAATCTATGTTTGAGGTCTAGAAACAATTTGTTTGACTGTTATAGGTTGTGTTTCAATCTTAGAAATCCTATTTGAAAGATTTCTAAGGATTGATGTGATTTCATCTATTTTTTATTCTTCATTTTTAGATTTAGAGGAAGAAGAATCATCCTGATTTGATTTTAATTTTCTTTGGGCTTTGTCAGATTTGGATTTTATCTTAGCTGAGGTAGACCTATTTGCTTCAACCTCTATAGCATTTTTTTGCATATCCTCTAAGGTTCAGGTTGTTCCCTCTCTTAACATGACAACAAAGTCATCTTCAAAGGCTTTTGAAAATCTAACCTTAGATGCTGCTACAAGAGGTTTACAATCAAGAGGCATCTTGTGATAAAGTTTATTAAATCTTTTGATGAAATCATCTATTGGTTCACCATAATTTCTTTAATTTCTTCAAATTCTATTAAGAAATATACATGGTTCTCTTTCACTCCCCATTTATTTTTAAAGATATTGGTCAATTCCTTCCAGGATCTAATAGAATGAGCTAGAAGTTGTCTAAACCAAATCCTAAAATTTCCTTCTAGAGATTGCACAAACAATCTCATATAAACATTTTCATGTTCTATGTTCATATTATCAACAAAATCTAGAAATGCAACTAGATGATCTTCAGCTAAAAAACCAGTTTCTCCATTAAATCTAGGAAGATGTTTTAGATACCCAATAGGAAAATCGTTAAGTAAATTAGGGATTAATAGGGAAACATATCTTGCTTGTATAATTGGTCTAAAACCAACCATACTTGAAGATGTAGATGTATAAGAATGAGTATTGGTGGTTGAAGAAGAATAAGTAGAGTTTGAAGGTGAATATGGGGAAGAACGGGGTGATGAATGAGTTGGAGAACGAGGTGGAGAATGAAATGGGATGGAAGATCTTCTTCAAGATCTTAAAGGAGTTCAAATGACCAACTTTTGAACCTCTTCTTCTCCTTGTTTATGTTCAAATAAAGGATTGTAATAAAGAGAAAATAGATCTTTTAGTTGGTGTGAAGTAGATGGTGTAGAGTATGTGACAGGGGAAATTAAATCAGTAGGTTTGAATCCAGGTAAATTTAGATCCAAATATTGTTATGATATAGGAGATTCAAAAGGTACCTCAGGTAGTTTATAGGATTCTAAAGAATGAACTAACAAGGCTAATTGAAAATCCACTCCTTTGGATACTAAATCATGCACTCTAAGAGGTATATCTTCTTATTCTAAAAGGAGTAGGTCCAGTGTTGGAAATGTTGTCATTGATGGCAAGAGAGAAGAAAAATAGTAGAGTAGCAGGGGCAGCAAAGAGAGAGACAAAGAGAGCAGCATAGAAGCAAAGGAGATGGAAAAGGAGCAACATAGAAGCAAAGGAGATAGCAAAAGAAGACCGTTGGAAATGTTGACAAGGAGAAAATATGTAGAGAGGGTTGAGCATCTGTGAAAAGAGGTCATATGAAGAAGTAGCTCAGTAGAGACAAGGCCATTTGACAGGGCAGCAGAATATACAGAGAATAAAGTGACAGGGCAGCAGAATGTACAGTGAATACAGAGACAGGGCAGCAGAAAATACAGAGAATATACTGACACTGTGCACTGTCATGCACAGTAACTGAATGCAGAGAAACAGTCGTTCTGAAACAGTGTGTGTTGAATTGACTGTAATAAGGGTGAATGCCAATGTTCTGAGTCATGAGCATTTAACCTTCCTGAATTAAATTTAACCTTCGCCTTCAATAGATAGGTTGAATGTGCATTTATTTTACAAAGAGGTTGAAACCCCTTCAGTAAAATCAAGAAGGGCAACGTAGAAATATAAATGGATTGAGAGCAAAGCAAGAGGAAACAAGAGTGAGAGCGGGAATTCATGAAGGCGGAAGTAATTTCGGTGGTGCAGAAGTAGTATAAAGAGTTACACATTTATGGAAAAGGGCGCAAGAAATACCACAGTCTTTGACAGTGAATGTATTTGACAAGTGAAGAAACATTGTGGCGGAGGTTAACCCCGTAGTGTTTAATAAACGAAGGATGCGGAACCTTGTGTTGAAAGACGGAACCTTGAGTGACAACAGTAATGGTGGGTTTGAGAATGAAAACAGGCAGTATCGCGTAACTTTGAAGGCAGTAAGTGGATTTCGCTTTTTGAACGTGATCTATGTCGCTGATGGACATGTGGCTTAAGATGGTTTTGTAAATCCGCTTACATCACGCAAACTTTGAAGATTAATGCCCACTCACTTTAGTTGCGTGATATTCATTACACGCCGTCAGATTCTTGGTTGGAACACGACGAGTTTATAACCGTTAGATCGTGATCGAAGTTTAAGAAGGTATGCATTGAGGTTGTGGGACCTGCAAGGTTATGCGAATAAATATTAACGTGTATGGTTTATGCAATTGGTTATAAATAAAATGTGAGTTATGGACCGATATGTGTCATAGACAAAGGTCGAAGTTTTATATTAACGTTTACAACATTTGATTGGGGAATTCATATAGATGGCGACATATATATATATATATATATATATATATATATATATATATATATATATATATATATATATATATATATATATATATATATATATATATATATATATATATATATATGTATATATATATATATATATATATATGCGCATGTGATGTGCTAACCAAAGTTGTATTTTGGACTTATGATATAACATACGAAGGGTAAACCTTGAGCATACATATATTGGGTTTTATAAAGTCCAAAAATTGGGTCGAACTCCGTCGGGGTGAACCTTTGGTTTATCAGGTTATTAAAGGTTGTATATGTGGGTATGGAGCTACTTTGGGCCCAACCGTCATTATATGAAGTCAGGGCTTGATATCAATTGAAATGTTGATGTGTTACGCTGATAGAATGCCATATGTTGTGTATTAGTGAAACCAATGTCAAAAGTTTATAACCTTGGTTTAAATTAAGGTCGGATTGATATTCAAAAGGAATGAAGTTTGGTTGACAGCGCGGTGACAGTATATACCTATATGCACAGGTCGTGCTTTAGAAAATAGGAAAGGTTTATGTACTAATCAAAGTTGTATTTCGGTTATGACATAACAGGAGGAATGTAAAAATATATTGAACTTCATAACCTTCGAATATTGACCCAAGCCCTGAGGTGGGGCCAAATGTAATTCGAATTAGGTAATTCGAATACGTACGAGTGGGTTGTAATATAGTTCCGAAATCGAATTAAAACATTGATTGGGTTTATTACAAGAGCATTTTGTAAAGTGGGTTTTATAATAAGGTTTCCTTTAAAGATGAAAATTGAAATAAGTTTCTGAAATCATTAGTTTGAGAGTGCCCAGACTTAAAAATAAAAATGAATACAGTTCATATATGGACAAAGAGTGTGTAAGCAGGTAGCCTGAGCACAGAGATTGATAATGAACAGAGATTTCCCAGATTTGGAAATAACTTGGATCAAATTTTGGAGAGGAATTTTTATATGCACAAGACTTTGAGAGTTATTGGGGAACTAAACTGGTAAAACTGTTATATATTCAACAGATTCAAAATTGCAGTGAACAGGTGAATATGCACAGGAATGAAACTATGGGCTTGACAGGTGTACATACACAGAACACAGGAGAGTGTGCAGAAACTGAAAAAGGAAGTGAAAACGTAGGAGAATATGCAAAACAGTTACACTACAACAGTAGAAAAGACAAACTCACAGAGAGCCAAAAGCTGAATGGATTGAACTGAAATCATTATTGTAACTAAAAATATAAATGTTTTAATTGTTTTATATTGTTTGTGATGCATTGGAAAGTCTCCGGAGGAAAACAAAAATCCCACTGTAATATTGAAATTAGTACATATTGGTATATTTTTCTGAATGAGTTGGTAAAAGAAATGAGAAGGCAGAAGTCAAAGAGACATGGTTGTCCACTTCAAATTCCCTGAGGAATGCTAACAGTCATAAGGAAATTTCTATAAATAATATCACACTAATACGCAGAGAGAGTTTTTGAGAATGCAGAATTGAAGCAGAGAAGATAAGAAGAAGGTGGAGATGTTGTGAAGAGTCAGAGATGATATAAGACAGATATGAAGACTAGAGGACAGCAGTAAAGAAGGTACAGAATAGAGCTGATATCCAAGGTAAATTAGCAAGTGTTTTCTTTTGATAGAGTGAGGAAGTTGGAGCTTCCCTATCAAGTTGTAGCTTGATAGATGTCAGATGTAGCTGACTGAGGTTGGAGCCTCCTGTAGGTTGGTGCCTATAGAAAATTTATGGGAGTTGGAGCTTCCTTGCAAGTTGTAGCTTGTAGAATTGAGGTTGGAGCCTCCTGTAGGTTGGTGCCTACAGAAAATCAGTGGTGAGAGGGAGTTGGAGCTTGCCTTTGCATCACAACAATAATAAGATTGGTTTTATCCCTTTATGGGTTTCCACTTATATCTGTTGTCTCTAAGTGTGATGCTTATGTGTTGATATGGTCTATTCAATCTGCTTAATACTTGCTACTCTCATAATAAGTTTGTTGTTACTTTATCTTAATACTTGCTGCTCACATATTAAGATTGTTCACATATAAAGTTGATCATGACACTAAGTTGTAAAAAATCTTAATGAAAAGTTTTTAAAAATCCTTGAATGTGTTAAACTGATTCACCCCCCCCCCCCCTCTCAGTTTAACTAAGGGTTCAACATCCAGATCTAAAAGGATTAGGAACTGTTGCGGTCTCCTGTTGAGGGGTAGAAAAAGGGGTTTGATGCCTTTTTCTGGAATAATCATGTCTTACCAATCTCTCTGGATCTGATAAAGATAAGACAATTTCAGTCAAAATGAGACCTGGTATGCTTTGAAGGAGCCAGCTTGGGTTCAGTGAAGTCGCCAGGTGAAATATTTTGATCTAACTAGACATGTAATCACCTTTAAAGGAATAGGGTTTTATCGTTGTCCCAGGGAAAACAAATCAAATTCGAGTCCCCAGCAACGACGCCAAATTGATGTTGTCCTTTGAGATAATTGGGGTCAATAATTATGCCAAAGAATCTATAATGTTTTGTTTTGTTTTGAAATTTTGGATGACCAATGCATAAAATAAATTTTGCAAAATTTTTTACTTAAATATTTCAAATAATATCAAAAAATAAGACTAAGGGCTGCTTGTTTATCTCACACAGTGATTTAAGATTTTGTAAATGGTTAAGTAGACTTATGTAAGAAGATATGATAACCAAATATTCAGATTGAATGCTTTAATTAATCATAAGTTTGAAAACCTTTAAACAATGTATAAAAGTTAAACATCATACATTTAACATTATCAAGATGCTGACAATTTATAAATGAAAGGGACTTGCATCAACAAACTGTTTAGTAAATCATTCTTTATATTAATAATAACTTCAGGAGGGATTGTAAGATAACTGAAACACAGTTAATCTCACCTGATTATCTTGATAACAATTAAACATATGTAGAGACAAAATGTAATGAAAACAGGAAAACTCAAAGAAGGAACAAAGCTATATGAGACAAATTCAGAATCCTTCTTCTATTATTGATGATCAAAAAACTTGTACAATTTTGCTTACAAAAATTTTCTTATCCAAGGGTGCAACCCTTAATAACTCGTAATGAGAGTTATTTATACTAATTTCTAAAACTCGGAAATATCTTAAACTGATTACAGTAATAGATTAGAGTAGAATAGAAGAAGGAAACAAATAGATTATGTGTCTCTATTCTCATGGAAGCTGTTGATGACTGTGCCTTTTTTGATGGAAGCTGTTGATGACTGGGCCCCTAAAAATCTACTGTGCTAGCATGATGTAAATATCATAATTTTACTCAATGGTCTCAAAAACTTTATCCCATTTTTCTTGACTTGGGATTTCTACACTCATCATTTTTCTTAATATTTCATCCACCTCTGTATATCTCTCGAAAGTAGGCTTCTAAATGAACAAATGTTTGATTTGATATTGAATGGTCAAATCAAACTACAAAGCCTCTAGAAATTCTTTTCCTGTAATCTATCCTTTAATACTTGCAAATTTATACTTATCCACTGCAATAGTATATAAATTCTTACAATAATCCTCTAATTTAATGAACTTATCATCGAGACCTACCAATCCTAGTAGTCCTTTATGATTCAAAACATTAAACTTTGTATGAAAATGTTGAACAACAGTATTCAAAGCTTCACATTTTGTTTGGAGTTGGTTGATTAAATTCCTCTTCTGTAAGACTTTCTTAATTTCTAACATTGTTGCAGTTCTGTCCAGTATGTTTATCTCCTCTAATTCTTTGTTTTTTGAGTTTAAAACTTTGATCATTAATTGCAGAAATCTCCGGATTATCCACAGTATCGAAAAACAATGGTCGATGTTTTGAATCCTAATGGAGATCCATCTTTAGGAGAAGATGAGAATGAAGAGTGAAAGAAGGTCACACAGGTTAAGGTTATAAATAGTAAAAGATGAAAAATGACACAGGCCGAAAAAAACTGATATTATTAATCTATTTAATCTAAATTTTAATAAATCAACTTAGATAAATTAATTTTGATATTTAATATAAATTAATTTTAATTTTATAATAATTTTAATAGTACATAATATTATTTATAGAATTTTGGCTTCTGTGATCCATCGTAAAATTATGAAGAATTTTTCGGTAATAATCACATTAAAATGAACATTGTCGACGCGTTTCGAACAACCAGTGTGGTTCATCATCAGGACTAGGTGAGAGATCAGATCCGAACGTTGAGTTTAAATAGATGCAGAAATGGCTAAACTAGCCGTTAGGATAACGGCTAGTTTGAATTTGAGATTGTTAGTTCTATTTTAATTAAATTAATTATTTACTTAATTATTAAATAAAATTATAACGGCTAGTTCTATTTAATTAATTAAAAGTTTAATTATTTAATAAAATATATTTATAAACCTTTATATTTTAGTTAATTAATTAATTATTATTATTATTGTTATTTATTTCTTTATTGATCCCTTATTATTTAATTATTTATTACTTATTATATTATAATATGTTATGAATGTAAATATGTAATCATATTATTCTCCTTTCTCATTAAAAATAAATAAATAAAATTAAAATTTAAAATTTAAAATTAAATTTAAAATAAAAAATAAAATTAAAAAAATTAAAAAATATAAAATATAATAAATAAATAAATAATTTCATTGACCACTAAGAATATAGGGCAGGGATCCAACACCTGTTTATATTCCACCCATCATCTCTTTTAAGATTTACGGGTCGTTTTTCGATTTCTAAAGCCTCTCTTAACTTCCGATGATGGAAATGGTCAATCCTAGCCTTTCTTAACCAAAGGATCAGTGAACATGTTGTTGACATTAAGCATGGAATATCACGCACCTCTGCCCTAGCTGAACATGCAGAAAAGACCAACCATCATATCTGCATTGAAGAGGCCAAGGTCATAGCTAGGATTGACCATTTCCATCATCGGAAGTTAAGAGAGGCTTTAGAAATCGAAAAACGACCGTAAATCTCAATAGAGATGATGGGTGGAATATAAGCAGGTGTTGGATCCCTGCCCTATATTCTTAATGGTCAATGAAAATTTGTATTTATTTTTTTATTTTTTTTATTTTTTTATTTTTTTATTTTATTTTTTTTATTTTTATTTTTATTTTTTATTTTTATTTATTTATTTATTTATTTTATTTATTTATTTATTTATTTATTTTATTTTATATTTATTTATTTATTTAACTATTTATTTATTTATTTATTTTAATGAGAAAGGAGAATAATATGATTACATATTTACATTCATAACATATTATAATATAATAAGTAATAAATAATTAAATAATAAGGGATCAAAATAAATAATAATAATAATAATTAATTAACTAAAATATAAAGGTTTATAAATATATTTTATTAAATAATGAAACTTTTAATTAATTAAATAGAATTAGCCGTTATAATTTTATTTAATAATTAAGTAAATAATTAATTTAATTAAAATAGAACTAGTAATCTCAAAGTCAAACTAGTTGTTATCCTAACGGTTAGTTTAGCCATTTCTACATCTATTTAAACTCAACATTCGGATATGATCCCTCACCTAGTCTTGATAATGAACCACACTGGTTCGAAACGCGTCGACAATGTTCATTTTAATGTGATTATTACCAAAAAATTCTACATAATATTATTATTAAATTTAATTATTTTTAATTTTTATATATATAATATCACCTATTAATAACATAATACTACTAAATTCATTTTAATAATTTTTTTATTAAAAATAGTTTAAATAAATTAATAATCCATTTAATCTAAATTTTAATAAATAAATTTTATTTTTGAGTATTAATATAATTTTAATAGTACATAATATTATTATTAAATTTAATTCATATATATATATATATATATATATATATATATATATATATATATATATATATCACACTTATTAATGGCATAATACTACTAAATTTATTTTAATAAAATTTTTATAACTTTTTATTAAAAATAGTTTAAATAGTTATTTAATAGCTTTAATTTTTATTTGATAAACTTAAATGCTACTAAATTTTATTTTTCTATAAAAATTTTATTTCTCTATAAAATTTTAACTAAAATGGCCTAATTAAATTAAAAATCTAAAGACAAATTTATAAAAGAAATATAACTCTAGATGGTAACTAATAATGGTTTTATAATTATTCCTAATTAATAACATTGATATTTAATAAAATATAAATTATACATAATAGTTTACTTAATAAATATAACATTCATTTAAATAAGTGTTAAAAATATTAGTTTATAGTTATTTAATAATTCTAATAATGAATTGAATGTTATTATAATTTATTGATGATGATAATGATGATGGTTAACGTCCACTGAGACCAATCTTTGATCTATCGGACCTAAAGAAACGAATTATTTAGTTTGATTTAAGATTTTATTCCTATGCTCAAAAAGCTTGAAGAGAAGCCTCCTGAGCTCACTATAATTTTGACATCTTAAAAGGCTAGGAAGGTCAGTATTGTAGCAAAGATTATGAAATTGAGATCTAATGTGGTTGTACGCGGGGCACTCTAAGAGGAAGTGATTTTCATCCTCGATGTTCATATTCTCACAGAGATGGTAGATCCTTTCCATCCATGGTGTTTTAGGAACTGTCCAATGACCTGTTTCACTATAGAGCTCATGAGAGTTCGTTCTAATCTTGACTATATTAATTCAAATCTAAAAAATGAACTATTTCATTTTTAATTTTTAATTCTATTCTTTATTAATTTCTATTTTCTATTTTTTTTTATTTTTTTTCTCAATAATAATTATTAATTAATTAATTTTTATTAATAGAGAATAATAAAATCAATTAATTAGGATAATTATTACAAGGAATGATTCAATTAGGTTTTCATAATGACCAAACCCTAATTTTTTTCTATATGGGAGAGAAAGAAGCAAACCTGTGATACTATACCTGATATTTCCTTTAATCCCGGGTGAAACTTGGTTGGAATCCCATTTTCTTTAACAATGCATCAACTTCAACACCAACTGATCTAGTATTACAAATAAAAGATCCAATGTTTTCCTTGAGCTTGAACTGAGCTTTCCTTTTCCCTGAAACAAAATGGAGGTCATCCATTTATCATCTGTCGAATATACTCTAGGGAAAAGACTCTCATGGGAACATATCTAGGGAGCTTATATGGTGGGAGTTCACAGCCATATACTCTAATTTCTTAGTAATTTTTGTATAAATACCAATCCCCTATTTTGGATTGCTCACTCAAATGCAAGATCCTTTTGATCTCTTCCCCAATTTTAGGTTTTGTCTTACTGGTAAGTAGCTGCTTCACTGGGTGTACGAAGGAATCTATGAACTCTGAGAATGTGGTTTTTGTTGATGTAGCCCTGATTAGTTCTATCTAGTGAATCACTGATTGATTCGCCCCTTGATCATCCTGTTTGTTGAGCTTGATAGGCAACATCTCTCCCTGTTGAAAAAGAAACATGTGCATAATTAAAGAAGTGTAATTAAACACATCTTGAGTTGTGAAATTCATGAATTTCTCATGTATATTTTCAGCCAAGAATTGGTTGTAATTATACATGAACAATGGTGTTTGATCTATACTAAAAATGGAAAGGAAGCCCATGATAGGTTCATCAACTACTTGGTCATCTGGGTATCCTAACAGGTATGAGAGAAGTGAGATACAATGTTTAGGTGCTTCAAGAAAAATGGAGGATGAGTATGGTGGGTTTTTCTTAGGAATTTCTGCATTCTCAAGTATTTCGAAAATTTGGGCTCTCTGTGGGAAGGTCAACTTATGGTAGAGGTCCATAAGAGTAGCTGGTGAAAAATGGGTCAGAGAATCAGATTGAGGGATAAGCAACATCTGGTTTATGGTTTCTTGAGAGATGGTGATTAGAATTTTTCCATTCTGAGCCACCATTTCTCTCTTTATAGGATCATACTGATCTTGACACCAGGGAATCAGGTCAGACAATGGATGGGTCTGTGGAAAAGCAAAGAGAGGCAACATTGATTCCCAGAACTTGACGAGGTCATGATTATTCGTGTGCTTTTGTATGAGCCATAAGTGTAATTCATGAAATTAAAATTCACAGTGGTTATCTGTGACCTTAAAGAAGGCATCTACGAGAGGGATCAAGTCCAAGTTGAGCTATGATGTAGGGGTATATATTTCCTCTGCAATTGGGTTGGTGGTCTGTAGCTCTTCAACGACCTTTTTCTTACCCTTTCCCTTGAAGGTTACCTAGTTTTTAGATTTTGGCTTTTGGGGCCATTTTTAAACAGGGAAATGGATTGAGCGATAAGAGTATGAAGGTTGGGCTATCACAGAAATGGAAACAATTGAATTTTTACTGACAGGGAACAAAGTGCAGAGATTGAAATCAACAAGAAAGTAAAAGTGATAACAGGTAGGTCGCAAACTATTTTATAAGGGATAATTTGTGTTTAACGGCTTAGATAATGATCGTAGCATCTTAACGGTTCAGGAGAGGGCTATTAATGAGCAACAAGAATATAAACGGCTATGGAAAGAATGCAAGGGCAAATGGTTAGGGAGCGGAGGCTTAGATGGAGAATAGTGAATTGACGTGGCGAAATGTGATTGTTTGTACGAATAACGGTAAGGGTGCGAGAGGAAAGACTGTTGGTTTGAGGTGCGGGAAGAGAAGATCCATTGGAAGAAAATACCACTAGTGGATTTCGGGGGGGGGGGGGGGGGGTAGCTCCTGGTTTATGGTTTTGGCCAGAGGGGGTGCAAATTAATATGGTGATGACACGTTGCAATATTAGACGACCATTAATACTAATTTTCAGCCCCCCCCCTCCTTGCATTAACTAGAAATGGTCGAGGGTGGGGCGGTAGCGAAGTGAACCTCCATCATTCATCTTGAGCGGCTTAGATATTGACCATTGAAACTTGCAACCCTTTTATTAGCACAGTTTGACCCTTTCTAATTTTGTGACTTAGGATAAAAATAAATATGTGCTATATGATTTTCTTAATTAATGAAAATATAAACCCTTTTAAAAGAATCTAATCATCATTAACCGATATTTAATATTTTGGTAATTGGTGCATTTAAATAGGCGGCCATGAAATTTATTTTGATACATGCCAATGTTTGGAAGTGGAACATCTTACTGCAGCTGTATCTCATGTTGAATTCCCCTCTTGGGAGGTAACCCATTTGATTCCTGAAACATCTTGCCATGCTGACTTACCACATCAAACAAATCAGATTTTAATTTGTCATCACAACCTTCAAAAGATTCATATTCCATATCATTATTTTTCTTGATCATGAGAAGCACACAATTTTTACTTGCATTAACTAGTCTCTTCATCTACCCTATATTAACCAAAGAAATATTCAGCTTTTTGCGATGAGCTCTCACAATATACTCCACCCCATCCTTGAGAAAATGACATTCGTTCTTATGGCAATAAAATATCGCTTTCTTGTCATACAAATATGGACTTCCCAAGATAATTCTTGAAATGTCAAGTGGAATCACATCTAACTCAACTTCATAAACAAAATCTGCAGTAATGGCAAATATGAATATACATTTCCTTGTAACCTGTAAATTTGCTTTCTTGAGTACCCAACCCAAAGGATATGGCTTATTATGAGGTACAGTTTCAAGGTTAAGCTTTTTGACCAAGTCTTCTGAAATTAAGTTTGCTTGTGACACACTATCAAATAATGCATCAACCTTTGTATGATTTGAAATTACATGGAACAACTCTATCCTTGTTTCTTCATTTGAGGAACTAGTGCTTGCTATGGCTTCTTTTCCATTTGTGACTATGGATGTAATCTTGGTCTCATCACCGAAATTGTATCCAATATCATGTTGTGTGGTAGCAGTCATCTTTTGTTTCCCCTTGTTGTTTGGTTTATTAGGCCTTAGTTCAGGATGTAATTTCCAACAGTGGGATTCATCATGCCCCTCTTTGGGACAATTTTTGCATGTAGTTTTCTCCCCTTCTTTCTTAACACTTGCATTCTTCTTTCCCTTCCATTTTCCTCCCTTCTCTTTCCCCTTACCTTTGAATGACTTCTTCTTACTACCCTCTTCTTGAATGCTATTTCCCCTTGCTTCAAGGTGAGTGGCTTGCACACAAACTTCATCCAAATTGATTAGGTTAAACATAATGATAGTATGTCTCAAATAGGAATGTAAACCCACAATAGTATTTCAAGAGAGTGTCTTAGGAATCCAAGTTTATTCCTAACAACAAAGCCCTTTTCCTAAACTCATGTGTATATTCTTGAACTATTTGATCCTTGAGTTGCCTAAAGTTTTTCCAACTCATAATGGCTTTTTCATGTAAGCTAAAGGATAAAACTGTCTTTTAATTAAATAAATAAAATCAACCCAAGAAATGGATATCTTACCATGGATTCACATTTCTTCTTGAGTCTTTGCTTCCCACCAAACTAGTGTTGCTCCTTCTAGCCTCAATGAAGCCAAATGGATATTTATGTCATATTCTTGTAGGTTATGAATTCTGCAATAAACCTCTAATTGAAGGATCAAATTTTTGAACTTCTATGAATTTATCTCACCATTGTACATGGGAAGTTCAAACTTAATGTCCAATTTGAGTAAGGGAGTTTTTCCTTTTGGGGTTTTTGAGTGAGTATGGGTGGTTTTTGTGGTGGAAGTGAAAGATGATGTTGATGGAGATGATGAAGATTATTATGAAGATGGTGGAGATGGAGGAGGGTTTCCTCCATTTCCCTTTGAATCCTTCTCTTAATCCTTCTTTCCTTCTAAGGTTCCCTCTCCATGTGGAGACTTAGAATTCTCTCCAACCATCCTGATGTTCCTCTTTTCAAAGAGGATCCGAACCCTCTCAGTTAGGTCATATAAATCCTTCTTGAATGCTTCCTTTTCTAAAATACCTTCAGTCTCTCCTACATCTGACATGATGGATATGGATTCAAGCTCAGCTTCTGGTGCAACTTGTACCTCCTCAATCAACTCAGATTCTGGTGCAACTTGTAGCTCTTCAATCTCAGCTAGAGATAAAACTTGAGTTGCTTCAAGTGCAGCTGGGAGTGAAAATTTAGTTGGATATGGTGGCTTTGTGGCTCTCCTTCTTTTGGTCCCAAACTCAGGACTAGAAACCAATAATTTCCCTTATCCTCTCTGCAACTTCAACCTCGTAAGCATCACAAATTTGCAACCATTAAAACCCTACTTGCAAAAAACTCAAGAAAATCAAGCAAATAACCTTTGCTCTGTTACCATCTCGATCTAAATTTGAATGTTAGTTTTGCTGTGTTAATTTCATCTTTATATTTATATTTAAATTTCTAATATTTTGCTTCATGTGCATAGGCTTCTTGAAGTGTTTGTGAGTGTTAAACAAGTAAATTTATGGAGATTATGTTAAAGTAATGAACAAAAAAAACATTAAAACATAATGTTGAACAAAAGCAATAAAATGTACAACAAACCATCACAATGATCCATTATCACAATTTTTTGATGAAGGAGTTCACCCCTCTTAGACTACATCTCCTTGGTCCAACTTTCATGGCTTGGGCCTCTGTATTAGCTCAAATGTGCAAAAAGTGTTGTTTACATTCATCCACTACTCCTGAAAATTGCTCCAATGTGTTCAGAATATCCAAATCTACCAGGATAGACTCTTTCTGAGCCAAAAATGGCTGAAATTTTCTCTAGTTTGCTTCATTAAAATTTTCCCTAGCAATCTCCTCCAAAAATGGATAGAACTCTAGTTAACGCAGATAATTTTGAAGATTCGCCGAAACTGGCAAACTCCACCAAATCCACCGCTAAGTTTAAAATTAGAGATAAACTGGAATTAAATTTAATTTAATCTACAGTTTATACGCTAAGCACATTTTTAACAAACTACGCATAATCATCTCGATTAACGCTTAACACCATTATTAGTGTTAAACAATCTGGGCTTAAAATGTAATCCACACTTAACTGTCTCGGCTCCGCCTTTGGTCTGGTGGTGAGGTCTTATGGGGGGGGGGGGGGGGGGGGGCTGGGCCCCCCTCCAAACCCCCGCTGGTCAATCTTTGAAACTTTAAATATAAGCCAAACCTAATGTTTTACAAGGACTATGGTGTGGCTTGGTGGTAAGTTGGGCGTTTGGCGTGGGGGAGGTCATGGGGTCAACCTCGACCTCCACCCATCCATTGGTAATTTTTTTCTCCACATATATATATATATATATATATATATATATATATATATATATATATATATATATGCACCCAACCTTGATACAGTTAGAACCTTGATATAAAATCATATGTGCTCGTAATAAATCAAGATTTGACATATATATCCGAAATTAGACCTTAGACATGAAATTTGGAAATTCACCATTGCATAAATTTGAACCTTGGTAGGGGGCATGTGGCGGCCTCTAGGCTAGCCATGTGTCCTCATTCTATTGGTTCTTAAATCCTCTAGTAAGATTGAAAGAAATCACCCTCTTTAGGAACCATCCACAGTTTGACACTTGGAATGGTGTCATTGGGCGAAATGGAGGAATATTCCTAGAATATCCTTTTTTTTTCTGACTGGGCACCATTTCACATGTCAGTCCTTTTCTACAAATTTTTTAGCTATTTGGGAGATCAAACAGAATACCATAACTTTCACATACGGAGTCAGTTTTTTATGAAACGAATTGCACTAGATTCCTGGCAACGAGATCTTCATTTTCGTTCTGGTTTGGAGAAATTATGAGCACTTCCATTTTTGAGATTAACATTGAGCCTATGATCAACTATGATGTAATTCAAGTCCCCATATATAGTTAAGGAAATGGAACCAACCAAACATAGCCAATATGACCATCCTCATGAGCTACAAACCCTTCTAGAGGCAACCAAACCTTACAAGTGCTTAACCCCTGAGAAAGCTTGTCAGTTTGTTGATTTGGACCCTCATCTGCTCCCATGAAAAGTCATGCATGTGACTGAGGCCTTCCAATCACTAACACAAGAAGGCATGCCAATGACTGTGGAATTTTTCAGGAAGTTTTGAGCCAACGACCCCTAATTTTGAGACACTTTTAAAGGGGTAGGTCTAATGCCACCTCCCATAACTTCATGGAACTTTTAGAAATGATATAACCTTTGAGCACTATTGATAGGGCGGGGGGGATGAATCAGTAATGTGATATATATATGATTCTTTCATTTTATTAACTTCACTTACTCCATCACACATAATGTTAGTATGAATCCTTTTTCGAAGTGTACGAAAAAAAACCACTTTAGCTACGCATAACTAATAGCCCTAACATCAAATATGGCTGCCAATATCTTCAGATCTGCAGTTAGTTGATCAAGACAAGAGCTGCAAAAACCAGATCTATGCATAGAAAGACATTAAGCAGTAAAAAGAAGGTTTTGCGCCATATATCCAATAGACAAGACAAGAACAATATTTGAAAGAATTTTTTGTATTAAGGGCACCTGGGAGGAAAAAAAGAAGATGTTTCCAATTCTCCTCAATGGGATGGGTTCTTGGAAGTCCTCAGCACTTCAGATCTATCATTTCTCTCTCCTGTTGGTGTAGAAAACCCAAACAAAGATAGAACTCAAAGGGAGCTCACACAGCAAATAATGGAAAATATGACAATGATAATGGCTCAAAGTCAGACCAAGAGTTTAGATCCAGAGTGATCTAATAGGAAACAAAAGGTGAATAATGGTAGGAAAAACCCTCCTATTTATAACAAAATATTGGGTCATTCTAGATCTTGGTGCATGATTAAAATAACATTAACCAAATCTAGATCCACCTTTTATGGAATATGTTATTATATTTGTTGGAGGGAAAAAGTATTTGACTTGGGTCAAATCCCTTTATTTGTGAATAATAAATAAATAAATGATTTATTTAACATTTTAAGGAGGTGGTTAAAAGATAATCAAATAAATAATGATTTATTTAATTATTTATGGGTGATTTAGTCATATTTAACAAGGAATATTATTTAAATAAGGTTTAAATAATTATTCCTAGAAAATAATAAGATAAATAAAGATTTATCTAATTAATTTCTTTGTTTTGGGTTAAATATGACCAGGAAAATCAAACAAATATAGGTTTGTTTAATATTTCCTTTTGGGGTTTCCTGTTTAGACCATAAACAACCTAATAAATGTGTTTTATTAAGTTATTTTACATAGTGAAAGCAATTTTACTTAGGGTAAAATTGGTCTTACATGGTGCACTTGGGTCCATCTAATGATAATAGGTTAGATGACCAAAAAATGGTGTAACAGATTGCCCCCCAGCGTGCGAGTGTTAGGAGAAAATCGTATGACCGAAGTACGTTGTAAGAACTCAATCACCAGACATCAAAAGGGAAGTCAGAGAGAGAGATGTAAGGTAGACTAATGTGCTAAAGAACTAGACCCTGAGGAGACGAGACTTACAGGTGCAACAAGTCTCTTTTTATGAGAGGGTACCTGTGCTAAAGGCGGCGGGGGAGGCATACCTATGCCCGCCGAGACAAAGTACAAAAGAATAGTGTGTCCAGTAAACAAGGGACTGAACCATAAAGTACAACCGGCATAAACATGAGCCAGATAGAAATACAATGAAGGATCCCACATACATGTTGTGCCTGGGATAACAGCCAGGACTTATACAATAATATCTGAGTACATGAGATACAAATACAACCCAAATGCCCCCTGAAAATGGGGAAGGGCTCGCAAAATCTGACTGATACATGCAAATCAAAAAGGCGCTGCAAGCGGCTAAGGCCGGCATCATCAAATATATGGAGTTGCATCAAAGGCTGTAATGAAGAGGTCATCCGGGCATGTGGGGGGCTACCGGCAGGGCCACCCCCTCATGAGGGCTGAGACATCTCACACATACCCGGGAATCACCAAGAGATGTTGCTGCATCACTGAACCATCAAGTATACGGATCTCGATCATGCTGAAAGGAGCTGGAGCTGAGAAACAATCAATTTGAAGGGTAAGGAGAAAGCCCTTTGCCTGATCCGAGGCACCGAACAAGAGTGGAAGCTGGAACCAAGGTACACCGCCCTCTAGACCGGTCTTCTAGAATGAATGAGCTGATGTCGACAGAAGGAGGTCTGCCATAGGGGAGGCAATGAGAGATCCTCAACTAAGGCGCGAGAGAAAATAGTCGAGCGACTAACAAACTAATACCAATGATGATGGTGAAATGGAGGGGACTGAGTAGCGAATGGATGACTTCCCTTGTTAGAGCATAAAGGGAAGGAATGACATGGCAGCGACTGACACAAGATCATGAGGGATAGGGGACAGTGGGACTGAAGGCCATAATGTGCGTCACAAGAGAGGGATCAAGCAATGAAGGATGGAGGACTATAGCGGGGTACAAAGGGACTCGGGATAGACTCCATGAATGTGATGATGACTCAACTTGGATGCTCTAAACAAGGGCGACTCGATGGTGCTGCCACACAGAAAAGAGCCCATGGGGGACCCGAAAAACATGAGTACAGGATGATATCTCATGACGAAAATCGACACAAACAAAGACAAGTATGGAGGCAAAGTGGTGCCCCAAGTACAAGTGTTGTAAGTGAGGAAATTCGATTTTGGGTGGAGGTGAAGTGACCCTTCTTGGACAAAAAGTGTCCTGGTGAAGTATCAAATCATAAAAAACTAACAGATACCCATTTGAGAGCTCGGTGAGAGCTTTCCAACGGTGCGGACGGTTTGTCAAATGGAGCTACGGTATGGTCGCAGCAGGCGAAGAAGAAACAAGGGCTCTCTTTTAATAAGGTAGTTTTCCCTCCAAATCCACTCATTTGCTAGTGTTGCTGTTGTGGAGGTAGAGAGAAGAGAAGGCCCTAAATCTTGCGGCGAGCGTAGCGGACAAACCGACCGTTGGAATCGAGATCCGTCAGTTGCAGGTAAGAGGCCTAACCTTACTCTTTCATTTTGATGGATTAAAAGTTCATATTAGGGCCCATAATCTCAGGAACAAACCCCCTTGCATCTTTTCGGCCGGGTCGCACTTTTTGGGCCAAAATCTGCGACCTGGGACGCAGGTTTTGAGCAAAAAGGTGCGACCTATCCCAAGATTTGGCAGAAAAGTGCGACCTGGAAGATGAGGGGGTTTTAGTGTTGTTTAATGGCTGAGAGTTGGGTTTTTGTGTTTGGTTACAGTATTCCCTATCTGTAGGCTGATAAAGATGATGTTTTTGTGCAGATATGGCAGATATACGGGTGAACTGGAGAGAGAGAGACCTGGGTACATTACGGGCAGAGATCCAGGCAGATCAGGGTGTCCGTCGTGTGTTGGCCAGGTTTGGGGTTCTGAAGTTTTTGGAGAACCCTTTGATGAGAGCTGGAGAGCCCTTGTTGGCCCGGATTATCAGTTATTGGGATCCAGAGCATGAGTTCTTTGTAGTTAGAAACTACTCATTAAACATGTTCATCATATAGTATAACCAAAACCATAAGAAATAATATAAATAATAAACACACACACATTCACATCAATAACACATGAGACACAAGATTTATGGTGGAAACCCTTTCAAGAGAAAAAACCACCGTTGTTGTTGTTTCTCTGCTCTGAATTTATATTATGTCAATCAATAGGTCTTTTACATAGCAAGCTACTCCCATCAACATGGAGACTCAACCTCATATATGTAATGGAAACACCCATCGGCTAGGAGACTCGATAATATTGATCAATGTGAAGGACTTTGTTCTCTATGAATATCTATGTCCTACCATCCGCTGAAGTCCACCACGATCATTCGATCCTTGCCCAACTACCATTGGAACATCCAACCACCATTGGATTAAGAAACATGTTCCTTTCACTAAAGCTTTGATATTCTTGTTCCTATCTCATGAAGACTGCTCATCTACCACTATGTGGACCTCATTTCATGTATTTTCAAACTTGATCCAAGACACTATGCTCAATAAGAAATCTACTTTGCATGCATGCTCTTAGCAACAAGCAATCATCATCAAATAAACATAAAACAAATGCACAAAACATGTGCTCTCATATAGTAAAATTATGGCCACACAGATATGAATACTATCAAACCCTCACAACAATAAAACGTTGCATAACACAAAGAACATCATAAGACACATGGCTATGTGCTACATGCATCAAAATCTCCTCCAAAAAAAGTGTGAGAGGATCACCAACATATAATCCAACAACATATCAAACTCTCCAAATGATATCTACTCCAACAACATCAAATATTAACTATTCTGCAGCATGTCTAATATTTGGACATTATTTAGTCATAAACATTCATGGAATAAAGCATCTAGGCTCTCCAATAGGTCTGAAGCATAACCTCACTAATCAACCCTCTCTCCACACATACACTCAAATTATAACTTAATCAATAACCTCTAAAACATGTAGGGCGAAATTGAGCTTTGGGTTAGGATCAAATGTGCACAAATTTGACCAAATTAATCCACTATGGTCACTACTAGTGCACTAAATGTGTTCACATCGTGAGAGGACCTTTTCAAACCATTTGCAACATTTTTCACAAATTCTAGAAGCCTCTAGGAATTTCCAATTTAATTTCCTTCCGAATAACACGAAGAATGTGAAGAAAATCTTGTGAAATCCCATAGTCTCTCCCTTGACACGGTCTGACCTTGGTTGGAGCTATAACCGCTCCCTTGAGCCTATCCTACCAGCGACTATAGGTTTCCAACTGCTTTGTCTTGAGGGGTCCTGACCTAGGTTCAGAGTTAAGTTTAACCAACAAAACCCTCTTACTACTGGCCCTTTTGACAGTGACCTACTTACGCAAATCAAAGTCTCACCCGAAGCAGTACGGGGGGGGTGCTGGAGCCAGGTGTCCACACACTGAGAGAGAATTAAATGACATGGGTGTCTTTAGGTCTACAACAACTATGATCTAACCTTCACAACAAAATCCCTAACCAGGCGGATTTAGGTCAATTACACAGAATACCCTGCGCGCACACAGTTACAGATCCACAATCCCTTTCAATAGTCCTTAATACATAACAATAACGTTCAATAGAAATAAACCCATACATTAACCATTCATTTAAGGTAAAAGACAATCGCGCAACCGATCCAAACCAAGATAACACAGTAATCAGAAATAACATGCATAAATAGACCATAAAGAAAAAGACAGATGCATTTGATACTCAGACATCATCCAAAAGAGTCTTTTTATTCATTCAAAGTTTTGATATTCCTTACAACACCTTCGATCTACCCACGCACATAGCTAGCGAGGTTCGCACACAGCAGGACTAAGGTCTCCGCGCACACAGCCAACAGGAGCCTTCTAACCTAGACAAGTTCACTTCTTACATCATGTATTATATCGACTCGATCTAGGCTCCTATTTATACCTTTATCCCGCTCTTATCTAAGGTCTGCAAAATGTGGTTTGCAACCACTAGTTCTACCCTTTGGTCTATTACAACTCATGAGGGGCTTTGACCCACCCTAAAGCCCCTTGACCTATTCTTCGCTTAGTGCGCACAACTAAACTTACAAAAAATACCATATTTTAACCCAAAATTCGAACCTAAGGGGCCTCACTCCAACACACTCCCATCGGCTTATGTGCATGCGAATATGGCTAAAAGTGAGGGAAACCATCAGTCCTTCAGCTCAGGACCTCTAGCAATTTTTGCATCCTCTTCTTTAGCTCCTGTTGTTATGAAACCAACTCACAAAATAGAAGAAAATATAGATCAATAACTTAGAAATCAACCTCTTCGAGGGGGAAACCTCCTTTACATTACATAAATGAAAAATTCTTGGATGATACAAATGAAAAAACTCCTTTATATATATATAGGGGTCAAAGGGGTCACAATATAATCCTAGCCGAAATAACAATAACAATTTAAGGGCAGAAGAATAACAATAGTGGGATTCTATGGGGCACAATAATAACAATATGGGGACTACATGGGCACAACAATAAAAATAAGGGGGCTACACTAACAATAAAAATAAGGGGATATACTAGTATTATAGGGACCTAATGTGCCCCTCTCCTTCAAAAAATTGTTGTCCTCAACGCTTCATTACTTTTGGATGCTTCTGTATAAAATTCTCATCCTCCCATGTGAAATCTTCAGTGAGTAAGTTTTTCCACTTGTTGAGATACTCTGAAATTGATCAATTTCGTAGATGTCAAGTTCTTGTTTCTGTGACTGCTTCAGGTTCCAATGTGATGTTTCCTTCCTACTGAATTTTTGGAAATATTGTTTGAACTGGGATTTTTTCACCTATAACCTTCTTTAAGCATGAAACCATGAAAATTAGGTGCACTCGAGAAGATGTAAGAAGCTCCAATTTGTATTCCATAGCACCAATATTTTACAACACCTTGTAAGGACCATAGTACTTTGGTGATAATTTATTATCCTTCTTAGCTTGTTTGAGGGACACTATTTTGTATGGTTGTAGCCGTAAAAATACCCAGTCACCTACATCAAAACTTCTTTCCCTGCGATGTTGATCTCCCTGTTGTTTCATTCGATTTTGCACCAAAGTTAGGTTATCCTTTTAGAGTTGTAGAACTTGTTGTTGATGCTCGATGTGATATTCCACTACTTGATCATGAATATTAGATTTCATGTCATCCTTCAATCCATACATCTTAGCTTCCATGTCTGATTTTAAACCATCCATGTCCTCTCCGGTTGCTCTTTGTGAAATCAAAATTTGTTGCACTTGGTATCGTAATTGTGATATATAATGTTGTAGTTCTTCCTCTTCATGCGTCATAGTAGAGTTTTCTAATGGATTAATTGGTGTAGAATTATTTTTTGGAGGCATTTGTAATATCCAAAAATAAGGGATTTCTACAACAATAAGAATATATTAAGATATTATAGAGTTGGATATGTACAAATATAGCTCATATGATGTGTTAATAACACATATTCTTCAATCAAGCAACAACAGCAACTTATATTCTGATTTATGCACCAATTGATGGGGAAAAGCAATGATTTAAGCCCTAAAAAGGTTAATTTCAGAGATCTGTGTAAAAACAGAGGAAAATATCGGTCGGATACCTTAGAATATGTTATAGGGGACTCACATATCAAATTTCATAAAAAAAAAAATCACTATAGCTATGTTAAACAGATATCCCTGTCTCGGTATGGCTAAAAAAGGCCCAAACCCCATGACTTAGCTAATGCAAAATTTTCTAAAGCCTTCACAGCATATTTTTTAGAGGGTTTATGATACAATGTTATGGAAACATCCAATATGGAGTGTATTACATCATATCATGAAGAAAAAAGGAGTATCAGTCTCTTTTACACATTTTATAAGTTACCCGGCAAGGGTTTCATGAAAGTACAAGTGTGAGAATGACAGATCTGTAGAACATGGATCTGGAAAACACAGTATATTATAGCTTCATAATAAAATATCTGAATAATACATAAGAGAGAATAATAATGATGTACAATGCTTTCCGGGAGAAGGGTTGGCCCTTCCTCCAAGGAACAAGCTCAAAAGCAAGGGTATAAACCCTACTACTGCAACACTGAATATAATAACACAGTTCTTGCCAATAACTACGCTAGAAGAGATGGAGAATATATTGGCCACATGCCAAGATCTGAATATCATCCCAACAGCTAATACACTCTTCCAGGAGGATAAAAGACTCACTCACTGAGAAGAGGCACTAGTATAATCTAGATCTAAGCAGATCTAGTCTCCACTTGTTGCAGCTCATTGAAACAAGTAAACCCCAACAGGATTTACGTTGTCTAAGGGAGATGGAGCTTGGCCATATGCCTGATATTGGAAGAGAAGTTCAATTCCCTCCAAGAGCTACTCAATGGAAGGAGAGAGAATCCCTAAACAGGAAATCCTCACAAGTCTCTGCTAAACAGCCAAGAGAACTCAAATTGTCTAAACAGACATCAAAATAAAATATCATGAACCACCTTCTCTTGAGCCTTCCCCTTCCTTTTATAAGATGAGAGCTTGAGAAACCCTAAACCACCTTCAAAACTCTATCTCCTTTCACATGAAGATCCTCCATCTAAAACCGCGCTGATCAACAAGGAGGTTCAATGCATCTGGACAATGATGTGATTTGGTCCTGTTGACCTAGTCAATCTGCCTTATCCCTTTTCACACTCAAGTGCAATCAATCCAGCTCACAAATTTTTGTCTATGTTGATCCTTGTTCACACTGAACTGGTTTTATTGATGATCCCTCTTCTTCATGCATGCATGTTGACTTAGTCAAACTTGACTATGTCCTCATCCATTTGTCCTTGTTCACACCCATAAGTGTAAAATCCAGCTACTGTGATGATCCCCTTTCACATTATAATGGGTTTTATTCAATTTATTTTATTAAGCATGGGCCTCCTTACCCATTTATCCAACTACTAAGTTAAAAATCAAAAATTAATATTCCCCTTAGCTACTTGCTAAAGTGGGAATATTACAGTCCTCCCCTCCCAAATGTTGCTTATCCTCAAGCAATTGCAAGGATAGAACTGAAAAACTTCCTCCCAAGGCATGGAGTCTGAAATGTGTTTGGAAACTAACATTACCATGTAAAACCTCCATCCCCAAGCTATCATCCACAAAAATTGAGTCACCCTCCAGCATGGAAACTCATGAAACATCTCCTCCACCTTAAGCTCCTGCAAAGAAGGTGGGTTGCATGGCTGAATTTGTGGGACTAGAATTTCCATCCCACACTGCTTCTCTCTCCATTTATGACATGTATGGGGCTACTGCTGATCTTGGGCTGAAATATCATAGCCTCCAAGAATGATCCAAGTCACCCCATCAATCAAAACATCCATGAAGTGCCCCTCCCAAAAACTCAAGCTCTCCAAATGGTTCCTCCCACATGAAGACAGGAGGTGTAGCATGGCAATCATGGTTTGCCCATTGTTTCTCCTGAAACATGCAACATATTAAGTATGGAGAATCATACTCCCAATGGGCACCTCCAACTCTTGTTCCACTCTCCCAACAAGGCTTCCCATCAACATAGGAACATCATCAATATATGGAAGCATAAACAAATGAAAGCAAGTTGCCATGTGACAACTAGGAGGTGGAATATAGTTCCATATATGGAACCAACGCAATGCATCCCTTGCCTGCCTCAAAACAAAATGCAACAAGTGCCTTTTTAGCCACTTTTTTGCTGCCACAGTTATCCTACAAGATAGAATCATGAAAGTACAACTTGGTGCCAATTATGCACACAAAAAATCATGTGGAATTCCCCCACAAACCACAAATAAAATGGCCAACATCAATGTTGAAAATGGCCTTAAGTACAAAAAATTACAATATTCAAGAAGGAAAGACACTCCTTGGTACCATATGCTGCTCATAAAAAATAGAGTACAAATCATGAAACATAAATATGCATCCTCCATCATGTACCTTGGTCATGAGCTGAAATGGCTCAATTAAAATTTCTCCCTCACTCCAAATGAGTAGGGAAGTGGTTGTGCCAACCACTCCATCATCTTCCAAGCTATGCATCTCTCCATATGCTGATATACATCCTGTTGGATGCCCTTCAAAGTGAACTCCTCTAGCAAGAAATTATATGCATCAAGGTGCATGGAAAGAAATCCCGCAATTGCTGCATGTAGATCTCTCTTCTTACACTTGAAAGTCCAAGTCAAGAAGATCATAACATGGTAATATATGTCTCCATCCACTACTCCATCACTCTCATCTCCTACATGCTCATCAAGTGCATCATGTATGAAGTGATCCTGAGAACACTCCACCAAACAATCCAAGCTCCTAAGTGACAGCATTGTTGGCCTTGGTGATAAGGCTTTTGTCATCTTATAGCTTCTTTCTTTGACATGCTTATTGTCAAGGACATCTCCCACAATACTGCTACACATAAGAAGTTCCTCCCAAGGTGGAAGTACCTCTTGATAATCTAAGGCCAAGGAATAGCCCCTTTGCACCATGATAGTGCCATCTCCCACTCCTGCAACATCATGCAAAGTGTGAGAGAAAATATGCCCTTGCTCTCCCAAGAACAACCAAAGAAACAAAATATTTTGCTGCCTCCTCATACTTTCATCATACAATTTATGTGATGAAAACATAATGAATGATATGAAGTTCACATCAACACCTTGCATCCATACTCTTTGTTGCTCAATGATGCAAGCATCCTGCCATCTCTTCTCCATCCCCATACCCTTAGGAAGAGTGTATGCCAAGTGATGGCCAAACTCCTTCAAGAGTAACCAACGCAGCCAAGCCTCCTGCTACCCGGTATCATAAATTTGAAAGTAGATCACCAACTTCTTTCTCTCCATCCACATCCACTCAACCATTTATGGATGTCTCCTTCCATTTTCCATATTGATACTCCTCCCATGAGGGTTACCATCCTCCCAAATCAGATTTATGTTCTTTCATTTCATGGGATGTTGAAATGCATTCTTCTCAAGGATCAATTTGATCCCACAAGGACCCAAATAGGTGGTAGGAAAAAACCTCCCATCATGATGTGTAAGGCTCAAGAAATGTCCAACACAAACATGAGAGATGTTATCCATCCTAAGATGTCCTCCATCATCTATCTGCTCCTCCTTGAATCCATGAAAATCCAAGTGTGAGAAGGGAAGAACCTCCTCAAACTGTTGAAGAACTTTGCACTCCATGATGTGTTGAAGTGCACCTCCAGTGAAATCTTTCCATGAGATCTCCCTCTCATCAATAGTCCTCCAAAACCAATGAGGTCTTGGATTTGCTGAAAGTAGAAGTTTCTCTTTGAGCTAAGAGGTGCTCATTGAGAAAGGGTCATCTAGAAAGGAGAAAGGGTTTCTCACTTCAAGATGTCTACTATCTTTCATCCTTCCCTTCAAGTCTTCAAACCCCAACCTCAAGTGTGACATTCAATCCAGCAATGGCTCATGAGGATGATGGTTTATTTATTCCTTGAATGTTTCCATGTTGCGCAACGCAGTGCAATCTTGCTGCTGTAGGTTAGCAGTGTATGTTGATTCTTGGTCATTCAAATATGAATTTCCACAATTCTCGAAAATATTTGCTGAAATAGAAAGTGGAACTTCATTCATACCTTGATGGAAGTTGGGATCTCATTGTATGGTTGCAATAGTACTTTCCTCCAATGAAATGGATGCCCCATTTGCAGATGTATAAGGCTGCTCTTCCAAGGCTGTGATAGTGCTGGTACAAGTCTCCTCTCTTAGTGGTGTGGGATTTCCCTCCTCTGATCTCTTTCTGTCAAAGGCTATTGTTATCACCCTAGTAATTCTCAGGTTGTGGGATGAGGATTTATAGTTGAAGAAAACCAGGGGTAACCAAGAACCTCTTTTGAAATCCAGGATCTAGCCTTCCTAAATTCCGGAGAGGGATCTCTCCTTAAGATTTAACTTTGTTTTGGATTAATTTTAGGCTAGGTATGATTGGACAATTGGTTTGTTTGAATGTTTGGTGGGAATAAAAGGTACTTCAAGGTAAACCACAGAGGGATCTACTAGACCATTAGGCTATGGAGTCAAATTTCTTGGCAAGCAGAGCTAGGAAATAAATTCAAAAGAGAAAATATACTAAGGGCAGGGTAGATGACCTTCAAAGGGTTTTGAATATGCTTTTTGATGAAATGGCAAGATCTGAACAAAAGGGAAATTAAGAATCCTTAAGTTACAGAAATGAAGATGAAAGAAATGGGTCAAACAAGGACTAAGAGCATTTAAGAATTCTTAAGTCTGGTTATCAACAGAAAACATATCAATAATTAAATAGTAAAAAACAGGGAACTTTTGACACTAATCCTGTATAAATCCTCCTAGTCAATCATTCAAGATAGAAAACATATAAATGTATGTATGGAAATTTAGAAAGATAAACAGTGAAAACAGGAAAATACTTGACTTATCTGATCACCACAAGAATCCTGAGTTATGATGTCTATTTGACTTAGTTCCAGTCTGCTGCTTTACAAATCGACTCACACAAACTCTAATGTATTCAACAAAAATTTCTATAGTAGTCTTGACAAATTTCATTCCACCCTTAATACTTCGAAGAGTTAAGTATTTATACAAAAATTATTACAAAATATCTGAGAGACATGTAGGAATATATCTAGGAAAAAATAAAGATTATTACATAAAAAAGAGGGACAGCTGCAAAACACCCTGGTAAGTTGTCCTCTTGTCAAGGAAAATAACACTGATTTATCTTATCAAAATTGATTTGTTGCTTTATTGTAGATGTTTGCTGGCACTTGGAAACAATATCTTGTCAGAAGATAGCTTATTAGACACTCTTTCCAATTCACATTCTTTATCCTGTGCTATATCTCTGATACTCTTTACATTGTTTTCTTACTGCTTGACTGTTGTAAAATGAGGAATAACCCGCAGTAAAAAGTGTTTTGACTGATACTCTTTGACTCTGATTATTACCTTGATACACTTTCAATCTGATTTTTACCTTTAGGTAACAGTAATGTTCTGCTTTTCATGTAATTTTATGCTTTTGTTTGCAAACCTTTATATCAAATCAGTGAATTCCTGCCATTGTTATACACTAGGACTTCTCATGTTCTTCAATTTCCTGTAGCTCTCATCTGCCTTTGTGTACTTTGAAAAGTTGGGCTTGACAATGAAGATGTGTTTAATCTCATTTTGTAGAAAAAATAAGTTCTCAAAATACTCCAAAATAACTTTGCTAGTTGGGGAACCTTGTGGCAGAGGCTTTTTTACTTTCTCTTTGGCATATGCTCTTATCTTCTTGTCATACTCTGTCTGAACCATTAGTTTTTCACTGAAGCAATGAATGTCTGGAAGGCCTTCTTGTGTCAATATAGTGTATTTGGCCAATATCCCTTTTGTTCAGGACTTTCTTGATTTGTAGTATGCTCTTAGTCCTATCTTGAATTTTAACCTCTTCAAGCTCCTCTCTGTTTTTGTTGTTTAAAAATGTAATAAGTTTCAAAGCTTGAGAAGGTTTGTCAGCCAGTTCTTCTTTTGTCTTCTGAATTTCTATTTGTGTTGCCTTGAGTAAATCCTTATGTTCATAAATGATTTGGATTGAAGGCCACTGTAGATGTATGCCTTGAATTATGTTGTTCCAAAGATAGTTCTTGATATATGATACATGTTCACTGGGATTGACATGTTGTTGTAGAATCTTTACCTACTCTTGAAGTCTGTTAGCTCTCTGCTCATGTCCCTTGGATGTAATCAATGCATTTCTATTTGATGTTTCAAGAGTTTGAATGGTGCCTTTCAAATTGATAATCTCATTATTCTTTAGAGACATCTCTTCCATGGCCTTTACTATGTTAGTTGTTTCACCTATTTCTTGTTGTACCTGTGATGTAGATGATGCAGTGGCAGAGGTATCTACAGATGTTTTTGACACTGCAGTTGCCAATACTCCTTTTGGTGCCAAATGCTCTGCCAGTGTAGAAGGAACAGTAGTACTGACAGTTGGAATGACTGTAGGAATGGAGACCTCATTTGCTATTTTCAATGTTTAATTTTCGTTCATCATAGTTTCTGTCTGATTCTCCATTTCTTTAATTTGGGCTGTCATTTTTTAAACTAGCTACATTAATTCATCTTTCTCTATTTTCTCCTGAAGAATTTCTTTAGCCTCTGGGTGCTCACTCTGTGGAAGTTTAATTTGCTTTCTCAAGGTAGCAAGATCTTCATTCTTTCGCCTTATAAGTGTTTTAGCAACTTCAATATTGGAGGGATCTACTCCAGTTTCTATCACCAAATATTCTAAGGATTTGATTCTCAAATCCTTAGCATGTAGAGATGCTTTATCTAACTTCATTTGAGTTTGTAAATTAGATACAGTCTTTTGAAGCATGGTAGCACTCATGGTTTTGTGGACTACCTTTGAATATAGCATTTCAGTTGTGCTTCTGTGGAACTAAATCTGATCTAATTCATGAATTGTATCAGTGTCTACCTCTACCTCTGTCTTTGTATAATCAGCAATTGACTTAGGATCATCAAATGTGGGTTTCAGAAATGACATGAGCATTTTGTTGGTGGAATAATCAAATGCAGTAAGAAACCTATCTTTGTTTCCTGGATTTTCTTTAAGGAATTTAGAATAAACTTCGTTCTTAATTTCCTTATTCCTTTCTCTGATCTGCTTGAATTTCTTCTGGATGTCTGAATCTGTCTCTTTTGTTGCCTTAGAAGAAGAGGGAGTTTCTGAATTTACCTGCATTTCCACTATTTCTTTGTCATGTGCCTGTGTTGAAATCTGATCTTTTTGAAGTTCTGCTAGGGTCTCATTCACAATCATAGTGGCTTCATCATTGTCTAACCATTGATCATCATTGATTTCAATAGCTTTGTTTTTCTCCACATCAGTGATTTTTTCTTTTTTGTTGTAAATAATTTTAAACTTATTCTCTGTAATGGTTTCTGCAGTATAGCCTTCTTCTTCTCTGGATCTTTTATTGGACACTTCTGCTTGTTTTCCAACTGTAATCACTTGTGTACTATCCATCTGTTTTTCCTGCATGTTATTTTTTTGCATTTCCTGAATATCATCAATCAATGTGTTTGCAACCCATTCAATCTGATTAGCATACTTTTCAATTTGTGGCTTTGAGTCATGGAGGAATGGAGTTAACTTACACTTGACCCTGAGGTTACTTATAATACCTTGAGGGTCATAGTTGCAGTGAAAGCTTTCTTGGAACTTAAATTATGATAATTTGCTGACTACCTCTTTCAAAGCATCTCTGCTATTGACTATGAAGGGGCCAATTTGACTTTTTAACTTGAACTGTGCTTTCTTTTTGGAAGCTATGAAATTCACTGCATCTGCATTCAAGATCTGTCTCAAACATTCTAAAGAAAAAATCCTGGTAGTTAGAAACTTGGATAATTTGTAAGGAGCCAGGAGTGCACCATACACTCTGATTTCTGTGTGATTTTCGTACAAATACCAGTCTCCTACCTTACAGTTTTCAAACAACTGTAAAATTCTTTTGATGTCTTCATTAATCCTTGATGGCTCTGCTTTGTTTAACAAATTCATGGCAGGTTTAATAAAAAAATCATTGAAGTCCTTATAGATGTATTCACCGCTGTCCTTTCTGAGTAAAGAAGTCCATAATACCACTAAAAGAGGTTTACCTTCCACATCCATCTTATAGGGAAATTTTATGCCTGAAAAAATAGAAAGAGGTGTAACAGATAGGATGAATATCTGAATACTCCTTCCTCAGGTAATTTAGTCAACTGATAATTCATATTATCAACAATTAATTTAGTGAAGTTGAATACTAGTTCTGGATATTGTCCTAGAGACAAGGTAGAGAGGAAACCTAAAATGGAGACATCTGTAAACTCATCATTAGCATAGCCTAGAATAAATGAAAGCATGGAAATGATTTTTCTAGAGCCCTCAGGGAAGTCAAAAGGGTCATAAGGTGGATTTACCTTAGTAACATCAACATGGGTGGGCTAGAAGTTTTGAAAGATCATGATTTTTTTAGGAAAGTCCAAATCTAGATAGAGTTGTGTTAAATCTTAATGGACAATGATACTGCTCTTGGATCATGGCTCAGTTGAAGCATCTCATTAATGGATTCTACAGTTATGGAAAACAAGACTTCTCTATCTCTGTTTACCATACATCTCTGATCAGGGATATAGTGTAATTGATATAACCTAATGAAATCTTGAGCTTGATGGGTGATGGGAATTGTCAGCCACCTATAAATTTTTGACAGAGCAAACAGGTGGCTAAAATGTTTTTGAGCCTTCAAGAAATACATTTCCTCTGAAAAAATATCATTCTTGAAGCCCCCATGTGTCTTTTTCCTTTTGAACAATCCTCACTGTTGTTTCCACTTAAAATCCTCACTGTTTGTGGAAGAAACTGCTTTAAGAGGCCTCCATTTTTCCCTTTTTATTCCCTCCCAAACCTCCATTTTTACCTCCTTCTCCCACCTTTCAAAACCCCTTCATTAACCCTCTAAAAGCCTCCAAAATCCTTTTAAGCCCCTAAAAATCCCTTTTACAGGCTTAAACTCCCTTTTTCCCCTTTGCCGAAAGCCAAAAATTCCTTGAAAACCTCATTTTGGCTTAAAAAACCCCATTTACATTTGAGGCCTAAGCCCCTTTCGACTAAGCCGCTAACCACTTCCCCACCATATGACCCACGCCTAGGGCGGTCAGGCGCTAAAGCCCCGGGCGCTTATCGCAATCGGAGCCTTTGTTTAACCCTTTTCCCTTTGTTAATCGAAATTTCCCGATGCGGTGGTTTTTTGTTCTATTCGACCGCGGGCTCGATCTGAGCCGTTGATATATATAGATCTAACAGTCAGCGCTGACACCATTCTCCACCCATTTCTTCTCTCTTATTCCCCTTCGATTACATATGAACCATCGATCTAGTTCTAGATAGGACGGTTGGCGCATAATCGGATCGCGCAGACCCAAGCGCCCCTACTTTCTACCTCCCCTGATTGGCGATCTCCGATCCAATCGCGAATATCAATCTCTGCTTTATCGGACAGCCCGCGCGTAATCACAACCCAAAGAAACACAGAGTTCAGCCTCCTACCTCCTTCGATGCGATTCAATCCCTGCCATCCGTTCCCTTTGATCCGACGGCTCTCATTTCTCCTGCGCGTTCACCTGAACCTTTTCCTTCCCTCTCCCTCTTTTAATCTTGACCGTCCATACCATAGATCCGACAGTCATGATCTAATCCACCTGGGCCATTCACCGCCATTACTGACCGCGCATCTTTCCATATCGCGCTCCACCATCCGCCATCAGATCTCGTCTCACCACATCCAACGGCCAACATGCATATCGCGTTATTTTGACGTCCAAACTTTAATGATCTGAAATCACGCGATAAAGGTGGTTTTGCTTTACCACATGTTGCGCGGCGAGCTATATCTCGTATTTTTGGGAAAATTTCAAAACCATGATTTTGTTGCACGAAAACAGTGGTTTCTCTTCTAAAAACCACTTCCCCTCTTCTGCCTCTGAAAGCTCTATCATTTAATCCTAACCATTGATTGCTTTGATCTAACGGTTCCCATTTCATCGAGGCTCCAAAGTATTTCTTTCATCGGGCTTCCACAAATTTTGATCGGGAGATCCCCACCATTGATCTCCTCCTGAGATCCAACGGTCCACGTTTAATCGCCATCCGCCCACTGGTTCCCACTACCTGATGGCTCCGCTTTCATGCATTTCGCTTTGTTTCCTTTGTATTTCACCCAAGCACTAAACTTTGGGTTTTAACACTAAAGTGTTAGTTTCTCCGCCTAAATTACTATTAACACCTCCATTCATAAATCCTGGGCATTGATTACCATTTCCACATCTGATCGGACGGTCTACGACCCTTATTACACCAAGCCTCCAGCAAATCATCCCTTCACCGTTCTGCAATGCTTTTTCGCCCGTTTCCACTTGCGTCCACCATTTTTGCCACCATTCCATAGGCCTACACAGCAATTCTCCTTCGCTTCCCTGGGTTTCTATAACAGGTTTATGGTATTGTGCAGGGATTACAGAGCGAAGAAATCCACTCTGCCTCCACAGTCACAGTTACTGTGACTCAGAGCACAGAGATACCATCCAATAGTGGCAAAGTGTATCAGCAGAGGGCAGATTAAGGGATTTAAGGCTCCAGATTGAATATTTAACACCATAATCCAAAGTTTAAAGGACAAAGACACAGTTAGAGCATGAAGATGATTAAGAGGCCTAATAAGCCCTAAAGCGCACATGAAACAAGCCATATCTGTGTGTTGATATCAGCAATACATTTTTCTCCAGAAGGACACCTTCCTACAGAAGTCTCCATGCCTCCTCGAGCCCTTAAAGGTTATTTCATTAACATAATTTTCCAAAGTTGTCAGGACAGCAGTTATGGAGCATGGAAGACCAGAAGACCTTCAGTCAACTTACTTGTTTCAGAAAACAATACAGAGTACTTACAGTCAGAGAGGATTTCAGAGAGCATACCTGGAGTTATTTTCCACCTGACAGAGACTTCCGAAGCAGCCTAAAGAGTACATACAGCAATGCAGAGCCATTAAGCAGAGTGGACACGAACACTTCCTCCACTCTGTCTTAATGAACCAATTAAATGTACATCTACTTCCACAGTTACTCATTCTCCTATAAGAACCCCTAAAGAACATATTGTAAAGGTTATTGTTAGTGATAGGGATTCATTTGACTGTTAGAACAGTTTTGGGGGAAAGTAGCTTAGTAGTTTGTAATTTAGTAGGCTGGGAGGAGAGGTTTGGACTGTAATCAGCCATTGATGCTCAGAGTATGTGACTGGTTTTTCACATCAATTAATCAAGCAAGTTCACAGGATCCTGGTCTATATTACGGGTGATGTTTCTCTCATTGCATTTTCTTATTTCATTTTAATCATGATGTTCATATTTATATGATAAGAATCAGTAAATCAGTCTTAGGATATACCCCTTCATGGTACCCTAATGCCCATTTCTCTTCTTATCTTTGATGTTTTCTGCTGATAGTGAATCTAAGAACAAATTCATGTAATTTAACCGGTTAAAGAAGTTGGGCTAGCCCATGCTTACTGATGTATGAATTTGAATTTTGTTGCTTAGACGTTCTTGTTGGGTTTAAGCTGGAAGAATTGGGATACCGGGGATTTAGTGTAAGCCCTGTCCACTGGGGTCCTATTCCAACAGATTAGCCTTTCTAAGATCCCTTTGAGCTGGTGTCGAAAGCATTGAAGGTTCAAAGCCCTTCTATGATCTCAGGCCTACTTCTGTGTTTAAATCTTAAAGAGTTTTTCCTTGAGAGTATGCTGAAGCAGGTCTGGAGTTAAATGACCTCTGATCTGATCTTAAAGCTACCCTTTTTGTCTCTCCATTTCACTCCTTAATGTTCCATTCCACCATCTATCTAAAAGATCCTTTAGTATAGATGACTTGCCCTATGGAAAGCCTTGGTTAGTTGCTATGCAAGTAATCCCCTTTCATGACTCCATAGCCCAATGGATTGACACTTTCTTGACTTATCATCTTTTGCCGAAACATCCTGCTATTTTGTTCCTTTCATTCCATAACCTTCTTAGTTAATGATCTCCAACCCAACAACCAAATCATTTAAAAACCCCTTGTGCTTCATACCTAGCCTAATACCTCAAAACTAAACCTCAAAGACATATCTATCTTTGCTTTTATAGAGAGATCCGTCTCTGGACCCAGGAGGGCTAGATCCTGAGGTCCCAAGTGGTTTTGATGTTGTCTTATCTTTTGGTATTGCCAAACTTGCCAAAACATAGGAACTCCAACATAATGGCGACTCCACTGGGGAATTTCTTAGTATTTTTCATCTTATACATCCGTAGGACCTCAGAGATCCAGATCTCTGGTTAGATTTGGTAGTAAATCACTATGGTGGACAATAAATCGCCTTGAACATCTTAAATCCTCCACTTGGCGACTCCACAGTTCCTTAATGACTAAAATACTCCACTGGTGATCAGTAGGCCTGCTGATTATTTTTGTTTTCACAAGACTCCACTGGGAGACCAGTCGCGTTACAACATCATCCTTGCTAAAGACCAAGTCACTTCACTAATGGAAGACTTTGAACAATTCGTAGAAATGCATCCAAGTTTCATAGCAGACTGTTGTGATATAATGTCAAGTGACTTGGCAAAAATGGAATGGGAGGACCTTCCAGGGGCTATCCTTCTCATCTCAAAATTCAAACCTGCGCTTAAGAATTTTTTCTTAGAATTGGTGGTTGAAAGATATGAAGCTGAGATTGAAATATTGAATTAACAAGAACAATCATACCAATTCAGGGACCCGAGAGCCTTTTTGGAAAGTCTCCCTCCCCGTAAAAAAGAAGAGATTCTGCTGCCTTTCGACATGCAGAGAGAAGATGATCGAGCTTTTAAGAGCCACACTGAAGATGCAGTGGAAGATGCAGTAATAAAAGCTGCCTATGATACAAATAGCCTACCAGTCATGGAAGGCCTAGAAGTAGAAATTATACATCATGTGTTCATTGATCCTGTGGCAGAGTATATGGAAGCGCTGACTGGCTCAAGTTCCCAAGCATTGATCCTTTTTCAGGGGCCAGATACATCAGGAGTGGTCACTGTTAGTGTCGGTATCTTCATCCCTCCGTTAGTGATCAAAATCCTCTTGTTTCATTGCATATTAGGTGTCTCACTCGGTCAGCTGCATTCCATTAGGAGCATGGATCATCTAACGGTAGTGGCTTGTTGTTCATATCCCTCATGCCCTTTACCTGCTAGCTCATCTCTTTTCATTAAGATCATTTGCAGTCACTTTTTGTCTCATAGTTTGCAAAGAGTCATTTTTAGGGTTTTAGGGTCATTAGGTCTAGGGTTTCATTAATAAGGTCTTAAAAATGCCCAATAATGGTCAGCAGGTGCATGAGGAGTTTGAAATAAGGTTTCAGTACTAAGAACTTCATTACCATATGCTTAATAATGTTTTTTTCTTCAAAAATCTGTTTTGAAGAAAAATAGAGTATTTCATCTTTTTATGTATAAATGTAATGTAATTTCAAGTTTTCTCAGTTGTAAAAATAATTTCACTGGCAACCCTGGTCACCTTTTTCAAGCTCCAGAAAATCCATTCCCTGCAAGGCAAACACAAAGCACATCATTCAGTTAATCAAAGCCAAAATGAAGCAAGCTGTTTAAAACAGAGTTTAAAAAAGTGTCAAATATAAAACATTACAAAGTGGGTTTTTTTGAAATGAAGAATTAAAGATCATTGGTATATAATTCATATTCATGTTTCAAAAGCTCATTTTTATGCCAAGAGGAGAGAGTGAGCGAAGGAAAGGGCCGTGTAAAACGAAGAGGGAAAAATCATAACAGAGTTGGCAAGTTTCAGTGGCGCGGCGCATTGGCTGGGTGACGCGACACATTGGACAGGCGCAACGCATTGGGTCGGCCTCCACTGTGTTAAGAATACACCTACGCGGTGCATAGGAGTGGCGCAGTGCGTTGGGTTTGTGGCGCGACGCGTAGGGCCGCAAAGCATTTTCACTACGATTTCTCTCAAAACTTCGAATCTGCTCGGTCACCTTTGGTCCAAGTAAGTCAAACAACTTTGTCAATGCCAGTGAACTTGTGTCCTATGATGTCTATGAGGATTTAATAAAAAAAAATTCAAACCCTATTTTCTTGTTCAAAAAATGCTTCCTTAGGGTTTATAGTTTGGTTTTGTGCCTATCACTTCCACTTCCCCACCTTGTTATTCCCTCATCACTGTTCTAGTTTTATCAACCCATTCCCCATATCCCTAAATTCACTCATTCCCAATCCCAATTCCCATTATCCCATCCTAATTACAAATTTCCCAAACCCCAAATGCTATCCTAAAAAACCTAGTGACTGCCCCTAAAACTCTTTGGAAAATTTCAATTGGTAATATTCCCAACATTCCCCCTACCCTCTCCCTCCATAGCCCCTCACATATTGTCATACATTTGGCAACAAAAACCAAAGACACCAAAACTCCTCATATTCATCTAAGGCAACACAGAATTTGGCAAACATGGAGACAGATTCCTCTTATGACCGAGACAGTGACTCTACAACTGAATTTCTTACACCTAGGAGACCTCACAAGAGTGGTAGACATGTGAGGGAGGAGCCTACTTCACTGGCTGAGCTGCAGGCCTGTCCTCTTGCTATTTAATGTTTTCAATAGCAATCTTGTTATCAATTTTGTGAGATGGTTGCTAGAGTCCACCACCATCATGATTTGGCCAGATTGTTTGTGCTTCATTTACATAATGGCCAAGTCACTCTTGCAGGTGTGACATTTACCTTAGCACCTGAATCTATCTCTCTAGAAACTGGTATTCCAAATGTTGGAGAGCAATGGAACAAAAGGCAGCAAGTTGACAGGGAACACTATGAGCCATATATCAAGCCCGATTTTTTGAGACAACTCAGCAGATTTTTTCCCTTTCAGTTCCTGAAAGATTCATACGCTCCTTTGATGAAACTCATTATCAAATATTTCAGTTGTGAGGGCCGGTTTTCTCACCTCTATGCCTATCATATCAGGTTGCTAATGCATTTTACCAGGGTGAGAATGATCAACCTCCCTTACTTCATGTGCCGGAATATTGAGAAGATGACCACCCTGGTGCAAAGGAAAACTCCTGAGCAGCAGTATATCAGTATCTATCACTTTGCACTCATCAAAATTGTGGTTATGCATCAACTTAGTTTGCAGGATATTTCATGGGAGGATTTTATTTCTAATGAGTTCTTTACATATCCTCAGGTAACTTCGGAGGCTTTTCATGAGGTAGGTGAACCTTCATATCAGCAGGAAGGTCATGAGACACAGACCGCTAGTGTGTCGGTGTTTGTCACCTATCAGAGGGGCACTAGAGGGTTGTTTGCAGCAGCCAAGCGAGTATTATCTCCACCCGGGGTGGAAGGGGTCTCACTTCCTTCATCAGCAGTATAGGTACAGGACAAGGGTAAGAAGCCAATACATGATGAGGGGCCTTCAGGAGGCCAGGATACAGACTTCATACTCATTGATGATGATTTGGGCTCACCAAGCTCAAAGCTGAGAGAGATTGTTCGGAGCAGAAGGCAGAGATAAACACTTTGTCCCTCAAATTACAAAGAGCCCAGTGGATAATCAACTATCTTGAGCAGAGAAAAAAACAGCTAGAAGATCAGCAAACTATCATGGAGTTGCAAAATATACGTAAGACCTGGCAAGCTGCCAAAAGGAGAAAAACCGAGATGACATCCATTGAGCAAGAGAATGAGGCTGATCGTGAAACTTGGCTTGAAAGGGTAAATATTCATTTGTAAAAGATGTTGGAGAAGGCAAACAAGGAAAAGAACATGTTGAGGCACATGGCTAATCATTATTGGGCAAGAAATCATGTTTGTAAAGCACGAATCAAAATCTTGAAGGCCAAGTTGAAGAAGGCCTCAAAGCGTCGAAAAAGGCAAGATAGAATTCAGATTTTGGCAGATGCTTCCTTGGCCAAGAATATTACATGATGGAGGACACTCAGCCCAAATTTCAAGAAATTTGGGACACTTTTTGCAAATTTTGATTTTTTTGGCCTAAAAACAGATTTTTCAGCTCTATGCGCCGCGCCACTTGGCGCGCGCTTTTGATGGGGGACTCCTATTGGGGAAAACTTTACATTTTTGGATTTTTCATGGAAAATTATGCATGCCTACTTATGGCCAAGATATTTTGACAGGTTTTGGGCTTCCAGAAGGGACAAAAACACCCTTAAAATGACCTTTCTGCCCCTTTTTGGACACACAAGAAGCAGTGTTGGGGGAACTCATTTTTGGAGGGGCAAATGGAAGCCAAATTCAAAAATTCCACTTGTGTTGGAAAGTAGACAGGAAGAAATTTCCAACAAGCCAACTTGGAGAAAATTTGGACACCGAGAAGGCCTTCAAAATTAGCTCCAAACTGGTGCGACTCATAGAGAAATAAGGCGCGGCGCATTGGGGATTTTTGCTCATTTTGGACCCAGTAACTCTGTTTTTCGCCTAGTTTTTGACATTTTGACTTTCTTACTTCCAAATGTTAAACTCATGATGTAATTTGATGTAATTTGATGGATATTGATATAATTTTGTTAAATTTTTACTCATGGAGGTAGATTCATCCATCAAAAGGTGAATTGCAACTAAATGAATCAGTTTCCTATCTTATAGAGGCAAGTTGTTCCACTGCCTATTTTCTAGTTCTTAGTTTAGATCTTGTTGAAACAGCTCCTAAACTTGTGAGCTAGACCCCTAGAGGCTAGGGATGAGTTATTATTGTCTATATCTTGTAATTTTTCAGTCATTAGCATGGTTGGACACATGGGATTACTTTGAGCATCATTGTACATTCATCTCTGCAGTTTGGCAAAGGAATAGACTAGGGTTTACAGCACTCCTTGGGATTCATGTGACTCTTTTTTTTGATGATGTGTTTCTCTCTATTAATGTAATTTTACTGGTGCTTTATGTGTATCATCTTCCCTCTTATTTTTCTTAAGTTAAACAAACAAGGATAAAGGTGGAATTCATTAGATTTGCAGTGCTTTACCTAGGTTTTGTTTAATTTTCTATGTTTTCAACTGTTTGAAGAGTATTCTTGAAAGTTTCTTGCCCTCTTCAACTCCTCACCGGTCTGAGCTATCCATTTCATTCAAAATTTAATTGTCAAAACAATTGTCTACCTTTCCCCATTCAGATCTCTGCAAAAACTAGGCCTCATTCCCCAGACCCAAAATTTGCCCTTCCCTTTGATCCAAAAAACACCCTCAAAATCCAATCAAACTATTTCACATATATACCTAGCCTAAAATCAGCCTTTATTCAAGTCATCTCAAGCCTCACTGATTATTTTTGCTGAGATTGACCAGGAGAGAGCCATCTTCCGATCTGGTAGGGCTAGCTACCAGGTTAAGCGTGGTTTGATGTTACCCTAGACTCTGCCTTCCTCAGCCTGAGGTAGATTTAGGCCATAACAGTCACCACTGATGGTGGCCTTAGTTTTGAAAACCCACCTACAAGGTACCCTATTTTTATCTCTGACAAGCAATCAGATCTCCTATCCTTTTTTTTTACTGCTTGATTGGCTGCACTGGCATTATTGTATCACCTAGAGCATAAGATATTTCCAAGTAGAGTAGGGTAGGTAGGAAAGCTCAATAAAGCTCAGCCAGTGAGAATTTAGTTAGTTGTTTTTAATTTCTGCAAAGTTTCAGTCCATATGCAGCTTGTCTTTATGCTATGGACCCACTGCAGATCAGACAGTCTAATCCTGGTTTGTTTGTGTTCAAATTTCTGTTTTAGAATGTAGAGAAAGAAGTCTGCTAGACAGTTTAATCCTAGCAGATATTAGTGTAGGTAGAGAAGCTATGAGGCCAACTTTTTAATCTGGTCTCATGGAGTAATAAGGGTAGTAGTAGAATAGGTTTATTTTCCTGTTTGTAAACAATTGATGATGTAAAGGGCCTGCAAGTCCAAATGCATCCAAAAGAAAAAATGTTAGGACAATAGTATGGGTAGGTAGTTGTTGGGGAGAATATTACTATTGATTAAATATCTTCACGACTGTGGCAGCTCATAAAATAAAAGAAAAAGATGTGTCAAGCACCAGGCATCTGGCCTACTCCAAAGATCATTTTCTAAGATTCTTGACACCTTCAAGAAGATGCCATCCCCATGTGGAGCCACTGTTAGCCACCTATAAATTTTTGACAAAGCAAAAAGGTGGCTAAAATGTTTTTGAGCCTTCAAGAAATACATTTCCTCTGAAAACATATCATTCTTGAAGCCCCCATGTGTCTTTTTCCTTTTGAACAATCCTCACTGTTGTTTCCACTTAAAAGCCTCATTGTTTGTGGAAGAAACTGCTTTAAGAGGCCTCCATTTTTCCCTTCTTATTCCCTCCCAAACCTCCACTTTTACCTCCTTCCCCCCCCTTTCAAAATCCCTTCATTAACCCTCTAAAAGCCTCCAAAATCCTTTTAATCCCCTAAAAATCCCTTTTACAGGCTTAAACTCCCTTTTTCCCCTTTGCCAAAAGCTAAAAATTCCTTGAAAATCACTCATTTTGGCTTAAAAAACCCCATTTACATTTGAGGGCTAAGCCCCTTTCGGCTAAGCCCCTAACCACTTCCCCACCATATGACCTATGCCTAGGACCATGCGCTAAAGCCCCGGGCGCTTATTGCAATCGGAGCCTTTGTTTAACCCTTTTCCCTTTGTTAATTGAAATTTCCTGATGCGATGGTTTTTTTTGTGTTCGACCGCGGGCTCGATCTGAGCCATTGATCTATATAGATCTAACGGTCAGCACTGACACCATTCTCCACCCATTTATTCTCTCCTATTCCCCTTCGATTAATATGAACCGTCGATTTGGTTCCAGATCGGACGGCTGGTGCATAATCGCATCGCGCAGACCCAAGCGCCCCCACTTTCTGCCTCCCCTGATTGGCGATCTTCGATCCAATCATGACCGTCGATCTCTGATTGATCTGATAGTCTGTGCATAATCACAACCCAAAGAAACACATAGTTCGGCCTTCTGCCTCCTCCGATGTGATTCAATCCCCACCGTCCGTTCCCTTTGATCCAACGGCTCTCATTTCTCCCGTGCGTTCACCTGACCCTTTGCCTTCCTGCTCCCTCTTTTAATCTTGACCGTCCATACCGTAGATCTGACGGTCAGGATCTAATCCACCTGGGCCATTCCCCCCCATTACTAACCGCGCATCTTTCCATATTTCACTCCACCATCCGTCGTCAGATCTCGTCGCACCACATCCAATGGCCAACATGCATATCGCATTATTTTGACGTCCAAACTTTAATGATCTGAAATCACGCGATAAAGGTGGTTTTTATTTGCCACGTGTTAGGCGGCGAGCTATATCACGTATTTTTGGGCAAATTTCAAAACCATGTTTTTGCTACGTGAAAATAGCGGTTTCTCTTCTAAAAACCACTTCCCCTCTTCTGCCTCTGAAAGCTCTATCGTTTAATCCTAACCATTGATTGCTTTGATCTAACGGTTCCCATTTCATCGAGGCTCCATCGTATTTATTTCAACGAGCTTCCATAGAGTTTGATCGGGAGATCCCCACCGTTGATCTCCTCCTAAGATCCAACGGTCCACGTTTAATCGCCCTCCGCCCGCCGGGTCCCACTACCTGATGGCTCCGCTTTCATGCATTTCGCTTCATTTCCTTTGTATTTCACCCAAGCACTAAACTTTGGGTTTTAACACTAAAGTGTTAGTTTCTCCTCCTAACTTACTATTAACACCTCCATTCATAAATCTTGGTCGTTGATTACCATTTCCATATTTGATCGGACAGTCTACGACCCTTATTACACCAAGCCTCCAGCAAATCATCCCTTCACCATTCTGCAATGATTTTTCACCCGTTTCCACCTACGTCCACCATTTCCACCACCATTCCATAGTCCTACACAGCAATTCTCCTTCACTCCCCTAGGTTTCTATAACAGGTTTATGGTATTGTGCAGGGATTACAGAGCGAAGAAATCCACTCTGCCTCCACAGTCACAATTACTATGACTCAGAGCACAGAGAGACCATCCAATAGCGGCAAAGTGTATTAGCAAAGGGCAGATTAAGGGATTTAAGGCTCCAAATTGAATATTTAACACCATAATCCAAAGTTTAAAGGACAAAAACATAGTTAGAGCATGAAGATGATTAAGAGGCCTAATAAGGCCTAAAGTGCACATGAAACAAGCAATATCTGTGTGTTGATATCAGCAATACATTTTTCTCCAGAAGGACTGTTATAGCATCATTTCTCACCTTCATATGATTCATGATTGCTTTTATGGCTTTGGGCACCCATTCCTACAGACTTGGACAAAATTCACTAAAAAACAGTGTTAAATTCCCTATACAAGCAGCTCTTATTCTTCAGCGTATATACATCAAACCAGTAAGATTCGCATGCCATTAAAATCATTAAAAAATATAAAATCCTTACCAGCCAAGATGGTTACCGTAGTTCAACCACTCCTGCAAGACGTACAAACTGCTTCAACCTGAAACTACTTTGAGGGGAGTATAAAACCCTCGTGTGCATGGCCTAAGGGAGAGAGAGAAATTATTGATATTATACTCTGTTGGTATTCCCTATCCAAGTCTGATTCCCCGTGCCTCCTGCACTTTCCCAGTTCATTATAGGAAACCCTTGTTTCCTTGAGATGCACATCCTTTTATATGTCATCTCGTATGCACCAGTTTGGAAGGAGTCTTAGCGAGGCAAGGGCTGGACGGATCCGGATGACGGTCTGCGAAGGCCTTGGAAGGATCAGGTGATCTGTCCACTCGTTATTTTTGTACATGCTATTTATAACATGTAAGAACTACCTGTTCCCGGAATATACGTATAGTGTTCCATTTATACATGAGAATATTGTTATTGTTACCATGTGGTTTATCTATTGTTTCATATGATTTACTCAATATTTATATATATGTCAGTATAACCTCATTTTTTCTGTTTTTTTTTCTTGTTTGTGTTAAGAAGGAAGAAGGCTATGCCAGGGTTTCCTGGACTTGCCAGATCTGCCTAAACCAAGAGGACCTGGGTAACTTCCCCCTCGTATCTACCTAGTTTGTTTTTCACAGAACATGTATGGTTGTGTGAGTCTCCATGTCTTCTGGAGGTAGTGTTTATCCATAATAACCTTCAGGGTGATTTAATAGAATCCATGCATCGCACCGGGATCGTATTCTCAGATTCTCTGTTGGGTGGTTTCAGCTGTGCTTGATAGAGTTTTAACAAGCACTTATTGTATCTAGTTTTTATTTTTTCTCGTCAGACCAATGTCCTGTTTATCTAAAGCTGATCCTTGTTTTTTCATTATTTACCTTTATATACGCGCTTTTTTCTCCACACAGTCACGTATACACGCAAGTTTGTCTAAAGGGAGTCGTGTATACGCGTGTTTCCTTTAGCACAGTCGCGTATGCACGCTTGTTGCTAAACTGTGAAGTAGCGTATACCTAGGCAGATTTTGAAATTTTGGATTCCTTGGCTTTTTAGTCCTTTCTGTCTGGAGACTCCATTCTTGTGTTGTCTTTTAAATTCTCCGGATTTGGAAGAAAGTGGCTCTTTAGCTCTTCTTCGTTTGATTGAAAACTAGTCTTTTTGGCAAAGTGTTGTTTTCGTGTCTTCAATTTCCGGTTTGAGTACCCAAGATCTTCGTACTTGGCTTTATTTAACATCGAACAGAGCTCTACCATATATTTTCCTATCTTTTGTGTTTTTATTGTACCATTTACTTGCCCATTTCTTTGGTTATTTTCTAGCCATTATTATCTCATAAGGTAACTTCTGAAGAGTCTTTCTTGGTTCTTGCTTATTTATGTTGTTCCACTATTCTTCTAGGCTGAGTGGCTGAGTTTTCTTGTCTTCTTTTTCTCGTATTGATCTTGCTACTAGTTAGCCTTATAAGATTTGGAGCATTTTGGAAGTTTTCGCTTAAAATTCAGTGTTGTTTGGCTTGGAATTTTATAGTTTTACTTGGTATTTTCGAACTCTTTTATAAAACTCAAAAGCTCAAAAAACATTTTGCTTTGTTGTTTGCTTTTGTTTTTGCATTTTTGTTTTCATTTCTTTGTATCTTTTGAAGCTTGGTTGAGGTTTCTTGCCTTTGGATTTTGGCTTGATTCTGGAAAGGAGTTATCATTGATTTCTTCCTATTTTTGTTAAGCGTTTTTGGTGTCTTCATATTAAGAGTTCTTGATTTTGGGAACTAGCTTTCTGGACAACCAAAAAAGAGATAAAACTGAAGGAATTTTGGGAAATTTCACTCTGCTTTAGGAGATTTTGCATCGCAGGATTTGCATGCTTGTAGTGATTTGCATCAGGTGCACTTAAGCATTCAGTCATTTTCATAGTTCTTGTGAGTGTGAGTTTGCTATATGAAAAGAAAAATACAATTTTTAATCTCGTAGAACCCGTGTAGAAGTTGCTTTTCATCGAAAGACAATAATCGCATCTGCATGTAGTTTGGTTTTTATTAATTTCTTTCTGCGTCAAAACATCATAAGTTTCATTTCCGCATCCCTTTGACTTAACATAATAGCCCATTAAAATAAGCGATATAATTTAAAATTAACTAGCAAGTTTTCTAAGTGTCATACACCAACTAGCTAGGTTGTAGGGCCTTGGATTAGGTGAGTGGAGAGTTAACTCTCCAAGGCCGCTCAAACAAAACATAGAAGTTGATTAATTGAGCGAAATCCAACTCCGTTAGGTGGATCGGGAAAGCTCTCCTCCAGAGAGTCAAGCGCGAGGGGAAGTGAAGGCTGAGAAGAGGGATACCCCCTCTCCGATTAGCTGAATCTGACCTCAAGACCGTTCCACCCGGCTTCTGATACGGATTGGTGCCCATAGTTGCCACTCCTAGGTTCCACACAGGTGACTGCGGGGGGGAATACCTGTGGTACCTGAGGTAGACGTCGCATCACTTTCAGCAGTACTTCTGGGGGGTGCCCTTGCGAAGCTTGGGTGCTTGAGCCGGCAAAGGCTGTTGTTAGGAGGTCAGTGTAACTGTTTCTAATACCTTCGCTAGTAGTCTTGGGCCTTAATTATCCCAGACTGCTTTCGGGAGGTCCTATATTTCTCTTTCCTGTATTTTGGTGTCCGGTCCTCATCACCCGGAGCGGAAATACTTGAAGGTTGTTTACTTGATTGTATCTCAGGGATTTTTCTTATAGTGAGTGCTCTTTGCTCCTAGCTTGCCTAGCTTTTCACTTTTTTGAGTCTAATTTAAAATCTATAAAAGTGGTTGTTCAAGAGCCTCGTCGATCGAGGAGAATCCGGGGGTTATCTCCCGAGAGTCCAGAGCCTTCTTCGAGAAGGCGTAGGAGTGATTTAGCAGGTGGTTACCACCCTGTGACGTCTGACGCAGTGGAGAGAGATCCTCCACAAGGATCTGAAGGTTTCATAGCTAATTATGGTGTCGGTTCCGAGACGAGCATTCCGCTCACCTCGAGAGTTTTATTTCCTCAGGAAGAAGATTTTCAAATCGAGGAATTACCTGAACCTCCTGGGTCAGGTCCATCTCCTCTTCCTCCTGATTATCCGTTCGTTGTTCAATACATCGGATCTGAGTTAGAGAGACCAGAAGATCCTCCGTATTATTCATACCTTTCGATGGCCACGACTGGGAATGCGGCTTCTGCTGTGAGTGCTGCAGGCATTCAGACTCCTGCTTCTATTGAAGGAGGGGGCACTATTGCTTTATCTTCGATTGCTTCTAGTGCTACTGTGTTTGGCTCTAGTTTCACCCAAGCACACGCTTCTCATTCTGGTCCCTTCTGCTTCGGAATGCCCACTAGTGGGATTCCTTCTTTTTCCTTTTCCGCTGCTGCAGCTGGATCTACACCCATGTCTTCCATGGCTAGTGGATCAGCTTCTTTTCAGGGGTTCCCCTTTGGAACTGGGCATGTTCCTAGTTCCAATCCTTCTTTAGGGTCCTTTCCGTTTACTTCTCAGACCCAGAGTTTCAATCCTTGGTCTGGAGGTCAGAATTCGACCACTTTTACAGGATGGAACCCTGTGTTCACTACAGCGGGGGCAGGGAATCAGTTTTAAGCTGGTCACCAAGGTAATACTTCTTTCCCTTCTTCGAGTGCTTATCAGACCTTTTCTCCTCTTTCTAATGCCTGGAACCCCTATCAGGGGCTTTCCTCTTCATTTCATACTTCAGCGGGGGGAACTAGTCTGGGCTTTGGTAACTCTGCGTTGGGAGGAGGTTCTTCTCCTTTTTCTACGAGTCCTTTTTGGCAACCCGGTGCCTCATCAAATCCAGGGTATTCTTTTTAGAATGTTGGGAATCCATCCCATCAAGGATGGAATCCTCAGGCTCCACCTCGCTTACCTTTTCTGGCAACGTTAAACTTGCCAGATCTGTCGAAGTTGACTAATGATCCGATTCGTTATAGTCCGGGGTGGCCTCCGGTTCCCACCAAACTTCCTTCAGACATTCCAAAGTTTGAAGGTAAGAATGGAGAAGATCCGGCTAACCACATTACTACTTTCCATTTATGGTGTTCTTTGAACTCCCTGATCTATGATTCGATTAGGTTGAGATTATTTCAACGCACCCTAACTGGAAACGCTGCCAAATGGTATATTGAGCTAACTGGGGGCAGTTTTGCTACATTTGGAGAACTCGTTGTTACATTTCTGAACCATTTTCAGTTGCCTGTCCGATATGATGCTGGGACTGAACTCCTAGCTAACTTTAAGCAGGACGACGCAACCCACATTTCTGATCACATTCAGGAATGGAGGAGAAGGAAGAGGCTGATTAAAGCTCATATTCCAGGTGAATTCCTTTTGGAATGGTTTCTGAAATCCCTGCAGTCCGATATTTCGAAATATGTATCCATCTCCGGGGTATTTTCTGAGGAGCAGGCCATTTTTAGGGCCCAGCAGCTTGATTTGATCTATTCTCAGTCTGGGGTCCTTCACAAGTATCTGCCCAATGCTCCTCGCTCCAAATTAGATTTATCTAAAACTAAGCCTGGTCCTCATGGCGACGGACTGATTGGATCAATCAATAGTGGTGCAGCCATCCTGCTTACTCAACTGCAGCAGTTGTCTTTGCAATTTGTTCCTTCTGGTCAGGCTGTGCCTGCTGAGTCATCACCTTCCCAGTCTTTGTCCATAAATGTTGTCCAAGCTTCTGATCCCAAAGAAAATCAACAATCCGAAGGGAAGAAGAAGGGACGCAATAATAAGAAAAAGGGCAAGAACGGAAAGGGTAATGAAAATAAAACCAACGAGCATGTTGGTGAGGGTCCAAAGGAGAAAAGGAAAGTGAAGTTTCCATGCAAGCTATGTGCTGGAGACCATCTTACGCACCTTTGCCCTAAAATTCAGGATGCGCAGCGCCTGTTAGCCCAGCAGGGTTCTTCTAGTTCCCAGGCTATGTTAACAAACCCTTTTCCCCAAGGGCAACAATTAGTTGTTGGCGCGAATCAAAATCCTGGGGCTTCCTCTGGGGGCACCCAGGAAGGGGAAATTCCATCGAACATTTTCATGATGAGTGCTCACGCGGATATCGCTACGAGATCCCGTGATTATGGCGGAGAAGAGTCTTCGAAAGCTAAGGATGTTCCTGATGCTACTGAGCCGCTTCACATTACGAAGCCTACTGTTGAGTCTATGCCTCAGATACCCAAAGCATCTTCTAAGTGATCAACGATTAATCCAAATGCGAGGGCTGCCCATAACTACTCGATTGTAGAAGATCTGGCGTAGAGTCCTTGTGCTATGTCAGCTTTAGAGGTACTCCAGTCTTGTCCGGCTCAGCGCAGTGCTTTGCTCACTCCCATTGGGGCCATTGATCCAAAAAATTCTCTTCTTATTACTTTTGATATGTCTAATTTTAAGAAGAGACTTCCTCATCACATGGATTTTCATATTAAATCATCGTACCGGAAGTGTAACATCTTTCGGACGGTTGTTGATGAGGGTGCTTCCACATGCGTGATGTCTCTCGCATGCTGGAAGACACTTGGATCTCCCAAAGCTGTTCCATCTACCACTCTTCTGACTGCGTTCGATGGTCATTCTCACAGGCCCCATGGTATTGTCCCAGCTTTGCCCATCTGTGTTGGGAGCAAAACTGTCAATATAGAGGTTGAGGTAGTTGACGCAAGATTGGACTACAACCTTCTGTTGGGGAGAAATTGGATTTATGAGATGGATGCCATTGCATCCTCATTATTTCGCATTATATGTTTCCCCCACGAAGAGAGGATTGTTACAGTGGATCAACTGGACTGTCCTCCTGTAGACCCGAATGCGTCTACTGACTCATCTGTTCCTAAGTTGGATAATTCTGAGGCGCCTGTTGAGAATTTAGGAGTTGGAATGTATTCTTCCTTGATGGGTACTTTCGATATTCCTCCTCCTACGGTTCATATTAATGCAATTTCATCCTCCAAGACTCCTCTTCGAAGAGAGTTCTTCAGAACTCATTATTTTTCGGACCCTTGGACCTTACCTTCCCCTACTGCCACATTAGCGGAAGTTCAAGTGGGTGGAATGGCATTTCCAATGTCTACAGCTGAGATTGCTTATCAGTTTATTGTTGACTCTGCAGAATCCATCCCAGCTCCTCTTTCACCAGAAGAGTTGGATGGATATGTGGCTCCAGCTTGGACGCTTAGTTCTTCTTCTACCCAAGATTGCCTTGATACCACTCGTCCATCCGAAGAGGCCATCCTGGAAGCTATGACTGGTATAGATAGACCATGGGATGATTTGCATCATCGGTCTTACTTTTTACATGATTTGAGCGAAGTTGAAACGAGTTTGCTTCATTCCGCCCCGGTCTGTTTCTGTTTAGCCTTGAACCCTAGTACCAACATGGGGTGTCTATGCTGAAGGGAACATGGCTGTTATTTCTCCTACTATCCCGGTGAACATTTCCAGGGATCCCAATATCATTGAGAATGTCTTCATCGAAGCTGAATGTTCCCGTGAAGAGATTCAGATTTACACCGAGCTCTTTAAAGAGTATAGAGATGTATTCGCTTGGTCTTATGAGGAAATGCCTGGTATAGATCCATCTATTGTCCAGCATGAGATCAAGACTTACGAAAACGCTAAGCCTGTGAGGCAAAAAATTCATCCGGTCAATCCTAGGAAGGCAGCAACTATCAAAGCTAAGGTTGAGAAGCTGCTTAAGGCGAGATTCATTTTCCCTGTTCCTTTGACTGAATGGGTTTCAAACCCTGTTCTGGTAGATAAAAAGCAAGGAACGATTCGAGTTTGCATCGATTTCAGAGACCTAAATAAATCATGTCCTAAAGATAATTACCCCACACCATTTATCGATCAGATCATTGACGAGTGTGCCGGTAATGAGATTTTCTCCTTCATGGACGGTTTCTCTGGATATAATCAGATTACTATCCATCCTGAAGATCAGCATAAGACTGCCTTTATTTGTCCCTGGGGTACATTTGCATACAAGAAGATGCCTTTTGGTCTTAAAAATGTTGGGGCTACCTTTCAGCGGGCCATGTCATATGCCTTCCACGACATCAAAAAGATTATCGAGGCGTATCTGGATGATTTAGCTGCTCATTCTCGAAAGAGGATGGATCATCCTGCTCACCTCCGGCAAATATTTGAACGATGTCGGTTCTATAAGATTAGATTGAATCCAAACAAGTGTGTTTTCGCGGTTACATCCGGTCGGTTATTGGGATTCATTGTGTCCAAGGAAGGGATTAGGGTAGATCCCTTCAAGGTTGAGGCAATACTTTGGTTGCCTCCCCCGTCCTCTATCCGTCAGCTTCAAAGTCTACAAGGAAAGTCTAATTTTCTTCGGAGATTTATCGTAAATTATGCTAAAGTTACAAAGGGATTTATGAGATTGTTGAAGAAGGGAGTTCCATTTCTTTGGGATGACTTTGCTCAACGCTCGTTCGATGCTTTGAAAAAAGCATTGACCTCTGCTCCTTTATTGAGTCCACCTGATTATAGCAGGGATTTCCTTTTGTATCTGGCAGCAGCAGAATCTACCATCGATATGATGCTGGTTCAGGAGGATGATGCTCTTGCAAAGCATGTTATTTACTACCTTAGTCGAGGCCTGGTAGGACTTGAACTCCGGTACACTCCGATAGAAAAGTTAGCTTTAGCAGCAGTTCATGCTATGCAACGACTCCGACATTACATTATTCTTCGAAAAACTTATGTTTTGGCAGCAGCCAATCCATTTCAGTTTGTCCTCAGTAGGCGAGTGATTGGGGGCAAATACAATAGATGGATTGTGATTTTATAGGAATTTGATCTTGATTTTATGTCTGCCAAGTCCAAGAAATCATTAGTTTTCGCGGAATTGATCTCCGAGTTGCCCTGTGGGGAGGAGATGATCTATGATGAATCCTTTCCGGATGAACATTTGTTTCTTATCTCTTCACAGGATCCTTGGTATGGAGATATCATTGTGTATCTCCAGACTACGAAGTTTCCCTCTACTTTTTCGAAATATGAGCGACGTAAGTTGCGTCACTTGGCCAAGAATTATTTGATTATTGGTGACGCTTTATATCGTCGAGGGGTTGATTCAATCCTAAGACGCTGCTTAACTCTCGAAGAAGTTGAGGCTGTGCTGAATGATTCCCACAGTGGAACTTGTGGGGGTCATTTATCTGGGCTTGCTACAGCCCAAAAAATCTTGCGTGCTGGGTACTTTTGGCCCTCGATTTTCAAGGATTGTATCGAATCGGTCAAAAAGTGTCATCCGTGTCAAGTCTATACTCGAAAAATGCGCGATCATCCAGCTCCGCTTTTTCCAGTCATTACTGTCGGTCCCTTTACAAAGTGGGGTGTTGATTATACTACTTGTAACCCGCCTTCGGCTAAAGGTCACAAGTACATTATTGTAGCAGTAGACTACTTTACGAAGTGGGTCGAGGCTATGCCTACTTTTGGGAATGATGGTGAGACTGCAGCTCTTTTCCTTTTCAACCAGGTTATTGCTCGTTTTGGTATTCCTAGAGAGATTTTCACTGACCATGGCAGTCATTTTCAGAATAGTATGATGGCCGAGTTGGCGTCAAAATTAAGCCCTAGCAGAGCCAACATCTCCGTATTATCCTCGTCATCGAAGCAAGTGGAAGCCGGTGGAATAACCTGAAGACAATTTCTTCAAAGAAAAATCGATAAGGCCAGATCCAATCGGAGCATGATGCGATCTCGCACTTCTGCTCAGACGTCGCAAAATCGCAAATCGCTTTACTCCGTTTTCATTTAGGGGGAAGTGCACGGGTGAATCCGTATTTCCCATTGAATGCGAGATTCTTCTTGGGTTAGTCATGAACTTCTTCCTATTATCAAGTAGCCTTGAAGAACGGCTCCTTCATCTGGAACATCTCGATGAGCAGCGTCGGGATGCTGCCACGATGAATGAAGCGCATAAAAACCGAGTTAAAGTTCAGTACGATAAGGCGGTCAAACCCAGGGTTTTTTCGGAAGATGACCTTGTTTTGGTCTATGCCCAAGAAAAAGATGCCCTGGGGGCAGGAAAGTTTAAGTCTATGTGGTATGGCCCCTTCATCGTTAAAAAATTCCTTAAGAAAGGAGTGTATACCTTGGTTGATTTTGAAGGGAACGAGTTGCCGGAGCCCCGAAATGGGTTCTATTTGAAGAAGTATTATGCCTAGGCTTCGGCCTGGCATGTTGCTTTTGTATATAGTAGTTTTGTTTTGTACATATCTGGTTGATTTTCGATCTTTGATGAGTTGGTGATGTTTTTGATCTGCTTTGGCAAGTTGTGTCGGATGTCATGAGTCATTTTGGTTTCGCCGATGGTGCTAGTAGACACACCCGGAACTTAGCTTCCGCGGCTTGGGTGCTTCATTATCCATCCGGTCAGCTGTTAGTATCAAGAGGGGTCTGCATTGGTCCTGCTTCCAATAATATAGCGGAATACACTGCAGTTATTCATCTACTCTCGGAGGCAATATCTTTGGGTGTTGATTCGTTGGTAGTTTTCTTGGACTCTCAGCTGGTGGTGTCGCAGTTGAACAATACTTATCGGGTACGAGATCCATTTTTATTACTATTGTTCTTGAGGGTACGTTTGTTACAAAGGTCATTTCAATTTTTAACTTTCATTCATATTCCTCGAGCTGACAATTGGTTTGCTGACTCATTAGCTAATCAAGCATTAGATTGGCATATTAATCATTCCATACAATAAAAATTTTTAATCATCAAAAACATCATACATTTGATACATTTATCACATCACATCAAATATCGCTATATATATATCATCGGAGTGTTCAAAAACTTTACAAAATTTGGATCCATAATGTCGTACAAAACTTGGGCTTATGCCCCATCATGTTCAGTCTCAAAAAAGAATATACAGTCATCTAATACATAATATCTGTCTACTCCTGAGGTCCCTGCCCAGAAGTCGTGTTCCTATAGAACGTGACCGTGGTGGCAACTCGGCGGAATAATCGTACCCAGTCTCGGGGCACTCCTACCACCCGTCTCTGGATGGCTTCCGGCAGGTCTTCCACGGCAGCCATAGGTATTTGGCGGGTTAACCCCTCCAAATTCCTCTGCACAGCCTGGAGGGTCCTATCTGAATCCACTGTATCTGCTTCGCCCCTGCGACGCTTGTGGCGCGGGAAACCCTCAGGTCGCACTGGTCCAATATCTGTATCATGATCATGTTTACATTGTTAGTCATTATGAATCCAATCAAAAACATGTTTATTTTCATTTTTTCATACATATTTGAAAAAATCCAAAAAAAAATTATATAAGTCAAAAAAATTTGCAAACTTACCGACTGTGCCCCATGCTGTGCCTGGTGGAAGAACAAGATCTGGATCTCCACGAAAGTCCATCCCGACATAGGGATAGTCGTCCACAGCGATGATTTGTTCTCCCCACCAAAGGAAGAACTCATCCTCCCAAGTGGTCCGGGGAACTTCACTTCCCCCTAATCTCTTCATCATGTCTGCCCAACGGGCAATTCTTGGGTCTCTCGGGCTGCTGATGGTAGAGATAACTCTGGGTCTCAATGCTGGTATCTTCTCAAAGAAGAATGTCATCAAAATAGTACCGTATCCAAAGTGTTTGGTCTTTGCTTGGTGGATTGAGGTCAACTGTTGCTTCATGTTCAGTAATAGGGCTGTGCACCAATCATACACATGAGTCAAGCATTCCACTGTTATGCTCATTTGCGTCCTGGACGCCTGATGTAGGGAGGCGAATCCTGCCACTCTGCCAATGGTGAAAAGGAGGATTTTCATGTGCAAATCCCTTAAGTCTTTAATTGCAATCTGAGTTCCAACTTTCTTGGAACCCTCTACGCAATACACGTGGACATAATCTTCCACGGTTAGCCCTCCCAGGGGCTTCCCGTGCAAGTCTACTGGTTCCCCCCTTCGGGAGAGTCCGGTGATAAAATATATGTCTTCCACTTCAATGCGTACTGGCATCTGATCTATCATAAAGCAGTCCTCTTCCAGTTCCCATTAATTGACGAGCATTTCTAGCAACCGGACATTGCTTTTCATATTTGGCATTTTGAAAAATTTGAACAATCCGCAATTCCGAAGAATATTTTGCGATGCTCGATCTTGCATGACCTCTTGATCAATTGCACTGTGTTCACGCTCTCTCCATGAGATTGTCATCCTGTCAAAATTCAATAAATCCTGCATTAGCCACGCATTTTTTGATTCGGGCCTGCACATACGCGACTTTTTCTATGCACAGTCGCGTGTATACGCGACTTTACCATTACAAACACGCATATGCGCAAGTCCGTGTTTTTTAGCAAGGGTTTTAATGGTTAAAATCACTAAATTTTAATTTCTAAACGGAAAAAATGATTTGCAAGGATGATTGAGGAGCCTACCTGACAAATTCGGTGCGATTCGACGGTCGGTTGCTCCTGATTTGACGAAAGAAGTTTTTTGCTCCAGAGCACTTTTTTCCAAATCAGCAATGTAATAATGAACCAAATATGAGGTAATTTGCCTATTTATGCCTAAAAAGTTGAAAATTTTGGTAAAAATTTGTTATGCTTATTTTTTCGATCTATCTTAAGCTGCATAACCCGGATGCCTGGAAGTGCCCAGTTTGGTATGTTTTCAGGTACATTTTGACGAATTTGAGATTTTTCCCGTTTTTTATCCATGATTACCGACTTATCACGGCAGGTATATGATCTTCACTGGCATATAGGTTAGGAAAATCACTTTCCGCTGCATCTTGCATACTAGCCTCCATACTGATCACTTGCCATAGGGTCGATTCCATCAGGTCATGACTATTACACCCATTTCACTCGCCGATTATTTAATCATGACTTGATGGTAGAGCCTTCCTTTCCATGGGCTTCCTAGTTAGTTCCTCGCTATCACTTGTTGCCCATGCTGCGTTTTATGTAGGCTTGGGAGTCCTCTTTAGTCCCGCCATGACTTATGTGTTGAAGCTTCATTCTTCTCCTTCCTCACTATTATTTTTCTGGCTTTTACCCTAGAGGCTCCCTGGTGTTGTTAAGTTGTATTACTGCATTGCATATTGGCTACTTGTTTATCCTAGCCTTTAGCCGGCTTCATTTGGACTCAGTGTTTAATCCAACTTTTGACCTTGACTATTTGTACAAGTTAACCATTGCATGCACTTAGCTATCACGACTTGACACCCTTTTACCCATGGATGGAACGTTCCTTTGAGTATCGCTTACCAGTTTCCGCCACCTTGCATTGAGCATAGGATTGTTCCAATCCCAGGAACTAGTGCATCTGATTTTTGATACTCGTTCTATCCATTGTACCATAGCATTCTTTTATTCTTTTTCAGGCTTATTATATGAAAAAGACAAAAAAAATCAAATATAACAAAAAGAGCGGGAACAGGATGTATCTTCGTTGTTTTGATGGCAGTACAGAGTCAGTTTGTCGCCCTTGAACAAAGCACATATACTTATATATATTTCATACATTTGGGATGGTTTTTAGTTTTGACCTAGGTTCAGCCTTTACCTTGTTTCACTTGTCAGTTCTCCCCCGGTTGGTTATCTCTTCCAATCATATGGAGATTTTGTTCTGCCTCCTGCATAACAGACTTATACAGTGTCACTTTTTACTGCCATGGTCATCAAAGTCGTGCTTTTGTTCAAGGGAAGTCTAGCCAGAGTCGGCCATTCTGCGGTGTCTCTTGACTCATTATTCAGTCGGCCTTCCCGGTCTTGTTAGTATCTTGTTCTATCACATTAGATGTTTTGGTCTTCTGCTCGTGCTGGTTTGAGAAGGTCCCCATTGACTTCTTGCTGGCGGGTTTGTCTCTTATCGACTACGACACATTGCTCTGAGAGCAAACCTAGAGCCGCACCTTGGGCCTATTTCCATCATTGATAGGTGACCTCGTGCTCGGTATTTGATCATCATCATGGGTCTTTGACTGAGTGGTTTCCCCTGTGTTCGACGTCAGCACACATTATCACACTTGGGATTCGTGCAGTACCTGGATTTCCATTTGACCCTATCGGTGGATTTCTTGCCTCTGTGTCAGCTTTCATTATTGGTTGGTTCAGAGGGTTTCTTCCGTGCGCTAGCTTCATCTTGTGCATGTCGGAAACGTACTTCGGTTTTGGTTCCATCACTCTACTTCATCTGATTCCTTCCAAATCTTGGCCTGCGGGTTACACTCGCGCTGGACTGATGTGGGATGCCTCAATGCCTTCCTTCCAGCAGATCTTTTCCCATCGACTACGACTCATTGCTCTGGGAATAAGGTCTAGAGTCTTTTTGTCAGTACCTTAGGGTTTGCAGTCATCAGTGGCAGACTCTTCGCTATCGACAGTGGGGATTCATCATTGCCTCCTGATTGGTAGATTCTTTCAAGTGTTCGACTTCAACTCATTCATTCGCACTTGTTAGATTGTACTGGGGAACCTTGACACTCATTTTCATTATTGGTGGGTTGTCTCGCGTTGGTTAATGGTATACATCATTGACCGGTAATCCAATGATTTCTCACATGGTCGACTTCAGCTCATTTATTCCCATTGTGTACAATTGTGCCATAGTGATCGGTGTCGGGTTGCATAAGCATTTCTCGGTTCACTTTTGACAGTCCATTCAGTTTCTGCCAGTGATGCCGTCCACCCTTATATGTTGCAGTTCAGTACAGCAGCATCCTATATGTTGGCTCCCGAGTTGCGTGATAGTACCGTTTGTTCCACCCCTTATGATTTGGTACTTGGAGATTCAGTTACTTATTTGATCAGACATCCAGTTGCAGCATCCTTGATCAACTTTTTATATGTGATACTTGGACATTGATTCAGACTTATACTTCCGGGCCATGCTCAGATGATTCATTATGTACTTTCAGTTCAGTTATACTTGTACACATGTTGGATCTATTCAGTACTTTCTATATGATGTATTTTTGACTGAGCATGGGTATGCCCGCCTCAGCTTGAGTTGACTCTCTGTTTTCTTTCATTGGTTTTTGGCAGGCTGAAATCTGGTGAAGTCCTCTCTTGTCCTTGCGAAGTTCTTTCTATGTGCATAATACATTTCGACCATCATGTACCCCTTCTGACCTCATATATTAGGGGGCATCTGTTATAGCATCATTTCTCACCTTCATATGATTCATGATTTCTTTTATGGCTTTGGGCACCCATTCCTACAGACTTGGACAAAATTCACTAAAAAACAGTGTTAAATTCCCCATACGCGGTTATGCCTAGACTTTTCCGCGTGTATACGCGAGTCCACATGTACTTTCCCGCGTATGCCATTAAAATAATTAAAAAATATATAAAAAATCCCTATTTTCGGGCTGGGTTGATGGTTACTCTGGTAGTTCAACCACCCCAGCACGTGGCCAACTGTTTCCAACTATTGAAACTACTTTGAGGGAGTATAAAAGCCCCTCATGTGCATGGCCTAAGGGGGAGAGAGAAATTATTGATATTATACTCTGTTGGTATTCCCTATCCAAGTCTGAATTCCCGTGCCTCCTGCACTTCCCAGTTCATTACAGGAAACCTTTGTTTCCTGGAGATGCTCATCTCTTTATATGTCATCTCGTATGCACCAGTTTGGAAGGAATCTTAGCGAGGCAAGGGTGGGACGGATCCGGATGACGGTCTGCTCGAAGATCATGGAAGGATTCAGGTGATCTCTCCACTCATTATTTCTGTACATGCTATTTATAATACAGAAGTACCATCTTGTTCCCGAAATATACGTGTTAGTGTCTGCTTGCATATATGAGAATATTGTTATTTAAGCATTTGTTATGGTTTATCTAATGTTTCATATGGATTTCACTGAAATTTAGAGTAGATATATGCTGTACAACCAGTTCTTCGTGCTTGTTTCTTCTTGTCTTTCAGTTTAAGAAGGAAGAAGGGTTGCTGGGGGTTTGGACCCCGCGGGATCTGCTTCAACCGTAGGACCTACGGGTAACTTCCTCGATCTACTCTATTTAGTTTTTCATGAACATGTATGGTTGTGTGAGTCCTTCTTAAGTAGCATGCCTTGCTCTGTGGAGGTTTAAACCCAACAAACCTCTAGGGTGATTTTCCCCGAAACAAGGAAACCTTCCTACAGAAGTCTCCATGCCTCCTCGAGCCCTAAAAAGGTTATTTCACTGACAAAAATTTCCAACACTATCAGGACAGTAGTTATGGAGCATGGAAGACCAGAAGACCTTTGGTCACCTTACTTGTTTCAAAAGACAATACAAAGTACTTACAGTCAGAGAGGATTTCAGAGAGCATACCTGGAGTTATTTTCCACCTGACAGAGACTTCTGAAGCAGCCTAAAGAGTACATACAACGATGCAGAGCCAGTAAGCAGAGTGGGCACGAACACTTCCTCCACTCTGTCTTAATGAACCGATTAAATGTACATCTACTTCCACAGTTACTCATTCTCCTATAAGAACCCCTAAAGAACATATTGTAAAGGTTGTTGTTAGTGATAGGGATTCATTTGACTGTTAGAACAGTTTTGGGGGAAAGTAGCTTAGTAGTTTGTAATTTAGTATGCTGGGAGGAGAGGTTTGGATTGTAATCATCCATTAATACTCAGAGTATGTGACTGGTTTTGCACATCAATTAATCAATCAATTTCACAGTATCTTGGTCTATATTACGGGTGATGTTTCTCTAATTGCATTGTCTTATTTCATTTTAATCATGATGTTCATCTTTCTCTGATAAGAATCAGTAAATCAGGCTTAGGATATACTCCTACATGGTACCTTAATGCCCATTTCTCTTCTTATCTTTGATGTTTTCTGCTAATAGTGAATCTAAGAACAAATTCATGTAATTTAACCAGTTAAAGAAGTTGGTCTAGTCCATGCTTACTGATGTATGAATTTGGAGTTTGTTGCTTAGATGTTCTTGTTGGGTTTAAGCTGGAAGAATTGGGATACCAGGGATTTAGTGTAAGCCCTGTCCACTAGGGTCCTTTTCCAACATATTAGCCTTTCTAAGATCCCTTTGAGCTGGTGTCGAAAGCATTGAAGGTTCAAAGCCCTTCTCTGATCTTAGGCCTATTTCTGTGTTTAAATCTTAAAGTGTTTTTCCTTGAGAGTATGCTGAAGCAGGTCTGGAGTTAAATGACCTCTTATCTGATCTTAAAGCTACCCTTTGTGTCTCTCCATTTCATTTCTTAATGTTCCATTCCACCATCTATATAAAATATCCTTTAGTATAGATGACTTGCCCTATGGAAAGCCTTGGTTAGTTGCTATGCAAGTAATCCCCTTTCATGACTCCATAGCCCAATGGATTGACACTTTCTTGACTTATCATATTTTGCCGAAACATCCTGTTATTTTGTTCCTTTCATTCCATAACCTTCTCAGTTAATGCTCTCCAACCCAACAACCAAATCATTTAAAAACCCCTTGTGCTTCATACCTGGCCTAATACCTCAAAACTAAACCTCAAAGACATATCTATCTTTGCTTTTATAGAGAGATCCCTCTCTGGACGCAGGAGGGCTAGATCCTGAGGTCCCAAGTGGTTTTGATGTTGTCTTATCTTTTGGTATTTCCAAACTTGCCAAAACATAGGAACTCCAACATAATGGCGACTCCACTGGGGAATTTCTGAGTATTTTCCATCTTATACATCCGTAGGACCTCAGAGGTCCAAATCTCTGGTTAGATTTGGTAGTAAATCATTATGGTGGACAGTAAATCTCCTTGAACATCTTAAATCCTCCACTTGGTGACTCCACAGTTCCTTAATGACTAAAATACTCCACTGGTGATCAGTAGGCCTGCTTATTATCTTTGTTTTCACAAGACTCCACTGGGAGACCAGTCGCATTACAACATCATCCATGCTAAAGACCAAGTCACTTAACTAATGGAAGACTATGAACAATTCACAGAAGTGCATCCAAGTTTCATAGTAGAGTGTCATGATATAATGTCAAGTGACTTGGAAAAAATGTAATGGGAGGACCTTCCAGGGGCTATCCTTCTTAGCTCAAAATTCAAACCTGCGCTTAAGAAAATTTTCTTAGAATTGGTGGTTGAAAGATATGAAGCTGATATTGAAATATTTAATTCACAAGAACAATCATACCAATTCAGGGACCCGAGAGCCTTTTTGGAAATTCTCCCTCCCCCTAAAAAAGAAGAGATCCGGCTGCCTTTCGACATGTAGAGAGAAGATGATTGGGCTTTCAAGAGCCACACTGAAGATGCAGTGGAAGATGCAGTAATCAAAGCTGCCCAGGATACAGATAGCCTACCATTCATGGAAGGCCTAGAATTATAAAGTATACATCATGTGTTCATTGATCCTGTGGCAGAGTATATGGAAGCCCTGACTGGCTCCAGTTCCCACTCATTGATCCTTTTCAGGGGCAAGATACATCAGGAGTGGTCACCATTGATGGTGGCCTTGGTTTGAAAACCCACATGCAGGGTACCCTATGTTTATCTCTGACAAGCAGTCAACTCTCCTATCCTTTTTTATTACTGCTTGACTGGCTGCACTAGCATTATTGTATCACCATCAGAGATTTCCAAGTAGAGTAGGGTATGTAGGAAAGCTCAATAAAGCTCAGTCAGTGAGAATTTAGTTAGTTGTTTTTAATTTCTGCAAATTTTCAGTCCATATGCAGCTTGTCTTTATGCTATGGACGCACTGCAGACCAGACATTCTAATCCTGGTTTGTATGTGTTTAAATTTTTGTTTTAGAATGTAGAGAAAGAAGTCTGCTAGACAGTTTAACCCTAGCAGATATTAGTTTAGGTAGAGAAGCTATGAGGCCAACTATTTAATCTGGTCACATGGAGTAATAAGAGTAGTAGTAGAATAGGTTTATTTACCTGTTAGTAAAAAATTGATGATGTAAAGGGTCTGCAAGTCCAAATGCAACCAGAAGAAAAAATGTTAGGACAATAGTATGGGTAGGTAGTTGTTGGGGAGAATATTACTGTTGATTTAATATCTAATTCGTGATTGTGGCAGCTGATAAAATAAAAGAAAAAGATGTGTCAAGCACCAGGCATCTGGCCTACTCCAAAGATCGTTTTCCAAGATTCTTGACACCTTCAAGAAGATGCCATCCCCATGTGGAGCCACTGTTAGCCACCTATAAATTTTTGACAGAGCAAACAGGTGGCTAAAATGTTTTTGAGCCTTCAAGAAATAAATTTCCTTTGAAAACATATAGTTCTTGAAGCCCCCATGTGTCTTTTTCCTTTTGAACAATCCTCACTGTTGTTCCACTCAAAAGCCTCACTGTTTGTGGAAGAAAATGCTTTAAGAGGCCTCCATTTTTCCCTTTTTATTCCCTCCAAAGCCTCCATTTTTACCTCCTTCTCCCCCCTTTAAAAATCCCTTCATTAACCCTCTAAAATCCTCCAAAATCCTTTGAAGCCCCTAAAAATCCCTTTTACAGGCTTAAACTCCCTTTTTCCCCTTTGTCGAAAGCCAAAAATTCCTTGAAAATCACTCATTTTGGCTTAAAAAACCCCATTTACATTTGAGGCCTAAGCCCCTTTTGGCTAAGCCCCTAACCACTTCCCCACCATATGACCTGCGCCCAGGACTAGGCACTAAAGCCCTGGGCGCTTATCGCAATCGGAGCCTTTGTTTAACCCTTTTCCCTTTGTTAATCGAAATTTCCCGATGTGATGGTTTTTTGTTCTATTCGACCACGGGCTCAATCTGAGCTGTTGATCTATATAGATCTAACGATCAACGCTGACACCATTCTCTACCCATTGCTTCTCTCCTATTCCCCTCCTATTACATATGAACCGTCGATCTGGTTCCAGATTGGATGGTTGGAACGTAATCGCATCGCGCAGACCTAAGCGCCCCCACTTTCTACCTCCCCTGAATGGCGATCTCCGATCAAATCGTGACCTTTGATCTCCGCTTGATCTGACGGTCCGCACGTAATCGCAACCCAAAGAAACATGAAGTTTGGCCTCTTGCCTCCTCTGATGTGATTCAATCCCCACCATCCGTTCCCTTTGATCCGACGGCTCTCATTTCTCCTGCGTGTTCACCTAACACTTTGCCTTCCCGCTCCCTCTTTTAATATTCACCTTCCATACCGTAGATCTGACGGTCAGGATCTAATCCACCTGAGCCATTCCCTGCCATTACTGACCACGCATCTTTCCATATCGTGCTCCACCATCTGCAGTTAGATCTCGTCGCACCACATCCAACGGCCAACATGCATATCGTGTTATTTTGACGTCTGAAATTTAATTATCTGAAATCACGTGATAAAGGTGGTTTTTCTTTGCCACGTGTCGGGAAGCGAGCTATATCGTGTATTTTTGGGAACATTTCAAAATCATGCTTTTGCTACACGAAAACAGTGGTTTCTCTTCTAAAAACCACTTCCCCTCTTCTGCCTCCGAAAGCTCTATTGTTTTATCCCGACCGTTGATTGCTTTGATCTAACAGTTCCCATTTCATCGCGGCTCCATTGTATTTCTTTCATTGGGCTTCCACAGAGTTTGATCGGGAGATCCCCACTGTTGATCTCCTCCTGAGATCCAACAGTCCACGTTTAATCGCCCTCCGCCCATCGAGTCCCACTACCTGATGGCTCCACTTTCATGCATTTCACTTCATTTCCTTTGTATTTCACCCAAGCACTAAACTTTGGTTTTTAACACTAAATTGTTAGTTTCTCCGCCTAACTTACTATTAACACCTCCATTCATAAATCTTGGCTGTTGATTACCATTTCCATATCTGATCGGACGGTCTACGACCCTTATTACACCAAGCCTCCAGCAAATCATCCCTTCACTCTTTTGCAATGCTTTTTCGCCCGTTTCCACCTGCGTCCACCATTTCTGCCACCATTCCACAGGCCTACACAGCAATTCTCCTTTGCTCCCCTGGGTTTCTATAACAGGTTTATGGTATTGTGCAGGGATTACAGAGCGAAGAAATCCACTCTACCTCCATAGTCACAGTTACTGTGACTCAGAGCACAGAGAGACCATCCAGTAGCAGCAAAGTGTATCAGCAGAGGGTAGATTAATAGATTTAAGGATCCAGATTAAATATTTAACGCCATAATCCAAAGTTTAAAGGACAAAGACACAATTACAGCATGAAGATGATTAAGAGGCCTAATAAGGCCTAAAGCACACATGAAACAAGCCATATCTGTGTGTTGATATCAGCAATACATTTTTCTCCAGAAGGACACCTTCCTACAGAAGTCTCCATGCCTCCTCGAGCCTTTAAAGGTTATTTCACTGACAGAATTTTCCAAAGCTGTCAGGACAGCAGTTGTGGAGCATGGAAGACCAGAAGACCTTCGGTCACCTTACTTGTTTCAGAAGACAATATAGAGTACTTACAGTCAGAGATGATTTTAGAGAGCATACCCGGAGTTATTTTCCACCTGACAGAGACTTTCGAAGCAGCCTAAAGAGTACATACAGCAATGCAGAGCCATTAATTAGAGTGGGCACGAACACTTCCCCCACTCTATCTTAATGAACCAATTAAATTTACATCTACTTCCACAGTTACTCATTCTCCTATAAGAACCCCTAAAGAACATATTGTAAAGGTTGTTGTTAGTGACAGGGATTCATTTCACTGTTAGAACAGTTTTGGGGGAAAGTAGCTTAGTAGTTTGTAATTTAGTAGGCTGGGAGGAGAGGTTGGACTGTAATCAACCATTGATGCTCAGAGTATGTGACTAGTTTTTCACATCAATTAATCAAGCAATTTCACAAGATCCTGGTCTATATTACGGGTGATGTTTCTCTCATTGCATTGTCTTATTTCATTTTAATCATGATGTTCATCTTTCTCTGATAAGAATTAGTAAATCAAGCTTAGGATATACCCATGCATGGTACCCTAATGCCCACTTCTCTTCTTATCTTTGATGTTTTCTGTTGATAGTGAATCTAAGAACAAATTCATGTAATTTAACCAGTTAAAGAAGTTGGTCTAGCCCATGCTTATTGATGTATGAATTTGGAGTTTGTTGCTTAGATGCTCTTTTTGGGTTTAAGATGGAAGAATTGGGATACCGGGGATTTAGTGTAAGCCCTGTCCACTGGGGTCATTTTCCAACAGATTAGCCTTTCTAAGATCCCTTTGAGCTGGTGTCGAAAGCATTGAAGGTTCAAAGCCCTTCTCTTTTCTTAGGCCTAGTTCTGTGTTTAAATATTAAAGTGTTTTTCCTTGAGAGTATGTTGAAGCAGGTCTGGAGTTAAATGACCTCTTATCTGATCTTAAAGCTACCCTTTGTGTCTCTCCATTTCACTCCTTAATGTTCCATTCCACCATCTATCTAAAAGATCCTTTAGTATAGATGACTTGCCCTATGGAAAGCCTTGGTTAGTTGCTATGCAAGTAATCCCCTTTCATGACTCCATAGCCCAATGGATTGACACTTTCTTGACTTATCATCTTTTTCCGAAACATCCTATTATTTTGTTCCTTTCATTCCATAACCTTCTCAGTTAATGCTCTCCAACCCAACAACCAAATCATTTAAAAACCCCTTGTGCTTCATACCTAGCCTAATACCTCAAAACTAAACCTCAAAGACATATCTATCTTTGCTTTTATAGAGAGATCCCTCTCTGGACCCAGGAGGGCTAGATCCTGAGGTCCCAAGTGTTTTTGATGTTGTCTTATCTTTTGGTATTTCCAAACTTGCCAAAACATAGGAACTCCAACAGGAACCACATATTTAGGCAAGTTTGAGTCCTATATAGGTATATCATTTTCAACTTTTTTCACAAATTTTTCATAGCACCAGTTGTGCACTTCAAGTAAGTTGAATTCTAATGAAGGATCAGAGATTCTGTAGTCCAAATCAATTAATGAACTATTTTCTTCATATGTGATAGGTGGTTGTAAAGGTCTAACTGCTTCAGTGGAATCTGCAGTTAGAGCAGGAGTAGGTTTATTAATTTTAGCAGGTTCAAGGAGTGGAAGCTTTCTTGAGGCAGCTTTTTGGGCTTTAGGACCTCCAGTCTTAGGGATGACATGTTTTCTTGTCATTTTGAAGAAAAATAAACAATATTAGACTTTTTTCTTAGTTAATTTTGAAAAGAGGGGCCAATTGGGCGGATTTGGGAGAAATTTGGGACTCTGAGCAAGGGTTTTGGGATGAAAACGCAGGTTTCCAAGGTGCAGAGGACTAAAAAAGGATTCAATAGCTCTTTAAACCAAATTGAACCATGGAAATTTCTTTTGGATGACTGGAAACACTTTAAAACTGAGTTTGCAAATTCTAGGAAAATGTTGCCAAGGTTCGCCCTCTATTTCCAAGGTTTGGGCACTTTCAGTTTAGGCAATTTATATTTCACAAAGTGACTGGTTTCAATTTTATTTTGAATTTATGAAATGTGCGTTTTTAAATTCATATAAATACCTTTTTAAAGGTATAATGGTGGTCGAGGAGGTTTTCAAGATTGTACCAATCTTCAAACTAGTCGCATTTTCTTGGTAAAAGGCGCGGAGAGTGTTCGGCGGTGAATTTTAGAGGGGAAATGGCTTTAGAATGACAAACTGGTTCGCAAAAGGCTCTGTAATGGTGTCTGTGAGTGATTTCTCAAAGGATGAAGGTGCAAAGGTATGAAAATAATAAAAACTAAGGTTGGAACCTTAAGTTTTATCAATATACATAACATTTATTACAGGTCGAAATTAATGGCGGGAGTGGTTTTTGCATTGAAGGCGAAACCGTTAGTAGTTATCGCATTGCTCCTGGGCGGAAAACGGTTTTTCACTTTTGTAATGCGATCCAGCAGAAATGAGACACGTAGCAGATGGTGGTTTCATGAAACAGCTTTTATCGCATTATTTTTTACAAACTTTGCCCGATCAATTTTGATGTGCGATATGAGATCCGCACCGTCGGATCTGACTTCGTGATGCGAACGGCTGAGATTCATCGGGAAACTGCAGGACAAGGGAAAGTGGGACCTGTCGAGGTATAAAAAGGTATCTTTTTAACACCTATTTATCTCACATTAATTATCAATCTGGGAGCGACTTTTTATTTCAAGAGTGTACTCTGTCTGAGGCTGCAATTCATCTAAGAGAAATGCTGTGAAGATGTAGTACAGAATTCTAAATTCAAGAATAAACAAATGCTTGTAAAATAACCTAATTACAAATGGAAATGCTCTGAAACATGAATTAAATCAAACTGCAAAACATCGATCAGGGATACAGTAGCAATAACTCTTTCCCTTAGAAATCGATGCAAGATAACCAATCTGGGGACTTGGGAGCAATAACCTCTGTCCTCTACAGTTGGTGATCTTAAAACAATCGAAATGAAAGAAAACTCAATCTTCTAGAAATTGATGCAATTGAAATCAAACTGGAACAAGACCATCAATTTGGGAACGAGGAAGCAATAACCAATGTTCTCTACAGTTGAAAGTCCTGCTTGAAAGAAATTAAAAGGAAATAGAAATTGAACTAAAAGCTGCTAATGAAAGAAAACTAGGAAAGCTCTCAAAACCAAATTCTTTGCAATTAATCAATTGAAATGAACAGCAATGTAAATGGACAGCAAACTGAAATTAAAGGAATCGAATAACCAATCCTATTGAACAACAATCTGTAATGAATATCAATCAAACGAAATAGCAAGTGGAATGAAACCATAATGGAAATAGAACAGTGAAGCTCCATTAAGGTATTAACAAGATAAATTATACAGTGTTGAGATTCTTGTTAAATCATAAAGAAACAGCAACGCGATTCGTTAATATAACACAGCAATACCAATAAGAAATACAACAATAATTAACTTTGCAATCGTAATAAATCTAAATGCAATTATCACACAACAAAAATGAAATAATAGAAATACAAACAGCGGATCGCTCCACCAGGGCCGGACCCTCAACCGCCGGTGAAAGCGCCGCTGGGCTACTGCAGAGCTTGAGAAATGGAACGAGAACACCTCTTTGTATTAATCAAACATGAATAACTTTTACATCAGTTTCTCTTTGCTCACAAGAGTCAAGGAATTATAATGTTACAAAGGAAACTCAAATCATCCATTGTTCTCCATCCTCCCCAATACACAATACATGCTCTCCTTTTATAATCAGAAGGAAGAGAAATTAAATAGAAAATATGATCTCCCATAACAATATTGGATTGTTCCCAACAACTTGACCAACCAGAAAATACATTTTCAACAATATTTCAACAAGAGCAAGGCGAATTTGGCTTTGCAGCTGAGATTTGGAGGACGGCTGCAACAACAAATCTGAGAAAATCGTGCTCAAATAACCCTGCGTTTCTCTCAATACATGCCGAATTTGGGAAAACCGTTCTTTTCAAAAGTTAATTGGGCCCATTATGGACAAAACCCATGTTCCGGATTTTCCAGATTCTTCTTCATTTGCCCAAAATCTTAACCGCAAAACTGTCACTTCTTATTCCAGCGAATTTCTGAGTTGGAATATTTGATGATGATTTGGAGATCAAATCTTCAATCTAGAAAATATCTTGGAGGCTAAAATGGTGAGTGATATTACAAAATATATTAATAAACCATCATTGATAAAATTATGCATAATAATCATCAATTTATTAAAAATAAAGGAGAAGAAATAATATTCATCCATAAGAGCATAAATCATTATAAAATGGATTTATATTATAAATTATAATAAATGATATGATAAAGAAGAGTAAAAATGGATGAAATAAGTGTTAAAAAGTGTTCGTATTCACGACCCAACACACCCCCAAACTGAATATATTGCATGTCCTCATGCAACTCAAAACTGAATATATTGCATGTTCTCATGCAACCCAAAGACAAAACCCACGTGTTAACTAAGCAAAGAAAATAACTCATGAAATGGATGGAACAAATGAATTTTTCCTCAAATAATGAATATTCAATTTTAGCAATCTTGATAAAGGCATAACAATTTTTACAGTTGACATTCAACTATATGTATATGAAGTTGCAGAAAAATGTGACATAAGTAATAGCAAACTTCATTAACCATTTTCTCAAAAATCAGATTGTTTTGATGCACGGATCATGAGATACAAACAAAATGGTTGTAGGTGATAATGCATAATTTTCGAAATTTTATGAACTAATTTAGCGTGAAATTATTTGGGTTTGTGTATTTTAATGATACCTCCTTGTTATCTAGAAATTACAAGAATTCAATTCATAGTTTTAAAGATATATGCAAATCAATTTCTGCACTATATACAAATGAAATTGTATGCCTTAAATGAGAAAGAGAGTAGAAAACATCCATCATGTGTAGCAATTCTCCCCCCAAACTGAAGAATTAGCATGTCCTCATGCGATGCTAGAAAACAAAGAGAGGTGGTTGCTACAATCTGTTGAAATCTATGTTTGGTGTAAAACAACATGGAATAAGGGAGGTGTTGAGAATGAATCAGAATATCAATGGATGATAAAGAAGATTATTGACATGGTCATAAGAAATAAATGAAGGAAATTAACACTCCCCCAAACTGAAAGATGAGACATGTCTAAAAAATGGGAAGTGGTAAAGATGTGGAATGTGTTAGCCCCCCTATGAAATTTTTGACAAGCAATTAGGGGGCTAATTTGTTGCTGAGTCTTCAAGGAATGCATTTCCCCTGAAATACAGCCTCCTTGAAGCCCCTTTGTGCCCTTTATCCTTTGATGATTCCCCCTTTGCTGTTTTCCCTTTTAAAGCCTCTCTGTTGATGAAGAAATGCCCAAAGACTCCCTCCCCCCTTTATTTTTCCCCCATCTAACCTCTTCTTATCCCTCATTTTTCTCCCCTTCTATTTCCCCATTTACTCCTCAAATTCTCCCAAAATCACCTTTAAACTCCTCCCCTACCCTTGGTTTTCCCTTCTTTCCCCTCTATTTCTCTATCGTTCCCCTCCTTCACCTTTAAAATCCATCAAAATGGGCCCAAAACCCACTTTCCGACCTTAATACAGGCCTTAGCCCCTTGCCGCAGGCCCCTTCCAAACCACTTCCCCACATGTGACCCCGCGCCGGGACCAAGCGCCTAAGTCCCAGGCGCTAATCGCAATCGGAAGTCGGGCAGGTGAGAAAGTCCTTTGTAAAACTCTAAACCCCGATGCGATTAAATTATAACGTAAAACCTCCGCCCTGTTCTGCACCATTGATCCGACCCACAGATCGACGGCGGAGCGCTAATCGCAAGGCCCCCCCGATCGCAATCGCAAGCCCTTCTCCCGACGCCCCGATTCAATCCTGGTCGTTCGTTTGTTCCGCGATCCAACGGTTGGCGCTCAATCGCAGCAGCGCTCCGATCGCTGATCGCAAGTCCTTTGTTTCCCCTCCGATTTAATCATGGCCGTCCGTTCCTCCAAGATCTGACGGTCCGCGTTTATTCGCCCTCCGCCTCCGCTGGGTCCCACTCCATTCATCTGTTCATTATTTTTTGGTGTTTTCCCGTGCAAATCGCCCAAACGCTGAACGGCGGGGGTTTTACACTATGTGTTTGTTTCTCCGCTCCTCTCCGCTGTTACCACCGTTCCGCCACCATTCCTCCGAGTTTTCACAGCATTTCTCCACCACTGCCCGGGCCCTGTGATAAGTTTATTTCAGCATGCAGGTAGTGCAGAGAGGCCTTTTCAGCCGGCTAGCGAAGCAACAGAAGCAGGATTTGAGAAGGTTTCGAGCCTGTAATTGAAGATTAATGTTTTAATCCTACAGTCAAAGGATTAAGGCACTGATTGAAGACCAAGGACGCACCAGCAAGTCATGATTGCGCCACCTAAAAGCAGAGCGCGTTTACTCCAGAAAGTACACCTTCCTACAGCGCCTTCTTGCCTTCTCGAGCCCTGAGATAATTAAATACGCTGACTGAAGCTCGTTTCAGACAGTCCGGCAGCATTAAAGAAGCATGGAGGACCATGCAGACTTCCATCCAGTTCGTTCATCTCAACAGGGCAGAACAGAAGATCACAAACCCCAAGCGCAGACAAAGGTAATATCAGGGTTTCCTTCAGCAAAGTGTTTTCGTCCGGGACAAGGCATCCATACTGTTTTTTATGAAGAGTTTCCCTGAAGGATTTTTCCACCAAACTACAACTCAAAGACAATCATGCATTTATGAGACAGACCCTCCTAGTAGTTTATCTTTCCCGAATTCAAATCACCTGGAGTACAACGAGCCCAAAATGTCAAGATCAAATATGAAGCAGATCGTTCTCTTACTAAGAGGATAGCGAAATAAATATGCAGCATTCTCAAGCAGGATGGGCCTCGGCCCTGCATTCATTATTATGCTTAAATGTAACATTCAATGGACACCTACCTCCTGAGTCGATCTGAGGATCATCCTTTGTTATAAAAGCACAGCAAGAACATTGTAAGGGGGTTGGTTGTTGTTGGTCTTATCAGCGAACTGCAAGCATTTTGTCCCGAGCCAAGTTTTCTGTGTAACAGTTGTATGGTAGGCTGAGAAATATGATATATTCAGGCTGAATGTAAAAGCTTTGGGCAGTGATGTACCTGATTGGTGTAGTGTTTAATATGATAAGCAGTTTTCATTGGATCCTGATCTACAGCAGTTGGTGATGTTCTTCTTATCTCTGTGTTTATTTCCATTTCATTTCACATTCTTCTGACTGACATCTGAATGCATGATATAAGATTTACCCTTGTTAGGTACCTTATATCCCAGCTCTCTCAGTCTTGAATGTTTTCTGCTCATATGTGTGTCTGAATATTGCTTTAATTGACTAAACCAGTGTAGTGGATGATTATTGCCTACTCTCTGATGTGCAAGTTGGTAAAGTTAGTATTCAGATGTTTTTGTTAAGATTTAACTGAAAGAGGTTAGGAACATTGAGAGGTGTAATGCCTGTCGCTGCCTCTTCATAACCTTCCCTTCCATATAAACCTTTTCAAAATCCCTCGTGTTGCCTATGGTTTTGTCCAAGCAGGCCTGGAGTTAAATGACCTCTAGCCTGATCTATAGACAGGATCAGATGGTTTCTCATCTTTCATTCTCATCACTTAGTGTCCCATCCCACCAATCAGTCTATGAGATCCAAATGCTCTAGATGACTAGCCCAATTGAAGCTTACACATTGAACATAAGTAAATCCTTTCTTGACTCCATTTCCCAATGGCCTTGATGTTCCCTGAGTTATCTACCTTTGCCTAGCTTCCTTCTTTACCCATCCTTGTCTTGTGATGAAACCTTCCTTCCTGATTCTCAACAACCAAACTCAAAAAATCAAACAAATAACTTTGAGCCTATAACTAGCCTAAAACCATAATTTAGAACTTCAAAGACATATATCCTTTGATAATCATGGAGAGATCCCTCTCTGGACCTAGGAGGGCTAGATCCTAAGGTCTGAAAGTGGTTCTATGTTGTCTCATCTTTTGGTCTTTGTCAACCTGGCCAAAACATGGGAACCCCAACAGAATGAATGATGATAAATAATGCTTAATGTATTTTCATGAAATTCTCCTAAATTCATAATAAATCAGAAAATTATGATATTTTACCTCAAGTGTTACCTCCGAAAAAATGTGGAATGACATGTAGGGACTGGCTTTTGTTGAAGTTGATGTAGGCTAAGCGGATACTGAAAGTGATGCAAAAGGTGGAAGCCATGCAAGCACATCATGTCTAAAGAATTGTATGCATTCACGAGCCTTCGTTGTTAATTGCAATAGTGTGGTCATGTTGCGAATAGAATTTCCCCCCATACTTGTTGTTCTCCTGTAAAAAAATCACAATTTTGTATGCAATTTTCTGGAATCCACAGTTTCAGTTTGGAATGGCAACAGATAATATGCATGCAAAAAGTTCAATCAGCAAAAATTTTGTAGAAATGCAGTATCAATATTATGACAAAACAGCAAAATAGAAGAGCAGCTTACTGCACAGCAATTGTATAGCATGGAAAGGCATACATACTTATGATACAATTGATGAAATTATAGTATTTACTGAAATCCATGCATGTGATAAATCGTAAACATATATAGAAGCGTTTTGTAATGATTCAAGGATAAGGAGAAGGGACAGCTTAAGATAAACATAAGTAAAAATGCGTTTATTACCCACTTAAATGAATGTGATTGATTTATGATGATTTTCATGTCAAAGGTTAAGGATTCATACTTTCATCTGATATTTAAATAGAGATATAGGAAAAAGGGTTTAATATTACTATTGATGTGTATAAATGTGACTCCAATACCATCAGCAGAGCTCTGTTGCCCACAGGTGTCCATAACCTTTGTTGAGTCTCAAATCTGCATTGTTCTTATACATCTTCCTAGACCTTTTTCATTCACCTGAACCTCCCAAGTTGTCAATATCATTGTATATTAATTGCAAAAGAGCATCTAAAATGGTTTTTAACTATATTTTGTGTCTTCTGTTTGATTTAGATTTTGCTCATTTAGCTGCGGAATCTTGCCACTTTCCGCAGCTGCTGCAACTTTCCACATCCATTTTGTGAAACTCTATGTTACAGGTGTCCTCAAGTAAAACGAGCCACATGGACAAGTCAGAAATGATGTGGACATGGATCGTGTCCTATTGGCTCGGGCAAATTCATCTAGGGAGGCTGCGGTCAAAGGTGGCCAAGTGGAAGTCAACCGTAGAGTCCCACGGTGACAGGACTCTGTTTCTCGTCACGTGGAGATTTATATGGTCGTTTCTGAATTGTGGGAGACAAATCAACACCTGTACATGGCTCCATAAGCCGAATTCAAACATCCACTCTTCATAGATTTACTCCTCAACGCGGCCATGATCCTAGATCTCTGGACGTAATGGTTTACGTGTTCTCCATCAGCACAAACTTTAGGGAATTAGTTATATTTCTTTTGTTATAAATAATGCGTTTGCATATGCATATTAGATTAGTCTCTATTAGTCTCTATTAGCTTCCAGATAGCTCTGTAATGTAATTACATTGCCACTGTGCCATAATATCACCTTTCTGTTATGATTGCATTTTAATATATAAGAAGACTCTATTTCCAAGCGTAATTCGTACTTGAAGGTTGTTGCCAAGGTTGGTGCAGAGGGCCCCTGCACACGCTGAGATTTTGTGCATTATTGTATAGTTCTTGTTTTATTTCTTTAAGCTCATTGTGCCATAATTCATTCACATGTTTATACATTGCATCTTTCATGGTATATATGCTTCATCTCTGTTTATAATTTTTCATGATTTACATTTTACTTCTGTCTTTCATGTTTTATGTTATTGTTAACTGATCAGTGTTCTTGTTTCAGGTTATAAATAGGCAGCCCGGGCATTTGCATAACTTTTTGACTAATGACATGGAATTAATATTGTTCCGCTGCTAATTTACTTTTCTTAGTTTCTGTTTAATTTCAGTACTGCTTTGTTTATTTCAGTCTTGCACATTTGTTTTAGTAGTTAGATTTAGATATATCAAATTGTTCATGTCATCTTCAGTTACCTCCGAAAGCCACAGCTGGACTGATGGTGAGGGATTGAATTATGAATGTGTAGTTTGATATTAGTTTACTTTCTGCAAGTTAGATATATTAAATTGCTCATGACATCTTCGCTACTTCCGAGTTTTCGCACTGGATCGGATGGTGAGGGATTGAATTATGAATGTATTTTGATATTATTTTACATTCGCAAGTTAGAACATACCCGTTTATGACATCTTCAGTTACCTCCGAAAGCCACAGCTGGATTGATGGTGAGGGATTGAATTATGAATGTGTAGTTTGATATTAGTTTACTTTCTGCAAGTTAGATATCAGGTTACTCAAGTTGTTTATGGTTACCTCCGAAAATCATAGCTGGACTAATGATGAGGGATCAGAAGATAAGTTGATGTAACTTGATTTAGATTTACTTTGTTACAACTTTTGGATTTCTTTCAGCATAGTTTATTTTATGATTGAACAACAGCAAGAATAATGAGTTTCATGATCAGTAGTTCATTGTTTTTTTGACTAGAGTAGTGATGCAATTTCATTTTCTTTAATTTCATTTTCTTTGAAGAATTAATTTTGTCATTGTGTGTTTTTAAAATTCTTTTGAAGTTTGGAAAATCATTAGAAAGACATTGTTGTCTTGAATATTTGTCTCCATACTTGTCTTTTAGAATTTCAAAAAAATCCAAAAACGACAAAAAAGTAAGAGATAGGTTATCTTGCACATATAGTGCGCCACACTTCGTCAGCTTACGAATCCTGGATTGACAAATTAAATGTAGCAATTTAGGACACACTAAATTGACCAAACATTTTGGCGCCGTTGCCGGGGAAGTGTAACTAGGTAGCCAATTTCTTAAAAAAAAAAACAAAATAACAAAAGAAGGGAAAACTTGATAACTTCTTGAAGTATGCTCTCCTCTTGCACCTAGTGTGATCTGGAGGATCAGAAAAGAGAGTTATTGGTTCAGTAATTTCTTAAGTATGCTCTCTTCTTGCACCTAGTGTGATCTGGAAGATCAGAAAGAGAATTATTAGCCCAACTTTAAAAAAAAAAAAAAAAAAATGACATGCATAGAGCAAGAGATTCTAGGGGAAGGTTTATAGCTAAAGCTAAGAGTTCGATTTTCACAACTCCATCTTCTTCAAGGCATAGACAAGATTCACCACCATCTACCCCTAGCCTTAAGGTTTTTGGAATTCAAGGAGCAACTGAATTAGAGGATTCTCCTATACCACCTACTAAATCTCATTTAGAAAAGGAAGAGACTCATTCTCATCCTCCCTTGATAGAAGAACTAGAGGACTTTAAGGACTCTAAAGAAACTATCATGGTAGAGGAAATAATAGATGGATTTGGAGGTAGAGGTAGAGGTAGAGAAGAAGGAAACAATGGAGACAACAATGGTGAAGGAAATAATGGAAGAAATAGGGAAGGAGACAACTTGTTTGGATTCCCTATAGTTGATGAGGAAACTCATACAACGATGAAAAATATCTCACCATCTGTCCTCCCTAACTTTTATGGATTGCGAAGTGAGGATCCCGAAACATTTCTGTTTGAGTTTGAAGTCGTGTGCCGAACCTATGACTATATGGAAGACTCTCAAAAACTCAAACTGTTTCCTTCAACATTGAAGGGAGCTGCTTTGAAATGGTTCATGGGATTAGCCACTCAATCTATTAGGACTTGGAATGATATGAAACAAATATTTTTGGATAGATACTTGGACTATTGTATGCCCACCAATCACAAGGATGAGGTATTCAAAATGATGCAAAAAGAAGATGAAAATTTGGAAGACTTACTTGAAAGATTTCAATACAACTTGAAAAGAGCAAAGATGAGCAACTTAGATGATGAAACCTTGAAATCCCTCATATTCAAAGCCATTAGAGTTGAATGGATAGATATTTTAAACATGATGGGGAAAGGAGACATTTCTCAACTTCCACTTCGTGACATAACAGAACTATGTGTCCATCTCTCAAGAGAAAAATCTAAAACAGGAAAAGGGCCTAGGGATCCTTCTCTTATTAGGGTTAAAAAATCTGCAACTGGATCAGTAAGTAGGGCAGAGATTGGTAACATGCTTGATGAATTCAAAACTGATATCTTAGGGAGCCTTAGTGAACAACTAGACACCCTTAAAATCCAAAACAAGCAGAAAGCAGAAACAGATGCCTTAGCCATCTTTTGTCCGAAATGTAGGAAGAAACATGCTTTAAGGGAATGTCCCTTGGATGCAAAAGTTGTAGAAACATTTATGATTTGCTCAGAGAATCATGAGATCAAGGATTGTCCTTCAATTCCTGGACTCAAAGCTGTCTTTCAAGAAGACCCAAATTCAGTAGAATCTCTCTGTTTTGTTGCAAGAAGACCTTGGCATGGACAACAAACTCAAGGGTTTAACAACCCTATGAATCTTCAAACCCCACCAAATTGGAATCCTTGGCAACAACCTTGGCCCCAACATCAAAATCCATATCAGCCATGGGTACAAGGGATGCAAAATCCTTATGGGAGATTTGCTCAATTTTATTAATATCCTCCATCTTTTCAAAATCAACAAGCTCCACAACTTCCAAACACAAATCCACAACTTTCATTGCCATTTCCACAACAACAACCTTCTCAAAAAAATCCAAATCCTCAACTCATGCTCCCATACCAACAAAAGACAAATCAACTTCCAGCTCAGCCATTGCCAAATCCTAACAATAAAAATCCTCAGAATACTTACATGGTACAAGGACAACAATTTCCTACCTATATGATTGTTCCTCTCAACGATGTACAACTCAGATCTGGTAGAGTTTTAGAAAAACCTTCTATAGATGACCTAGAACAGGATACCTCAAGCCAATAAGGTTTCTTAGGAAGCATCTCTTCAAAATTCAAAAATTCAAAAAGAAAAAGAAAAGATAACACCCACGACTCCTATAGTTGAGCAACCTGCATCTTCATCTACACCTCCTTTTCCTGAAAGACTACAAATTCACAAGGGGGTGGAAAAACAAATCTTGTTGCCTAACTATGATTTTCTAAATGAATTGAAGAATGTTTGTATCAATATTCCCTTGTTACAAGCCATTCGAGAGATTCCTATTCTAGCAAAAACAATAAAGGAGTTGAGTTTCAAAAGACTAGGAAGGAAACTAAAAGACACAAGAAGAATCCACCTGGTAGGAAAAATTGCAGATATTATGATGGGAAAAATCACCATGCAAAAGTATGTAGATCCAGGAAGTCCAATTGTCAAGACACATATAAATGGGATAGAAATTCCAAACACATTGATTGACTTAGGGGCTGCTATTAACATTATGAGTAGATAGACTATGGACCAGCTAAAACTTCCTAACCTTCTTTTTACACCTACTTTACTGCAACTTGCAGATCGATCAATTATGAAACCAGATGGTGTATTAGAAGATATTTCAGTCTCCTTAGATTCTTGGGAATATCCGGTAGATTTTATGATTTTGACTCCCAAGAGTAATCTAGGAGGGCACCCACATATCTTAGGAAGACCTTGGCTAGCCACAGCTGATGCTTTTATTAGTTGTAGATCTGGGGATATGTACATTTCTAATGGTAATTCGACAAAGAAATTCAATTTGTATCCTCCAGCAAAAGCAATTACAAAAGTAGGAGACAATGAATGGGTCGATGATGAGGACATTATACAACCTGTCTTTACCATTTTAGAAATTAGTGAGGATAGTCAAATTCTGAACACATTAAAAAAATTTGAGACATCTTCAGAATATGACCCCACACAATTTCAGTTGGAATCTGACATAGAATATTTATCATCAAGACAAATGTCTCTTTACTCTATGGAAGAGTTTGGTAGTTCTACCATTGAGATTTTTCCAGAAAAAACATTGAATATCAACAAACATTTGGAAAAGTCACAACAAGAAGAACTAACCAAAATCTTGCAAAAACATTCTACTGCATTTGCATGGGAGTATACTGACATGAAAGGTATTGATGCTAAGACTTGCATCCATCATATCTATATTGAGGAAAACAGTAGACCAATCAGACAACCTCAAAGAAGGATGAATCCAAATCTTAGGGAGATAGTGAAAGAAGAGCTTCAAAAACTTCTCAATGTAAACTTCATTTATCCAATTTCAGATAGCCGATGGGTTTCTCCTTTGGTTATAGTACCTAAAAAGAATGGTAAATGGAGGGTATGCATTGATTATAGGGAATTGAACAAAGCAACTTTAAAGGATCACTTTCCTTTGCCTTTTATTGATCAGGTATTAGATACATTAGCAGGTAAAAAGTACTTTTCATTTTTGGATGGTTTTAGTGACTATAATCAAATTCAGGTAGCACCTGAAGATCAAGATAAGACCACATTTACTTGTCCATGGGGAACTTTTGCCTACCGAGTGCTTCCTTTTGGGTTATGTAATGCACCTGCAACATTCCAAAGAGCAGTACTAGGAATTTTTTCTGATCTAATCCATGATTGTGTAGAGGCTTATATGGATGATTTTACAGTTTATGGTAATTCATTTGAAGAGGCATTAGAAAATTTGGAAAAAGTTCTCATAAGATGTAAAGAAACAAACCTTTCATTAAGCCATGAAAAAAGCTTTATGATGTTTACTGAAGGGATTGTTTTAGGACATCATATTTCAGGAGATGGAATTAAAGTTGATAGATCAAAAGTTGAAGTCATCTCCAAGTTGCCTATTCCAAATTGTCAAAGAGATGTTAGATGTTTTCTAGGATTTACTGGTTACTATAGAAGATTTATAGAAAACTTCACTAAAATAGCATCTCCACTCTTCAAATTGCTTACAAAAGACCGTGAATTTAAATGGGATCCTGATTGTCAATCAGCCTTTGAAACTTTGAAAACAAGAATATCTGAAGCACCTATCTTGAGAGGACCAAATTGGAAACTCCCTTTTCATATTTCTACGGATGCTTCAGATACAGCTCTAGGAGCTGTGTTGGGTAAAAAATATTTAGTTCCTTATGCCATTTATTATACTAGTAAAAATTTGACTCCCACAGAGTTATACTATACTGTGACTGAAAAAGAGTTTTTAGCTGTTGTTCATGCAATTAATAAGTTTAGACATTACATAACAGGCTATGAAACTTTTATTCATACTAACCATTCTGCAATTAGATATTTAATGAACAAACCTGTTACTAATGGCAGAGTGACAAGATGGCTCTTACTTTTGCAATAATTCAATATTACTGTGTTGGGTAGACCAGGAAAACAAAATACAGTAGCTGATTTCTTGTCTAGGATTCAGAATACTAAAGAAGATTCTCCTGTAGAGGATAAGTTTCCTGATGAATACTTGTTTGCAGTAACTATTAATACTCCTTGGTATGCAGATATTGCTAACTATTTGGTTACAGGGAAACTGCCTTCACATTTATTTCTAAATGAAAAACGAAAAATTATTCAGGAGAGTTCAAAATATTCATGGATTTCTAACGAATTGTTTAAAACAGGGCCAGATCTTGTGATCAGAAGATGTGTCAGGGAAGATGAAATGCCTGATATTCTTAAGGCATGTCATGATGAACCATGCGGCGGACACTTTGCAGATAAAAGGACAGCCTATAAAATCCTCTCTTTAGGATATTATTGGCCTTCCCTCTTCAAAGATGCAAAACAATATGTCAAAAGGTGTGATAGCTGCCAAAGAGTAGGGAAACCTACCCTTTCAAATGAAATGCCATTGCAAACACAGGTACTCATTGAAGCCTTTGAAAAATGGGCTTTAGATTTCATTGGACCTATTAATCCACCATCTAAGCAAAAGAAGTATATATTGATTTGTACTGATTATGTTACTAAATGGGTAAAAGCCAAAGCATTAGTATCTGCTACTAAAAATTCAGTTGTTCATTTTCTTTATGAGGATATTTTTACTCGCTTTGGTGTTCCAAGAGAAATTGTGACAGATCAAGGAAGCCAATTCACATCCAACTTGGTGGAAAAGTTGATGAAAGAATACAAAATCAAGCACAGAAGATCTACTCCTTACCATCCGCAAGCAAATGGTCAAGTGGAGTCTACAAACAAAGTTCTTGAAAGTATCATCACCAAAACTGTTCATCTACATAGAAGAGATTGGGCAGAAAGGCTTCCTGAAGCCTTGTGGGCCTACATAACTACATGGAGAAATACAACAAGACATTCTCCCTATGAACTTGTTTATGGGAAAGAAGTCTTGCTCCCCATTGAGTTCCAAGTCAAGACCTTCAAGATAGCAGTTTAGTTGGGGATGGACTTATCAGAAGCCCAAAAGCATAGAATGGAGTAGTTGAATGAGCTAGATGAGATCAGACAAGAAGCAATTTTAAGAACTGATCTAGTTCAATATCAAAGAGCTAAATGGCATGACAAGTACATCAAAGAGAAGAAGTTTCAAGAAGGATATTGGGCATTGTTATTTGATTCCAAGTTTAAAGATTTTCAAGAAAAATTTCAGACTCATTGGCTTGGGCCATATGAGATTGACAAGATCTTTAGCAATGGAGCGGTAAGAATCAAGACCATTGATGAGTTTCAAACTCCTCTTATTGTGAATGGCCACAGATTGAAATTTTATCATAAGCCACTCTCAAAAGAGGATTTTGTCAAAATATTTCAAGAAAATTCTGCAATCAGGCTGGTACAGAAGAATTCTTCTTCTCCACCAGCCTAGCTTTTGTTCTTTTCAGTTTTAAAAAAAAAAAAAAATGTATAAGCCTGAAAACCAATCACTGATTGGCAGTCTTATACAGAAAATATAGGGTGAAAATCAGGGACACCTGACACTCTATATTTTCCAAAAAAAAAAAAAAAATCTCTCTTTCATTTCACAAGTTTTGTGATCACCCATTCCACCTCATTCCACTTCATTCCATTTCATCTCACTTCATTTCACTCCATTCCACTTCATTTTATCTGTTTCATTCCATTTCATCAATAAAATTCTTTTTCATGACCATTTCCATCTAGTCATTTGTCATCCGTTCATGTTCATTCATCCAAATAATAGTTGTGTCAGTTTCCGCAGCTGACATCTGTTTCCGCAGCTGACACCAGTTTCCGCAGCCAGAAGCAGATTCCACAGCTACCACTCTGTTTTCAAAAGAATGTACAGCCAGATGTTATTTCCATAATCATGAAATTAAATGCAGGTGAGAGGACCAATTATGAAGACATGGGGCATTCAAGATACCAATGAAGAGCAACTAATTGAAGACCAAGGAAAAAGGCAAAGATTCCAAGGTATGAGTAAAATTCATTTAAAATAGCATTGAAAACACATTTTTATATAGTTCTAAACCATAAGCTCCATCCATTATGTGCAATGATTATATTGACAAACTCCGTAACCCTTTCACGATCTCCATATGATCCTTCCGCATTCATTCTCAAACGGTCCCATAATTAAACCGTCGATCTTCACTCAAACTCCGATACTCCACCTGTGAAAATGAGACGTAGTTGATTTGACTACGGCCTCTTACAGCCGCATAAATCCATAGTCGTTGTTTAAACGTGCTCACATTTATTTTGCAGCCACCAAATTTCAAAACATTGTCGGATGTGTTATACTCTTCCTATTGTTCTACTAATCTCACAGCCGCATTTCTGTCATGCTCATGTAACCCTTCTCTGTTCCGCCTCACTCCATTTCATTCTCTGTTACGCTATAGTCTGTATACCCACTCTTTGATATCTACCTACAGTCATTATGCTCATTTCCGTGCATTCAGCCGTTCTACTTCCATTGAACCCTCACGCAGGCAAATTTTTGAAGAAGCAGAAAGAAGGATGGGTAAATTGCTAAGTGCAGAACCAGAAGGACCTAAATTCATGGAAGGATATCCGCAAGTAAGGGATATATTGAAGAAAGAAAAGTGGTTGTGGTTTATCCAAAAGTTCAGATGCTACCATAAAGAAGTGACAAAAGCATTTGCAAGGTCATTCAATGGCCTGGAAGTAGAAATTGGAGACCTTAAGTTTGCGGTGAATGAGGCATCTATAGCAACTGCCACGGAACTTCCTCAAGAGGGTGAGCGTTGGTTTAAGAATAAAAGCATTAGTGATGAAGCCTGGAGAATAATCTTACGAAACCAAGGTATGGACATAACTATTTTTAAAAGAGGAATTCCTGTTCATGCTTTGAAAGAGGAATGGGCTACTTTGCTGCTAGTTGTTCAAAAATTTATCACCTGTGAAGGCCGTTTTGGGTCCATGTATATGTACCATACCAGATTGCTGATGAATTTTCTAGATAATCAAACTCTCAATCTCCCATATTTTCTATTAAATAGTTTGAAGAAAATGTCTGTGACTGTTCAGAAGCATTTAGGGGATGTATAACCACATCTATATCACCACGGTCTTGTAAAAATTTTGATTGAAAAAGAGTTAAAGGAGAAGAAAGACACATGGGAACAATTTTTTATTAGAAATTTCTTTGAGGAACCTCAGGAAATTCCTGAAGGTAGCACATCAAGAAGGAGTAGGAGAAAAAGAATAAATGATGAAACTCAAAGTACTCCTACTCAAGAAATTCCTGAAGGTAACACATCAAGAAGGAGTAGGAGAAAGAGAACAAATGATGAAATTCAAAATACTCCTACTACTACAATTGAAAGAACTGATAGGGAAGAGAGACTGTTAAAGAGGAAGAAGAAAGAAACTAAGGGTAAAAAGCCAATAACACCAAAAGAGAGAAAAAGTATTGAGGCTATACATCAAACCCCTTCTTCTGAAGAAGAAGATCATCAAGTGTTATCTGAAAGATTGGTTCATCTTCAAGAACAGTTATCTATAGCCAAGAAGAAAGAGAAAGGAAAACAAAAGCAAAAGGACAGTGGTCCACAGCGTGTGAGAAGAAGTTCCAGACTTAAGGGGAAAGTGAGGAAAACGCAAATGAAAGGACCCCATTTCATCGATTTGGGAGAAGAAACATCTGAACAATCCCCAGCTGACCATAGTCCATCTCACTCTTAGTCAGTTAGTGAACTTGGTTCATTTCATTCCCAGTCATACATTGAACATAGTCCATCCCATTCTCAGCAAGATGTTGATGTGAGCCCTTCTCAGCCAGATTTTGAAGATAACTCTCCTTCACGGCATTTTGGGGACAGCCCAATAAAAATGACACCTGATATAGACCCCAAGCAGCATGAAGTATATGATTATATAAAATCTTTAGAAAAAGCAGCTACAGGTCCCAGTACTTCGTCCATTCAGCCTCACACAGTACAAGATGATTTAGTCCAATCACTAAAACAGGAAGTCTTTGAGCTAGAGCTTTTAAATAGACACATCAAAAATGAAAATGAGACATTGAAGGAACAAAGTAAATTGGAAAAAATCATTCATGATAATACCATGCTACATCTGGGAATATGGCAGAAGAAGAACAAGAAATTGAAAAGGAAATGCCAGAAGTTAAGCAGAGCACTGGTTAATATCAAATTTAGATGCTTAATGAAAAAGCCTAGGATGTTAGCAACACCAAGGAAGAAGAGGAGAGGATTGGATGTACTGGCTGAGGTGTCAAGGCATATGAACTGAAGAAAGATTATCAAAATTTTGGTTGCATGAGGACATGCAACACCTTCACAGTGGGGGTATGTTGAGTCTCAAATCTGCATTGTTCTTATACATCTTCCTAGACCTTTTTCATTCACCTAAACCTCCCAAGTTGTCAATATCATTGTATATTAATTGCAAAAGAGCATCTAAAATGGTTTTTAACTATATTTTTGCGTCTGTTGTTTGATTTAGATTTTTCTCATTTAGCTGCGGAATCTTGCCACTTTCCGCAGCTGCTGCAACTTTCCACGGCCATTTTGTGAAACTCTATGTTACAGGTGTCCTCAAGTAAAACGAGCCACATAGGCAAGTCAGAAATGATGTGGACATGGATCGTGTCCTATTGGCTCGGGCAAATTCATCTAGGGAGGTTGCGGTCAAAGGTGGCCAAGTGGAAGTCAACCGTAGAGTCCCACAGTGACAGGACTCTATTTCTCATCACGTGGAGATTTATATGGCCGTTTCTGAATTGCGGGAGACAAATCAACACATGTACATGGCTCCATAAGCCGAATTCAAACATCCACTCTTCATAGATTTACTCCTCAACGCGGCCATGATCCTAGATCTCTGGACGTAATGGTTTACGTGTTCTCCATCAGCACAAACTTTAGGGAATTAGTTATATTTCTTTTGTTATAAATAATTCGTTTGCATACGCATATTAGATTAGTCTCTATTAGTCTCTATTAGCTTCCAGATAGCTCTGTAATGTAATTACATTGCCATTGTGCCGTAATATCACCTTTCTGTTATGACTGCATTTTAATATATAAGAAGACTATATTTCCAAGCGTAATTCGTACTTGAAGGTTGTTGCCGAGGTTGGTGCAGAGGGCCCCTGCACACGTTGAGGTTTTGTGCATTATTGTATAGTTCTTGTTTTATTTCTTTAAGCTCATTGTGCCATAATTCATTCACATGTTTATACATTGCATCTTTCATGGTATGTATGCTTCATCTCTGTTTATAATTTTTCATGCTTTACATTTTACTTCTGTCTTTCATGTTTTATGTTATTGTTAACTGATCAGTGTTCTTGTTTCAGGTTATAAATAGGCAACCCGGGCATTTGCATAAATTTTTGACTAATGACATGGAATTAATATTGTTCTTTTGCTAATTTACTTTTCTTAGTTTCTGTTTAATTTCAGTACTGCTTTGTTTATTTCAGTCTTGCACATTTGTTTCAGTAGTTAGATTTAGATATATCAAACGAGCCTTGTCATCTCTGCCATTTCTCCTGAAAAGCTACAATGAACCGATGGTGAGGATTTGCTCATTATGAGTGTGTAGTTTGATATTAGTTTACTTTCTGAAAGTTAGATATATTAAATTGCTCATGTCATTTTCAGTTACCTCCGAAAGCCACAGCTGGACTGATGGTGAGGGATTGAAGTATGAGTGTGTAGTTTGATATTAGTTTACTTTCTGCAAGTTAGATATATTAAATTGCTCATGTCATTTTCAGTTACCTCCGAAAGCCACAGCTGGACCGATGGTGAGGGATTGAAGTATGAGTGTGTAGTTTGATATTAGTTTCTTTTTCTGCAAATTAGATATCAGATTGCTCAAGTTGTTTATGGTTACCTCCGAAAGCCATAGCTGGACTAATGGCGAGGGATCAGAATATAAGTTGATGTAATTTGATTTAAATTTACTTTGTTGCAATTCTTGGATTTCTTTCAAAGATATTTTTGTAGAAGTTTCCTGGAAACGTCACAGCAAGAATAATGAGTTTCATGATTAGTAGTTTATTGTTTGTTTAACTAGAGTAGTGATGCAATTTCATTTTCTTTGAAGAATTAATTTTGTCATCGTGTGTTTTTAAAATTCTTTTGAAGTTTGGAAAATCATTAGAAAGACATTGTTGTCTTGAATACTTGCCTCCATACTTGTCTTTTAGAATTTCACAAAAATCCAAAAACGACAAAAAATTAAGAGAGGTTATCTTGCACATATAGTGCGCCACACTTCGTCAGCTTACGAATCCCGGATTGACAAATTAAATGCAGCAATTTAGGACACACTAAATTGACCAAACAACCTTGACAGAGTTTCTTTCTCACCCTTGGAACCATTGTTCGTTATTTATGCTGAGGAAGTGCTTGTGAATTGTCCTAATAGAGACCATTGTGCTGGCTTGGTGACCAGATAAATCACAATGCCATTCACTGGGAAGAAGTGAAAAGTGGTTAGGCCGGCTCGTGATGAGACCTCCTATTTCAAGGACTTCTTAATTTTTTCAATTGTCCATTGGACCATATCCCTGGTTTGGTGGCCATGATGGGAATGCCACTTCACTTGTTTCCTTATGAACATGGTAGGTCGGCTCTTGATGAGACCCCCTATCCTCCATCTGTCAAATTATAAAATTATTAATGAAATATGTAAATATTTTTCTTTTCATATAACACTTTCCTATTTATTCATCAAGGATGGCTCAGCACTCCTTAAGAGTACGGATGGTGGAAGAAGTCTGAACAGCTCAATAGAAAATAATATGCCCTTGTTCCTACTCCATAAGTAAAAATCAAAGAAAGTTATAAAATATGGGAAGAACCAACATGTAAATATAATCGATCATATGAATTTAGTGATAGTAAGACAACAAAATCATGTTATTGATTATGTCACTTTTTCCTTTTTCTTATCATTACTAAACAACTTTCTTAAAAATGACGATTTCTTTTGATTTGCTGATTACAGTAAGCTCTAATTTTTATATCCTTCCATAAATTGTATGTTTTCTTTTCAAAAAGTCATGAAAAATTCAAAAAAAAAAAAAAGTTCTAAAAATGTTGTTTAAAAAACAAGAAAAATGCATTCAAAAAGTGATGTTCCTTTGGAAATGAACAGCAAAAACAATCTGGGAAAATGTTGTTCCTTTGGAAAGGAACCACAAGAATAATCTGCGAAAATGTTGTTCCTTTGGAAATGAACAGCAAGAACAGTCGGTGTTGTTCCTTTTGAAGAGAACAGCAAAACTGTTGTTCCTTTTGAAAGTAACAGCAAAAACGAGCGATGTTGTTCCTTTTGAAAGAAACAGCAAAAACATGCAACAAAATTTTGTTCTTTTTTAAAAGAAAACTAATCAGTGAAAATGTTGTTCCTTTTGGAAGGAACAACAAAAATAAACACATAAACGCACTGCTTCTTAAGAGGAACAGCTGATGTTCCTTAAGAGGAACAATAACTATCCCTTAAGAGGAACAAAAAACAAATATAAACATGCAAAAAGGAAAAAAAGAGCAAAGAACAAAGCTAATATGCAATCCGTTGCCAAGCAACTCCAATCAAATAGAAAGGAAAATTTATGTACATGTTTCAAGAAAAAGTAATTTTTTACAGAATTGGTGCTACTAAAGAATTGCCTTCTGCAATTGAAACTTGCATGGTGGGGTCCTTATTGTTCAGTTGCAACTGGAGCAGAAATCATAATTTGAAGAGATTAACACCTGAAACACAAAAACATAAAAGAAATCAGAAAAGAAACAACACTTTATTTAGTTACAACAGCTATGATATTATTTCTAAGAGAATATCAAATCTATTAATAGAAAAAAATGATCTTTTTGAAAAATGTTTGGTAGCAGTGACATGAATCTTCAAATGGAAACCAATTCTTCATTTCTTCTTATTATGAATTTTTTAGGTAATAAACTGGATGAAATGCCCTTGTTTTACTAAAATTTCTCTCAAGAATCGCTCGTCCATAAATTGACATTTTTTATTCTTCTAGGACCTGCAAAAAACGAGTGTCTACCTGCAGTAAAACATTAAATCATGGAGAAAGAGAGGTTCCCGGGCTCCCATAATCCAAGAATTATGCAAAAAAAACTAACAAGTAGTTACTCTATAGAAAAAATCCACGGAAAAATAAAACAAATTATATTTGCTACCTGCGGGAGAGCAGTGGTCGACGATACTAACCAACAGTGTTTTAATCATACATTCTTTGTGTTTTGTCCCATTTGAGTGATTCCAAAGCCAAATGAGAGCTAATTCAAAGGTTTATCTCCAATAGAAATAGGTTTTAAAAATTCAATGCTATGATATGTCAAATTTTCTTAGAACAACCTGCATAATAGAGTCATTTTCGATTTTCCAGCTCAGACCAACAGTTGATATTTCAAGCATAAATTTTTCGTTTGATGGCAGATTGAACTGATTCAAATTAGAGATTAAATTAGATTCATTTGCGTATCTCCAATAGAAACATGTTTTGAAGACAGGAATAATTGATGGGTCAAATATGTTAAGGAACAGCCGAGAAAACAGAGTTTCAAGAGTGCTGATTTATGATAGGCAGTCAGTATTTTGGTCATAAATTCCTTATATGATATCGAAATTGAGTGATTCAAATTGAGTTGTAAACTATATTCATAGAGGAATATTCCATAGAAACATGTTTTAAAAATATAGTCATTTAGGCCTCCAAAAATTTACTGTCCCAACTCTTTTGTTGAGTTGCCTACTAGACACCCTGTTAATGTTTTGGTTCTAACTTTTTCGTTTCAAATCCAAATAGAGTGATTAAAATTGGGTTAGAAAATAGATATAAAGGGCTACTTAGGATAGAAACAAATTTTAAAAATACTCATTTTTGGTCCCCCAAAACATGACTGTCCCAACTTTGTTTTCAGGAATTTCATCAAGCCCGCAAGCCAAAAAAATATGATATTCAAGAAATTTTTCCATATTGATGATAAAAATGAATATAAGTGTTTGTAGAATTTTTATTTGCAATATAATTCATATACATACACAAATAAATTAGAACATTTATCATCAATGTTGATTTCACAACATGTTGCAACAAAGAAACAATGATTTTTACAAAAATAAAAAAATGTGTTTGTTTTATTTCCTTATTTATTTTATTTTTCTCTACTATCCTACTCTTATTTGGAGAATGAATAAGATTACGTATAAGATTATTTCCAGTGGAGCCATTTCTGAAATAATGACTCAATTATGTACATACCCAAATTTGAAAAATGCATGTTGATAAAAATTAGGGTATGAGAAGCCAACTTCCCTTGAAAAGATGGTGCCAAAAATTGTTGAAGTATGGAGTGATGTTGCAAACAAATGATGGAGTGAAACCAATCTTCAATATATTCTTTACTTCCTTGATTTCCTATAGCCATCATATCATGAAGTTCTTGAGCTTTTAAAATGGTTTGTTGGTGCAAACTAGAAGAAACCTCATTTTCTTTCATAACTTCTACAATTTTTGGATTTGATTCATTCTGAGTCTCAGTGTAAGTTTTCTCCAATAGTGCATGTGAGATAGAATGGGTGGTAAGGGTGGATAAATTTTGCAGTTCAACACTGTAAGCATACTGGCTTATTATGGTGAAGTTGTGGAATGAGTTGAGCAAGAGATTGTGTGGGGAATGGAGCCTCTTGATGATGTAGTTGATTGTGTTGAGTGGATGATTTTGATGGGCAAGCAAGATATTGTGGAAGGGCTAGAAGATGTGTTTGTGCTACAATATGAGGGAGAGTAGTCATACAATCATAAGATGAACCATGCCAATCTTGTAGACAAGATTGATAGTGGTTATATTGAGATTGGCATGGCTGCCCTAACATATGAATATTCCATAATGGATTATGCAAGTAAGGGAATGAAGAGGAAGTGTTTTAAACCATACCTGTTGACCTTGTTGCAGCTTCCCCATCTCTTTGATATGCCACTTCCAAATTAGATAAGGAAGAACAACTATCTAGGGGATGCTCCTTTCAGTAATGAGGGCAAAACACTTCATCAAATTCTTTATTTGTTCGAACCTGCAAAACATTCAATTGTGAATTTAGAGAGCTAATAAAATCAACTTTAAATTTTTCAAATAAAACATTGATTTCAGCTCTTATGTCTCTTGTTCTTGTAGTAAATTTAGAAAAGAAAGAATAAACTTCTCTAGAATTCTTACCAACTTTATAAATTCCTCTTGAATACCTTATGCACAATTCACAAGCATCATCATATGATAACTGAAAAACATCACATTTTCCTATCAGATTTAAAAGTTCTAAAAAATCATCTTTGATTCCTTTAAGAGGGAGTGTTTTCAAGATCTCTTTTTCCAAATGCTTATGCTTTGATTTTTGAAGGTTGTATCGAAATCGCTCTACATATTCCTCCAAGCTTTCATCTTCCCTTTGTGTCATACCAAAAATATCTTCATTGGATTTGCAATAGTCTTGGTACTTCTTCAAGAATATGTTCTTCATGTCCTCCCATGTTTTGATGCAGTTCCCACCTAGGCTCATGAACCATCGAAGAGCTGCTCCTTTTAGAGTAAGAGGAAACACTTTCAATCTTTGGTCGTTAGTAAAATAATTATATCCTCTACAAAGTATTTCGAACTCAAATAAGAATGTATCTGGATCTTCATTTGTCAAACCATGAAAATTTGGTAGAGACAATGGGGGAATTATGAGCATTTGTGTCACTCCTCCTAGATCTTTGATAGGGAATTCAAAAGTTGCAATGTGAGCCATTTCTTACCATAATAGAAGATGTTCTTCAGGTGTTTCTTTAAGGATCATCCTTCCAATGTTCCTGTCAATTGGTTAGTGAAATGGGTGGTGCTTACATCACCACTCGAGTGGAATTACAAAAAAAAAAATTTTACTTTCTACCTCTAAAATTCAAAAAAACGCAAGCATTCATTTATACCTTAAGCTTTCACTCAATCCTGCTGTGAATTGGGCCAGTGAACAAGTGTGTTTCTTGCTCAGTGCGTAAGTTATTACCTTCCGTCTTTAATACCCAATTCTTCCCAAGCAGAAAAAATTAAATATGCATCACTATTTCTAAATGGCATACACTCTCCCCGGCAACGGCGCCAAAATGTTGAGGTATAAAAGGTGTCTTTTTAACGCCTATTTATCTCACATTAATTATCAATCCGGGAGCGACTTTTTATTTCAAGAGTGTACTCTGTCTGAGGCTGCAATTCATCCAAGAGCAATGCTGTGAAGATGTAGTACAGAATTCTAAATTCAAGAATAAACAAATGCTTGTAAAAGAACCTAATTACAAATGGAAATGCTCTGAAACTTGAATTAAATCAAACTGCAAAACATCGATCAGGGATACAGTAGCAATAACTTTTTCCCTTAGAAATCTACGCAAGATAACCAATCTGGGGACTTGGGAGCAATAACCTCTATCCTCTACAGTTGGTGATCTTAAAACAATCGAAATGAAAGAAAAATCAATCTTCTAGAAATTGATGCAATTGAAATCAAACTGGAACAAGACCATCAATCTGGGAATGAAGAAGCAATAACCAATGTTCTCTACAGTTGACAGTCCTGCTTGAAAGAAATTAAAATGAAATAGAAATTGAACTAAAAGCTACTAATGAAAGGAAACTAGGAAAGCTCTCAAAACCAAATTCTTTGCAATTAATCAATTGAAATGAACAGCAATGTAAATGGATAGCAAACTGAAATTAAAGGAATCGAATAATCAATCCTATTGAACAACAATCTGTAATGAATATCAATCAAATGGAATAGCAAGTGGAATGAAACCATAATGGAAATAGAACAGCGCAGCTCCATTAAGGTATTAACAAGATAAATTATACAGTGTTGAGATTCTTGTTAAATCATAAAGAAACAGCAACGCGATTCGTTAATATAACACAACAATACCAATAAGCAATTCAAAAATAATTAACTCTGCAATCGTAATAAATCTAAATGCAATTATCACACAACAGAAATGAAAGAATAGAAATACAAACAGCGGATCGCTCCACCAGGGCCAGGCCCTCAACCGCCGGTGAAAGCGCCGCTGGGCTACTGCAGAGCTTGAGAAATGGAACGAGAACACCTCTTTGTATTAATCAAACATGAATAGCTTTTACATCAGTTTCTCTTTGCTCACAAGAGTCAAGGAATTATAATGTTACAAAGGAAATTCAAATCATCCATTGTTCTCCATCCTCCCCAATACACAATACATGCTCTCCTTTTATAATCAGAAGGAAGAGAAATTAAATAGAAAATATGATCTCCCATAACAATATTGGATTGTTCCCAACAACTTGACCAACCAGAAAATACATTTTCAACAATCTTTCAACAAGAGCAAGGCGAATTTGGCTTTGCAGCTGAGATTTGGAGGACGGCCGCAACAACAAATCTGAGAAAATCGTGTTCAAAGAACCCTGTGTTACTCTCAATACATGCTGAATTTGGGAAAAATGTTCATTCATTAAAGTTAATTGGGCCCGTTATAGACAAAACCCATGTTCTAGATTTTCCATATTCTTCTTCATTTGCCCAAAATCTTAACCGCAAAACTGTCACTTCTTATTCCAGCGAATTTCTGAGTTGGAATATTTGATGATGATTTGGAGATCAAATCTTCAATCTGGAAAATATCTTGGAGGCTAAAATGGTGAGTGATATTACAAAATATATTAATAAACCATCATTGATAAAATTATGCATAATAATCATCAATTTATTAAAAATAAAGGAGAAGAAATAATATTCATCCATAAGAACATAAATCATTATAAAATGGATTTATATTATAAATTATAATAAATGATATGATAAATAAGAGTAAAAATGGATGAAATAAGTTTTAAAAAGTGGTCGTCTTCACGAGCCAACAGGACCTGGGTTCATTATCATCCATTGATTTTGATAGGGATGATCGACGGTTAATAATTAACGTGATGGGAATGGTATACAATGAAGGTTGGTTGTCGCATTTAATTAGAATCGTAGGATTAAAGAGATTAGGATGATCAAACGGTTGAGGTTGAACCCCAGGACGCTGCAAAAATGGAATGGATAATGGGTTTCTAATATATAAAATAAGTTTATGTATAGAATGGGGCAGGTCAAATAAAGGTTTAACCAAGGTTGAGAATTTATATGAAAAGTGAGGTTTCACATATTATGAAAGGGAAAAGGCTTAAGTCAAAATAAGCTTAGGCTTTTAACCTTGGGTTAAGGGTAATCGGGAAAGGGAATAATGATGTAAGTATTTTTTGTGCGCTTTTTTAAATACACATAATGTAAATAAAATGTGCCTTTTGTATTATTTTAACTTTATTATATAGTTTTAGACAGCGGAGGGGTTTAATAACCATAGGGGAAAGGGGTATATTTTTATGGGTAGTTTTATGTCAAAGGGGTAATTTCGGGATGTTACTTCAACATGTGATTAATATCTTTGACATAAAAGCATATAATAAGGGGGTTTTTTTGGGATATTAAAATAAAAGGGAGTTATATTAATAGGACTAGGATATTTGATAGGGAGTTAATAAAATAGGTTAAGTGTTAATATGAAAAGGGACAATGAATACTCAAAAATTCATAAATAAAACTAAGTTAAGTGAAAATTAGGGTAAAGCTTCATTTTCATAACTCATTCACTTTTACTTAGTATATCATGTTTTTTGAGGGTTTTATGCTTTGTAAAATGGAGGAAGTTAATTAAATGGGTCTTTATGTAACATTTAAGTAAGAAAGAGTTCTCACTTATAAGATCAAATGGTGATGAGTGCATGAAGGGGTAAATGATGAAAATTTATGGGATTAATATAGAAATTTAACATTTTCAACTAATCAGTCATTGAGCCTTGGGTCCGGTCTCAAAAGAAGTCAAGGAAATGCCTTGAGCCTCTTTGACTGATAGTTTAGAATATCAAATTTCTATGGGGAGGGGAAATTAGTTATTTATAGCCTGGTGAAAGATATTTACAATGATGTTTCCCACCTTCTTCTACCTACCCAGTCCTATCTTCTAACATTTTTTCCTTCTATTTTAATCAAGTGCATTTGAACTAGCAACCTTAAAACCTTTTATTCTTTTTTGAAAGCAGTAAACTATCTAATTCTACACTTACTTCATCCAAGAATCCTGATTAAACTGTTGGATTCTTTTATTCTCTACCTAACTACTGAATTGTCATGATTAAACTGTATGACAATTCTTTATTCTCTATCTAAAACAAGTAAATTGAAACATGATAAGTCAAGATTAAATTGTTCAACTCATCATTTAGACTTGCACACTTTCATGTTTTATTCATCTTTTTTCTTTTGGATTATATTATTTTTTCTAAGTCCTTTGATCTTTCTTTTAGGACTTTTTACCCTCTTTTTGATTTTTTTATTTTTTTATTTTCTACAAAATATGGGAATACAACTTGTAGAAAGAAAAGTTTGTACATGTTTACAAGACTACCATCAGTCAAGTCAAAATTATGAATCCTATATTTATAGGTTACTAACAGCTCTAATCAACCTTTGAGTGAACTCAGCAAAAGAAGTCACCCTTGCATGGCTTAAGTGACTGAACCACCAAACATTGGCTTCACCCTCTAGGTGCAGCGCTGCAACTTTTACTGCCTCCTTCTCTACCATTGGATGTAGTAGGAAGAATGCCTCAAGCTTCTTTTCCCAAGCTCTTGTTGTAGACAACCCATCAAATGTAGACAATAGGAATCTATTGTCTATGATTTCCTTTCTGCTGCAGGGCCTCCTCTCCTCCTTCAACTGAATGAATTGTGGGAGAGCTAGAGTCTCCTTGAAGTCTCTAGGTTGAGATTTGTACTCAACAAGGTATTTACTTAGAATCTGATGATCCAAGTATCTCTCATGCTTGCTTTCTTCTTCTTGGTGAGAATAGGAAGTGCATGGACCTTCCTCTTATATTTGCTCCTCCTCTTTGGAGAGGTTCTTCTTAAGTCTGAAAAGCGATGAGAATAATCTCATCCTTTTGATATTCTTCTATATTCTTGGCTGAAACTCACAGGATGAGCCAGGGTGATGCTCTGATACCACTGTAATATCCCAAAATAAGGGATTTCTACAACAATAATAATATATTAAGATATTATAGAGTTGGAGATGTAGAAATATAGCTCATATGATGTTTTAATAACACATATTCTTTAATCAAGCAACATCAACAACTTATATTCTTATTTATGCACCAATTGATGGGGAAAAGAAGTTATTTAAGACCTAAAAAGGTTAATTTCAGAGATCTGCGTAAAAAAAAAGGAAAATTAAGGTTGGATCCCTTATAATATGTTATAGGGGACTCACATATCAAATTTCATCAAAACAAAATCACTCTAGCTATGTTAATCAGATCTCCCCGTCCCGGTATGGCTCAAAAAGGCCCAAACCCCATGACTTAGCTAATGCAGAATTTGCTGAAGCCTTCACAGCGTCTTTTTCATAGGGTTTATGATACAATGCTATGGAAACAGCCAATATGGAGTGTATTACATCAGATCATCAAGAAAAAAGGAGTATCAGTCTCTTTTACACATTTTATAAGTGACCCGGCAAGGGTTTCATGAAAGTAAAAGTGTGAGAATGATAGATCTGCAGAACATGGATATGGAAAATGTATTATACTACAGATTCATAAGAAAATAGCTGAAGAATACATAAGAGAGAAGAATAAAGATGTACAATGCTTTTCGGGAGAAGGGTTGGCCCTTCCTCCAAGGAACAAGCTCAAAAGCAAGGGTATAAACCATGATACTGCAACACTGAATATAATAACGCAGTTCTTGCCAATAACTGTGTTGGAAGAGATGTAGAATATATTGGCCACATGCCAATATTTTAATATAATCCCAACAGCTAATACACTCTTCCAGGAGGATAAAATACTCACTCACTGAGAAGAGACACTAGTATAATCTAGATCTAAGCATATCTAGTCTCCACTTGCTGCAGCTCACTGAAAAAAGTAAACCCCAACAGGATTTATGATGTCTAAGGGAGATGGAGCTTGGCTATATGCCTGATAGTGGAAGAGAAGTACAATTCCCTCCAAGAGATACTCAATGGAAGGAGAGAGAATCCTTAAATAGGAAATCCTCACAAGTCTTTGCTAAATAGCCAAGAGAACTCGAATTGTCTAATCAGAGATCAAAATCAAATATCATGAACCAACTTCTCTTGAGCCTTCCCCTTCCTTTTATAAGATGAGAGCTTGAGAAACCCTAAACCACCTTCAAAACTCTATCTCCTTTCACATGAAGATCCTCCATCTAAAACTGCATTGATCAACAAGGAGGTTCAATGCATCTGGACAATGCGATGATTTGGTCCTGTTGACCCAGTCAATCTACCTCATCCCTTTTCACACTTAAGTGCAATCAATCTAGCTCACAAATTTATGTCTATGTTGATCCTTTTTCACACTGAACTGGCTTTATTAATGATCCCTCTTCTTCATGCATGCATGTTGACTTAGTCAAACTTGACTATGTCCTCATCCATTTGTCCTTGTTCACACCCATAAGTGTAAAATATAGCTACTATGATGATCCCCTTTCACATTATAATGGGTTTTATTCAAGTTTTTTTTATTAAGCATGGGCCTCCTTATCCATTTATCCAAATACTAAGTGCAAAAATCAAAAATTAATATTCCCCTTAGTTGCTTGCTAAAGTGGGAATATTACAGTCATCTCGTCCCAAATGTTGCTTGTCCTCAAGCAACTGCAAGGATAGAACTGAAAAACTTCCTCCCAAGGCATGGAGTCTGAAATGTGTTTGGGAACTAACATTCCCATCTAAAACCTCCATCCCCAAGCTATCATCCACAAAAATTGAGTCACCCTCCAGCATGGAAACTCATGAAATATCTCCTCCACCTTATGCTCCTGCAAAGAAGGTGGGCTGCATGGTTGAATTTGTGGGACTATAATTTCAATCCCACGCTGCTTCTCTCTCCATTTATGATATGTATGGGGCTGCTGCTGATCTTGGGCTGAAATATCACGGCCTCCAAGAATGATCCAAGTCACCCCATCAATCAAAACATCCATGAAGTGCCCCTCCCAAAAACTCAAGCTCTCCAAATGGTTCCTCCCACGTGAAGACAAGAGGTGTAGCATGGCAATCATGGTTTGCCCATTATTTCTCCTGAAACATGCAACATATGAAGTATGGAGAATCATACTCCCAATGGGCACCTCCAACTCTTGTGCCACTCTCCCAACAAGGCTTCCCATCAACATAGGAACATCATCAATATATGGAAGCATAAAAAAATGAAAGCAAGTTGCCATGTGACAACCAGAAGGTGGAATATAGTTCCATATATGGAACCAACGCAGTGCATCCCTTGCCTGCCTCAAAACAAAATGCAACAAGTGCCTTTTTAGCCACTTGTTTGCTGCCACAATCATCCTACAAGATGGAATCATGAAAGTACAACTTGGTGCCAATGATGCACACCAAAAATCATGTGGCACTCCCCCACAAACCACAAATAAAATGGCCAAAATCAAAGCTGCAAATGGCCTTAAGTACAAAAAAATACAATATTCAAGAAGGAAAGACACTCCTTATTACAATATGTTTCTCATAAAAATAAAGGAGTACAAATCATGAAACATAAATATGCATCCTCCATCATGTACTTTGGTCATTGAGCTGAAATGGCTCAATTGAAAGTTCTCCCTCACTCCAAATGAGTAGGGAAGTGGTTGTGTCAACCTCTCCATCATCTTCCGGGCCATGCATCTCTCCATATGCTGATATAAATCCTGTTGAATTCCCTCCCAAGTGAACTCCTCCAGCAAGAAATTATATGCATCAAGGTGCATGGAAAGAAAGCCCATAAGTGCTGCATGTAGATCTCTCTTCTTACACTTGAATGTCCAAGTCAAGAATATCATAACATGGCAATAGATGTCTCCATCCACTAATCCATCACTCTCATCTCCTACATGCTCATCAAGTGCATCATGTATGAAGTGATCCTGGGAACACTCCATCAAACAATCCAAGCTCCTAAGTGATAGCGTTGTTGGCCTTGGTAATAAGGCTTCTGTCATCTTATAGCTTCTTTCTTTGACATGCTTATTGTCAAAGATATCTCCCACAATACTGCTACACATAAGAAGTTCCTCCCAAGGTGGAAGTACCTCTTGATCATATAAGGCCAAGGAGTAGCCCCTTTGCACCATGACAGTGCCATATCCTACCACTGCAACATCATGCAAAGTGTGAGAGAAAATATGTCCTTGCTCTCCCAAGAACAACCAAAGTAACAAAATATTTTGTTGCCTCCTCATACTTTCATCATACAATTTATGTGATGAAAACATAATGAATGATATGAAGTTCATCAACACCATGCATCCATACTCTTTGTTGCTCAATGATGCAAGCATCATGTCATCTCTTCTCCATCCCCATACCCTTAGGAAGAGTGTATGCCAAGTGATGGCCAAAATCCTTCAAGAGTAACCAGCAGAACCAAGCCTCCTGCTGCTTGGTATCATAAATTTGCAAGTAGCTCACCAACTTCTTGCTCTCCATCCACATCCACTCAACCATTTGTGGATGTCTCCTTCCATTTTCCATCTTGGTACTCCTCCCATGAGGGTTACCATCCTCCCAAATTAGATTTTTGTTCTTTCATTTCATGGGATGTTGAAATGCATTCTTCTCAAGGATCAATTTGATCCCGTAAGGACCCAAATAGGGGGTAGGAAAAAACCTCCCATCATGATGTGTAAGGCTCAAGAAATGTCCAACACAAACATGAGAGATGTTATCCATACTAACATTTCCTCCATCATCTATCTGCTCCTCCTTGAATCCATAAAGATCCAAGTGTGAGAAGGGAATAACCTCCTCAAACTGTTGAAGAACTTTGCACTCCATGATGTGTTGAAGTGCACCTCCAATGAAATCTCTCCATGAGATCTCCCTCTCATCAATAGTCCTCCAAAACCAATGAGGTCTTGGATCTGCTGAAACTAGAAGTTTCTCTTTGAGCTAAGAGGTGCTCATTGAGAAAGGGTCATCTAGAAAGGAGAAAGGGTTTCTCACTTCAAGATGACTACTATCTTTCATCCTTCCCTTCAAGTCTTCAAACCCCAACCTCAAGTGTGACATGCAATCCAACAATGGCTCATGATGATGATGGTTTATTTCTTCCTTGAATGTTTCCATGTTGCACAACGCAGTGCAACCTTGCTTCTCTAGGTTAGTAGTGTATGTTGATTCTTGGTCATTTAAATATGAATTTCCACAATTCTCCAAAATATTTTCTGAAATAGAAAGTGGAACTTCATTCATACCTTGATGGAAGTTGGGATCTCCTTGTATGGCTGCAATAGTACTTTCCTCCAATGAAATGGTTGCCCCATTTGCAGATGTAGAAGGTTGCTCTTCCAAGGTTGTGACAGCGCTGGTACAAGTCTCCTCCCTTATTGGTGTGGGATTTCCCTCCTCTGATCTCTTTCTGTCAAAGGCTCTAATCAACCTCTGTGTGAACTCAGCAAAAGAAGTCACCCTTGCATGGCTTAAGTGACTGAACCACCAAACATTGGCTTTACCCTCTAGGTGCAGCGCTGCAACTTCTACTGCATCCCTCTCTACCATTGGATGTAGTAGGAAGAATGCCTCAAGCTTCTTTGCCCAACCTCTTGTTGTAGATGACCCATCAAATGTAGACAATAGGAATCTATTGCCTATGATTTCCTTTCTGCTGCATGGCCTCCTCTCCTCCTTCAATTGAATGAATTGTGGGAGAGCTCGAGTCTCCTTGAAGGCTCTAGGTTGAGATTTGTACTCAACAAGGTATTTACTTAGAATCTAATGATCCAAGTATCTCTCATACTTGTTTTCTTCTTCTTGGTGAGAATAGGAAGTGCATGGACCTTCCTCTTATATTTTCTCCTCCTCTTTGGAGAGGTTCTTCTTGATTCTGAAAAGTGATGAGAATAATCTCATCCTTTTGATCTTCTTCTATCTTCTTGGTTGAAACTCACAGGATGAGCTAGGGTGATTCTCTGATACCACTGTAATATCCCAAAATAATGGATTTCTACAGCAATAAGAATATATTAAGATATTATAGAGTTGGATATGCATAAATATATCTCATATGATGTGTTAATAACACATATTCTTCAATCAAGCAACAACAGCAACTTATATTCTGATTTATGCACCAATTGATGGGGAAAAGCAGCTATTTAAGCCCTAAAAAGGTTATTTTTAGAGATCTGCGTAAAAACATAGGAAAATTACAGTTGGATCCCTTATAAAATTTTATAGGGGACTCACATATCAAATTTCATCAAAAAAAAAGTACTCTAGCTATGTTAAATAGATCTCCCCGTCCCGGTATGGCTCAAAAAGGCCCAAACCCCATGACTTAGCTAATGCAGAATTTTTTGAAGCCTTCATAGCGTATTTTTTAGAGGTTTTATGATACAATTTTATGGAAACAACCAATATGGAGTGTATTACATCAGATTATGAAGAAAAAATGAGTAGCAGTCTCTTTTACACATTTTATAAGTGACCTGGCAAGGGTTTCATGAAAGTACAAGTTTGAGAATGATAGATATGTAGAACATGGATCTGGAAAATGCAGTATACTACAAATTCATAATAAAATAGATGAATAATACATAAGGGAGAAGAAGAATTATGTACAATGCTTTCTGGGAGAAGGGTTGGCCCTTCCTCCAAGGAACAAGCTCAAAAGCAAGGGTATAAACCCTACTACTACAACATTGAATAGAATAACGCAGTTCTTGCCAATAACTATGCTGGAAGAGATGGAGAATATATTGGCCACATGCCAAGATTTGAATATCAGCCCAACAGCTAATACACTCTTCCAAGAGGATAAAAGACTCACTCACTGAGAAGAGTCACTAGTATAATCTAGATCTAAGCAGATCTAGTCTCCACTTGCTGCAGCTCACTGAAACAAGTAAACCCCAACAGAATTTACACTGTCTAAGGGAGATGTAGCTTGGCCATATGTCTAATAGTGGAAGAGAATTACAATGCCCTCTAAGAGCTACTCAATGGAAGGAGAGAGAATCCCTAAATAGGAAATCCTCACAAGTCTCTGCTAAACAGCCAAGAGAACTCGAATTGTCTAAACATACATCCTTCTCTTGAGCCTTCCCCTTCCTTTTATAAGATGAGAGATTGAGAAACCCTAAACCACCTTCAAAACTCTATCTCCTTTCACATGAAGATCCTCCATCTAAAACTGCATTGATCAACAAGGAGGTTCAATGCATCTGGACAGTGCTCTGATTTGGTCCTGCTGACCCAGTCAATCTGCCTCATCCCTTTTCACACTCAAGTGCAATCAATCTAGCTCACAAATGTCTATCTATGTTGATCCTTGTTCACACTAAACTGGTTTTATTGATGATCGCTCTTCTTCATGCATGCATGTTGACTTAGTCAAACTTGACTATGTCCTCATCCATTTGTCCTTGTTCACACCCATAAGTGTAAAATCCAGCTACTGTGATGATCCCCTTTCACATTATAATCAGTTTTATTCAATTTTTTTTTATTAATCATGGGCCTCCTTACCCATTTATCCAACTACTAAGTTCAAAAATCAAAAATTAATATTCCCCTTAGCTGCTTGTTAAAGTGGGAATATTACAGTCCTCCCCTCCCAAATGTTGCTTGTCCTAAAGAAAATGCAAGGATAGAACTGAAAAACTTCCTCCCAAGGCATGGAGTCTGAAATGTGTTTGGGAACTAACATTCCCATGTAAAAACTCCATCCCCAAGCTATCATCCACAAAAAGTGAGTCACCCTCCAGCATGGCAACTCATGAAACATCTCCTCCACCTTAAGCTCCTGCAAAGAAGGTGGGTTGCATGGTTGAATTTGTGGGACTAGAACGTCCATCCCACTCTGCTTCTCTCTCCATTTATGATATGTATGGTGCTGCTGCTAATCTTGGGCTGAAATATCACGGCCTCCAAGAATGATCCAAGTCACCCCATCAATCAAAACATCCATGAAGTGCCTCTCCCAAAAACTCAAGCTCTCCAAATGGTTCCTCCCACATGAAGACAAGAGGTGTAGCATGGCAATCATGGTTTGCCCATTGTTTCTCCTGAAACATGCAACATATGAAGTATGGAGAATCATACTCCCAATGGGCACCTCCAACTCTTGCGCCACTCTCCCAACAAGGCTTCCCATCAACATAGGAACATCATCAATATATGGAAGCATAAACAAATGAAAGCAAGTTGCCATGTGACAATCAGAAGGTGGAATATAGTTCCATATATGGAACCAACGCAGTGCATTTTCTCAATAAAAATTGAACAAGTGATAACTTTTTTATGGGATAAAAGCTATCGATACCATACAAATGTATTTTGTTCTAAATGTAAAGTTGTAATGCGTACCTTTTGTGTGTTTTGCACACTATTGATATCAAAATATTGCTCCATCTGTAGCATCCATGTTACGGGATCCTTGCCATCAAACTTCCTCATATCCAACTTTGGAATATGGTGGTTCTTCCATCCAACATTAGAGTTTATGAAATCATTATTAACATTTATTTTGTTCTCATCACAAGTTTCCTCTACTATATTTTCGCCATTAGGAAATATTTCTTATATCAAATTTGTCAAACCTTCCATGTCTACTTTTAGATCATTCTTCATGTTTTCCATTTTTCATCAATCTTAGCTTCCATGTCATCCATCTTAGCTTCCATGCCAGCTTCCATGCCATCCATCTTAGCTTCCATGCCATTCCTCAAACCATCCATCTTAACTTCCACGCCTTTCTTCAAACCATCCATCTTAGCTTCCACACCTTTCTTCAAAACTTCCATTTCTTTTTTTGTTGCTTTTGCGAGAGAGAAATTTGGTGCACTTGCTCTTGTAATTTTGATATGTCATGTTGCACTTCTTCATCTTCATGAGTCATATTATAGCCTTCTGAAGGCTTAATGCATGTTGAAATATTTCTAGGGGGAATTTTAGAACCCAATTCTAATATCTATTCTACAATATGCCCTTGGAATCAATTCAAACTGATTTTTCTAACAAGACTTATGCAATTCGAAAAAAAATACACATCTTTTTCTTGCTTTTGAGGAGCTAGATATTGAAACTAAATTACATATGCCATTTTGGATCTTCAATATATAAAATTCGGTCTTGTAGTATCCCTCTAAATATTCTTTCGAATGCCACAGGTCTGACCTGATTTGGATTCTTCAAGTCAAAGTTATGCCCAATCTCCCACAATGACCTAATTAGGGACTAGTTCAGTAGAGTGAACTTGTATGGAGTGCCACGTGTCACTGTTTCCTCCTTTGGCTCTAAAATTGATACACAGGAAACCAAAGTCCGTGTACTTACAACCACTTTTTACATAATTCCAATCCAATGCTCAGAGAGAGAGTTATGATGATTTTACCACAGTCACCTCTTTGAGATGAAATTCGGAAGCCTGAAAAACCCTAACTTCCATAGGTCATATCTCCCATAATATTGAGAATAAAGATCTGAAATGTTTACATGAAATTCCTCAGGATTTCCACTTCGCGTGATAAAAATTTCAGCTTTTGAACCTTCCTAGAAAAAAAGTTATATCGAAAATGCCATGATGACCTGTTTGGAGCAGCGAAACCCTAGAATCCAAAGCTCTTATACCAACTACAAAAATAGAAGAAAAGAGACATCAACGCCTTAGAAATAAGCTGCTTCGAGGGGGAAACCTCCTTTACATTACATAAATGAACAATTCTTAGATGATATAAATGACAAAACCTCCTTCTATATATAGAAGTCCATGGGGTCACAATATAATCCTAGCCAACCTAACAATAATAATGTAAGGGCACAATAATAACAATATTGGGGTTACAGGGGTACAACAATAACAATAAGGGGGCTACACTAACAAAAATAAGGGACTAAACTAGTGATATAGGGACCTAACACCAAGAACCCCATTTTCATAGCATAGTATGAGGCATAGCATGAACACATCGAAGTGGATCATAATGCCAACAATGTATGGTTGAAGTGAATAGGAAAAAATAATACTCCTCCTGAACACATGCCATCTCTAAGTTGAAGAGATACCAATTGTTGGACCAAAATGATCTCTCATGTTGCAAAAATGCTTCATTTGGAAAATAGAAGCACTATATGGACCAGGACTCCACATGACCATGACTTATATGACATATACAATGATAAATACATGGTTGCAGAAGAGATATAAGACCTCATACAAGATTATTATATGAACTCATGACTCATGACCATATGATCCAAAATATAGTACAATACAAGTACATGGCTCCATGAGCATTTAAATCAATATATCGATGAAATGCATGGCTGCTATGATCATCTCCTATGGACCAATGACTCAAGTACATAATACATCATGACTATTACATCATCAATATCCCATAAATGTGGCTAAAATATGACTCCATATGACTAAAAAATAACAAGCTTATCAACATTATGACTCAAAAACTATTGGTTGGACTCAATACCATCATAAAATGATGAAAAAATAGTAAATACATGGCTGTAATAAACTACATATGAAAGCCTATACATGATTTTTACATGTCTAAAGTCAGCTCAGTACATTTTGGAGTCATGATCACAATCTATGAATAGTTTCACATCTTTTCAATGAGTTGTTAGTGGAAACTAAAAAAATATACCTGGTTGAAAAATGTGCTCTTATTTATACTCATCAAAGACATATAAAGCTGGTATAAACACATGGGCAGAAAGGAATGAAAAAAGACAAGATAAATCGTGATTCTCAATACCATGCATAGCTCCCCCTGATCTCAATATACCTCCAAGAAACAGGTTTATCATGTGTACTTGAATGTGCATGAGGCTCAATGAACTCATCATAGGTTGTTTCAAACTCCATCATGTGCTCCTTGAGAGTTGGTGCACCTCTCATGATTTGCATTCCCCTATAAGTATGCATGAATCATGGACTGCAAGAGGGAATTATCATCACTACTTCAAGATTTGTTGCTCCTTCTTTATCGACATTGTCTTGGGTTGCTTCTTCTCCTCTTTGATCTACTTCTTATCCTCCTTGATATGCTTCCTTTATTGCTTCACTGATTTTGTGCTAGATCCTCTTTGATTTTGTTTTTTTTCATGTTTTTGAATTGTGTAATGGGGAAACAAACAATCTCTTGCCATATGCCTAAATCTATGGCAAATATAAAAATCCACATGTCGAAGATATGAAGTAAGAGGATCAAATCTCCTACTGCTCATGCCAGATCTAAACTGTGCATGAACTGTGTCTCTCCTCCATTGGTTAGATCTGAGGTCACATGCCTTATAGCCAAACAAGTGATATGAATAAAAATAACCATAAAAATCACAAGTATACTTGTTGGCCATTCTTCTTTGTTGTTGAAATTTCTAGAATCTCTGCTCATATGGTTTATATGATCCCGTTCTAGCAATTTTCTTCAACATGCCCAAAGTTGTGTCAGTTGTAACAATCTACATTATGCACATAAGGATCAAAAGGACTTTGACACCTTTGAAAACTTACATATTTGTCACAATTATCTCTAGGAGCAAAGGATCTTCTAAATGTAGGTGCTCCTTGAGATTTTCTACTTCGCTGTTGGTTTTTCTGCTTGATCTACTATTGATTATTCTTGTTTTTTTGTTGATCGTTCTTTTGAATTATAACTGGTTGTTGGATCTGCTTCTTATTACCTTGGATCTCTCTTTTTTTTTGGTATTGTTTGCTACATGTTTATTGGGCTCTTCTTTGGTGCTCTTACCTGCATGCAAACTAGACTCGCCATTTTTAAATCCAAGATTAGATTTATCTAATGGTGATCTTTGGATCTCAAGAAAACTATCCAAGGCTACGATGCTCTTCTCCATATTTCATTACTTTCTCAAGGAAACCATTTCAGCTTCTAATTTCTCACGTTCATCTTTCTTTTATTTGTACTGCTTCTTCATGGCTTCCTCAACTCTTTCAAATTCTGCCATCTTAACTTTTAAGCTCGCAATCTCTTCTTTGAGCTTAGCCTCCTTATCATCCCAGATTTGCAACAAGTTTTATTGATCCTTACGTACAACTGTTAGTCTAGAATTCTCATATTTGAGACTCTTAATATCATTATCATATTCACTATATGCATCAACATGATCTAAATCTGAATCATCAAAATTATAAATCAACATAAAATCATCAAGATTTATACCTTTAGGAGCATGAATTTCTGATCTCTTCACATCATCTGCTGAATCAAGTGCACTGGAAGAATTAGACTCTTGTGGCTGAGATTATTTTTTCTAGAGGCTCTTCTTTTTGTTCTTCTTCTTATTTCTCTTCTTCTCATTTTCAAAATTGTTGTTGGTACCATTTCCAAAAATAGATTTTGGCTTTTCCTACATATCTTTGGCATGTTTCAAACCCACTAGCTTCTTCTTATCATCATCATAAAGATTTTGGTAGATAATGCACCATGCTTCTGCATCTTGCTGGAAAATGTTATCTGCAATTGGATCTTTCCGACAACCTTCACATACTACCTTAAAAATATTAGATCCACAAGATAATAATTTATATTTAGCATTTGTGTGCCATACCTTGTAATTTGTAGCAGTGAGGATAACCATTATGAAAGAAAAAAATCTAATTTTCTCCAAAAAACCCCAGATCTACTCTCTACTGATCAAGCTGCATACAAGAGCCTCGCTCTAATACTAATTGTTGGAAACCTTTGAGCACTACTAAGGCGGGGGGTTGATTCAGTGGTGTGATCTATATACGATTTTTTCCTTTTATTAACTTCACTTACTGAATCATAGATAAGTTAGCAGCTACTAATTAAACATGTGCATCACATAATATAATTGAAACCATAAGCAACATTATAAACAATAAGCATGCACACAATCACATCAATCACGCATGAGACACAAGATTTCTGGTGGAAACCCTTCTGGGAGAAAAGCCACCCTTGTTGTTGTTGCTCTGCTTTGAATTCTATTATGTCAAGCAATTTTTCTTTTACATAGCTAGATATTCCCATCAGCATGGAGACTCAACCTCGTATATATAATGCAAACACCCATCAGTTAGCAGACTCGATACTACTGATCAGCTCGGAAGAATATGTTCTCTACAGATCTCTACGAACTAACATCCATGGAAGGCCACCATGATCATTTGATCCTTTCACAACTACCATTGGACTATCCAACCACCATTGGATTGAGAAACTTGTTCCTTTCACTAAAGCTTCGATATCCCTTCTCCTATATCATTAAGTCAAGGCTCTTCTACCACTATGCAGACCTCCTTTCATGTATTTTCAAATTGGATCCAAGACACTATGCTCACCAAGAAATAAGCTCTGCATACATGCTCTCAGCAACAAGAAATCATCATCAAATCAATATAATACAAATGCACAAAACATGTGCTCTCCAATAGTAAAACCGTAGGCACACATATATGAATGCTATCAAACCCTCACAACAATAAAATGTTGCATAACACAAATATCATCACAAGACACATGGCTATGTGTTACATGCATCAACAAATCCTGCAAAACAAATGTGAGAGAATCACCAACATATACTCCAACAACATAACAAACTCTCCAAACGATATCTACTCCAGCAGCATCAAATCTTATCTCTTATGAAACATGCTTCATATCTGGATATTATTCAATAATAAACACTCATGGACTGAAGCATCTAGGCTCTCCAATAGGTCTGAAGCATAATCTCACTAATCAACCTTCTCTCCACACATACACTCAAATTCTAACTCGATCAACAACCTCAAAGCTCGCAATATAAGAATATAAAACATGTAGGCCAAAATTAAGCTTGGGGCTAGAATCAAAGGTGCACAAATTGGACCAAATAAATCCACTAAGGTCACTACTAGTGGCTAAATGTGTTCACATCGTGAGAGGACCTTTTCAAACCATTTGCGACATTTTTCATAAATTTTGGAAGCCTCTGGTAATTTCCAAGTTAATTTCCTTTCGAACAACACGAAGAATGTAGAGAAAATCTCGTGAAATACCATAGTCGCTCCCTTGGCACTGTTTCAACTCAGCTAGAGCTATAACTTCTCCCTTGAGCTTGTCCTCCCAGTGACTATAGGTTTCCATCCACTCCTAAAGTCTTATGTGCATGCGACTATGGCTAAAAGTGAGGGAAACCATCTGTCCTTCAGCTCAAGACCTTTGCCAATTGTTGCATCCTCTTCTTCAGCTCCTATACATGCCTTCAACCTTTGACATGGCCTCTGACACCTCTGCAAGTATATCAAACATGCCTTCTAAGTATCACTTCCAAGTTGACCTAGAAGGGGAAAAGAACAAGGTTCGCAATTATGCTATGTTAGGTCCCTATATTACTAGTATAGTCCCTTATTGTTGTTAGTGTAACCCCCTTATTGTTATTATTGTACCCCTGTAACCCCCATATTGTTATTATTGTGCCCTTAAATTATTATTGTTAGGTCGGCTAGGATTACATTGTGGCCCCACTAGGATTATATTGTGGCCCCATGGACTCCTATATATAGAAAGGAGGTTTTGTAATTTGTATCATCCAAGAATTGTTCATTCATGTAATGTATTGGAGCTTGCCCCATCGAAGTGGCTTATTTCTAAGGCATTGATATCACCTTTCTTCTATTTTTTGCGTTGGTTTCACAACATTTGGTATCAGAGGTTTGGATTCTAGGGTTTCACTGCTCCAAACAGGTCATCGTGGAATTTTCGCTATAAATTTTGTTCTATGAATGTTCAGAAGTGAAAATTTTTAGAGTGCGAAGCCAAAATCCTGAGGAACATCGTCGCAAAATTTCAGAGCTTGGTTCGCAATATTTTAGGAGATATGATTTATGGAATTCAGGGCTTTTTGCAGGCTCCCGAATTTCACTTAAAAAGGTCATCGCAGAATTTTCGCTATAACGTTTTTTCCGAATTGCATAATTCTTGTTTGAAGAATCAAGTTGAATTGATTCCAAGGGCATATTTTAGAATAGATATCAGTATTGGATTCTCAAATGGCCCCTAAAAATAATTCAACACCCATTATGCCTTTAGAATTATCTACTATGACTCATGACGACGAAGACTGGCAACATGACATATCAAAATTACAAGAGCAGGTGCAACAAATTTCGCTCTCGCAAAGAGCAACAAAAAATGACATGGAATTTTTGAGGAAAGGCGTGGAAACTAAGATGGATGGTTTGAAGAAAGGCGTGGAATCTAAGATGGATGGTTTGAAGAATGGCATGGGAGCTAAGATGGATGGCATGGAAGGTGGCATGGAATCTAAGATGGATGACATGGAAGCTAAGATGGAAAACATGAAGAATGATCTAAAAGCAGACATGGAAGGTTTTACAAACTTGATACAAGTAATGTTTCCTAATGGTGAAAATATAGTAGAGGAAATTAATGATGAGAACAAAATAAATGTTAATCGTGATTTCATAAACTCTAATGTTGGAGGGAAGAACCACCATATTCCAAAAATGGATATGAGGAAGTTTGATGGAAAGGATCTTGTAACATGGATACTACAAATGGAGCAATATTTTGATCTCAATAATGTGCAAAACACACAAAAGGTACACATTGCAACTTTACATTTAGAACAAAATACATTTGTATGGTATCGATGGATTTGATCCCGTAAAAAAATTGTCACTTGGTCGATTTTTACAGAGGAAATATTAGCACATTATGAGGATACAAATAGCAACACCTTCGTTAGGCAATTGATAAATCTCAAACAAAAGGGTTCAGTGGTGGAGCACATTGAGGACTTTCAAAAATTGAATATAAGGGTAACTGATATTCCAGAGGAACATAGGATTGATCTCTTCATAGGTACTTTAAAGGATAACATCCAACATGAAGTTCGTGTTTTTGAACCTGATTCATTGGAGAAGGCATTCAGGTTGGAAAAAAAAATTGAATGTAAAATTATGGCGACAAGGAAGCCTAGCACTCACTTCTATAAAGAAGGAAGTGTTGCTACTCCTAGATTTCCACAACCTACAAGGTTGGCACCACAAAAATTGGAAGAAAAAAGAGAAAAAGGGATTTGCTACAGTTGCGATAGAAAATACACTAAAGGTCATAAGTGTGCTGAGAAGAAATTATTTTACATAGATTGTGAAGAGGAAGAAGAAAATGAACAAGAATCTTCAAAAGAAGAGGATATACACTAGGAACTAGCCCTAGAAGAGCAAGAAATGAGTCCGACCATATCGTGTAATGCATTGGCAGGAATTACCTCTCCTCAAACTCTCAAGATAGAAGGACATATCAAGAAGAAAAAGGTAATAGTGTTGATTGATTCAGGTAGCACCCATAATTTTGTTCATTGTAAGGTAGCCAGGGAATTGAATTGTTTCCTATACCCAGCACCAGAATGTCAAGTGATGGTTACAAATGGAGGAACTATAAATTGCTCTGGAAAATGCCATAATATCAAGCTAACCATGGGTGAATATGTATTGAATAGTCCAATGCTTTCCATTCCTATGGGAGGTGCTAATGTTGTACTAGGAGTACAATGGTTACAATCTTTGGGGATGGTAGCTTTTAATTTTCAAGAACTTTTGTTGAATTTTTTCAGAACGAAAGGAAGTCAAATTACGGGGTATTTCAGGGAAGCCAGGAAAGATAATAAGCTCTAATATCATGACAAATCTTCTAAAGAAATAAAAACGAGGCGTAATTGCACAATTATGCTCACTAGAAGTTCCAACATCAAAATCATCTATTTCTGCAGATCTCCAAAAAGTCTTGGACAATCATTCCAAGGTGTTTGAAACTCCCAAAGGACTCCCACCTATTCGTGATCATGATCATGCTATTCATTTGATTCCAGGAAGTTTTCCTCCAAAAATCAGGCCTTATAGATATCCTTATGTCCAAAAGAGCGAAATTGAACGTATGATTGCAGAAATGTTAGAGGCGGGTATAATTCAACCTAGTCAAAGTTCTTTCTCTGCTCCCGTAGTATTGGTACACAAGAAGGATGGATCATGGCGAATGTGTCCAGATTATAGGGAGCTCAATAAGCTCACCATTAAAGACAAATTTCCCATTCCTGTGATCGATGAATTATTGGATGAATTACATGGAGCAATTTATTTTACCAAGTTGGATCTTCGTTCAGGATATCATCAAATTAGAATGAAGACTGAAGATATTCCAAAAACAACATTTCGAACTCATGAGGGTCATTATAAATTTTTGGTCATGCCTTTTGGCCTTACCAATGCACCTTCTACATTTCAAGGGTTGATGAATTCCATTTTCAAACCCTTCCTTAGAAAATTTGTGCTAGTATTTTTTGATGATATACTAATCTACAACAGGTCTTGGAAGGATCATGTTCAACATGTTGACACGGTGCTCAAACTATTGCAGGAGAAACAATTATATGCAAAAACATCAAAATTTTTATTTGGAGTACAAGAGGTGGAATATCTGGGTCATATTGTATCTCACGAGGGTGTTAAGGTAGACCCTAACAAAATTAAAGGCATTAAGGAATGGAAAGTCCCCACAACCATAAAGCAGTTGCGAGGATTTCTCAGGTTAACAGGGTATTATCGCAATTTTGTTAGGAATTATGGGAGAATAGCAGCACCTCTAACAACATTATTGAAGAAAGATGCATTTTCATGGACTCCTAAAGCAACTAAGGCCTTTGAACATCTTAAAGAGGAAATGTGCCTAGCATCGGTCTTAGCTACGCCAGACTTCACAAAAACCTTTATTATGGAATGTGATGCCTCAGGAAATGGAATTGGTGTTGTTTTAATGCAAGAATGAAGACCCATTGCTTTTGAAAGTCATCCAATCAAAGGAAAGTATTTACAGAAACATATTTATGAGAAGGAAATGTTAGCAATACTACATGCACTAAAGAAATGGCGAACTTACCTAATGGGAAGACACTTCAAGGTAAAAACTGATCATGATAGTCTTAAACACTTTTTGGAACAAAGACTATCTTCAAAAGAGCAGCAAAAATGGGCCACAAAGATGTTGGGTTATGACTTTGAAATAATCTACAAAAAAGGAAAGCTTAATGTTGTTGCAGATGCACTCTCAAGAAAGAATGAAGAGGTGAAAGCATTGCTTTGTGCCATTTCTATTATCCAACCAGATTGGATAACCGAAGCAAGAGATGAATGGAAGAAGGACAAAGATGTATGGACACTCATTCAAAAGTTGCAGCAAGATCCTAGTACATCTAATACATTTAGTTGGAAAAATGATTCCTCATGGTACAAAGATCGCTTATATCTTTGTAAGAATTCCCAACTAAAACAAAAGATTCTTCTGGAATTGCACACTTCTCCTTTAGGAGGACACTCAGGATTTTTAAAAACTTACCACAGGGTGAAGAAATAATTTTTTTGGGATGGCCTTAAATCTGATATTCAAAAGTTTGTGGTAGAATGTTTGGTTTGCCAGCAGAATAAAGTGGAGACAATTAAGACCCCGGGACTTCTACAACCTTTATCCATTCCAAGTCAACGTTGGGAGGAGATTTCAATGGATTTTATCACAGGTTTACCTAAGTCCGAAGGAAAGAGTGTCATGATGGTGGTAGTTGATAGACTTACCAAGTATGCACACTTTTGTGCCTTATCTCATCCATTTAAAGCAAGTACAGTTGCTACTACATTTATGGACAGAATTCAAAAGCTACATGGAAGCCCAAGGGTTATTGTGAGCGACAGAGATCCCATTTTTACTGGAAATTTTTGGACGGAGTTATTTTCTTGTTTGGGTACTCAATTAGTTCATAGCTCATCTTATCATCCTCAATCTGATGGTCAAACTGAGATAGTAAATAAATGTTTGGAAGGATATCTTCGTTGCTTTGTATCTGATAAACAAACACAATGGGTCAAGTGGTTACCTCTCGCTGAATGGTGGTATAGCACTTCCTTCCATACTGCAGAAAAAATGACCCCATTTATGGCACTTTATGGATATCATCCACCATCCATCACATAATCTTTAAGAGAAAATTTGAAGGTTCAAGCAGTGGAAGATCACATCAAGCATCAACAAGAAGTTCTCCAACTCTGAAAGGATAACCTGAATTTGGCACAAAATCGAATCAAACAACAGGCAGATCAACATAGCAACGAGAGAAGTTTTGATGTAGGAGACTGAGTATTTTTACGGCTACAACCATACAAACAAGTGTCCCTCAAGCAAGCTAAGAAGGATAATACATTATTGCCAAAGTACTATGGTCCTTACAAGGTGTTGCAAAATATTGGTACTATGGCATACAAATTGGAGCTTCCTGCTTCTTCACGAGTGCATACAGTTTTCCATGTTTCATGCTTAAAGAAAGTTATAGGTGAAAATATTCCAGTTCAAACAATATTTCCATAACTTGATGAGGAAGGAAAAATCATATTGGAACCTGAAGCAGTCACAGAAACAAGAACTCGACAGCTACGGAATCGATCAATTTTAGAGTATCTCATCAAGTGGAAGAACTTACCCACTGAAGATTCTATATGGGAGGATGAGAATTTTATACAGAAGCACCCAGAGCTACTCAAGCATTGAGGACAACACTTTTTTGAAGGAGAGGGGCATGTTAGGTCCCTATATTACTAGTATAGTCCCTTATTGGTGTTAGTGTAACCCCCTTATTGTTATTATTGTACCCTTGTAACCCCCATTTTGTTATTATTGTGCCCTTAAATTATTATTTTTAGGTCGGCTAGGATTACATTGTGGCCCACTAGGATTACATTATGGCCCCATGGACTCCTATATATAGAAAGGAGGTTTTGTAAATTGTATCATCCAAGAATTGTTCATTCATGTAATGTATTGGAGGTTGCCCCCTCTAAGTAGCTTATTTCTAAGGCATTGATATCTCTTTTCTTCTATTTTTGGAGTTGGTTCCACAACATGCTAACAAGTCCTCCACTCTCTATTAGACTTATTAACAAGCTGCAACACATCTGAACAGACCCGCAAACCTTTGTAACACCTCTATAACATCAAGATCATCATTATGAATCCATCACACTAAGACAAGTCATCTTCATGAAGCATAAGAATGAAGACCTAGTTGACAACTCAAATAATGTGTCATCAACCATCAACATCACATGTAGATCTACATCAAGTATGTGTAGCAACACTATCAACCAAACCATGTCATATCTAATACCATGCCATCAAGTGTTTCATCGTCAAGAGGATCAATCATCAATGCCAATACATACAAACACACACCATTGTCCATCAATCTACATCATCATGAGGTTGACATAAGTGTGACCTCAAGAGTTGACATCAATGCCAACACAACCATCTCACTATCAATAAATCAATTCCAACCAATATGAGCACCAAGCCAAACATATATGCACATGACAAGAAACCGTATGAATATAACCTTGTTGACATCAATTCCAACACAATAATGCCAACAAACTCCCCCTTTATCATTTATGTCAATCTCAACAACATGTGAGGTTTATCTCCATACACTCTCCAAAAATTGAAGTTGCACTCTATCCATCCAAATTATCTCCAAATTATCTCCCCCTTTGACATCAATGGCAAAGGGTCAACTCCATAGAATAGGCAGCGAGAATTGAAGTACTTACTGAAGCAATACATCTCTACATGGCTGAAATATAATGCATAAAAAACCATCCATGTCTCCATAAAGAAACAAGAAGCATATATAACCAATCATCCTCTATCTCTCCACATGTCAATAGTAGTAAGCAACAAATATATCCAAGAAACATTAAGAGCAAAATACCAACCAACACCTCTAGAAACAAGTAACAACATGCCAACATAAGGAAAACATCATCAACATATGCAACATCATAATAATAGTGATTACGAGAAACATAAAGTATAACATCCACATGCACATGAGAATCATACATCACTCCTCCAATAGCAACATCATATGAGGCCATCACACACAATCTCCCCGATAACTATATAGCAACAACTACCCTAGCATCTCATCACACAAGGCCAAGAATCCCACTGTTATAGCATATTATGAGGCTTAGCATGAACACCTCCAAGAAAATCATAATGCCAATAATGTATGGTTGAAGTAAATAGGAAAAATTAATGCTCCCCCTGAAAATGTGCCATCTCCAAGTTGAAGAGATACCAATTGTTGGGCTGAAATGATCACTCCCACTGCAAACAATGCTTCCTTTGGAAAATAGAAGAACCATATGGATCAAGAATCCACATGACCATGAATTATATGACATATATAATGATGATAAATACTGTTAGAGAATTAGAAAGGAAAAAAATATCCTCTTGTTCTTGATTATTTACTTGTGATCTTCTTTAGTTATCATTATGTTCTTCTTATCTTTCTTCTTATCAGTTCATCCAGGAAATATCAAAGCAAGTACACACAGATCAAGGACACTATTTTAGGCCAGAAACCAGGGAAAAACCCCCCTCTAGGGGAAAACCTAGTCATTAATTCTTCTGTCAACAATAATTCTTGAGGATCTAGACATTCACCCAGACTTCCTCCACACCAAGTCAACCTTCCTTGTGATCCTTCCTGAATCTAGCAACAACAACAGCAGTAGCAACACTATGATGACTTGGAACTTCGACCTTGATTCTTGAGACTTTGATATTGAGGTATAGAATTCGATTTAGCTTCAAAGACTTCGATTTAGGCCCAATAAAACTTCTCCAAGTAGCATCATCCAACAAAATCAACTTCAACTTCTCCTTCACTTAGGAGTAGCAATTTGGTAAAAACTGTTGCAACAAATACAGTAGAAAAACTCTTAGAACTTTGATCTCCAAAAATATAGCTCAAAATGTAGAGAGATTAGTGCCAAAATTTCAAATCTTTTCAACTCTATAAGTGTGCCAAAAACAGTACCCATAAATTCATCCAAAATTTCACAATTTCTCCTTGTTGCAACTTCTAGATAGAATTTCTGTGTTGCAAACTGATGTATCCAAGTGAGTTCGATTCCACTATATATATATGCTTCTGATGGGTTCAAATAACTGGATTTGAGGCCGAGTTGATCACCTTAAGGCCAACTTTATGTGGAGGCTTCATAAATCACATTTTACTCAATACTTGACCTAATTGCATGATTCAAAAGCCCAATATGGATCAATTTAAATCTGAAATAATCTTATAGACTCTGAATAAGACCTAGAATTACACAATAGGGACTTTGACCTAAAATAGATATGACCCAAACATGAAACCCATGCTTAAATAAGTCATTTAATAATAATATAAAAATATTTTTCTTTATTCTTTTGACAAGTACAATAAGTATTGACTCAAGTCCAATTTATGAATACCGAACCTAGTTACATTCTTCAACACTCGATCTTAACTAGGGATGTATTCAAAACTCAATAGTACAAGGTAGATCTCACCTATATCATCTATGAATAATATTTACACACTTAAATGTCATGGAATAGATTCCTAACCAGGGAGCTCTATCCTTTAGTCACTCAACAGTTTAGGCACCAAAATTCCATGAATTATATTCTTGACCAAGGCAATCTTTCCAAGTGGGACTAAAATGGACTAAAGCTTTCAACCTCTATAGGTACCATCAGGCTTACTTACTAACCATCAACCCAGGGAACTAGGTGCACATCGACTCGATGCCACCCTCCCAACCATACATCAACACAAAGTGTCAGCCAAATGTCTTTCCAGGCAATGCTTCACTCACAAATCCTCAGGAAATGCTTCACTCACAAAGCCTCAGGAAATGCTTCACTCACAGAGCCTCAATACACCTTGGTCCAATAGATCAAGGACAACCAATCTCTCCCAATAAAACTGATTAGTAACCAACAGCTATCAATTCATTCGAGAGATTCACCTATGCAAACACAAACCCCAATCATCAATAATTTCAAATATATAATCAAAAAAAACTTTAGGGTTTCAATGTTTCCCTTCAACAAATTCCAGTAGGACTCTTAATAGAATATTTCAGGAGAATATTCCTCTTCCTAAATTGCATGTGGAAACATATATTTTCATGATATATTCTCTAACCATGACTATGATTCTTACTCATGGTCTTCACTAAGACTTACGACTATTAGTCCTAGTCTAGTGCATTACAAACGAATTAGAGAACCATAACTGTTGGCTCGAGGGGTCCTGACCTAGGTTCGGAGTTCAAGGTTTTCCAACAAACCCCTATACTACTGGCCCTTTCGGAAGTGACCTACTTGCGTAGGTCAAATTCTCACTCGAAGTAGTATGGGTGGGTGTTGGGACCAGGTTTCCACACCCGGAGAAAGGATAGGTAAGGAAAGCAGAGCTGTGTCCTATCTTGAGATGTCTAGATCTCCCTGAGCAGGACTTATGGGCCTCTTTTCGCATCCACGGGGGCAAGGTTAATTGTACTATGGGGCTCAACAATCATATACTTCAAGACAGTAGCTCAACATTGCATAAACAAAACAGAACATATCTAGATGCAGTAAAATACTTATACAGAACTTTCGCAGCAAAATAAAAGATACGCATAAGTCAGTAATTACCAATGATTCGCATAAACAGTACATATAGATTCAGTTCCCAAACAGTTTTTCACATTCATTAATTCATCAACTTCCTCTTACAATACCCTTCCCAGCCTGTGCACACAGCAGTAGGGTCCGCACACAGCAGGACTCTGGATCTCCGTGCACACAACTAGCAGGAGTCCTTCCCCAAAAACCAAAACAGGCTTACTAAACCACAATTCGCATCAATAGCTCTTCATTTTCTACTTACAATTCAAAATATTCCTCTATTTATAACAATCTAGCCTAATCTTTCCTATGATCTACAAACCGTGGTTTTCGGACCCCAGGTTTACCGCTTTGACCCATTACAATGCTTTCGGGACTTTGACCCACCCCAAAACCCCTACGCTAGACTAAATTTAACAAAAAATATACAAAATCGGACCAGTTTTGCAGCTCGTAGGAGACCCTGTTCCAAAATTCCCCCAACACAATCTTGTGACTCGTCCCGAGTCACTGTGGTGGTGCAGTCTCTATCTACGCACGCAAGGCATTAAAAGTGACAATGAGCGGAGGTAACTATTCCTGACTTTGGGCAGCAGCTCTTTGTGCAATATCGACAAGCTTCAGGGAGGCAGGGCCTTCAAGAGCCGTGGTAACCTACTCCAATATCTAGTTGAGGCGCGCGATGGCGTCATGAGCACCCTGAGATATCTGGAAGGCAGTATCGCCACATGGCTTCAAGCACTTTTTGATGACATGCTTGGTGCATCGAAGATCCGCAATCATGTCTATGAAGGCATTGTTGGTTTTCAAGAGTGCTAGACGTTGCGCAGGGACGAGGGAGGGCAAGGTAGCTTCAATATGATCGAAAGCAGCTTCCTTCTATCGTAAGTCCTCCTTGACACGCTGAAGCATCTGGTTGAACTGGACCGTTGTCCACATCTTCATGGCCGCTTCGAGCAACTGAGTGCCCAGAGTAAGTTGTCCCTTGATAATATCCATTTCTTTTGCGATCAATGCAACCCATTGTGCCTATACTTCTGGGGGTATGGCAGGCTATTCTTGGGCCCCATACTCGGTGAATTGGCGGGCCATTCAGGCCTTGAGGGTTTGGACTTCGGTTTGGGACGCCTTGAGTGCTGCAACAAAGCCTTTGATGGTAGCGTGGGATGGAGTTGATGCCGAGATTCCCTTAGGGAGCACTGTGTCGAGCTTGTGACCCACGGTTTCGAGCTGCTGTTGTGCAGTCCGATTACGATGATGGATCTCGTGTAGCACAACGATGTGTAAATCCTGTAACACTTCACAGGGCAGTTGCGCCAAGTCTATTTGTAGGTTTGTATTTGTTGGGGCGTGGTCGCCAACCACAATAGTGCGAGGTAGCAAACAAATATGTCTTTCACCGGTAGGTAGTCAGGAACTATGGAGAAGTCGCAGTGTATCCCTATATCGCTTCGTCCCCCGGGGGGATGGAGTATCCCTGTTAGGCATCCCTTTCGTGTGATGGACTAGCTGTGACTCGAATGCGTCAGTTGTGATAGCGAACTGTGGAAATTGCGTACCATCATTCATGGCATCTTCTGAGGCTGCCCAGCTGGGGCGTGCACTCATTCCAGGGTTGTAAAGGTCGGGAACTCTTGTCCTGTAGCTTTGGTGCCCTTCTACGCGAGGTTCAAAGTCAATTCTCCCTATAGGGAGCTAGAGCGCAATCATCCTATCAATATCGGCATCCCCAAACCTTCTCAACACGAGGTCTACAGGCACTGAACTAGTAGGTGCTAAGGCATTCGATAGGTTAGGGGCTACCATAGTAATAAAAGGATAGGCTGCCCAAATTGGAAATCCGCAGAAATCTCTAAAGATCCAGACAAGCAAGCAGGAGAATAACAGAGGCGAAGTATAGAGGCCATATGGAGCCCGGAGTAGAGTTATCCTGTTGTCCTTATACTGTCTGGGGCTACCCAACGGTAGAGTAAATCTAACTTGAAACGTACCATCAACCAACCAGTACCAACTCACCATAAATTGCTGCATTGATTGCCTGCCGCCTATTTTTTGTAATGGTAAGATTCCCTTTTCACCAAAGTGCAGTCATTTGTCGGTCATTATTCATACCTAAGGGCTTTTCCACGGATTTACAGATTTTGGATGATGCCTACATGCTACTCTCGTACCCCGAATTAAAGCCAATGCGAGATGCTTTGCAATTTGGTCCGGGTACCACTCCAGCAACTGGGCCACCGGACGCATCCCACCCAGTGTCGCGGTTGGGATAGTATGGGGATCAGTCTTCCATTATGTACCCCTTGATCTGGTTGCGATGACCAGGTGTGACCTTCCCTTAGTTGAGGCGTTCGAGTGCTGCAGAGTTGCATTGAGCGCCTCTGCGCCATCTTCCACCCTAAATGTCTACAGGAACTCCTCCCGCAAATTCTCCCAGTGGTGCATGCGCTAATGCTGCTCTGCATCTAGATACCATGCAGCGGGACAGAAGTTTAGGTCATGAAGAAACAGGTGAACCCATTTGTTTGGGGTCCTGTCGCCCCATTGTGTTTCCCATGTAAGTAACTACCTGCGTGGGTCTTCTGACCCAAGGAACTTCTAGATCTGTCTTCCAGCTGGGGCTCTGAATCACAGGGTCATATTATCTCGACATTCCTCCCAATTGCGGAATACCATCCCATGCGTATCCCACCAACACGTAGGTGCTCCGTGCAGGGCTAGCGAAAGGACCCCTAGCCTGCGTTCCTTGGGAAATTCTACCTCGAATGCACGTAAAAATTCTTTAATGTCACCCGAGTCCCCAAGGTAGGGGAGATCTCTTACTTCAGCAGAGATGCAGTGGAAGCTCCTTGTGACCTGAAGACATCGTAGCGCCGAAACCTAATGTAACCAGCCTTACCAATTCTCCAGTTCCCCATCAGAGTCAGAAAATCATTCACTGTCCTTTTCCCAGCAGAGCACTCCTTCCACCGTGGGGTTAATCTAGTATTTGTCCTACGCAGTCAACTTGTAAATGTGATCTACTTCCTCCTCATCACGCGCTGGCTCTATATACCGTGCACCTTCCACAGGATCTAGTGGTACTATTACGCGTGTATCGTTATTTTCAAACACCATGCTGCGCTTTTTGAGATTGATAACACCTCCCATATCTATAGCCCAATCCAGCCCTAGGAGGGCAGGGTAGGGATCCGCATCTTCCACAATTTTGATGACCTCGAAGTCAGCTTGGATCTTTACTCCTGCGATATCCACCATGACTTTTGGAAGCATTCCCAAAGGGATGATATTTTGGTGATTTTCCATGCATAACTAGATGGTGGACCATTCCAATTTAGGTTCTCCCATTCGCTGCCACGTTTTCTTAGGTAACACGTTCACATCTGATCCGAGGTCCAGAATAACTTGATCCATCTCGTAGTCACCAATCTGCACAGTCAACCGCATTTCCCTACTGGTGCGTTTTCGATACCTGTATAGTTTGTGTACATAATTGGTCCCAGAAGTCAAATCAGGTTGTGTTGTGCAGTGATTCATTAAAGCCTAAAAGTTTTCTACAGCCTTTGGGTTACGCAGCAGCTTTAGACATGCCTGCAGAAAGGGCTCAACCCCCTCTTCTGTCTTGGGGTGTGTTGGTACCTGCGCCGTAGTTGCTATTCTCTGAGCGAGGTCCTGGTCAGCTAGGGCCATGGTCTCTTGTCCCCTCTTTATTTTTAGACCTTCTTCCATTGATTCTTGGGTGTCCATCCCACTACATGTTATGACTTTCACACTTGGGTCAATGTTCCTTAGCTCGGATTTAACTCTCTGTACATTCTGCATAGGGGTGGGCTGCTTTTCCTGCATTTTTTCTATTAAGACTGGGCAATCTTTGACCACATGGTCCAGCTATCTACAATATTTGCAGGATTTCCTAGTGGGATTTGGACAGTCCCTTGAAAAATGCCCTATTTCTCCACAGTTATAACATATTAGCTGTCCCCTCCCTCGACCTGCGCTTCCCCCCCGGCCTCCCCTACACCTTGCTGGCTAGCCACCAAAGTGCCCGGGAGATCTCGGTGATGCAGGGTCTGATTATACCCTATACAAGTTTCCCCGATCCATCATTAAGTCGTAAGTGTGACAGTTCTGCTCATCGTGTCCTACCGATCGGCAGAACCTGCACCACTGCTACTTTAGTTCTGGTACATACGCACCCTGCCGAGGGCAATGGTCCATATCATGCAGCCCTACTACACGGCAGTCATTGCACCATAGCACAGGTCTACTCGATCCTGGGTGTGATAGGATGGGTCCCCCACTTGCTCCTAGGCATATCGGACTAGGTCCTCCTGCCTACATGTAATTTGCTAATAGCGGGAACTGATCCTTCATATGGCCAGATACTCGACATCGTCTGCACCATAGATCTACGTTGGCTCCTTTTCCTCGTTCCTTTCGTAGATTCTGAATTTCCATATGCATAGCTCCGAGTTGCTCTTGAATTTGTTGTACTCCTAACGACGTATCCTCCCTGGGCGCAGTTTCTAATTTCATAGCGACTTCCACAAATTTTTCCTGTGATTCAAAGGTTTGGTGACTCATTGGCATACGCAAGTGGGACAACAACATAGCGATGAACCACTCTGTATGTTGTCTATCATCATACTCAAATCCCCCTTCCCCGATCGCTTTCTTCAATCGCTGATCAGCCTCCGATATAGATTCAAACGCACCTTGCTTGAATTCCTTCACTTCTGCTACCAACTGAGAATAAGATTTTAGCTTCTGGAATTGTTGCTTCAGAGTGTCCTTAATGTCTTGAATAGACGCACTCCCGTTCTGAGAGACGTATCGCATATGCCAGTCAAGTGCTCTATCTTCGAATTCCAAGGACAGATGCGCCCTCTTCAGTGTGTCGTTTTTTACATTTTGCGCAGTCCATACTGAATCTGCAACAAACTAAAATCGTTACATATCCTTGTCTCGTACCCCCTTGAAGGTAGGTAGCTTCATATGCGCAGCCATATCACTGTCCGACGGAGGTGGGGGTATGGGCGAGTTCTTACCTTTATGCAGCCCGGACGGCAGTGTAGACGGGGGTCTTTATAGGAATATTTTTCCCCTTCAAGTTTGGTCCAGTAGTATTTACCACAGCGCGTCGCGCTCCCGTCTAGATCCGAGGTCATTTAGTCGATATGACTACACAGAATGCTCTTTTCACACAGTAATACCTCAATCAGCAATGGTAATGTTTTTAGCAATTTTCCCCGGAACCCTTTAAAGAATCGTTGCTCGACCTCAGAGTAGGAGACAAACTGATCGATGGAAAATTCTGTCACAAATACGCCTAGCTCACTATCCACCCAGTGATCTACCGTGTGCATGATAGTACTATCAGTTCTTTCCAGTTTCTGGATTAGCTCTGGGGTCCACTGAGTGACTCGTTCGTCCTTCCAACACTTCTGGAATTCTACGAACCTAACCAGCCACTCCTGAAGCTCAATGAAAATGTTACAAAGAATATTTCGTAGCTTTCTGTAAGAATGTACATATTTTTCCACCTTTCCGTCGTTAGTGTCTCGCTGCAATTTTCTTTTACCGCAAATTCTTGGATCTGCTTTTCGAACCACTCCTCATTTTCCTTCCTTTCAGGCTTCCAATACTCTCTTGTCATTACCCGATCCCTTTTTCAAAATGCTCCAGGTCCCGGCAACGGAACCATTTTTTGGCTCGAGAGGTCCTGACCCAGGTTCGGAGTTCAAGGTTTGCCAACAAACCCCTATACTACTGGCCCTTTCGGCAGTGACCTACTTGCGCAGGTCAAAGTCTCACCCAAAGTAGTATGGGTGGGTGCTGGAACCAGGTTTCTGCATCCTGAGAAAGGATAGGTAAGGCAAGCAGAGCTGAGTCCTGTCTTGAGATGTCTAGATCTCCCTGAGCAGGAATTATGGGCCTCTTTCTGCATCCACGGGCGCAAGGTTAATTGTACTATGGGGCTCAACAATCATATACTTCAAGACAGTAGCTCAACATTGCATAAACAAAACAAAACATATCTAGATGCAGTAAAATACTTATACAGAACTTTCGCAGCAGAATACAAGATACGCATAAGTCAGTAATTACCAATGATTTGCATAAACATTACACATAGATTTAGTTCCCAAACAGTCTTTCGCATTCATTAATTCATCAACTTCCTCTTACAATACCCTTCCCAGCCTGCGCACACAGCAGCAGGGTCCGTACACAGCAGGAAACTGGATCTCCGTGCACACTGCCAGCAGGAGTCCTTCCCCAAAAACCCAAGAAGACTTACTAAACCACAATTCACATCAATAGCTCTTCATTTTCTACTTACAATTCAAAATGTTCCTCTATTTATAACAATCTAGCCTAATCTTTCCTATGATCCTCAAACCGTGGTTTTCAGACCCCAGGTTTACCCCTTTAATCCATTACAATGCTTTTGGGGCTTTGACCCACCCCAAAACCCCTACGCTAGACTAAATATAATCAAAAATATACAAAATCAGACCAGTTTCACAGCTCGTAGGAGACCTTGTTCCAACAATAACCATTTCTTATTTTATCCATGCTCCCTCTTAATATAGGGAGATCAAACTTTATCCAGGAGAATTAACTTCTTCTTTAAGTCTCCATAATAATGAATACCTCCCTAGTGAGAAAATTTCTGCTGAAGTTTTCCTCCAACAGGAAAAAAAGTGGCCAGTGCACTCCAAGTTTCAATCTAATATCATGACAAGTGGTAGGTCAAAGTCAATGCAGGTGGGTAAAGGTCAACACAGGGATAGGTCAAAGGTCAGTCGAATTCACAGGTTCAGATTCAAACCCACGACCTCTGCCAACACAGCACAAAACTATACCAATACCCCACCGATTTTGATTTATTAAAACTATGGGCACATTTGTATTTATGTTATGGTAATGTGGCAAGTGGGGGTAAGGTTGGCGTAGCCCGCCACATTCAGAAGCCCCCCCAACCCAAATACTATGGTATATCGATGCTAACAACAATATTAAAATGATAGATCACATATGGTGCAAAGTAGTTATTATGTGGCATGGGACGTGGCATCCAATGGCGCAGAGCGATATGTTAAGAGTTAATAAAACGAAATGTCATTGCCATGCGGTGCAGTCTGATACCATCATGGTATATGGTTATAATACATGCTATATTAATATATTCTCCAACCCATAGTATTAATAATATATGATATGTATTAATCAAATGTGTCATATTTAAAGTTTTTTTATAATGCATTACAATAATATCATATGGTTTTCAAACCATAATGCACCATGATTAAAACAAAATGCCATATTTTCCATTCAAGTCCGGGAGGTCTGCGGGTTTGACCCTGGGACCTACCCATGACTCTATAAAATGTAATGTCATTACGCCATCAACAGGGGAGATATACAATGAGCTTGTAAATTGTGTATTATTTGTGCCTGCAAAATTCATTCTTAGGCATAACTTGGGCATTCTTGGGTATTTTTGAGAATGAAGAGTTGCATTGGAGAGAAGCGCCTGAGGCCTACATGTTGACAATAGCCATTGGTGCCTGCGTGCACAATCCAGGATGGCGAAAATGTATGTAAAGAGCCATTTTGAGCATTCCTAATACAACAGATGCTCATTGGAAGCAGACCTGGAGACGTAGTCCAAGAGGGACAAACTCTGTCATCAATTTTTGTTATGTTTGCGTCCTTTATTCCTATTGTTCATGCTTATTTTTTATTTATCATGTTTATGTTTAAGGCACTTTAATAAGTCATTTTTTTATAATTCATTCATATAAAAGACAACCTTAGTTAATGTTTGATGAAATTGCGCAAATAGTCAATCCGGTGTTTTTAGATCATATTTTGGTATCAGATCAGGTTGATCATGTATAAGCAGGATATTTCCTAAGTTCCTTCTGCGCCTTATTCATTTCCTAGTTCCCTGTTCACTTTCATCATTATATTATTGCCTTCGTCTCGTGTTGATGATGTGGGATGCATTATGGCCCTCCTTTGAAAAATCGCTTCCTATCAAATTTAGCTCATTATCCGGGAAGTTGATCTAGAGATCCCTTTTCAGTACCTTAGAGCCTGCATGCCCTAATGGTAGGTTGTTTGCATCCGACAACAGGCTAACAACATTGGCCTATGAACGTCTTTACTGCTCTCCAACAATTTTCTTGCATGTCTTGTCATGGGCTTCCTAGTTTGAAACATGAAACCTCCATCCTCACCTTCAAATTCTAGCTTCTTTGTAGATTTAGCTTTCTTGAGTTTCTGTCCACCTTCATCTATATCCTCAGCGTGCACTATAGGAGTCTCTTCAATATTAATGGCATGTAGTATGTATTCTAAATTTCCTTTAGCCACTGTTTGACTCCTTGTAACCCTTTTTCCACCTTTGTTACTCACTGTGGGCTCTTTTTTTGCAGGTTTGCTCATTATTGACTTTTGTTTTGCAGGTGGAACAATGGGCATATCAAATCTCTGCAACTGCTCTATTTCCATCATGACTGGTTCACTTTGCTCTACCCCTAAAGGTGATGGTATCCATCTAGGTTTATGATTTCTCTTAGGGGTAATGGTATCCATTTCAAAACCACTAAAAATCAGAAATGAAGACCAATCTCTACCTAGTCTTTGTAACTCATCTAAAACTAGTAATTTTATTAAGCTATGATGAAAAAGTGAAGTTTCACTTCCCTCAAATTTTTCTTGAACTTTATCTTCCATTTTTGCTAAACTTTTGTGTAAATAGAAAGGGAAATCAAGATATATCTTACCAACAAAGTGTAGGAGAAGCTTTAAATGGTAAGAATAGACTTTATAATATCTTCCTTCACATGTGAAATATTTCTAGATAATGAGCAGTAGTTTTGAGAAATTTTCCTTCACGCAGCTCCTTGGAATGGCATTTGTAAGGTCAACTTCACTGCTTTCTAGCTTGATAAACTCTTTGCATTCCTCCATGTTTAATTTGAATGCTTTGAACCATTTTTCTTCTCCTCTTGGAATCCATGTTGCTACTACAATGATCTCTGGTGTAATAGTGAGATTCAGCATTCCCACTTTAGTTGCTATTCCATTTAAGTTGGGGCAAATTCTTTGGAAACCTGCACATGGCAGCCTTGTAGTCTTTCACAAACTGTAAACATCCTGTCCTTTTGAGGACTTCTACAGTTTTTGCGTCTTCATTTATCAGGTTCATATCTGAGACAGTGGCCACCTTTATTTGTCATCCTGTTTGTAGCCATGGTTCTTTGAAGTCTTCTCTGCCTCGCTTGATAATGTCTTCTCTGCCTCGCTTGATCAGTTATATCTGCAATCCTTTGAAAAAACACGGCCACAACTTGGGCTCAATGAAATAGCTCTCCAAAGCTCAATAACATGCAAAGAAGGAATAGAGAATGACAAATGACTCAATTTAGAAATATTTGAAGTTCGATGACCACTCATAACATAATGACGACTCATACATGCTTAAAATGGTGATGATGACTTCAGCCATGACTATGTACCTTGATCATTACCCTAACTGACTCGAATGGCATCTAACTTATCCTTTTCAAATAATTTTCTGACACCTAACAAGTAATTTGACATGATAGACAGGAAACCTTACTTTCGTAGCATTCCTAGTGTATTTTTGGGCATTTTCGCTCTTGTGCACATTGGTTTGGTCCAATTTGTGCACCTTTCATCGTAGCCCCATGCTCAATTTCACCCTACATGTTTTATATTCTTATATTGTGAGCTTTGAGGTTGTTGATCGAGTTATAATTTGCGGGTATGTGTGGAGAGAAGGTTGATTAGTGAGATTATTCTTCATACCTAACGGATAGTCTAGACACTTCAGTCCATGAGTGTTTATGACGGAATAATGTCTAGATCTGAAGCTTGTTGCATAATAGATAAGATTTGATGTTGATAGGGTAGATATCGTTTGGAGAGTTTGATATGTTGTTGGAGTATATGTTGGTGATCCTCTCACACTTGTTTTGCAGTAGTTGTTGATGCATGTAGAACATCACCATGTTTATTATGATTTTATTTGTGTTATGAAACATTTGATTGTTGTTAGGGTTTGATAGTATTCATATATGTGTGGCCAAAATTTTAGTATTGGAGAACACGTGTTTTGTGCATTTGTTTTAAATTTATTTGATGATGATTTCTTGTTGTTGAGAGCATGTATGCAGAGCTGATTTCTTTTTAGAATAGTGTCTTGGATCTAGTTTGAAAACACATGAAAGGATATTTTCATAGTGGTAGAGGATCAGTGACATCATGAGATAGGAGCAGGAATATCGAAGCTTCAGTGAAAGGAACAAGTTTCTCAATCCAGTGGTGGTTGGATAGTCCAATGGTCATTGGGAAAGGATAGAATGATTGTGGTGGCCTTCAGCGGATGGTAGTCCGTAGATATCTGTAGAGAATATATTCTTTTGAGTTGATCTGTAGTATAAAGTCTCCTAGCCGATGGGTGTTGGCATTATATATATGTTGATGGGAGTAGCTAGCTATGTAAAAGGAACAAGTTTCTTAATCTAATGGTGGTTGGATAGTCCAATGGTCATTGGGAAAGGATCGAATGATCGTGGTGGCCTTCAACGAATGGTAGTCCGTAGATATCTGTAGAGAACATATTCTTTTGAGTTGATCTATAGTATCAAGTCTCCTAGCCGATGGGTGTTGGCATTATATATATGTTGATGGGAGTAGCTAGCTATGTAAAATACCAATTGCTTGACATAATAGAATTTGAGAGAAAAGGAGTAACATCAAGATTGGTTTTTCTCCCAGAAGGGTTTCCCCCATAAATCTTGTGTCTCATGTGTGATTGATGTGGTTGTGTGCATGTTTATTGTTTATATTTTTGCTTATGGTTTCATTTATATTATGTGTTGCACATGTTTACCGGGTAGCTTCTAACTTATGTGTGATTCAGTAAGTGAAGTTAATTTAAAAAAAAAAATTGTATATAGATCACACTATTGATTCACCCCCCCACACAAAAGTGCTCAATGGTTTCCGACAATTGTTATCAGAGTGGAGCTCTTGGTTGTAGCTTGATCGCTGGAGATTAGATCTGGGGTTTGTTGGAGGAAATTTGTTTTATTTATTTTTCAAAATGGTATTCCTCACTGCTGTAAATTACATGGTATGGAATAAAAATGTTAAATCTAAATTATTATATTGTGGATCTAATATTTCGAAGGTATTATGTGAAGGTTGTGGGAAAGATCCAACTGCAAATCAAGTTTTTCAACAAGATGCAGAAGCACGGTGCATTATCTACGAGAATCTCCATGATGATGATATGAAGAGGATAGTGGGCTTGAAAAATGCCTATGATATGTAGGACAATCCAAAATACATTTTTGGATATGGTACCAACAACAATTTTGAAAATGAGAAATAAACCAACAAAAATAAGAGCCTCCAGAAACAAGAATCTCAGCCATAATAGTCTCATTATTTAAGTGCACTTGATTCAGAAAACGATGAGAATATATCATAAATTCATGCGCCTAAAGGTATAAATCATTATGGTTTTATGTTGAGGTATAATTTTGATGATTCAAATTTAGATCATGTTGATGCACACAGTGAAGATGAGAATGATATTAAGAGTCTTATATCTGTGATTTCTAGACTAACAACTACATGCAAGGATCAAGAAAAATTGTTGCAGATCTATGATGAGAAAGATGCTATGATCAAAGAAGAGATTGTGAGCTTAAAAGTTAATATGGTATAATTTGAAAGATTTGAGGAATCCATGAGGAAGCAGTACAAAGAAAAGGAAGATGAATGTGAGAAATTAGAAGTTGAAGTGGTTTCCTTGAGAAAGCAATGAAATATGGAGAAGAGCATTGTAGCCTTGGATAATTTACTTGAGATCCAAATATCACCATTAGATAAATAAGGTATTGGATTTCAAAATGGTGAGTCTAGTTTGCATGCAAGTAAGAGCACCAAATAATAACCCAATAAACCTGTAGCAAACAATACTGGCAGCAAAAATCATATCCAAGGTAATAAGAACCATATCCAACAACCAGTTAGAATTAAAAAGAACCAAAATAAAAAAAGAAAGCAGAACCAGTAGTAGATCAAGTAGCAAAACCAGCAACATAGAATAAAATATCAAGGACCACCTGCATTCAGAATACCATTTGCTCCTAGAGATAATCGTGACAGATATGTAAGATTTCAAAGGTATCAAATTTCTTTTGTTCCTTATGTGCACAATGTAGAATGTTACAACTGTCACAAGTTTGGGAATGTTGCAAAAAATTGCTAGAGCAGATCATATAGACCATATGAGCAGAGATTTCAGCCATTTCAACAACAAAGAAGAATGGCCAACAGGTATACTTGTGATTTTTATGGTTTTTTCTATTCATGTCGCTTATTTTTCCATAAGGCATGTTATTCCAGAACTAACCAATGGAGGAGAGACACATTTCATGCACATTTTAGATGTTGCATGAACATTATGATATTTTATCCTCTTATTTCATATCTTGGCCATGTGGATTGTTATATTTGCCATAAATTTGGCCATATGGCAAGAGATTGTTTTCTTCCCCGTTACACAAGTCAAAACTGTCAAAAAAACAAAAGAAAAGAGGATCTAGCACAAAATCAGTGAAGCAAGAAAGGAAGCAGATCAAGGAGGATAAGAAGTAGATCAAAGAGGAGGAGAAGTATCACAAGACAGTGTGGAGAAAGAAGGAGCAACAACTCTTCAAATAATGAAGAGAATTTCATCCTGCAGTACATGATTATTCATGCATACTTATAGAGTACTGCAGATCATGAGAGGTGCACAACCTCTGGGGGAGCGCATGATGGAGTTTGCAACAACCTATGATGAGTTCATATAGCTTCATGCACATTCAAGTACACTGGCTCAACATGTCCTTTGAGGTATATTGAGCTCAGGGGTAGCTATGCATGGTATTGATAACCATGATTTATCTTGTATTTTTCATTCCTTTTCGCTCATGTGTTTATACAAGATTTTTATGTCTTTCATGAGTAGAAAGAAGAGAAAAATTTTCAACCATGTGTATTTTTTAAGTTTCCACAAACACCTGGTTGAAAAGATGTGCAATAATGCATAGATTGTGATCATGAATCCAAAATGTATTGATATGACTTGAGACATGGACCAACCATATATAGGTTGTCATATGCAATTTATTACAACCATGTATTTACTATTGTTTCATCATTTTATGATGGTATTGAGTCCAAACAATAGTTGTTGAATCATAATGGTGATAGGCCTTTTATTGAGGAGTCATATGGATTCATGTTGCAGCAACATGTATTTGATATTGATGATGTAATAGCGATGATGTATTATGAACTTGAGTCATTGGTCCATAGGAAATTATAATAGCAACCATGTATTTCATTGATGTATTGATGTAAATGCTCGTGGAGACATGTACTTGTATTGTAATATATTTTGGGGTCATATGATCATGAGTCATGAGGTCATGTAATAATATTGTATGAGGTCTTATATCGCTACTACAACCATGTAGTTGTTGAAGAATGTAACTAGGTTCGGTCTTCATAAATTGTACTTGAGTCAATATTTATTGTACTTGTCAAAAGAATAAAGAAAAAGAATTGTATATTATTACTAAATGACTTATTAAAGCATGTGTTTCATGCTTGGGTCATATTTGTCTTAGGTAAAAGTCCCTATTGTGTACTTCTAGGTTTTATTCTAAGTCTATTGGATTATTTCAGAATTAAATTGATCCATATTGGGCTTTTGAATCATGAAATTAGTTCAAGTATTGAGTAAAATATTATATATGAAGCCTCCACATTAAGTCGACCTAAAATCCAGTAACTCAAACCCATTAGAAGCCTATATATATATATTGGAATCGAAATCATTTGGAGACTTCAATCTACAACACATAAATTCGATCTTGAAGCTGCAACAAGGAGAAATTGTGAAATTTTGGAGGACTTTCTAGATTCAGTTTTTGGCATACTTATAAAGTTGAAGAAAATCGAAATTTTGGCACTACTGCCTCTGTATTTCAAGCTATATTTTGGGAGATCGAAGTTGTTATCACTCAGAAAAAATGAAGGATCATTTGACAAAGTCCTAGAGGTTCATGTGTCAAAGGTAGGGTTATAGGATTCATTTTTCATTACTTGGTCAAGGAAAATTTTTAATTTTTCTTATTTAGCCTACCTCAAGTTCTAAACCCACCCTCATTCAAATCCCCTCATGTCACATCGATCATAATTTTCTGAAATTTTTCATTTTCCAAGGCTTTAGCACTGAAAGGGTCGTTTTAGCCAAGAAACCACACTTTCGTAGCGAAATACACAGAGAAATTGCACTTTTAGCTACGAAACTGCTAATACTTTCATAGCGAAAATGCCCAAAAATACACTAGGAATGCTACGAAAGTAAGGTTTCTTGTCTATCATGTCAAATTATTTGTTATGTGTCAGAAAATTATTTTAAAAGGATAAGTTAGATGCCATTCGAGTTAGTTAGGGTAATGATCAAGGTACATAGTCATGGCTGAAGTCATCATCACCATTTTAAGCATGTATGAGTCGTCATTATGTTATGAGTGGTCATCGAACTTCAAATATTTCTAAATTGAGTCATTTGTCATTCTCTATTCCTTCTTTGCATGTTATTGAGCTCTGGAGAGCTATTTCATTGAGCCCAAGTTGTGGCCGGTTTTTTTCAAAGGATTGCAGATATAACTGATCAAGCAAGGCAGAGAAGACATTATCAAGCGAGGCGGAGAAGACTTAAAAGAACCATGGCTACAAACAGGATGACAAATAAAGGTGGCCACTGTCTTAGATATGAACCTGATAAATGAAGACGCAACAACTGTAGAATTCTTCAAAAGGATAGGATGTTTACGGTTTTGTGAAAGACTGCAAGGCTGCCATGTGCAGGTTTCCAAAGAATTTTCCCTAAACTTAAATGGAATAGCAACTAAAGTGGGAATGATGAATCTCACTATTACACCAGAGATCATTGCAGCAGCAACAGGGATTCCAAGAGGAGAAGAAAAATGGTTCAAAGCATTCAAATTCAACATGGAGGAATGCAAAGAGTTTATCAAGCTAGAAAGCAGTGAAGTTGACCTTACAAATGCCATTCCAAGGAGCTACGTGAAGGAAAATTTCTCAAAACTATTGTTCATTATCCAAAAATATTTCACATGTGAAGGAAGATATTATAAAGTCTATTCTTACCATTTCAAGCTTCTCCTACACTTTGTTGGTAAGATATATCTTGATCTCCCTTTCTATTTACATAGAAGTTTAGCAAAAATGGAAGATAAAGTTCAAGAAAAATCTGAGGGAAGTGAAACTTCACTTTTTCATCATAGCTTAATAAAATTGCTGGTTTTAGATGAATTACAAAGACTAGGTAGAGATTGGTCTTCATTTCTGATTTTTAGTGGTTTTGAAATGGATACCATTACCCCTAAGAGAAATCATAAACCTAGAGGGATACCATCACCTTTAGGGGTAGATTAAAGTGAACTAGTCATGATGGAAACAGAGCAGTTGTAGAGATTTGATACGCCCATTGTTCCACCTGCAAAACAAAAGTCAATAATGAGAAAACCTGCAAAACAATAGCCCACAGTGAGTAAAAAAGGTAGAAAAAGGGTTACAAGGAGTCAAATGGTGGCTAAAGGCAATTTAGAAGACATACTACATGCCATTGATATTGAAGAGACTCCTATAGTGCAGGATGAGGATATAGATGAAGGTGGACAGAAACTCAAGAAAGCTAAATCTGAAAAGAAGCTAGAATTTGAAGGTGAGGATGCATGTTTTATGTTTCAAACTAGGAATCCCATGATAAGACATGCAAGAAAATTGTTGGAGAGCAGTAAAGACGTTCATCGGCCAATGTTGTTAGCCTGTCATTGGATGCAAACAACCTGCCATTAGGGCATGCAGGCTCTAAAGTACTGAAAAGGGATCTCTAGATCAACTTCCCGGATAATGAGCTAAATTCGACAGGAAGCGATCCATCAAAGGAGGGCCATAATGCATCCCACGTCATCGATACGAGACGAAGGCAATAAGATAATGATGAAAGTGAATAGAGAACTAGGCAATGTAAGACGCAGGTGGAATCAACCCCATCACCTTTGATGTGGACTTGGAAAAATCTCAAATAATAGGGCAAAGGCTTATGTTTTATTGTTTGGCACCATGCTTCTAAAAAGAAGAATATTCATAATCCAATAATCATGGGAGACTCAGTTATAATTATCCAAAACATGATTGGTAAAATAAATCCTCTAAATGTAGCAATGGGCCAGATAGTCAATCGAATCAGGAAAAATCTAGCAAATTTGGGCCATGTCTCCTTCAAACACATCTTGCGAGACAACAATAGCCTCACTAACCTCCAGGAAAACCTGGTAGTAGCTCATCCTGAAGGGTAATCAAGAATTCATAATGAAATCTCACTCATTCCAATACCATAGTCTTCCCTACTCCCTTCCCCTGCCACATTCACATTGTTTCCAGGTTGGGAGACTAAATAAAATTATTAAAAAATAATATTGTCTAAACAGTGATCCATCACAAATCCTTCATTCTCATGGTAATCTCTGCAGCCCGAAAATCAAGCCTAACGGGTCACTCTTCTCCCATGACTCAATCTTATTTGAATCACTCACCAATTCTCCATATAATGGCATCGATCTTGGCCTCTTAAACATCCTCGGGTTCGATCATCCTCCTCTCACTTCCGCCTTCGTCGAGATCGTGAGTGCGGTCTTGTTCAAGCTTGCTTGAGCTCCTTCTCATCTGTTGTCTATCCCTATTTTTACCTTAGCACTCAGCCTCACTTGTCTCCATTGCCAACAGCTCTGCCTCCTCCCATCGTGCTAAGCCTTGCCTCTACCAATCACCATACGCTCCACCTATCTGTTTTTTCATCTTCCAATCTCTATCAGTTCTACCTCTCTACTAATATGTGTGAGCAATTCCACCCCTTTGCGTTTTTCATAAGACCTCTATTCGATCACTCTCCCTTAGTCAACAGAGAACATTTGGAAGACCGTGTAGCTCCCATAGTTTCCACAGCTCTGTGGAAGCTTCTCTTTGTCATTATCCATCAACAGATAAGCAATAAGTCTTCCCTACATGCAACAATGGACCTGAATCCACTTGAAAGAGATTCACAAAATGAGAAATGTGCCACTTGAAGATCTAACGAGTTTATGATTGAAAAACTAAGGGAGACAGTGCAAGATATGAGGCACCAAGAAAAGGCTGAGAAAGCTTTCTTGAAGAGGCAGTCTGAGGATCAGAAGGCATAAATAGCAACTCTCAAAAAAAATGTACTCATTTGGAAGAATCGATATGCTACCTCAAGAGCATAACTCCGAGCCACGAAGGGGAGAACTCAAAAAACTAAGGAAGTAGAAAAAAATATCAAAAAGAACCACCAGTCAACAAAAACTAGAAGACATAAGAAGATAATAAAGGACCTCCCTTCGGTATTTAATATCATATTCCATTATTTTATGTAAATGTGTATCTCTACTTTTTCAGTTTGTAAGGCAATATGCTAAAAATGTAGTAGAAAATCTGGGCAATTTTGGAAACTGGGCAATAGGTAATATGGACTGTGCTCCCACTCTTACCTTCAATAGCCTGATTATCTCTAAATTCCATATTTAATGGGAGCTTGCTCCTTTCCTTTTTTGGAATAGATAACTCAATACCCAATTTTGTAAAAAAAAAAAAAACTATTGGAGAGGAGGAGAATGTATTTTTTGCTTGTTGTTAAGTCCCTGTAATTTGTCAAATTAGCAAGGCCAAATTGAACAAGGGTAACATCAAACCAACTTTGGAGCCCTAGGACCTAGCCTTCCTAGACTCGGAGAGGGCTCTCTCTATAATTTTATAAAATATGTAAACTTGATTGATTTTAGGGTTTTTATTCTAGGCTAGTTATAATGATAGGGTTTGTTTGTCTGTTTTGTTTGGTTGGGTTGCTTGTCAAGCAGAAAAGATAGAGTGAGAGAGTTTCAAAACATTGGGCTATGGAGTCTGCAAAAGGTCTTGAAAAGTATGACAATAGGTCAAGGGTGTTTCAGAGTGCAAGTTAACAAATCCAAATGGATCTTCAAAACTTATGTGAGTGAAGTGAACATTAAATTATGAGATTAGTAGGTTTAAAGGGCAGTTAAGAATCCTTTAACATGTACTATAACAATAAAAACCTTTAAGAACACTATGCATAAGAAAGAATCAAATGGCAGGGTGCACCATAAACTTCTTTGAACTAGCTTTATCAAGTAAACTTTAAAACAACTATCCAGCAAACCCTAGAGAACAGGGAACTCCTAACCTCTCTAGTTGTCTACCTTCAGAGAAAAAAAACATGCAATATAATACATAATTAATGATCAAAGAGTAGGGAACTCCTAAATTCCTTAATCAAACTATAAATAACTTCAAAGTAACCATTTCAAGATAAACTAAAGGACAGGGAAAACCATAAACTTCTTTAGCCTAAACCCTAATTAGTACACTTCAAAGAAGCCTTGAGAACAAAATTTAAGCAAAACCAAAGGACAGGGAAAACCATTAACTTCTTTAGCCATACTCTACTGATTTAATCTCAAGGAAACAAGCTAGATGGACATGGAAAAATAGGTAACTCCTAATTTCTCCAAGAAAACCTAGTAGAGGAAAACATCTAAGCAATAGAAAGAAGACAAAGTTAAGGTGCCTCTAAACAACATGTCTTAACCTGAACTTCCTGTTCTACTGCATGAGGAAAGATGAAACAATATGCAAACATAAGAAGAAAAGTACTAAATTATAAATACATCACCATTAACTATGTTCATGAATCCTGCAAATGTGCTTGCTCCATTGCCATTCAAATCAAAGCATTCACAAAACTCCAAAGCTAATTTCTTCTCAACTCCAGGTCTATGCTATTGAGCTCAACAATCAACCAACATGAAAAATTAGGCCTCCATGCAGTATTTAACTTGCAAAGGAGGATCAAAACCCTAGCTAGGGTTTCAAAATTTCATTAATTACACTTAAATGTCATTTTGTCCTATGAGACCATGCAAGGCCCAAGGCACAAATATCCTAACTTAATAAATGCAAAAATAAATTCTAACATAACTCCTCAACTAACTCTGGAGTGATTTGCCTACAAAGACATCAGAAGATATTTTTCATTAACTCCAAGTGTCTTTTTTTGACTTTTTGGCAAGGGCGCAGCTCCAAGTTTCAAGTGTGGAGCGCCAAGCCAAGGGTGCAGTGCCAAAACTGGGAAAATTTCTCCTTTTGCACCTGAGATTTGAAGGCCTTCCCGGTGTCCAAATGAGCTCCATGATAGCTCATTGGAAATCATGTCCTGTCTAGTTCCAAAATTTCCTTTAGTTTCTTGATTGGTGTCCATTTTCGTAGTCAAAACCCACTTTTTCCAAGACTTCTAAGGGCTCAGCGCTAGTGCTGAAAAGAGGGCAGAAAGGTGATTTTTTTCTTGTTTTTGGCCCTTTTGAGGGACCAATTCTGCTCCAAATGACTTGAAACTTTGTGAGGGTGATTTCCTTGGCCTAAGTATCATGAAAATGTAAATTTTTCCTCCATTTGGTGGCCCAAAAAAGAGTGCAGCGCTAGTGGCGCTGCGCGCTTGGCCCTTCTTTCTACAAACAAAACAGTCAAAATTTCAAAAACTCAAAAAGATGTCAAAATTTGGATTTGTCTTGCAAATCATGTTTGGGATGCTTGTATGGATGCATCAACAAGAATGTCAAGATTTTCTTTTCCCTTTGCCTCTTTTAGGGCTTGAATCTTTGCAAGGGCTCTTTTGAGTTTGGCCCTTGCAATCTTGTTTCTTAAGGCATAATCCCTTGCCATCTTCTTTTGTATGTCAAGGTCTCTCTTGGTCTTCTCCAGCTAATCCTCTAGGTGCAAATTTTCCCTCTCTAGCCACGACTCCCGATCATAATCTATTTCCATGGCAAGCAACTCACTTGGAGTGAGCTGCTCTGCCAATGTTGTCTCTTGCTCTCTTTCTTTGGCTAAGGCTTTCTTCAAACCAATTGTCCTTGGCCTCCTCCTAGGAAGTTGTTCTTCATCTTCTTCAATGTCATCATGAGTGTCCAAGAGCTCATCAAGCTTTGCCTTAGCTTTTCCAGCCTCTTTCTGGGCTTTGATTGCCCTGATCTCACAAATGGCTTTCTCTATCTCCAGTTGCTTGTTTTCAACCTCAAGGAAGTTTATGACATTATTAGCCCTACCAATATTGGCTTGTAGATCCCTAATCTGGGAATATTTACTTTTGAGCAGCATGTTTTTTATCCTCTCTTCATTCTCATCATCACTGTCAAGGTGAATTAGTTGAAACTCTTGTTCAGCTTCATGCTTGTCTTCCCCTTCTTCATTAATGACCTTTTCCTTATCTTTGTCAAGTTGTTTGGTTGATGTAGAAGGCATGGCCCCTTGCCTCTTAAGGGCAACAAACACATTCCTATTTCCCCTCTAGTAGGTTAAAGGAAAAGGCTCAATGTTACTCATCTCAGTGCCATTTGTCTCATTGCCATCATCATTGCCATCATTACTGCCATCATCACTACCATCTTCATTGCCATCTTCCTCACTACTTTCTTCCTCATTTCTCTTGTCCTCACTTCTTTCTTCACTGTTTGATGCACTAGTACCATGAGATGATGGTGAGGGATTGTGAAAAGGTTATTAAGGAGGATCATCATGATGTGAATGAATGTGAGTGGATCGTGAGGTGGAAGAGTCATCATGAGGTGAGGGAATGTGAGTGGATGGTGATGCATGAGTAGTATGGATAGCAAGAAGTGATGGAGAAGTAAGGATGGGAGGGTTAGAAGATGAAGGAATGTCTAACTAATGATGGGCTTGTGGAGAAGTGAACACCTCATTGGCAATGAAGGTCCCCCATGGAATGTGTTTCTATTGTAGTTGGTACATAACAACCATTTTAATAAGTGACTGATGGAAGAGGCTTTGCATCTGCTAAGGATAGTCTCTCTTTTGCACTATGTAGGACATTTTATCAGTGCTTCTATAGAGGTAATAGGGTATGTGCAGCATCCTCACTCTATTAAAGTGCATAAGCAGCCTGATGTGGTAGGAGTAAATACAGGAGAACCTTCCCTCACATGTAAAATACTTCATGATAATTCTCATCATAGGTGCATATCTATCAAGCAAATGTGAGAAAGGAAAGATGGATTTACTGTGGTATTTGTACCTAGGCTTTAGGTAGGGTTCAAACTAGCTCATGTCTAGGTTTTTCTGCTTGAACCATTTCTCACCCACACTTGGTATCCCAAGGGAATTGGCAATAGCATCTGTAGATAGCTCAAAAGTGACCCCTGCAAGGTTAACTTGTTTGTCATGCAAGTTAATGATAAATAGCCTAGTTAGCTCAGGGTGGTTTTCTGCCTGCTGCACCTTTTCACAAAATTCATAGCAACCTACATGTTTGAAACATGAAACAGTAAGGGGAGATGCCATTAGCTCCCTTGTGTTGAGGGGTTCAAATCTATTTATCTTTCCACCTTTTTGCTCTTGCCTCCTTGGGATTTGAGCCTCTCCATCACTGACATTTTCCTCTCCTTCTACTGACATGTTTAAAAATCTATTTTGAAACACTCTTGGGCTGATGTCAAATTGAGATGAAGGAAGGAAATGAAATGTCAATATTTTTGCAAGTGAAGGGACTGAGTGTTATGAATGGGACATTTGCAGGAAATTCCTTTGGAGAAATTAGGAAAAGGACAGAACCTTTACATGGATTTCTTGGGATCGAATCAGCATTCCGAAACAGTGGGGTGGATGGGGCATCAAAGATTTACATCTATTCTCTAATGCTCTGGCTGCTAAATTGTGTTGGCACTTAATCACTGGCTCCAGTCTCTGGAGGGAGGTCACTACTGCCAAGTACATTGCTCCTATAAACACGATAGATTGGATCAGAGGTAGTATTTTTCACACTCTTGGAGCTTCCATTATTTTGAAAGCCATCACAGAGGCTGCCCCATTAATTCAAAGTGGGTTCTCCTGGCAAATCGGCTCGGGTGAATCCGTTTGGGTGGGTACGGATTCTTGGCCAGGCAGCGGGAATTACTACAAGCTACCTGATTTGATCCTGGCGCATTTGGATAATTTGGGCATCTCGCACCTTGCACAGATTGTTGATCGGGCTCGCAAAAATTGGCATACCCAAGCTTGGCTATCCGCAGTGGACCTGGATATTCCCCGCGCTGGACATTTGGCCTGGGAAAATTTCATCAGGGCATTACAAGATTCACACATACGATTGACTGCACATGAGGATCAGCTGATCTGGGCCATATCCACTTCTAGCATATACTCCCCAAAGTTGGGCTACTTGACACTCTGCAGACCCAAGGAACCGCACGAAAAAATCTGGTGGTGGTGGTCTCTTTGGAAACTTAATGCACCACATAAGTACAGGCTGCTATTCTGGTGTATCCTTTAGAATTGTACCCCCACGATGGATTTACTCCATCGCCGAGCAATACAAGGGCGCTCGCGTTGTTTTTTCTGCCTTAGGCACGTGGAGGATGCCTCGCACATATTTTTGGAATGAAATATCATTCAGCGCATTTGGAATCTGGTCACACACAGCTTGGGTTTCCCTACACACTGGAATGGAATATCACTTCTGGCGGCCTGGACTACTTGGTAGAAATCAACTGCAAATCTCACTAAGATGTAAATCCTCCCTTTGATTATTGCTTGGCACCTGTGGATTACACACAATAAATGCATATTTGAGAATCAAAAGGTGCATGAAGAGCGCATCTCTGCTGCGATTCTTGCCACTTTCTACATGATCCCGCATGATGTCCAGCAAAAATCTGATCGGATTTACACCCCCAAAATTATTGACCACACTCGGCCCTGGGCATACTTTGTTGGCACATCCAACCAACAGGGATGTGGAGGGGGGGCTACCCTCTATTTATTTGCACTGCATTACTTCCACATCAAGATGGGTCTAGGACCTAGATCGAACAACTTCGCCAAACTACAAACCTTGAGACTTCTCCTGATCTTTGCCCGGGAAAAAAACTGCAACTCCATTAAGATTTTTGGAGACTCGCTAAATGTGATAAACTGGTTCAATGCACAGGCCCAATGTTACATTCACACACTGATTTCTCTTCTTAGGGAAGTTCATGTCCTCAAACTACATTTTGACTACATTTCTGTGAATCATATTTACAGGACTCGGAATAAAGTGGCAGACAAACTATCCAAAGAAGCCATGGAGCTGATCTGGGGAGCCTGGCACATCACGGAATATAATGGTGACCAGATATACAGGTTTTTTCACAGGCCATTCATTGAAGATCTACAGGATATTGATGTTGTTGGTACATGACAACAATCTTTGATCCATCTCCTTGGAGATCATTTTGTATGTTTTTTATTATTCGGCAACTACATATGTATATATTATATAATTTTGTTCTTCATTGTGACACATTCAGATCCAATAAGTTATGCACCGAAATTATTTTTGGATTCCGATTTACTATATTGTTAATATCAGCTCATATTTGTCTATGAAGTACATAACTAGATGCTACTTGGCACTCTCAGTAAAATGTAACATGTAATTTTTCTACATAACGAAAGATTACGAATTTGTCCTTTGTGAAAAAAAGAGTGTTATGAATGGGACGGATTCAGGGGGAACCTTAGATGTATTAAAACATTCACATCACCCTAATTCACCCTTGTCTTGACTGATACTCTTTATAGGAAGATGAAGCAACGATATAGACAATGATTTCAAGCTTTGTAGCCTAGGGTTTTTTCTTAGGGTTTCTTCATCATTGATTAAGAATCATAAAATAGCTTGAAAATGTGGTTAGGGTATCCACTTACCATTTATCAGTGCCTTGGAAAACCTTGGATTAAACTAGGAAGCAGTTGAAGTGATTTGAGTGGTTAAATTGCTTAGAAAGCCCTCCTGGCCAAGGGCACAACACCTAAGCCGAGGGCGCAATGCCAAGGCTAAGCACGCAACACCTTTGTAAAATTTGTTGGGTCCTTTCAGGTAAGGGAGCAACGCCTTCCCCAGCGTGCAGCGCCAATGTAATTTGTACGGAGGATTTTTTCCAAGGGCACAGCGCCAGACAAATTTGCCCAATTTCACTTGTAAAGCTCACAAATTCTCTTCTCTTAAATGCTCTGATGATTTTGCAAGGCAACAAGGATTTGTTTGAAGTGTTTAGATGGGCTTTTATAGGGTTATGGAATATTGATTTAATCTTTAAAACCCACTTTCTAATGTCTAAAACCCTTTTTTCTCCTTTTCACTGATATTCTTTTATAATTTTGCTTGTAGGTTACTGAAATCACTGAATTAGATTTTATTTTGTTCTTTGACACTTGACATGTTTATTTTGACATAGCAATAGCTTCAAAATCCTCTTTTTCTTTCACCATGGAGTTCAACTTATCTTTTTACCTTCTTTGGCCACTTTCCCAAAACCCTAGGTGTTTGGAGTGCTTTACAGTAATCATCAGTGTTGTCTTCTAAGTTCTCTATAGCCCTTTCAAGTTCATTTATTTTTGTCCAGTTCACCTCACCTTTTTCCCTATCTCATCAATAGTCTCTGATAGACTTTCTTCATGTTTGGTTTTGTGTGTCTTTTCCAGGTCATTTCTGCAATTGATCATTGTTTGGCACTCTACATGACCATTAAGCTCAAAAACCCTAATTATCTACAAGAACAAGTGTTTCCTCTCTTCCTTGCTGCAATTTATCTTCATTTAGAAGTAGACCATCTACCTTACCAGTACTTTCTGCTGATAGACCTTTCAAAACTCCTGCAGAAGTGTCAAATTTTGTCCATTTTCCTCATGTGCAGACTCTGAACTAAAGGGATAGTCTTCTTTGGAAATATTTTAGGTCTTCCTTGAATAACCATGTCTTCACAATCTATTACATCTGAGCTAGATTATAGCAAAGGAAAAGCATTTTTTTAAACACCAGTGATGACCTTAAAACATGTGAAACCTTAATTGACCTAGTGGGAGGGTTCTTTGATGTAATGTCCCAAATGGGGAAATTTATACTTCATCGGGAACATCTTAGATGTTCCTATTGTTTTCCACCTCCAGGAGTATTAACAATCAACACTAAACTATTTCAGAGATTGACTGCAGGGGCATTTACTGGATATTTCACCTTCACAAGGAAGGATGAGGTCTAGAGGCTACCTGGCCCACTAGCAGACTCTGCCAATAGAACTTGTCAAAGGCTAATAATTCCATTCAAGGAATTTCTGCACCAACTACCCATGCGGACGCTGTATAAGGAAGCCATTGTGAAAATAAGGCCATCCAATGCTGGGATGCCTTATAACATATCTGATACAAACTCTCTACAGAATGTAAGCCCAAAGAAATAACCTTAAGCAGGTTGTTCAGATCTCCCACAAGAATCTTCAGCAGCATTAAAACTCCAACATGTAACAGCAGTGAAATAATACATCATATAATGTCAGAAGAGTGCAAATCTGATATAGAATATGCAGCAGCAAATGTAATACAAACTCCTTGAGGAAAATTCCTCTCAAGGTGAGCTCAAACCATCCTCAAATGGAAATGTACATGCAATGGAGAAACACACTACTACACAAATCCAGCTACTCTATTACTGCGCAGTCTCTAAAGGAAAATGACTGCAGATTGATATACATGATATGACATGACATTAGAAGCTCAAATAAATATATGGAGAAGATCTCAACCCTAGAAAACATTATTACCTCAATCCTCTAAGGGATTGGCTAAAATACATAAAATAGGAAAAATGTCGAAGTTGCAGTGTAGCTGCTACAACTCAAATACAATACAACATAGGAGAATGGAAATAGATGTTGCAATGACAATGAAACCTCCTCCAATGATGTCCAAGTGAAGGAGTTGATCTCCTTCCTGAAGATTGCACTCACTAGTGCACAAAACAAGCTCCACCTGCAAACCCTCACTGAGAATAACGCTGTAAGAGAAAGGGACTGCGTTGGGCATGAGAGAAACATATATGGCCTGATGCCAAATCTACAATATAAGCTTTGGGATCTCCTTTTTTTATCTCCTGGAGAGAGATATGGCCTCTCCTCTACAGAACAACTCCGAAAGTGAGATGATGGAAGTCCCTCACTGCAACACCAGCAACTCCAGCGTTCTCTTGCTGCAAGAATAACGCAGTAGCTGCAAATGACTGCCTTGGCCTCATGCCATGATGTGAGGAAGATGAAGTACAACCTCTTCATGGCCTCCCATGGAAGAGAAGGGAATTCCTAAATAGGAATCCCTCTTGTGCTAAACAACAACAAGTTGAAGAGAGCTTCAACTTCGAATTCTATCTTCAAAACTGATCTCCACAATGCTCTCCTTCATCTTTTATGCAATGTGTGCATGGACCCCACTCAAATTAGGGTTTCTCTCTCATTTCAAATTTCCCTCCACTCCAACTATGTAATCTTCTTGTGCAAGCTTCCCCTCATAGGGTACGTTGTTGACTTGGTCAACCATTGTCTAGCTTACTTGCCTTTGGCCCCTTTTCACACTTGGGCTACTATCTTAAGCCACTTAAGTGACTTTTTTCCCTTTAGGAGTGTTTATTAATTTGCTACATGGGTTCCCTCACCCACTTATTCACTTTTCTTAACATAAAATTAAAATTAATGTCCCAAATACTTTATTGCAAAATTTGGGACATTATAGTCCTCCCCTCCCAAAACTTGCTTGTCCTCAAGCAAGAGCAAGGATGAACTGCAAAAATTCCTCCACTCAAGGCATGGAGTCTGAAATATCCTCCTATAGATCCTCCATCCTCAAGCAATCAACCAACAAAATGAGTCACCCTCCAACTAGGCAACTCCTAGAAGTAATCCTCCACCTTGTGCTCATGAAATAGGTGGGCTGAATTTCTGAACTTGGTAAGCTTCATATCCTACCCCACATTGTCCTCTTCTCCACTTATGATGAATGTGGAGTGAAATTTGAACTTGGGCTGCAATAGTGTTGCCTTCAAGAGGCAAAATAAAGTCTAGATCCCCAAAAGATCTCTCCTCCAACACTGCAAATCAAGCTGACCCAAATCCTCACATATGTGATGAGTTGGAATTCATCAACATATGGTATTCAAACAATCATATGGTCCACCTCATGGAAAAATGCATGGCTGAACATGGTGACCATATCTTCTTCCATTCTCCCCTTGGAGCATGTGCTGCAAAAAGAATGGAGGTTTTCTTTCCCAAAGGGCACATCCACCCAATAAGTCTCTCCCTCCTCATGATACATATGGGACTATTGTTGATATATGGCTGAAATAAAATGCCCTTCAATAGAGACCCAAGCCACCCCATCAATCATACAATCCATGAAATGCCTCCTCCAAAATTTTGAACTCTCCAAATAACTCCTCCCATATGAAGGAAAGAGATGAAGCTTGGCAATCATGGGCTGCCCATTGCTTCTCCTGAAGCATACAACATGCAAAGTAGGGAGAATAATACTCCCAATGGGCATCTTCAATTCATTTTCCTCCTTCAAAATGATGCGTCCTCTAAACAGCGTTCCATCAACAACATATGGAAGCATAAACTTATGAGTGCAAGGAGGTGAAATTTGGTCCCATGCATGGAACCAGTGCAGGGCATCATTAGCCTACCTCAAAATAGAAAGTAACAAGTGTCTTTTAAGCCACTTTTTTGCTGCCACATTCATCCTGCAAGATGTGATCATGAAAAACAAAATTTGGTGCCACAGGTGCACACCAAAACTATGTGGCTTTCCCCCACAAAGCACTCATAAAATGGCCATCTTACTTGCTGCAATAGACCATAAGTATAGCTGAACATAATGTACAAGAAGGAAGGATCCTCCTTGATATAACATGCTGATCATAAGAATAAGAGAGGGCCAAACATAGAGCAAATGATTACCTCCCTCATCATGTACTTTGGCCTTTCAGCTGAAATGGCTCCCATGAAAAGTCCCCCTTACTGCAACATAGTAGGGGAGTGGTTGTGCCAACCATCTCATCATCTTCTTGGGCTATGAATCTAGCCAAATTCTGATATACATCCATTAGGAAACCCTCCCAAGTGGACTCCTCCATCAATGAGGAATATGCATGGAAATGCATGAAAGAAGAACCCATAAACAATGCATGTAGATTCCTCTTCTTGTGCTTGTGAAACCAAGCCAATAAAGTCAATAATGTAGTGAGGAATACTTCCCTCCATTACTCTTCATGCTCATCATCTACATGCCTCCAAAATACATCAATTGTGAAGTAGCTTGGAAGACACTCCAACAAGTAACTCAAGCTCTCAAGTGACAGCGTTGTTGGCCTTTGGAGTAGGGCCACTGTCACCTCAAAGCTCCCATCTTTGACATGAATCTTGTCAAATACTCCTCCCATCATGTTGCTATAATGTAGTTCTCCTCCCATGAAGAAGGTACTACTCGGCATCCAAGATCAAAGAGAAATCCTCTTGCACTGTGCTAGTGCCTCCTCTTGCTCCCACAACATCAAACAAAATCTGAGCAACAAGAATGTTTGTTGCTCCCCTATACTTCCACCATACCCAATCTAAAATGGGAACATAATGAATGGTAAGAGAAAATTTATCCCATCATGATGCACCCATACTCTCCTCTTTGTCCATCAAGAGCAACAATTGTAGAATGATCCTGGGAGATGTGGGTTATGGATCCTTCACATTTCCGCTAGGCACACTCCATCCATAAAGCTCTGCTCTTTGGTGTAAGTATCCTGCCACTTGGTACCTCTCTCACAAGAGCTACCATTGTCCCAAAACATATTTCTCCCTTTGCATTTCATTGGACATTGAAATGCAATCTCCTCCATAACAAAATTTCAAACCCCGTCCTCACATGTGATGCATGGCGCATCAATGGTGCATGAGGATGATGAGGTTTTATTTCCTTCAAAATGGCACAGCACAATAAAAGTACCCTCCTCAAGACAATCAGCATGCAATAAAATACTATCCTCCATGATAGATGCAAACTCATGCATACCTTGGAGAAATCTTGGAAGAATCTTGTTGCAAGAGTCTCCTCCTCAAATGTGTTGGCTGCCTCAATAGCTGAAGGTGGAGGCTGCTCCTCCATGAATGTAACAGCATTGGCATGTGCCTCTAGTGGTGAGGGCTCCTCCCTCCTTGGCCAAATCTCCTGCTCAAGATCTGAGAAAGATCAGCAAGAGTAGAAACCCTTGCATGCCTCCTATGGCTGAAACACCAAGTTATTTCCTCTTTCTATTGAACAAGTATGAAAAAGATAGAGCCTCTTGGAAGACTCTAGGGTTTTCTCCATATTCAGTAGATACTCACTTAGAATTTCGAATTCCAAGTGTTCTCCATGCTCCTCCTCTGCTCCTCTGTGAGAATAGGAAGTGCATGGTCCTTCCACTTTTCATTCTTCTATTTTCTCAACCTCCTTGGAGAGGTTGTTTCTGGACCCAAAACTAATGAGATTGATCTCATCTTCTGCATCATCTCTGACCTCTTCTTCTTTGGAATTCAAACTTCACAGGCTGAGCCAAGTTCGAAGCTCTGATACCACTGTAATGTCCCAAATGGGGAAATTTCTGCTTCATCGGGAGCATCTTAGATGTTCCTATTGTTTTCCACCTCCGGGAGTATTAACAATCAACACTAAAATATTTCAAATATTGAATGCAAGGGAATTTACTGGATATTTCACCTTCACAAGGAAGGATGAGGTCCAGAGGCTACCTGGCCCACTAGCAGACTCTACCAATAGAACTTGTCGAAGGCTAATAATTCCCTTCAAGGAATTTTTGCACCAGCTGCCCATGAGGACGTTGTATAAGGAATACATTGTGAAAATAAGGCCATCCAATGCTGGGATGCCTTAGAACATATCTAATACAAACTCCCTACAGAATATAAGCCCAAAGAAATAAGCTTAAGCAGGTTATTCAGATCTCCCACAAGAATCTTCAGCAGCATTAAAACTCCAACATGTAACAGCAGTGAAATAATACATCATATAATGTCAGAAGAGTGAAAATCTGATATAGAATATGCAGTAACAAATGTAATACAAATTCCTTGAGGAAAATGCCTCTCAAGGTGAGCTCAAACCATCCTCAAAGGGAAATGTACATGCAATGGAGAAACACACTGCTACACAAATCCAGGTACTCTATTACTGCGCAGTCTTTAAAGGAAAATGACTGCAGACTGATATACATGAGATGAAATGACATTAGAATCTCAAATAAAGATAGGGGAGAAGATCTCAACCCTAGAAAACATTATTACCTCAATCCTCTAAGGGATTGGCTAAAATACATAAAATAGGAAAAATGGCATAGTTGTAGTGTAGCTACTGCAACTCAAATACAATACAACATAGGAGAAGGGAAATAGATGTTGCAATGACAATGAAACCTCCTCCAATAATCTCCAAGTGAAGGATTTGATCTCCTTCTTGAAGATTGCACTCGCTAGTGCACAAAACAAGCTCCACCTGCAAACCCTCACTGAGAATAACGCTGTAAGAGAAAGGGACTGCGTTGGGCATGAGAAAAACATATATGGCCTGATGCCAAATCTGCAATAGAAGCTCTGGGATCTCCTTTGTTGATCTCCTAGAGAGAGAGATGGCCTCTCCTCTACAGAACAACTTTGGAAGTGAGATGATGGAAGTCCCTCACTGCAACACCAGCAACTCCAGCGTTCTCTTGCTCCAAGAATAACACAGTAGCTGCAAATGACTGCCTTGGCCTCATGCCATGATGTGAGGAAGATGAAGTACAACCTCTCCATGGCCTCCCATGGAAGAGAAGGGCATTCCTAAACAGGAATCCCTCTTGTGCTAAACAGCAACAAGTTGAAGAGAGCTTCAACTTCGAATTCTATCTTCAAAACTGATCTCCACAATGCTCTCCTTCATCTTTTATGCAATGTGTGCATGGACCCCACTCACATTAGGGTTTCTCTCTCATTTAAAATTTACCTCCACTCCAACTACGCAATATTCTTGTGCAAGCTTCCCCTCATAGGGTACGTTGTTGACTTGTTCAACCATTGTCTAGCTTGCTTGCCTTTGGCCCCTTTTCACACTTGGGCTGCTATCTTAAGCCACTTAAGTGACTTTTTTCACTTTAGGAGTGTTTATTAATTTTCTACATGGGTTCCCTCACCCACTTATTCACTTTTATTAACATAAAAGTAAAATTAATGTCCCAAATACATTATTGCAAAATTTGGGACATTACATTTGACCTGATCTTGACTAAAAATTGGCTTGGAGGCTTCAAGTGAAAAATAGAGTATTGTCAAAGGTGGTGTATTGAAGATCCAAAATCCAATGTACTTGATTTATCTAAAGAGCCTACAGAGATAGTTTTGAGACCATCAATGCTTGAGGAACCTGGGGAACATGGGAATGAGTAGGCTATAGGAAACCCTAGAGGGAAAATGGAGTTTATGGACAGGGGAAAAATAGGCCAATGAGGTTGTAGGCAGGGAAGGAGGGTAAAAATGAGAGGTATAAGATTATGAGGAGTTTGTAGGAATGATAGGGTGACCATGAAATGGAAAATTGATAAAATAGTGAAAAAGTTTCTATTAGGATAATGAAGGCAATGAGATTTCTGAAACTCACAATATCCAAGGAATATTGTTTTCAGAAATCTAGAACCAATCTATAGTCATCTACAAATAGTGAAAAATACTGATGACTAACAGTGGCTCCACTTGGGGAGGGCAGCTCCTTTCAGGAGGTGTCTAGGACCTTAGAGTTCAGATCTCTGGTTTTGCAAATAAAAATCCTTACATGCTTGTTGATTTATCCTGTTCTTTCATTTTTCAAGGCTGATCTTTGCTGATGTTGTTTGAATTTGTGATCCTACAATCTGAAAAAACATGATTGCTTCGATATCAACCCTACCTACCCATCATACTTTCCTAACATTTTCTCTTCATTTGGGTGCATTTGAATTGGCAAACCCTTGACATCATTTTTTCTTTTGAAATCATAAAAATTATCTATGTCTACCCTTATCACTTCCAAGAGCTCAGATTAGGCTGATGAACTCTTTATTCTCTACCTACTCTACTTATCTGTCAATGTTAAGCAGTTTGATAGATCTTCATTCTCTAATCTACTAACATGAAATTCAAAACATGACCAAACCAAGGTTAAGCAATCTGATTTTTCATGGGATGTGGCATTTTGGACAAGCTGCACACAGACTTTATTTTTGTATAAGTGAAACTAGAAACTTGAGGGCTAATAATTTGGAATATTTTACGCATTCCTCTCTTTCTCTTTTGGTTCAGATTTGAGCATTGAAACCAAATATATTTTCCTAATCTAATCTACTGATAATCCAAGTTTACATGGTTTGGAAAATCTTCTTTCACTAACCTATCAGCAGAAATTTAAAACATGTTCAATCATGATTAGGTTGTATGACTGAACAAGACTTCTTTTTCTTCAAAAGCAGTGGCATTTAGACTTGCACACTTTAACACATATTCTTTTTTTTGGTATGGGGTTGTACCTCTTCTTTTTACCTGCCCTCTTTTTCTTCTTTTCTTTTTTTTTGTGTTTAATTTTTCTGATCTTTTATCAAACAATGTTATGTACAATGAATGAAGCTTCAAACTAGGAACTTTTAACAAAAATAATTCTTGAGCATCCTGCCATTGACAGGACCTCCAAATAACTTTGTCCCATCCAACTCTTGTAGGAATAATGCATTGTTACCTCTAACTGAATGGATGATGTAAGGACCCTTCCATAGATTTTCAAATTTTCCATGCTTGCCTTTGTCCTCTCTTCTTGAATCCCATTTTAGCACTTTGTCTCCAATCTGGAAATCATTTGCCTTGGTCCTTCTATCAAAGATCTTCTTGATGTTCTCTTGCACTGCTTATGTTCCATTGTAAACTTCTTCCCTTGATTGCTGCAAATGAATGGTTTGGTTCAGCCTCCTTTGTATATCATTCTCCTCTAATTATACCTCTTGGAGAAGCTTCATCACCGAGACTCCCAAGGATGTTGGGAAAACTCCATCCATGCCATACACTAGTTGATAGGGAGACATGTTAATTGATTTTTTGCTTGTTAATCTGTCAGCCCATAGTGCATGCACTAATTTGCTATGCCATGAATTTGTGTTCTCTTCCAACAACTTCTTGATGATATTCACCAAACTTTTGATAGAGGACCCAGCCAACCCATTACCTTGAGGGTAATAAGATATAGAATTCCATAGTGTAATGCGATACTTGTAGAAAAATTCCACCATTCTCTTTGACGTAAATGCAGCAGCATATTCAATGATGATTTTTCTTGGGCAACCAAATCTAGACAAGATTTTGGTTTCAAGGAATTTGATGATGACTGAGTCAGTGGAATTCCTTGAAGGGATGGCTTCTATCCATTTGGTGAAATAGTCAGTTTCAGTGAGGATCCATTTGTGTTGGGCGGATGAGGCAGGGTGGATTTCTCCAATGAAATCCAAACCCCATTGTTGAAAAGGAGTTCCAACACTGATAGGGTGCAAAGGCAAAGGCAGCAGTTTTCTCTTCTCGTCAAAGATTTGGCATTTATGGCAAGTTACTACTAGCTTGTGGATATCAGGAAAAAGGGTGAGCCAATAGAAACCAGCTCTAAGGATTTTGTTGGCAGTGGTCTTCCAATAGAGATGATCTCCACATTCTCCTTCATGAAACTCATGCATGAATCTATCTGCATCAGCTTCAAGCAAACATTTAAGCAAGATGCCAACAAAAATTTTCCAATACAAAGCTTTATCTAGAATGCAGAAATTCGCAGCCTTTAGTTTCAAGAATTTAGCTTTTGTTTTGGACAAAGCAGGATGAGCATTTAGATTAAAAAGCATATATAATATATCAGCATACCAGAGTGAGTTCAGAAATTATTCTTCAATGGGTGGAGTCACCAGTTCCTCTTGTTCATCCAAGAAATGTATCATGTTTATGTCTAGGGCTTGAAAGTTTGCTTCAGCCATGAGTTTGGCAAGTCCTTGTCCTTTGATCAGTTTAGTGGGTCTGATTTCTAAATCATATTCTAAGATGACAGCAATCCACTTACCCCTTTTACCATCAGGATCTTGATTCAGTATGTCCTTGACAACTATATGTGGAACAAAATAAATGACATGTGAATGCAAGATGTAAACTCTGAAATCTTTTAATGCTTTGATTAAGGCAAAGGCTTGTTTCTCCATAATGTTATATTTCAGAGGGGCATCTCTCAGTGCCTTGCTGAAGAAATATATGGGTTGTTCTTGTCCTGTGATGTTCTTTTGTAGCAATACTGTAGCAATTGTGTGTTCTGATGCAAATGAGAAGATGAAGAAGTCCTTGGTAAAGTCAGGGCTGATTAGAACTGGTGTTTGGGTAAGTGCTTGTTTTACCAGTTCAAAGAACTATTTTTCTTCTATAGTCCATTTCACTCCTATTTATCTTTTCAGCATGTTTGTAATGTTTCTTAGGAGTTATGCAAGGTTTGGTATGAACCTTCTAAGGAAGTTGATCTTTCCAATGAAATATTGCAGCTCTTTAATGTTCCTACGGTGGCTGATCTGAAATATACCCTCAATCCTTTTGGGGTCTATCTTAATCCCTCCTTCAAATATGATGTCGCCTAAGAGTTTTCCTTCTTGAAGACCAAACAGATTTTTCTTAGGATTTAAAGATAGATCGTAATTTCTATACTTTTCAAAGACCTTTCTTAGGTGAACTAGGTGTTCTTCATCAATTTTGGAATAGACAGTGATGTCATCAAGGTATATCACAATGAAGTAACGTATGTCTTCGGAAAAACGCAATGTCCATGGCTCTTTGAAATGTAGCCCCGCATTCATTAACCCAAAAGGCATTTTAACATATATGAAGGTGCCCCAAGGTGTAGTGAAAGAAGTTTTTTGTTGATCATCTGGGTGTACTATCACCTAGTTATAGCCTGAAAAACCATCAAGCAATGATATTATTTTAGAGCCAACCACCCTTTGCAGTATATGATCCATCTTAGGTAAAAGGTAGTTGTCTTTCAGTGAGGCTTTGTTTAAGTTTCTAAAGTCTATGCATAGCCTAATCTCCCATGCTTTCCTTCTTACTGACACAAGGTTTGAAACCCAGTCTGAGTACCTCAGTGGGACTATGATTCCAGCATCATACATCTTCTTTATTTCCTTCTCAACTAGAGGCACTAGGACAAGGTTTATTCTTCTCAATTTTTGCTTAAATGGTTTTTGGTTTTCCTTAAGAGGAATCTTATGCTGAATAATGTTTGTATCATAGGACTTCAAGTCCTCATAACCCCATGCAAACACATCCTTAAATTCTTTGAGAAGCTCAATGTATTTTTGTTTTATGTGAGGTGGCAGAGTTTTGGACAGCTTTATCATTTTGGGTTCTTCTACATTGCCTATGTTGCATTCTTCTACATCAGTTTCGGTGGATTCCATTTTAGGCTTCCTAGAAACATCATTGAAGTCAAACAGCTCTTCTAAGGGGACAAGACCTTTTGGTAATAGATTATATTTGCAATGTAATACTCCAAGGTCTTTTTGATCTGGATCCCTACAAAATTATGCCTCATGAAGGTTTTCTAGTAGATTTATATCAGCAGAAGAAAATGGCTCTGTTTTGTGTATTTGTTCTTCATTAGATCAAACTTATTCATGATCTAAGCTTGGTTTTGGTATTTCAAATTCATTCTTGGATTGTAGGAAGTCTTCAATATGTTTTTCCCCTTCAAAAACTTGCCAATAATCTATGTTATCAGGTATTGTAGGTCTGCTTTTGACTTTTATCGTGTATTGTTCATTTGCATGAGGTAATTGGCAAGTGCTAGCAGCAAAGGCTAGTTCATTGGCAAGGCTCTTTTGAGCTCCTAGGATAGAGGTAAGTTCATATTTCTCAAAAATCTTCAAGAGGTCTAAGGCAGCATTCCTATATTCTCTTAGCTTAGGATTCTTAGTTGAATATTCTCCTTTGATTTTCCTAATGATTAGCTTGGAATCTCCTTGAACATAAATCTTCTTAGCTCCTATGTTTTTCAACCATTGTAACCCTAAGAGAAGGGCTTCATACTCTGCAATATTGTTTGTACATGGAAAATATAGATTGTAAGAGTGACCTTCATTGGTGTTGTGTATCCAAACACCTACTCTTGAACCAGCTTTGCCACAAGAGCCATCAAAGCTCATGTTCCAAAGTGTTTCAAGTTTAGATTCGCCATTATGTTGTTGTTCATGGCTGCTAGAGTTTTGGCTGCCATGTTCTTCATTTTGTGTTTGGTTTGACTGTTCTGATAGGCCTAGCTCTTCCTCCTTTTCATTTACTTGTTCATTAATGTCATCTTCATTGTACAAGATAAATGAGTCAAGGCCTGAATGGATGGAATAGAGAGGGGTGTTGTTTGGCCTATCTTGGCTACTTACCATGTATTTCATGTGATATTCTCTGTAAAGTCTTCTTGTTTGGATAAAGACTAGAATTGTAGCATATTTCATGTCCATTTGGAGGTTTCCTTGGAGTTTTCCTCCCCACGATCTAGATAAAAGCATGTCATACTTCAGGGAAATGTCAGCCACTACAATGTCCATAACTAGGCTTTTAGTTGGTATTTGTGCCAGATTGACACACGGATCTTTGATCAAACCTAGGAATTTAACTCTACTTGAATCAAAAGAGTATAAGTCTTTGTAAACTTTGGTTATTTCTAGGCCTAATCTCTCCATCACTACCTTTGGAATGAGGTTATGTGAAGCACCAGATTCTAGCATGGCATTGTGTAAGATTTTGTCATGAATGTTCAAACTGGCATAGAATGGAGGTACCGCTCTTTCTTGATATTTTGCCTCTACCTTAGGCCCAAACAACAACTTTGTCTTGTCATCAGTTAGATTCAGAGTATTGGTGTCATTTCCTAAGTTTAAAGCTTTCAAAACTTGGGACCTATATACATCTTGAGTCACTAGTTCAGTAAGAGGTATGGCTATTTTTATCTTGGCAATATCACCCTTGATAATGAATGGTGTTTGTGTTATTGGTATATTTACATCATTTTTATCATACATGTTTTTTTCAGCAACTTTGGTTTGCTGATTTTTATTAGGAATGTCAGGTAAAGCATTTTTTTCAGGGCCACTAGTTGATGTACTAGGGAAGCTTTGGTCACCATTATGTTGGCTGGTTGATCCGGATTTATGCAGGAACGCAACAGAATAAACATATAACCATAAATACAGAGATGCAGTGGAAATAACACTTCATTTCATTAATATCAAAGAACTGAAATTTGCTTACAGACAAAATGGAAATAAAACTAGCTAGGGCGCTGGTAGTTATCTCTGAGGAGAGATGTGGCGGCTACAGGCCTCTGAACTGAGTTACAATGAGGCTCGAGGGCCTATTTATTATTGAGAAACAATGGAGAACCCTAAACATCCAAAAACCTAACCCTAGGAGATGAAGCGCCAAAACTATGGGCCCCGTTTGGGTAAATTGGTGTTTCAACTTCCCAGGGACATAACTTTGGCATACTATCTATGTTTGATGCTCATGATGCATCATTAGAAAGCTCTATCCGAGGACTACAAATTTCGCCATAAAAATCATTCCAAAATGGAATGATATTCACTAGAGGCGCGATGCCCAAAAAACGTCGTTTAGGGCCTCAAAACGGCTCCAGAAGTTTAGGACCCGAAAAACTGCTAAAAATAGTAAGTTATGCCGAAAATGAAAAACTGAAAGAGACAATGGTGGGGGCCCAAGTGGAATAGGCGGGTGGCCACCAATATCCACCTGGATCATTCCTCCCCCCTTAGGAAGCAATGGTCCCCATTGCGTTAAGTTCCTCCATGAGATGAGGAAATTTCTGCTGAACTTGGTCCCTGGTGAACCACTTTCCTTGGTGCGGGAGTTGGCCAGCTTTGACAACCCGATACAGTTGGATCCTCTGTTGGCGAGTGTTCTTAATTTGCATGTCCATGATACAATCTGTGGTGGCCTGTTCCATGCAGTCTGGGTTTAACTCTGTTGGTGTGAGTTGTTCTGCAATGTCCGAAGTGTCCGGTAGAGGTGGGAAGTAAGGACGAAGGCGATCCACATTGAAGACTGGGTGCAGACCAAGGAATGGTGGAATACTAAGCTCGAAAGCATTGTTCCCTACAGCCTTGGTGATGGTGTACGGCCCGTATCGGAAGCGGGCGAAGCTTGCGGTGGGGTCCAGTGAGGCGCTCCTTCTGCAAATGTAGCCATACTTTGTCGCCCACCTGGAAGTTGTGTGGCACTCGGTGTTGATCATGGCGTTGCTTGTACTTGGCATTGGCTCTGTCCAATATATCATGAACCTGTTGGCGGATGTGTTGAATGCGCTCGATGAAGCTACTGGCTTTGTCAACTTCAGATGGACATGAGCTGAATTGGCCTGAGCAGCTGCAAATGGCATGGCTACGTCAATGGGACATAGTGGCTGGAATCCCAAGCCCACCTGAAAGGGGCTATGGCCGATTGAACTGTGGAGAGCCCGATTATAACTATGTTGTACAGAAGGGAGGCTCTCGTCCCATGTGCGTGGATGCTTTGAATTGTACATGCGCAGAATGTGTACAATCATTCTGTTGACGACCTCTGTCTGGCCATCTGTTTGGGGATGGAAAGCTGTGGACTTGGTGAGCTTTGTGTCCAACATTGACCAGAGGCTGGACCAAAATGTGCTGAGGAACCTGCTATCTCGATCTAATATGATAGACTGTGGGATCCCAAAGTGCACCCACACTCGTTCAAAGAAGAGTTTAGCAGTGGCTTCTGCTGTGATATTCTTCTTGCAGGCCGCCATAATGGCCATCTTCGAGAATCTGTCGACGACCACAAAAACACAGTCATTTCCCTGCTTAGTAGAAGGCAGGCCCGACACGTAATCCATGGAGATGGATTCCCAAGGTCGACTAGGGGTAGGTAGAGGAGTATATAGGCCTTGCTTCTTGATGGTCGGTTTGGCAATGGCACAAGCAGTGCAGGATCTGATGTGCTTCTCGACATCCTTTCGAAGGTTCGGCCAATAGAAATACTTATGTAGTATTGCTACTGTTTTCTCGACCCCGAAATGCCCAACGACTCGACTGTAGTGTGCTTCCCATATCATCTTGGCACGCTCGCTTGAAGGAACACAAAGGTGTCCCAGGTGACATAAAAGTGCATCTTGGAGGTGAAATTTTGGAACTTGCGTACCCCCCAACAATGCCTTGTAGGTGTGGTTGAATTCTGGGTCACTCTCATAGAGAAGCAGCCAATCAGAAGTCTCGTGCCCACAAGAGTTGAGCACGGTGGTGAGCGCCACGATCGGTGGTCGGCTGAGGAAGTCTGCAACATTATTGGTGCTACCCTTCTTGTACTTGATGTTCAAATGAAACTGTTGCAGATATGTGGACCACTTCTGATGGCGATCATTCCGCAACTTCCCTTGTGTCTGTATGAACTGCAGGGGCCGGTGGCCTGTGTGGATGATTGTTTCCTTCCCCAAAATGTAATGCTTCCATTGTCGACAGGCTTGCACAATGGAATACATTTCTTTGTCATAGGTGGGATACTTGCGAACTGTCTCAGACAATGTCTCACTGTGATATGCCACTCGATGTCCCTGTTGAGTAAGAACTGCCCCAATAGCATAGTCAGAGGCATCTGTCTCGATCTCAAATGGCTGCTGCAAGTCTGGTAAGGTGAGCACTGGGGCAGAACAGAGGCGATTTTTCAATTCTTTGAACGCCTTCTGTTGAGGTTCCGACCAAAAGAATTTTGCTCTCGCTCCTCCTTTGGTGACTTGACTTAAGGGCCAAGTGATATGAGAGAATCCCAACACGAATCTACGGTAGAAATTAGCAAGACCCAGAAAGCTGCGAAGCTCTGTTATAGTAGTCGGGGCTGGCCAATCCCGAATGACTTGGATCTTGGCTGGATCCACATGCACCCCCTTTTCATCAATAATGTATCCCAGATATTGAACCTGGGTCATGCCAAACGTGTACTTCTCCAAATTGGCACACAACTTGTGTTGCCGCAGTGTTTGGAGGACTTGTCGGATGTGGTGAAGGTGCTCTTCCCAAGTCTTGTTGAAGATCAGAATGTCATCCAAGTACACCACTACAAATGAGTTGGTGAATGGCCGCAAGATGTCGTCCATCATCCTCATGAAGGTTGCGGGAGCATTCGTCAACCCGAAAGGCATGACCAGCCATTCAAAAAGGCCTTCCTTAGCTTTGAAGGCAGTCTTCCACACATCAGAGGGTTCAATTGGTACCGGGTGATACCCAGACTTCAGGTCGATCTTACTGAAATATTTTGCACCTTGGAGTTGGTCCAGAAGGTCATCAATCCGTGGGATTGGGTACCTATTCCGGACAGTGATCTTGTTCAGCGCCCGATAGTCAATACAGAGTCTCCACGTCCCATCCTTCTTCTGTACCAACACGATCGGGCTCCCACAGGGCGATGAACTTGGTCTGATGTGACCTTTCTGCAACAGCTCCTGAATCTGCCTCTTGATTTCATCATTCTCCAGAACAGAGCGCCGATAGATCGGTCCATTAGGTAGCGGTGCACCTGGGGTCAGATCAATCGGTGCTTGACCTGATAGTGCAGAGGAACCCCTGTGGGTGAGGTGAATATGTCCCCGCACTCCTCCACAACCTTATCCATTTGTTGTCGTGCGTAGAGCCTCGTCTTTGGAGGTCGGGCCAGCAAAAAAAGGCCCTCTTTCACTGTCGATCATCAAAAGAAAACGAATTCCGGTTTTTGAAATGAGCTTACCGCATTGTTTTGGCAAAGGACCAACAGACAGTCACAGGAGGTGGTACCTAGCATTCCGTACAACTATTATCCAAAGTAACAATGACAGCACGAGGTCGAGACTCATACACAGCATGGCGCTTCCACAAGTATGGTTGTCCTAATAATACATCAGAAACATCAATAGGAGCAATATCACATAATACCTCATCCGTGAAGGGCTTGATGCTATAGGGAAGGCGGCACTGCTGGCTGACACGGAGATCTCGTCCTTGGTGAAGCCACCCGATGGTGTATGGATGTAGGTGAGCTGTGGTCGGCAAGCCCAACTGCTTCACGGCATCTACTAAAATGAGGTTCTTTTGGCTCCCATTATTGACAATGAACTGTACAGGGGAGCCCTTTACCCACATCTGGGAGTGGAAGAGACGTTCCTCCTCCTCTGGATCTTCCGGTTCCTCCTTCTGGATCTTTGTAGTGGCAACAGTGGCATTGGGCTCCACATCAATAATCTGTTTCCCTTTTTCATTCCCCTTTTTAGGTTCTGATTCGGAGTCGGAGCATGCATCTGACTCAGAAGCCCTCATCTCGGCCACTAGCGACTGCTTGGCCCGACACTCACTTGTGTTGTGAGTGGAGCTCTTATGGAACTCACACCACTTTCCCGTGTCCTTCTTTGGCTTTGCGGTGTTGTTATTTTCTTGTGGCTTCGATGAGTTGTCTTTAGCTGCCATGCCTTGGCTCTGTCCTTTGTTCTGCGGTTTGGAAGCACCTTTCCCTTGCTTTTGATTCGCAGATCCAAAGTCTCGCTTCTTCTGTTTGAATTTCTGCTCAATCTTGGCAGCATACCGGTATGCCGTACCAAGCGAGGAGATGTCGAGGAACTCCATTTCCTCCTGAATGTATCTATGCAGACAACTGCGATACTTTAGAACCAAATGTTTCTCTGAATCTTTGATACCCAACTTTGTGCGCAGGGTATGGAACAGATTCGTCAGCTCGTGCACATCTTGATCCCTTTGTTGTCGCAGCGTGGTCTATTGTATGTACTTGTCCTCATAGCTCCCCACAGGATAGTACTGTTCCTTGACGGCGTCTCGGAAAGAATTCCAAGTTGGTACGGCCGAGAACAGAGAGGGTTCTGTCTGGTCCTTGTTCTCACAGTAGGTTTCCCACCAGTCCTTAACATGGGGGGTAGCTTTGAGGAGTGCAAAAACAATCTTCTCCCGGTCTGAAAAGTCATGAACAGAGAAATATCCTTCTAATAGATTCAACCATCTATCTACGGCATCTGCGTCTATTTGACCCTCAAATATGGGAATTTCAAAATTTACTTGTACCTTAAAGGGAGTCGCAACTCCAGAGTGGCTACTGGATGCAGATGCGCCGCCGGTGGGCAGCCGTTGAAGGATCTCAGCAAAGCTATCCATCATCGCGTTCCTTTGTTTTTCGAGGGCCTCCTCGAGCAATATTTTGATAGGATCTCCTGCTCCCTCATCTTTCTTTTCGTCCCCCATGGGTGTCCGTCGAGGTTTGCGAGGCTGATCTTGCAAAGGTTCCACCAGATCAAGCTCTAGCTCCTTATACCCCGACCTCATTGGGGACATGCAAAGAAGGATCGAGAAAAAGCAGACCGCTCTAATACCACTGATCCGAATTTATGCAAGAACACAACAGAATAAACATATAACCATAAATACAGAGATGCAGCGGAAATAACACTTCATTTCATTAATATCAAAGAACTGAAATTTGCTTACAGACAAAATGGAAATAAAACTAGCTGGGGCGCTGGTAGCTATCTCTGAGGAGAGATGTGGTGACTACAGGCCTCTGAATTGAGTTACAATGAGGCTCGAGGACCTATTTATTATTGAGAAACAATGGAGAACCCTAAACATCCAAAAACCTAACCCTAGGAGATGAAGCGCCAAAACTATGGGCCCCGTTTGGGTAAATTAGTGTTTCAACTTCCCAGGGACGTAACTTTGGCATACTATCTCCGTTTGACGCTCATGATACATCATTAGAAAGCTCTATCCGAGGACTACAACTTTCGCCATGAATATCATTCTAGAATGAAATGATCTTTGCTGGAGGCGCGATGCCCAAAAAACGTCGTTTAGGGCTTCAAAACGGCTCCAGAAGTTCAGGACCCGAAAAACTGCTAAAAATAGTAAGTTATGCCGAAACTGAAAAAACTGAAAGAGACAATGGTGGGTGCCCAAGTGGAATAGGCGGGTGGCCACCAATACCCACCTAGATCACTGGTTTTTTCTTTGCTCTGATTAGGAGTCTTAGCCATTATGTTGGTGTTTTCTATTGTCTTTTTAAGAATGTTTTTAGGTGTCTTTTTATCAAAAATTTCTGGTTTGTTCTTCCTAGGGGTGTCCTAAGTTTTCCTAATTCGGAGGTCATACTACCTATGAACCTCCATGATAGCATTTTCAAATCCTAGTTTGTACTCTTCAGAATCCTCATATGTTCTTTCAGTTTGGTTTGAGGAAAATAGACCTTGTTCCTCTTCTGTGAGAAAAACATCATCCTCATTATTGGAGTCTATTAGGTTGACATGATTTTCTTCCGGCTCCTCAGTTTCTCTTTCTTCTTCATCCACATAGTTTTCTTGGAAAGGAGGTATGATTTGTTGGTCATTGTCTCTTTGTCTGATTTGAGGAGGGTCTCTTCTGAATTTTTGGTTTCTATTTATGTTTTGAGGATTTGCTTGGTTTTCCCTAGGGGGTTCTCTTTCATTCAAATTGATTTTCTCCATCATTTTTCCCATTACCCTAACTAGATTGTCAATTTAAGCGTCAGATGTGGAGGCCATGGTTTCCTCTTTGTATGTAACCTTCTTCTCTGCTCTTAATCTAGCCCTTTTAGCATTTAGGTTGGCTTCTACACTTACTGCTCCTCTTTTCATGTCCTATAAGGTAAGGGGATCTCTTTCTCTTAATTGATAAGACATGTATGGATCAAACCCATCTGGAAATTTTACTAAGGCTAGGCCTTGTGGGGGTTTCATGGGGGGAGGGAGTGCATTGTATACACTATTCAACCTAGCGCAGTAGTCTTGGACACTTTCCCCAACATTTCCCCAACATTTATTTTAAGGTTATCATACTTTGATATGATTTGAAGAGGATTTTTATTAGTCTCCCACTTGTTTATGAATGTTTGATAAAGGGAAGAGAGGTCATGAATGTTGTTAGGAGTTAAGTTTTTGAACCATTTATTTGCTTCTCCTCCTAAGCTTTGGGAAAACATTCTCCTTTTTATGGTCTCCTCTTTTATTTCTTGGTAGTCAAATGCATCATTCATCTTGTCTACATGTTGTTGGGCAATGGTAGAGTCAGCTCCAGTAAAGTGAGGGATTTTAGATTGGTATTCCTGTGGCATAGGCAGTAAAGGTTTGGGTAGTACCTTTTTAGTCAATTTAGTGTCCTAAATTGCTAACATAAATTATCAACCAGGACTAGTAAACTGATGAAGTGTGATGCACTATATGTGCCTAAGTATCCATTTTTCTTACTTCGTTGTTTTTAGTGTTTTATTGATGTTTTGGGGTTTTTTTATGTTTGATCTTTAGTATGCTACTCTATGCTAAAAATATGAAGTTAGATTTATGTCAAAAAGGAGGAAAAGGAAATGTTAATGAATAAATGAAAACAGAGTTTATTTGCAAATTATGTTCCTAACTAGAAAATGATCAAAACAAAGAGTCCTAATCCATGGATATTACAGCTTCTAAATGAACATTCATGAAATGAAAAGTAACTCAAAACACTACAATTTAATCTGATTCATTTAGTTAGAGATTTGTTGGAAGAACTTGTGAAAAAGATTAATTCTAATGCAATGAGGATCTCCTAAAACATAAAAGAAAAACTGAAACAACTTATAACATTACAACTAAATCTCATTCATGAGTTAGAGGTTTATTGGAAGAGCTTTTGAAAGAGATTAATCATAATGTGATAAGGATCTTCTATAAAGCAAAACAATCAATAACTCACAATATTACAACTTAGTCTCATTCGTGAATTAGAGGTTTATTGGAAAAGCTTTTGAAAGAGACTAACTGCAGTATAATGAGGAATATGATCTGAAATTGTGTGAACAAAATATTTCTTATACAGAGATTGACAGTAGGGGCTTTTACTGGTTATTTCACCTTTACTAGAAAGGATGAAACCAGAAGCTTTTGGCCCTCTTATTGACTCTACCTAAAGAAATATAATGTAAACACTAAATAGATCTGGCAAATGAGAATCTTCTTTTTAACTAAATAACAGAAAATGAAATGCTAATAACTCAAAATATCACAATTGAATCCCCTTCATTTAATAGAGATGTATTGGAAGAGCTTGAGAAAGAGACTAACTGCAATATCATGAGGATCCTTTATCTAAGCAAATGACATGAAACATAATGCTAAAAGCTATGATTTCATAAAGCAATCTAAGTAAGGAAATATGACAAAACAGAATTGAAAATGACCTATCTAGAAAACATGCAAAACCTCCTCGAATAGCAGGGGCCCTCTGCTACCAATTTTCTGTAATCCTTAACTCTTTGAAGATGTGATCAAAATAGCATCAAAGAACTAAACTTCTTTATTGATAAACTCACAAATCTACATCCCATTCCATCTTAAGATTTGTTACAAAACACTCTCTAATCCTTTCTCTTCTTCTCCTATTTTTTCACTACCCATGATAGGAGAAAGCTTCTCCTATTTATACAAAATATGAGAAGTTATCTCATTAATGGGAGTCCATGAATCTCTCCCTCTATCTCTAGAGTTACAATCAAAATAGGAAATGATAAGACACATGTCTTTTTAGAGTTTCAATACAAATAAGAAATGAGACACATATCTTCTTAGAGTTTCAATACAAAAAGGAAATGAGACACATGTCCTCATGATCCCATGATCTTCTCCACTCAAATTCGAATTTGGTTTTGGGAGGCCACATAAAGGTCTTTTAGAAACTTCCTTTTGACCTACACATGTCACAAAACTCATAACACATATATAGATATATGAAACTATGTTAATTTTCTAGTTTCTAATCATAAATTCACTTTAAATACATAAAATAAATAACTTTGGAAGACAAGGATCATAACCCATATATTTATGAAAATGGTTACTTGATGTAGGGTTTTAGGTCAGATGGCTATGAAATAAAAGCTGAATTGTTATGACATAATGGAAATATGTATGAATATGGAAAACACATTTGAGACTCAACATACCCCCCAACTGAAGTTGTTGCATGTCCTCATGCAACTATTGCAATGATTCATTTGTCCATGAGTTGATCTTTTATGAGTTTTGACTCATATAGATTCATTCCAAACTTTGCTTTATAATATTTTCTTTTGGCAAAGTATAATACATTTGATTGCAACATTTTTTTTTATATGGTTGGTTCTTGTGTGACAACCGATTTTTTTGAGCAATGGTTCTTGTGTAACAATGCTTTCTTTTCTTTGTTGCATCAAAGTTCATGAAAACAATTAGAATCAATTACTTCATCAATGAATTGATCATTTGTAAGGCATATAATCTTTTGGATCATGTTGCAACAATAGTTGGTTGGGAAGTATATGCGGGTGGAAATGAAATGAGAATGTGTGATAGTGTATGACATATGGATATGAAATGATGTCCCTTCCCCGACAACGGCACCAAAATGTTTAGTCAATTTAGTGTCCTAAATTGCTAACATAAATTATCAACCAGGGCTAGTAAACTGATGAAGTGTGATGCACTATATGTGCCTAAGTATCCCTTTTTCTTACTTCGTTGTTTTTAGTGTTTTATTGATTTTTTGGGGTTTTTTTATGTTTGATCTTTAGTATGCTACTCTATGCTAAAAATATGAAGTTAGATTTATGTCAAAAAGGGAGAAAGGGAAATGTTAATGAATAAATGAAAACATAGTTTATTTGCAAATTATGTTCCTAACTAGAAAATGATCAAAACACAGAGTCTTAATCCATGGATATTACAGCTTCTAAATGAACATTCATGAAATGAAAAGTAACTCAAAACACTACAACTTAATATGATTCATTTAGTTAGAGATTTGTTGGAAGAGCTTGTGAAAAATATTAATTCTAATGCAATAAGGATCTCCTAAAACATAAAATAAAAACTGAAACAACTTATAACATTACAACTAAATCTCATTCATGAGTTAGAGGTTTATTGGAAGAGCTTTGAAAGAGATTAATCATAATGTGATAAGGATATTCTATGAAGCAAAACAATCAATAACTCACAATATTACAACTTAGTATCATTCGTGAATTAGAGGTTTATTGGAAAAGCTTTTGAAAGAGACTAACTGTAGTATAATGAGGAATCTGATCTGAAATTGTGTGAACAAAATATTTCTTATACAGAGATTGACAGTAGGGGCTTTTACTGGTTATTTCACCTTTACTAGAAAGGATGAAACCAGAAGCTTCTGGCCCTCTTACTGACTCTGCCTAAAGAAATATAATGTAAACACTAAATAGATCTGGAAAATGAGAATCTTCTTTTTAACTAAATAACAGAAAATGAAATGCTAATAACTCAAAATATCACAATTGAATCTCATTCATTTAATAGAGATGTATTGGAAAAGCTTGAGAAAGAGACTAACTGCAATATCATGAGGATCCTTTATCTAAGCAAATGACATGAAACATAATGCTAAAAGCTATGATTTCAGAAAGCAATCTAAGTAAGGAAATATGAAAAAATAGAATTGAAAATGACTTATCTAGAAAACATGCAAAACCTCCTCGAATAGCAGGGGCCCTCTGCTATCAATTTGGTGTAATCCTTAACTCTTTGAAGATGTGATCAAAATAACATCAAAGAACTAAACTTATTTATTGATAAACTCACAAATCTACATCCCATTCCATCTTAAGCTTTGTTACAAAACACTCTCTAATCCTTTCTCTTCTTCTCCTATTTTTTCACTACTCATGATAGGAGAAAGCTTCTCCTATTTATACAAAATATGAGAAGTTATCTCATTAATGGGAGTCCATGAATCTCTCCCTCCATCTCTAGAGTTACAATAAAAATAGGAAATGATAAGACACATGTATTTTTAGAGTTTCAACACAAATAAGAAATGAGACACATATCTTCTTAGAGTTTCAATACAAAAAGGAAATAAGACACATGTCCTAATGATCCCATGATCTTCTCCACTCAAATTCGAATTTGGTTATGGGAGGCCACATAAAGGTCTTTTAGAAGATTCCTTTTGACCTACACCTGTCACAAAACTCATAACACATATATAGATATATGAAACTATGTTAATTTTCTAGTTTCTAATCATAAATTCACTTTAAATACATAAAATAAATAACTTTGGAAGACAAGGATCCTAACCCATATATTTATGAAAATGGTTACTTGATGTAGGGTTTTAGGTCAGATGGCTATGAAATAAGCGCTGAATGGTTATGACATAATGGAAATATGTATGAATATGGAAAACACTTTTGAGACTCAACAGTACCAATGGGGCAAACCATGATGCCATGATTTGAGGTAAAGGAACCCAAGGAGGGTTTATAAGAGGGGGGTTTATGAGAGGAGGTGGAGGATGAAATGGAGTGGTTTGCACGGTGGATGTATGAGTAGGGGTAGTAGATATACTTGGACCAGCTAGCTGAGATTGAGCAGGTTTGGATCGAAATGAGTCAAAGTGTTGGAGAAGCTAAAAATCAGGAGGAGGGGAAGGAGAGGATTCTCTATTAGGACTCTGTTGAAAGTATGTAGGCTCAAGGTCTGTCTGGTTTATACCACTTTCAGACTTAGTTCTAAATAATTTTCTTCTATGGTGTAAGTTAAATTGGGTGTCTTACAAGGCTATGAGGTTTTCAAGGACAAAACTTGCTTTGTGAATGGGTCTAACAATAGTTGAATCTTCATTCCTATAAATTTTCCACAACATTATTTCTAAGTTATCAACTATGGTAGGAGGGTTTGGGTCAGGGTGAGATCTGGTGCTGATTCTTTCTGAAGCCAGATTTCAGACCCAACACACAGAGAGACTGAAAATTTATGAGAGTTTTTGAAAAAAGACCTGTCTATAAGGGTACTAAGCTCACACAGTATGTAACTGGGCTTTACACTATTATGATTGTTTGATACATTCTGAGGGGAGTCTATGAGAAATAGTGGGGGTCAACAGGGCTATTGAAGACCAGTGGAGTCACCAGGTGGATGATGCTTACTATTTTTAGGATGTATTTGTTGTCCACCATCAACAACTAAATACCAATCTAAAGATGTTTTTGGGTTTTCTGAGTTCTTTATGTAACACTAAGCTTTTCAATAAGCGTTCTCCAGTATGGTCACCATGGTGCTACTATGATGAATCAACCAGATATCACTCTTGGTTGACACTTGATTTATCTAAGTTTTGACATGGGATTTGTGAGTTATTAAGGAATATTTAAGATGTTACTTACTCAGATCCCCAGTGGAGCCGCCATTATGTTAGGTCCCTGTAATTTGTCAGATTCGCAAGACCAAATTGAACAAGGGTAACATCAAACCAAATTTGGAGCCCTAGGACCCAACCTTCCTGGACTCAGAAAGGGATCTCCCTATATTTGTATAAAATTTTTGAACTTGATTGATTTTAGGGTTTTGATTCTAGGCTAGTTATAATGATGGGGTTTGTTTGTTTGTTTTGCTTGGTTGGGTTGCTTGTCAAGAAGAACAAATAGAGTGAGAGAGTTTCAGACCATTGGGCTATGGAGTCTGCAAAATGTCTTGAAAAGTACAACAATAGGTCAAGGGTGTTTCAGAGGGCAAGTTAACAAAGCCAAATGGATCTTCAAAGCTTATGTGAGTGAAGTGAACATTAAATTGTGAGATTAGTAGGTTTAAAGGGAAGTTAAGAATCCTTTAACATGTACTATAACAAGAAAAATCTTTAAGAACACTAAGCATAACAAAGAATCAAAGGGAAGAGTGCACCATAAACTTCTTTGACCTAGCTTTATCAAGTAAACTTAAAAACAACTATCCAGCAAACCCTAGAGAGAAAGGAACTCCTAACCTCTCTAGCTATCTACTTTCAGAGAAATAAAACATGCAAGATAATACATTAGTAATGATCAAAGAGCAGGGAACTCCTAAATTCCTTAATCAAACTATAAATACCTTCAAAGTAATTCAAGATAAACTAAAGGACAGGGCAAACCATAAACTTCTTTAGCCTAAACCCTAATTAGTACACTTCAAATAAAGCCTTGAGAACAACATTTCAAGAAAAACCAAAGGACAGAGAAAACCATAACTTATTTAGCCATACTCTATTGATTTAATCTCAAAGAAACAAGCTAAATGGACATGGAAAAATGGGGAACTCCTAATTTCTCCAAGTAAACCTAGTAGAGTAAAACATTTAAGGAATAGAAAGCAGACAAAGTTAAGGTGCCTATAAACAACATGTATTAACCTAAACTTTAAGTTCTACTGCATGAGAAAAGATGAAACAATATGCAAACATAAGAAGACAAGTACTAAATTAGAAAGACATCACCATTAACCATTTCATGAATCCTACAAATGTGCTTGCTCCATTGCCATTCAAATCAAAGCATTCACAAAACTCCAAAGCCAATTTCTTCTCAGCTCCAAGTCTATGTTATTGAGCTCAACAATCAACCAACATGAACAATGAGGCATTCATGGAGTATTTAACTTGAAAAGGAGGATCAAAACCCTAGTTAGGGTTTCAAAATGTCATTAATTACACTTAAATGTCATTTTGTCCTATGAGACCATGCAAGGCCCAAGGCACGAATATCCTAACTTAATAAATGCAAAAATAAATTCTAACATAACTCCTCAACTAACTCTGGAGTGATTTGCCTTCAAAGCCCTCAAAATATATTTTTCATTAACTCCAAGTGTCTTTTTTTGACTTTCTGGCAAGGGCGCAGTACCAAATTTCAAGGGCACAGCGCCAAAATTGGGAAAAGTTCTCCTTTTGCAGCTGAGATTTGGAGGCCTTCCTGGTGTCCAAATGAACTCCATGATAGCTCATTAGAAAGATTTTCCTGTCTAGTTTCCAAAAATTCCTTTATTTTCTTGATTTGTGTCCACTTTCTTAGTCAAAAACCACTTTTTCCAAGACTACTAAGGGTGCAGCGCCAATGCTAAAAAGAGGGCAGAAAGGTGATTTTTTGCTTGTCTTTGGCCCTTTTGAGGGACCAGTTCTACTCCAAATGACTTGAAAATTTATGAGGTTTATATCATTGGCCTAAGGATCATGAAAATTTAAAGTTTTCCTCCATTGGGTGCCCCAAAAAATATTGTAGCGCCAGTGGCACTGGGCACTTGGCCCTTCTTTTTGCAAACAAAACAGTCAAAATTTCAAAAACTCAAAAAGATGTCAAAATTGGGATTTGTCTTGCAGATCATGTTTTGGATGGTTGTAGGGATGCATCAGAAAAAATTTCAAGCTTTTCTTTTTCCTTTGCCTCTTTTAGGGCTTGAATCTTTGCAAGTGCTCTTTTGAGCTTGGCCCTTGCAATCGTGTTTCCTAAGGCATAATGCCTTGCCATCTTCTTTTGCATGTCCAGGTCTCTCTTGGTCTTCTCCAGCTGATCCTCTAGGTTCAAATTTTCCCTCTTTAGCCAATACTCCCTATCATAATCTATTTCCATGGAAATTAGCTCACTTGGAGTGAGTTTCTTTGTCAATGTTGTCTCTTGCTCTCTTTCTTTGGCTAAGGCTTTCTTCAAACCAATTACCCTTGGCCTCCTCCTAAGAAGTTGTTCTTCTTCTTCTTCAATGTCATCATGAGTGTCCAATACCTCATCAAGCTTTTCCTTTCATTTTCCAGCCTCTTTCTAGGCTCTGATTTCCCTGATCTCACAGATGGCTTTCTCTGTCTCCAACTGCTTGTTTTCAACCTCAAGGAAGTTTATGACATTCTTAGCCCTACCAAGATTGGCTTGTAAATCCCTAATCTGAGCATATTTTCTTTTGAGTAGCATTTTTGTGATCCTCTCTTCATTCTCATCATCACTGTCAAGGTGAATTAACTGAAACTCTTGTTCAGTTTCATGCTTGTCTTCCTCTTCTTCATCAATGGCCTTTTCCTTACCTTTGTCAAGTTGTTTGGTTGATGTAGAAGGCATGGCCCCTTGCCTCTTAAGGGCAGCAAACACATGCCTATTTCCCCTCTGGTAGGTCAAAGGAAAAGGCTCAATGTTACTCATCTCAATGCCATTTGTCTCACTGCCATCATCATTGCCATCATTACTGCCATCATCACTACCATCTTCACTGCCATCTTCCTCACTTCTTTCTGCCTCATTGCTCTTTTCCTCACTACTCTTTGCCTCAATGTTTTCTTCATTGTTTGATGCACTATTACCATGAGATGATGGTGAGGGATTGTGAAAATGTGATGAAGGAGGATCATCATGATGTGAATTAATGTGAGTGAATGGTGAGGTGGAAGAGTCATCATGAGGTGACAGAATGTGAGTGGATGGTGATGCATGAGTAGTAGGGATAGCAGGAAGTGATGGAGAATTAAGGATGGGAGGGTTAGAAGATGAAGGAATGTCTAACTAATGATGGGCTTATGGAGAAGTGAACACCTCATTGGGAATGAAGGTCCCCCATGGAATGCCTTTCTGTTGTAGTTGGTACATAACAACCATTTTAATAAGTGAGTAATGGAAGAGGCTTTGCATCTGTTGAGGATAGTCTCTCTTTTTCACTATGTATGATATTTTATCAATGCTTTTGTAGAGGTAATAGGGTATGTGTAGCATCCTCACTCTATGAAAGTGCATAAGCAACCTGATGTGGTAGGAGTAAAGATGGGAGAACCTTCCCTCACATGTAAAATACTTCATCATAATTCTCATCATAAGTGCATATCTATCAAGAAAATGTGAGAAAGGAAAGATGGATTTAATGTGGTCTTTGTACCTAGGCTTTAGGTAGGGTTCAAATTAGATCATGTCTAGGTTTTCTTGCTTAAACCATTTCTCACCCACTCTTGGTATCTGAGTGGCATTGGCAATAGCATCTATAGATAGCTCAAAAGTGACCCCTGCAAGGTTAACTTGTTTGTCATGCAAGTTAATGATAAATACCCTAGTTAGCTCGGGGTGGTTTTCCACCTACTGCACCTTTTCACAAAATTCATAGCAACCTACATGTTTGAAACATGAAACAGTAATGGGAGATGCCATTAGCTCCCTTGTGTTGAGGGGTTCAAATCTATTTATCTTCCCACCTTTCTACTCATGCCTCCTTGGCATTTGAGCCTCTCCACCACTACCACTATCCTCTCCCTCTGCTGACATGTTTAAAACTCTGTTTTGAAACACCCTTGGGCTGATGTCAAATTGACATGAAGGAGGGCAATGGAATGTCAATATTTTTGCAAGTGAAGGGACTGAGTCTTATGAATGGGATGGATTTAGGGGGAACCTTATATGAATGAAAACCTTCACAGCACCCTAATTCACCCTTGTCTTGATAGATACTCTTTATAGGAAGGTGAAGCAAGCATATAGACAGTGATTTCAAGCTTTGTAGCCTAGGGTTTCTTCTTAGGGTTTCATCACCATTAATTAAGAATCATCAAATAGCTTGAAAATGTGGTTAGGGCATCCACTTACCATTTATCAGTGCCTTAGAGGACCTTGGATGAAACTTGGAAGTATTTTGAGGTGATTTGAGTGGTTAAATTGCTTAGAAAGCCCTCCTGGCCAAGGGCGGAATGCCTAAGCTGAGGGCGCAGTGCCAAGGCTGAGCACGCAGCACCTTTCCAAACTTTGTTGGGTCCTGTTGGGTAAGGGCGTAGCACCTTCCCCAGCACGCAGCACTCACTTCCAGGCATGCAGCGCCAATGTAATTTGTATGGAGGATTTTTTCCAAGGGCGCAGCGCCTGATCCCAGGCGCGCAGTGCTAGACAAATTTGCCCAATTTCACTTGTAAAACTCACAAATTCTCTTCTCTTGAATGCTTTGATGATTTTTCAAGGAAACAATGATGTGTTTGATGTGTTTAGATGGGCTTTTAAAGGCTTATGGAATATTAATTTAATCTTTAAAACCCACTTTCTAATGTCTAAAACCCTTTTTCTCCTTTTCATTGATATTCCTTTATACTTTTTCCTATAGGTTACTAAAATCACTAAATTAGCTTTTCTTTTGGTCTTTGAGACTTGACATGTTTATTTTTACACAGCAGCAGCTTAAAAATCCTCTTTTGCTTCCACCATGGAGTTCAACTTATCTTTTTACCTTCTTTGGCCACTTTCGAAAAACCCTAGGTGTTTGGAGTGATTTACACCAATCGTCAGTGTTGTCTTCTAAGTTCTCTATCACCCTTTCAAGTTCATTCATTTATGTCTAGTTCACCTCACCTTTTTCTCTATCTCATCAATAGTCTCTGATAGAATTTCTTCATGTTTGGTTTTGTGTGCCTCCTCCAGGTCATTTCTGCAATTGATCACTGTTTGGCACTCTACGGGACCATTAAGCTCAAAAACCCTAATTATCTATAAGAACAAGTGTTTCCTCTCTTCCTTGCTGCAGGTTGTCTTCATTCAGGAGTAGACCACCTACCTTACCAGTACTTTCTGTTGATAGACCTTTCAACACTCCTACAGAAGTGTCAAAGTTTGTCCATTTTCCTCATGTGCAGACCCTAAACTGAAGGGATAGTCTTCTTTGGAAATATTTTAGGTCTTCCTTGAATAACCATGTCTTGACATTCTATTACATCTGTGCCAGATTCTAGAAAAGGAAAAGAAGTGTTTGAAACACCAATGATGACCTTAAAACATGTGAAACCCTAATTGACCTAGTGGGAGCGTTCATTGACCTGATCTTGACTGAAAATTGGCTTGGAGGCTTCAAGTGAAAAACAGAGTATTGTCAAAGGTGTTGTATTGAAGATCCAAAATCCAATGTACTTGATTTATCTAAAGAGCCTACAGAGATAGTTTTGAGACCATCAATGCTTGAGGAACTTGGGGAACATAGGAATGAGTAGGCTATAGGAAACCCTAGAGGGAAAATGGAGTTTATGGACAAGGGAAAAATAGGCCAATTAGGTTATAGGCAGGGAAGGAGGGTAAAAATGAGAGGTATAAGCTTATGAGGTGTTTGTAGGAATGATAGGGTGACCATGAAATGGAAAATTGATAGAATAGTGAAAAAATTTCTATTAGGATAATGAAGGCAATGAGATTTCTGAAACTCACAATATCCAAGGAATGTTGTTTTCAGAAATATAGAACCAATCTATACTCATCTACAAATAGTGAAAAATATTGATGACTAACACTTGCCATGGTTGTTGTGGGTCATCATATTATTATTGGAAGGACCTCTTGCTACCTATGAACATATGAGAGGTCATACTCAACCCCAACATTCTCTTCACTAGTTGGATGCCTCAACTATGTGTGCTTGGGGACATATGTGTGCTATATAAGCCATTTTCTCATTGCTCCCTTGACCTCTTTCTTCTTGGAAGTCACCCTTCCTATGCCTATATATGAGCGGATGTAACTATTGTTTTATCCATTATATTGGAGTGTCAAGCTCTTATTAAAACAAAATACAAAAAAAGGGAAGAAGAAGAAGATTACATCAAAAAAATTGTGTTGAAGCACATATGAGATATATCCATGAGTTCCGAAGAAAAATTATTGCAAATGGTTTTGAGACTACACCACGACTACACTAGTATGGTTACATTGGCCATGCCTTGATCCTGATTCTAAGTTCCAAAAAAATCCATACAGATACATCAATAAGAAATTCCATTGACACGGTAACATTTAGATGGCATCAAAATATAGCAAGGATTGACTCCTAGTCATCTATATTGATCAAATTTTCATCAACAGCTACCTGATTAAGATCGGGTAATTCAACTGTGGTGGATTAGGATTAGTTTTCAAAAGAGATTGTGTGCTCATTACCCTTATTATCTCCATATTTCACCTCTTGGAGCTACTACAAATAAAAAAAAAAATTGAAATTGAAATTCATTGTCATATATTTTTAAGGCAACATTGTTTCCTACAAGGTTGTATTGACCCTCAAATTTCTAGGAGGGAGTGATAAGGATTTATTTTCCAACTCGTCTGCTACCTTGTTTAGGTCTCTCTTAAAACACATTTGACTTGAATGTGAGGAATCCAAGCAAGTGATCTCAAAATTATTCTCTAAAAATGACAAAGCGTGGAGTCTAAAGGAAAAATACCCAAAGCAAGATGACAGATGGAGTTATTATAGTCACCTATTATAAATAGAGATCTAATTGGTAAAAATAAAGCTAGGATAATTTTTTAAAAGTAAACATACATTTCAATTTGGTTGTTATTGGATATGCATATTCTCCATGAGTATTCCAATTCTATTTGTCCTTCAGGTCCAAATAGAACCCCCTTGTGCACCTACCACCCCTATATTGGAGTGTCAAATTATTACCACATACTCAAAGCTTGAATTTTGTTTCAATTATTGTTCCCTTAATGGTCCCCATTGGTCTATTTGTCTCACTCGCCACCTTTTGATAAAAAAAAATTGATGTTATCATTTAATTTTCATCTCATACAAATGTTGATGGAAGTGGGTGACTAATGGTGTTTATTGGGTTGCAGTTCAGCTCTTTATTAAGTTCCATAGCTCTCTCTCTCAACATGATCCCATGGGATCATTGTGGGAATGAGATCATAGGGAGAAATATTTCTTGGCCTTTATCATTGTCCAACTACAATTGAAATAATAATTAAAGAAGCACAAGGCAGTTTCAATGTGAATTAGACCATTGAAGGCTTGTGAATCTAGTCCAATTAGCCGACCTTTATTTTAAGCATTGTTACATAATAAATCATTTTTTCACATGTAATGATGCATACAAATTTCATATATGTGATTTTTTTAGTTGTTAAATAATATATGTGTATTTGAATTGGTATATGACTTAAAGGGTGTTGAATATAAATACATGACGTTTTGACGTGAAATATGTCATTCCCTTGTGTCAAAATTGTGTGCTAAATTTTATTTATTGAATGAAGTTTGGTTCAGGATGTTACACCATTTTTTTGGTCATCTAACCCATTATCATTAGATGAACCCAAGTACACCATGTAAGACCAATTTTACCCTAAGTAAAATTTCTTTCACCATGTAAAATAACATTTGTCTATATTTCCTGGTCATATTTAACCCAAAACAAGGAAATTAATTAAATAAATCATTATTTATTTAATTATATTCCCACCATCTCCCTAAAATAATAAATAAATCATTTATTTATTTATTGTTTATAAATAAAGGAATTGACCCAAGTCAAAAGACCTTTTCCTTCCAACAAATATAATAAAATATTCCTAAAGGGTGGTTCTAGAATTTGATTAATAATATTTTATTCATGCAACAAGTTCTAGATAACCCTAATATTTTGTTATAAATAGGAGGGTTTTCCCCATTCATTAGTTACCTCCATTGCATTAGATCACTCTGGATCTACTCTTGTTCACCATTTTCCATTTTTTGCCTTGTGAACTCCCATTGAGTTCTATGTTTGTCTGGGTTTTCTAAACCAATAAGAGAGAGGAATTTTAGATCTGAAATGCTGAGGACTTTCAAGAACCCATCCCATTGAGGAGAACCGGAAAACACCTTTCTTGTTTTCCTCTCAGGTGCCCCATTTTTTAATATAATATAAAATTCTTTTAAATACATTGTTCTTGTCTTGTCTATTGGATGCATGGAGCCATATTGTATTTTATCTGCTTAATGTCTTTTGTGCTTAGATCTGGATTTGTGCAGCACTATTTGGATCACCTCATTACAGACTTAAAGATATTTTGCAGCCATAATCGATGTTAAGGCTATTTGTTATGTGTAGCTAAAGTGATCTTTTACGACGAAAGATTCATACTAACACAGGACACCCTCTTTACTTAGAATAATACCAACGTGTTGATGAGAATTTCCTTTTATTGGTTCTTTAAGTTGAGTTCTCAGTTGTCTAATCATGGCATATCAAGTTGGCAACATTGTTCATTTTCTCCAAAAACAAGTCTAGAGATGGGGCATTGTTATCTTAGCCTAGCAAAGTTTGATATATTGCTAATAATAGGAGCAATGTCACTTGAACATGTTCATGATTATCATAGGTATGTGGTACCAAACAATTAACCAAGCTTGAGCATAATCTTCATGTTTGTACAATGATCATAGAAGCATATCCTTGATCTTGATCGTCTCGATATATTTAGTTCAACATATGTGTACATACACACTTGTATGTATGTACATACGCTCACTCACTCACACACATGAATGTATGTACACACACACACACATGCGTGCATTTGTGTGTGTGTGTGTGTGTATTCTATGAAAACCCTTGTGGGATCCCCTTGCCTTCCTTTAATATCTAGATGGAGGGTGGCTCAATTTCTAACCACAATAACAGTGTTAGGTCCCTATATTACTAGTGAAGTCCCTTATTGTTGTTAGTGTAGCCCCCTTATCATTATTGTTGTACCCCTCTATCCCCAATATTTTTATTATTGTGCCCTTACATTATTATTGTTAGGCCGGCTAGGATTATATTGTGACCCCATGGAATCCTATATATAAAAGGAGGTTTTGACATTTGTATCATCCAAGAATTTTTCATTTATGTCATGTAAAGGAGCTTTCCCCCTTGAAATGGCTGAATTCTAAGGCATTTATCTCTCTTTCTTCTATTTTTGGAGTTGGATTCATAACATTTGGTATCAGAGCTTTGGATTCTATGGTTTCGCTGCTCCAAATAGGTCATCGTGGAATTTTCACCATAACTTCTTTTCTACGAAAGTTCAGAAGCTGAAATTTTTATGGAGTTAAGGTGAAATCTAGGGGACTGTCGTGTAAAAAATTCAGATCTTGGTTCGCAATATTTTCAAAGATATGATCTGTGGAAGTTATGATTTTTTCAGGCTCTCGAATTTCACCTAAACAGTTCATCTTGGAATTTGTGCTATAACCTTTTTTATACAAAGGTTCAAAATTTATATTTTTTACAAAGGGAAGCCAGAATCCTGAGGAACATCGTGTAAAAATTTCAGATATTGGTTCGCAATATTTTTGGAGATATGATTTGTGGAAGTTAGGGTTTTTTTTTAGGCTCCCGAATTTCATCTCAAAGAGGTGATCGTGGGAAAATCATCATAACTCTCTCTCTCTGAGCATCAGATTGGAATTCTATAATAAGTGGCTGAAAGTACACATATTTTAGTTTCCTTTGCATATATATGAGAGCCAAACGAGGAAAAAAATGTCACGTGGAACACCATACAATTTCACTCTACTGAACTAGTCCATAATTAGGTCATTGTGGGAGATTGGGCATAAATTTGCCTTGAAAAATCCAAATTAGGTCAGACCTATGGCATTCGACAGAAGATTCAGAGGACTATTACATGACTAAATTTCAGATATTGAAGATCCTAAATCATAGAGATAATTTAGTTTCAATATCGAGCTCCTCAAAAGCAAGAAAAAGGTATGTATTTTTTTTTCAAATTGCATAAGTCTTGTTTGAAAAATCAGTTTGAAGTGATTCCAAAAGAATATTGAAGCATAGATATCAGTATTTGGTTCTAAAATGCCACTTGAAAATAATTCAACACCCATTAAGCCTTCAGAAGGCTCTACTATGACTCATGAAGAGGAATAAGTGCAATGTGACATATCAAAATTACAAGAGAAAGTGCACCAAATTTCGCTGTCACAGAGAGCAACAAAAAATGAAATGAATGTTTTGAAGAAAGGCATGGAAGCTAAGATGGATGGTTTGAAGAAAGGTGTGGAAGCTAATATGGATGATTTGAAGAAAGGCGTGGAAGCTAATATGGATGGTTTGAAGAATGGCATGGAAGCTAAGATGGATGGCATGGAAGCTGGCATGGAAGCTAAGATGGATGACATGGAATCTAAGATTGATGAAAAAATTAAAGACAACATGGAAGACAGGAAGAATGATCTAAAATTATACATGGAAGGTTTGATGACAAGGTTGATACAAGAAATTATTTCTAATAGTGGAAATATAGTAGAGGAAACTCATGATGAGAACAAAAGAAATGTTAATCGTGATTTCATAAACTCTAATGTTGGATTGAGGACCCACCATATTCCAAAGATCGATGTGAGGAAGTTTGATGGCAAGGATCCCGTAACATGGATACTACAGATGGAGAAATATTTTGATCTCAATAATGTGCAAAACACACAAAAGGTACGCATCGCAACTTTATATTTAGAACAAAATACATTTGTATGGTATCGATGGCTTTGTTCCCGTAAAAAAATTGTCACTTGGTCAATTTTTACGGAGGATATGATAGCACATTATGAGGATACAAAGAGAAACACTTTTTTTAGCCAATTGATAAATCTCAAACAAAAGGGTTTAGTGGTGGAGCACATTGAGGACTTCCAAAAATTGAATATAAGGGTAACTAATATTCTAGAGGAACACAGGATTGATGTTTCCATAGGGACTTTAAAGGATAACATCCAACATGAGTTTCATTTTTGGGAAACTAATTCATTAGAGAAGGCATTCAGGTTGGCAAGAAAAATTGAATGTAAAATTATGGCGACAAGGAAGCCTACCACTCACATCTGTAAAGATGGAAGTGTTGCTACTCCTAGACTTCCACAACCTACAAGGTTGACACCACAACAATTGAGAAAAAAAAAAAAAAGCAAAAGGGCTTTGCTACAATTGTGATAGCAAATACACTAAAGGTCATAAGTGTGTTGAGAAGAAATTATTTTACATAGATTGTGAAGAGGAGGAAGAAAATGAACAAGAAACTTAAAAAGAAGAGGATATACACCGGGAACCAACTCTAGAAGAAGAAGAAAAGAGTCCAACCATATCATGTAATGCATTGGCATGAATCACCACTCCTCAAACTCTTAAGATAGAGGGACATATCAAGAAGAAAAAGGTATTAGTGTTGATTGATTCAGGTAATACCCATAATTTTATTCATTGTAAGGTAGCCAAGGAATTGAATTGTTTCCCATGCCCAGCACCAGAATGTCAAATGATGGTTGCAAATGGAGGAACTATAAATTTCTCTGGAAAATTCCATAATATAAAGCTAACCATGGGGGAATATGTATTGAATATCCCAATGCATTCCATTCTAATGGGAGGTGTTGATGTTGTACTAGGAGTACAACGGTTACAATATTTGGGGACGCTTTTAATTTTCAAGAAATTTTCTTGAATTTTTTTTTGGAAGGAAAGGAAGTCGAATTACAGGGTATCGCAGGGAATTCGGGTAAGATAATAAGCTCTAATGTCATTACAAAGCTTCTGAAGAAAGAACAGCGAGGCGTAATTGCACAATTATGCTCACTAGAAGTTCCAACTTTAAAATCATCTATTTCTCTAGATCTCCAAAAAGTCTTGGATAATCATTCCAAGGTGTTTGAAACTCCCAAAGGACTCCCACCTATTCGTGATCATGATCATGTTATTCATTTGATTCTAGGAAGTTTTCCTCCAAACATCAGGCCTTATAGATATCCTTATGTCCAAAAGAGCGAAATTGAATGTATGATTGCAGAAATGTTAGACGTTGGTATAATTCAACCTAGTCAAAGTTATTTCTCTGCTCTAGTAGTATTGGTGCACAAGAAGGATGGATCAGGGCACATGTGTCCAGATTATAGGGAGCTCAATAAGCTCACTATTAAAGATAAATTTCCTATTCCTATGATTGATGAATTACATGGAGCAATTTATTTTACTAAGTTGGATCTTCGTTCAGGATATCATCAAATTAGAATGAAGGCTGAAGATATTTTGAAGACAACATTTCGAACTAATGAGGGTCATTATGAATTTTTGGTCATGCCTTTTGGCCTTACCAATGCACCTTCTACATTTCAAGGGTTGATGAATTCCATTTTCAAAACCTTCCTTAGAAAATTTGTGCTAGTATTTTTTGATGATATACTAATCTATAGCAGGTCTTGGAAGGATCGTGTTCAACATGTTGACAGGATGCTCAAACTATTGGAGGAGAAACAATTATACGCAAAAACATCCAAATGTTTCTTTGGAGTACAAGAGGTGGAATATCTGGGTCATATTGGATCTCATGAGGGTGTTAAGGTAGACCCTAAAAAAATTAAATCCATTAAGGAATAGAAATCCCCACAACCATAAAGCAGTTGCGAGTACTTCTCAAGTTAACAGGGTATTATCGCAAGTTTGTTAAGAAATATGGGAGAATAGCAGCACCTCTAACAACATTATTGAATAAAGATGAATTTTCATGGACTCCTGAAGCAATTAAGGCCTTTGAACATCTTAAAGAGGCAATGTGCCTAGCACCTGTCTTAGCTATGCCAGACTTCACAAAAACCTTTATTCTGGGATGTGATGCCTTAGGAAATGGAATTGGTGTTGTTTTAATGCAAGAAGGAAGACCCATTTCTTTTTAAAGTCATCTAATCAAAGGAAAGTATTTACAGAAAGCTATTTATGAGAAGGAAATGTTAGCAATACTACATGCACCAAAGAAATGGTGACCTTACCTAATGGGAAGACACTTCAAGGTAAAAACCGATCATGATAGTCTTAAACACTTTTTGGAACAAAGACTATCTTCAGAAGAGCAGCGAAAATGGGTCACAAAGATGTTGGGTTATGACTATGAAATCATCTAAAGAAAAGGGAAGCTAAATCTTGTTTCAGATGCACTCTCAAGAAGGAACGAAGAGGTGGAAGCATTTCTTTGTGCCTTTTCTATTATCAAACCAAATTGGATAACCGAAGCAAGGGATGAATGGAAGAAGGAAGAAGAGGTGTGGACACTCATTCAAAATTTGCAGCAAGATCCAAGTACATCTGATACATTTAGTTAGAAAAATGATTCCTTATGGTACAAAGATCGTTTATATCTTTTTAAGAATTCCCAACTAAAGCAAAAGATTCTTTTGGAATTGCACACTTCTCCTTTAGGACGACACTCTGGATTTTTAAAAACTTACCACAGGGTGAAGAAAGAATTTTTTTGGGATGGCCTTAAGTCTGATATTCAAAATTTTGTGGTGGAATGTTTGGTTTTCCAGCAAAATAAAGTTGAGACAATAAAGTCCCCAGGCCTTCTACAACCTTTATCCATTCCAAGTCAACATTGGGAGGAGATTTCAATGGATTTTATCACAATTTTATGTAAGTATGAAGGAAAGAGTGTCATCATGGTGGCAGTTGATAGACATACCAAGTATGCACACTTTTGTGCATTATCTCATCCATTTAAAGCAAGTACAGTTGCTACTAAATTTATGGAAACAATTCAAAAGCTACATGGATATCCAAAGATTATTGTAAGTGACAGAGATCCCATTTTTACTGGAAATTTTTGGACAGAATTATTTTCTTGTTTGGGTACTCAAATAGCTCATAGCTCATCTTATCATCCTCAATATGATGGTCAAACTGAGATAGTGAATAAATGTTTGGAAGGATATCTTCATTGTTTTGTATCTGATAAACAAACACAATGGGTCAAGAGGTTACCTCTCACTAAATGGTGGTATAACACTTCCTTCCATACTGCAACAAAAATGACCCCATTTATGGCACTTTATGGATATCATCCACTGTCCATCACATAATCTTTAAGAGAAAATTCTAAGGTTCAAGCAGTGGAAGATCACATCGAGAATCAACAATAAGTTCTCCAACTCTTAAAGGATAACCTAAATTTGGCACAAAATTGAATGAAACAACAGGCAGATCAACATCGCAGCAAGAGAAGTTTTGATCTAGGAGACTGGGTATTTTTACGGCTACAACCATACAAAAAAATGTCCCTCAAGCAAGCTAAGAAGGATAATAAATTATCGCCAAAGTACTATGGTCCTTACAAGGTGTTACAAAAGATTGGTACTATGGCATACAAATTGGAGCTTCCTGCTTCTTTGCAAGTGCATCCAGTTTTCCATGTTTCACGCTTAAAGAAGGTTATAGGTGAAAAACTTACAGTTCAAACAATATTGCCAGAACTTGATGAGGAAGGAAAAATCATATTGAAACCTGAAGCAGTCATGGAAACAAGAACTCGACAGCTACGAAATCGATCAATTTCAGAGTATCTCATCAAGTGGAAGAACTTACCCACTGAAGATTTTACATGGGAGGGTGATAATTTTATATAGAAGCACCCAGAGCTACTCAAGCATTGAGGACAACACTTTTTTGAAGGAGAGGGGCATGTTAGGTCCCTATATTACTAGTGTAGTCCCTTATTGTTGTTAGTGTAGCCCCCTTATTGTTATTGTTGTACCCCTGTAACCCCAATATTGTTATTATTATGCCCTTACAGTATTATTGTTAGGCCGGCTAGGATTATATTGTGACCCCATGGACTCCTATATATAGAAGGAGGTTTTTTCATTTGTATCATCCAAGAATTTTTCATTTATGTAATGTAAAGGAGGTTTCCCCCTCGAAGTGGTTGAATTCTAAGGTGATTATCTCTCTTTTCTTCCATTTTTGTAGTTGGTTTCATAACAAATAGTTGGAAACTTCAAGGTATTTGAAGAGAGGAAAGATAGATATTAATCCATGGTTTCAATTTTAATAAGCTACGTTTCATGTCAAAAAACAAGACCCATTATCAAGATAAAAAGGGGAAATAACCATACATAAATAAAAGAGATGAAAGTTGGAAAAAAAGAACAAATTAAATGGTCGGCCAAAAACCCTAGTAAAAGGACAAATGAAAGAGAAAAAAAAAATATTAAAATCCAAAAATAATATAATTTATGTTGGTATTGTAAAATTATAATATAATGTTAACATAAGTAAAAAATAATAAAGTTATTAATAATATTATTAATATTAATACTATTTTTTTTTCAGAGGGAAAAGACCCATAATTTTATTCATCTCGAAACAAGAAAACAAAATTACATTATGCATATGTTGAAATTCATTATGAAAGATAAGCCTTTCGACTTATAAGCTAAAGAGAAAAAAATGATAAAAGTTACATACAAAACTTTGAAGTTAAGTGCAATAATAATCACTTAACTTCTCTTTCTTGCCTTTATTTTCTGCACATTTTGCCACCCCTTTGAATTTAGACCAGTTGGGACCACTGCTAGTTCACAACTCGTTCTCTTCGGAGGGGATTCTGTTATGAAACCAAATCACAAACAAAAGAAAAAATAGATGAATGAATTTATAATTAGCCTCTTCGAGGGGGAAACCTCATTTACATCACATAAATGAACAATTCTTGGATGATATAAATGACAGTATGTCATTGATATATATAGGAGTCTAAGGCGTCATAATATAATCTTAGCCTACATAACAATAATAATGTAAGAGCACAATAGTAACAATAGTGGGATTCTACGGGGCACAAAAATAACAATAAGGGGGCTCCACTAGTATTATAGGGACCAACATGCCCCTCTCCTTCAAAAAAGGTGTTGTCCTCAATGCTTGAATCGTTTTGGATACTTTCGTAAAAAATTCTCAGTCTCCCATGTGGCATATTCAGTGGATATGTTCTTCCACTTAATGAGATACTCTTAAATTGATTGATTTCGTAGATTTCGGGTTCTTTCTTCTGTAACTTCTTCAGGCTCCAATATGAATTTTCCTTCTTCCTCAAGTTATGGCAGTATTGTTTGAACTGGGGGCTTGTCACTGATAACCTTGATTAAGCATGAAACATGGAAAACTAGGTGTACTTGAGAAGATGCATGCGGCTCCAATTTGTATGCCATAGTACCAATATTTTGCAACACCTTCTAAGGAACATATTACTTGGGTCATAATTTATTATCCTTCTTGGCTTGCTTGAGGGACATTTGTTCGTATGGTTGTATTTGTAAAAACACCCAGTCACACACATAAAAACTTATTTCAGTGCGATGTTGATCTCCCTATTGGTTCATTAGATTATGCGCCAAGGTGAGTTTATCCTTTAAGAGTTGGAGAACTTGTTGTTGATGCTTGATGTGATTTCCACTGCTTGAACCTTAAAATTTTATCTTAAAGATGATGTAATGGACGATGAATGATATCCATAAAATTCCATAAATGGGGTCATTTTGTTGTAGTATGGAAGGAAGTGTTATACCACCATTCAACCAGAGGTAACCACTTGACCCATTATGTTTTTTTATCACATACAAAGCAACGAATATATCCTTCCAAAAATTTGTTCTCTATCTCAATTTTCCCGTTAGATTGAGGATGATAAGATGAGCTATGACCTAATTGAGTACCAAGACAAAAAAATAATTCCGTCTACAAATTTCCAATGAAAATGGGACCTCTATCACTTAAAATAATATTTGGGTTTACATGCAGCTTTTGAATGGTTTCCATAAATGCAATAGCAATTGTACTAGCTTTAAAAGAATGAGATAATGCACAAAAGTGTGCATACTTGGTAAGTCTATAAACTACCACCATGATGACACACTTTTCTTTGGAATTGGGTAAATCTGTGATAAAATCCATTGAGACCTCCTCCCAACACTGAATTGGAACGGCTAAATGTTGTAACACACCTGGGGTCTTAATTGTTTCAACTTTATTTTGTTGGAAAACCAAACATTTTGCCACAAAATTTTGAATGTCAGATTTAAGGCCATCCCAAAAAAAATCCTTCTTGACCCTATGGTAAGTTTTTAAAAATCTTGAGTGCCCTCCTAAGGTGTTAAGCCCCTATATTAATAGTGTAGCCCCTTATTATGTTAGTGTAGCCCCCCTTATTGTTATCATTGTACTCCTGTAACCCCCATATTGTTATTATTGCGCCCTTACATTATTATTGTTAGGTCGGCTAGGATTACATTGTGGCCCCATGGACTCCTATATATAGAAAGGAGGTTTTGTGAATTGTATCATCCAAGAATTGTTCATTTATGTAATGTATTGGAGGTTTCCCCCTCGAAGTGGCTCATTTCTAAGGCGTTTATATCTCTTTTCTTCTATTTTTGGAGCTGGTTACACAACATTTGGTATCAGAGCTTGGGATTCTAGGGTTTCGCTGCTCCAAACAGGTCATCGTGGCATTTTCGCTATAACGTTTTTTCTACGAAGTTTCAGAAGCTGAAACTGTTAGGGTGCGAAGCTGAAATCCTGAGGAATATTTTCTAAAAATTTTAGAGCTTGATTCGCAATATTTTCGGAGATATCATCTGTGGAAGTTAGGTCTGTTTTCAAGCTCCTAAACAGGTCATCGTGGAATTTTCGCTATAAATTTTTTCTACGAAGGTTCAGAATCTGAAATTCGTATGGTGTGAAGCTGAAATCCTGAGGAAATTCGTCAAAAAATTTCAGAGCTTGGTTCGCAATATTTTGGGAGATATGATCTGTGGAAGGTAGTGCTTTTTCAGGCTCCTGAATTGCATCTCAAAGAGGTGATCGTGGGAAAAGTTCAATAACTCTCTCTCTGGGCAGTGGATTTGAGTGCCGTAAAAAGTGGTTGCAATTACATGGACTGTAGTTTCCTGGCTATCAATTTCAGAGACAAAGGACGAAACAGTGACACGTGGCAATTCCTACAAGTGTGCTCTATTGAACCAGTCCAGAATTAGGTCATTGTGGGAGATTGGACACAACTTTGTCTTGGGGAATCCAAATTAGATCAGACCTGTGGCATTTGAAAGAAGCTTCAGAGGGCTACTATAGAGCTAAATTTCAGATATTTAAGATTTTCAATTACAGAGATAATTCAATTTCAATATCGAGCTCCTCAAAGCAAGTAAAAGGTATCAATATTGGATTCTAAAATGGCGCCTAAAAAGAATTCAACACCCATTAATCCCTCAAAAAACTATACTATGACGCATGAAGAGGAAGAATTGCAGTATGAGATATCAAAATTACGGTACCAAGTGCAACAAATTTCGATCTTACGAAGAGCAACCGAAGATGACATAAATGGTTTAAAAGAAAAAATGGAGGCTAAATGGTTTGAAGGATCAAATAAAATATATTATGGATGATAAAGTAGTGTATTATCACAATGAGCATCAACAACAAGTTCTCCAACTCTCAAAGGATAACCTAACTTTGGTGCAAAATAAAATGAAACAACCGGAAGATCAATATCACATCGAAAGAAGTTCTGAAGCAGTCACAGAAACAAGAACTCGACAAGTACAATCAATTTCAAATTATCTCAGCAGGTGGAAGAACTTTCCTGTAGAAGATTCCACATGGGACGATGAGAATTTTATACAAAAGCATCAAGAAATAATCAAGCGCTGAGGACAACACTTGTTTGAAGGAGAGGGGCATGTTAAGCCCCTATATTAATAGTGTAGCCCCTTATTATGTTAGTGTAGCCCCCCTTATTGTTATCATTGTACTCCTGTAACCCCCATATTGTTATTATTGCGCCCTTACATTATTATTGTTAGGTCGGCTAGGATTACATTGTGGCCCCATGGACTCCTATATATAGAAAGGAGGTTTTGTGAATTGTATCATCTAAGAATTGTTCATTTATGTAATGTATTGGAGGTTGCCCCCTCGAAGTGGCTTATTTCTAAGGCGTTTATATCTCTTTTCTTCTCTTTTTGGAGCTGGTTACACAACATAAGGGGGAGGTGTTCAATTCCAAAAGATTTTTTTGTTTGAGTTGGGAATTTTTACATAGATATAAGAGATCTTCCTACCATAATGAATTTTCCAGATAAATGTATCATATGTATAGGGATATTGCTGCAAGTTTTGAATGTGTCCAAACCTCTTTGTCATTATTCCATTCCTCCCTTGCTTCAGTTATCTTATCAGGTTGAATAATGGAAATGACAAAAATCAATGCTTCTACATCCCCATCCTTTCTTGTGAGTGCATTTGCAACAAAATTTTGCTTCCCTTTTTTGTAGATGATTTCAAAGTCATAACCCAACATCTTTGTGACCCATTTTCGTTTCTCTTATGAATATAATATTGGTTCCAAAAAGTATTTAAGACTATCGTGATCTGATTTTACATTGAAGTGTCTTCCCACTAGGTAAGGTTGGCATTGCTTTAGTATGTAGTATTGCCAACATTTCCTTCTCATAAACAGGTTTGTGTAAATACTTTCCCTTCATTGGATGAATTTCAAAAGCAATGGGTCTTCCTTATTGCATTCAAACAACACCAATTCCATTTCCTAAGGCTTCACATTCCACAACAAAGGTTTTTTTGAATTCCAGTGTAGCTAAGATTAGTGCTTGGCACATTGCCTCTTCAAGATGTTCAAAGGCCTTATTTGCTTCCGGAGTCCAAGAAAATGCATCTTTCTTTAGTAATGTTGTCAGGGGTGTTGCTATTCTCCCATAATTCTTAATAAACTTGTGCTAATACCCTATCAACCCGAGAAATCCTCGAAGATGCTTTATGGTTATGGGTAATTTCCATATCTTAATGGCTTTAATTTTTTTAAGGTCTACCTTAACACCCTCATGAGGTACAATATGACCCAAATATTCCACCTCCAGTACTCCAAAGAAACGTTTGGAGGTTTTTTCATATAATTGTTTCTCCTCTAATAGTTTGAGCACCCTATCAACATGTTGAACATGATCCTTCCAAAACTTGTTTTATAATAGTATATCATCAAAAAATACTAACACAAATTTTCTAAGGAAGGGTTTGAAAATGGAATTCATCAAACCTTGAAATATGGAAGGTTCATTAGTAAGTTCAAAAGGCATGACCAAAAAATCATAATGACCTTCATGATTTCTGAATGTTGTTTTCGGAATGTCTTCAGTATTCATTCTAATTTGATGATATCCTGAGCGGAGATCCAATTTGGTGAAGTAAATTTCTCCATGTAATTCATAAAACAATTCATCAATGACATGAATGCAAAATTTATCTTTAATTGTGAGCTTGTTAAGCTCCCTAAAATCTGGACACATACGCCATGATCCATCCTTCTTGTGCACCAACACTACTGGAACAAAGAAATAACTTTGGCCAGGTTGAATTATACCATCCTCTAGAATTTTTCCAATCATACATTCAATTTCACTGTTTTAGGCATAGGGATATCTATAAGGCTTGATGTTTGGAGGAACACTTCCTGGAATCAAGTGAGTAGAATGATTATAATGATGAATAGGTGGGAGACATTTGGGAGTCTCAAATACCTTGGAACGATTGTCCAATACTTTATGGAGATTGAGAGAAATGGATAATTTCGATGTTTGAACATCTAATGAGCATAATTGTGAAATTACACCACATTGTCCTTTATTCAAAAGATTTTTCATGCCATTAGAGTTGATTATCTTCCCCGGTTTCCCTATGATACCTCTTAATTCAATTTCCTTTCCTTCCCAGAAACATTTCAAGAAAAATTCTTGAAAATTAAAAGCTATAGTCCCCAAGGATTGTAACCATTGGACTCCTAGTACAACATCAACACCACCCATTAGAATGGAAAGCACTGGACTATTCAATACATATTCTCCCATGGTTACATTTATATTATGTAACTTTCCAGAGAAATTTATAGTTCCTCCATTTTCAACCATCACTTGACACTCTGGTGTTGGATATAAAAAGCAATTCAATTCCTTGGTTATCTTACAATGAATAAAATTATCAGTACTACATGAATCAATCAACGATATTACCTTGTTATTCTTGATATATCCTTCCATCTTAAGAGATTGAGGAATGGTATTTCCCGCCAATGCATTATCAGATATGGTCGGATTCATTTATTCTTTCTTTGGGTTTGGTTCCTGATTTATATCCTCTTCTTTTGATGTTTCTTGTTCCTTTTATTCCTCCTCTTCACAATTTATGTAAAATAATTTCTTATCAGTACACTTATGGTCTTTAGTGTATTTTCTATCACAACTGTAACAAAGCCCTTTTTCTCTCTTTTCCTCTAGTTTTTGTGGTGTCAACCTTATAGTTTGTGGGAGGCTAGGAGCAGCAACACTTCATATTTATAGTTGTGAGTGGTATACTTCCTTGTTTCCATAATTTTGCTTTCAACTTTTCTTGCCACCTTGAATTCCTTCTCTGACGAATCAGGTTCCCAAAGGCGAACCTCATGTTGGACGTTATCCTTTAAATTCCCTATGAATACATCAATCATATGTTCCTATAGAATATCATTTACCTTGATATTCAATCTTTGGAAGCCCTCAATGTGCTGCACCATTGAAACCTTTTATTTGAGATTTATCAATTGGATAAAGAAGTTATTGCTCTTTGTATCCTCATAATGTGCTACCAATTTTTCCACAAAACTTTTCCAAGTAACAATTAATTTGCTATAAAAAAGCCATCGATACCACATAAACAAATTTTGTTCTAAATATAAAGATGCAATGCGCACTTTTTATGTTTGTGACACATCATGTAGATCAAAGAATTGCTCCATCTATAGTATCCATGTTACCATATCCTTTCCATGAAATTTCCTCATATCTATATTTGGAATTTGGTCGGTCTTAAACCAAACATTGGAATATCTAAATAATAATTCAAAATCCTTTTTTCCTCATCATGATTTTCATGGATGACCTTGTCACCACTGGGAAGTCTTTCTTCTAAAAAATTCTTCAAACCTTCCTTCAACCCTTCTATATTGACATTCATCATTGCTTCCATGTATGCTTTTAAATCATCATTCAAAACTCCCATGTCCCTTTTTATACCATCTGTTATCACTAAAAAAAAAAAAAAAAAAAAATCAAAACATGGTATGTCAACTCTATTTTGATCATGGTCTAAATAGTTTTGAAAGTCATTTTAGCATGATTAAGGGTATGTCATAGTTTTAGAGGTTTATTTTTCATCATCAGAATTAAAATAAGGTCTTTATAGATCCATTCCATAATCAAAAAGTTCACATTTTTCATTCAAGGGTCATCTAAGTAAGTTTTGGACTAACTTTCTGCAATTAGCCAAAAATCCACAGTTTCGTACTGTCGTTAGTTCAAAAAGGGAGTTTTGCGCTACAAAAGCACTGCTACTTTCGTAGCGCAAAGTGCGAAAATTACACTGTGAACGCTACGAAAGTGTGGTTTCTTAGCTATCATGTCAAATAAGCCGAGATCTGTCAGTTTCAGTTGGGGAATGATATGATAGGGGTATGGTGAGTCAGTTAGTTACCAGATTCAATGTACTTACCTATCCTACAGTCATCATAGTCATGATAGGATATCAATCAAACATCATTTGGTCATGAGATGACATCTCTAATTCAAATTTTTTGCCTAATTGAGTCATCTCTGTTTCACTTACCTTCACATATGTTGTCCAAGCTCTGAAGCAGTAAGGATAAGTTTGTGGTTGTTCTATTAAAAGAAAACTCTCACCATTATCAGGCGAGGTTGTTCATCAAATCAAGCAAGGCTATTCATCAAATCAAGAGAGGTTTTTTTACAGGTGTTAGAGAAGCTAACAAGTTTTCTTTACAAGAAACATGGCAAAGGAAAAGAAGGTCCACAGAGGGGGACATTGTCTAAGATTCGAGCCTAAGAATGCAAATGTTGTTATGGAGGATCAAATGGTAATGGAGGCTTTTAGAAAAGCTGGCTGTCTCAAATTTTGTGAAAAGCTGCAGGGTTGCCTCACTCAGGTGTCCAAAGAGTTTGCTTTACATTTCAGTGGAACCACTACCAAAGTTGGAATGATAAATATGCCAGTTACACCTAAGATCATAGATGCTGTGACAGAGATACCAAAGGGACAAGAATCTTGGTTTAAAGGTTTTAGGTTCGACATGGAGCCATGCAAGGAATTTATGAAACTTGAATATGTAGACATGGACCTGAACAATGCAATACCCAAAAGTTGTATCAAGGACAACTATGCAAAACTGCTATTCAACATTCAAAGATATTTCACATGTGAAGGCAGGTACCATAAAGTTTACACTTATCATTTCAAACTACTGTTTCATTTCACAAGTATGATATCATTATATTTACCATTTTACTTGCATAGAAGCCTTGCCAAAATGGCTGACAAAGTCCAAGCTAAATCTGATGGCTGTGAAACATCTCTGTTTCATCACGGTTTGATAAAGTTACTGGTTTTGAATGAGCTTCAGAAAATAAATAAAGATTGGTCTTCCGTTATATTTATGAGTGGATTTTATATGGAAGCCATAACCCCAGCTAAAAACCCTAAGATTAAGGGGAATCCTTCACCACCAGTAGCAGAATCCAGTCAGCCAGCGAATACTAAAGCAAAGAGGTTTGTAAAGTTGAAACCAAGGAAACATGTTGAAGATAGAATTGAGAAAGCATCAGTCGTTGTTGCAGAAACCCCATCACTTGCAAAATAGAGAGTAGAAAGGGTCAAAGAAACAAAACAAAAACAAGTGACTAGTAAGTAGGAGATCCAGAGAAAGACAAGAAGCCATGCAGCAGCATGAAAGGGAAAAGCAGTTGTTTTAGTGATAGAGGATAGCCCAATGATAAAAGGAAACTTGGACGACATACTTCATGCAATTGATATAGAAGAATCACACATTGTGCAGGCAGATTTCATGGAAGTGGATGAACCCAAACAGAGAAAAATGAAATCAGCAAAGAAATTGGAATTTTAAGGTGAGAATGCAGCCTTTGTTTTTAAAGCTAGGAAACCTTTAACCAGGCATGAAAAGAAACTCCAAGAAGGCAATAAATATATCCAAGTAACTATTGAAGCAGCAAAATCCCCTGAAGAGGTGGTTGATCTCTCATCACCTATAGTGGAGCATGCAGCCAGCAAGATAATGAAGGGAAAGGAACACATGACAGAGTGTCAACTGCTGGAAGAAAGGTTGAAGCTAGCAAATCAAGAGATGGAAATGATGAGAAAGAGGGCCAGAAAGCACAACATTGAAAAGACAGAATTCAAGAGGATAAAGGTTGTTTGGGAAGGTCAAACAGTTGTTAGGTCAGAGATCACAAGCAGTGCACAGCAGTTTTTTATATGGACAGTTCCAGTCATTAAAGAAGCAAAATTTGTTAGAGTGATCAACACCCATTTGAGAGCTAGTAATAGAAATCTAAGAGGCCAATAGGAGGATTTGGAGCTATAATTAAAACAATCTCAAGATGAACTAAAAAGCAGAGGTATAAAATGACAAATTCAAAGCAAACTCAAAATGGAAAATGAGGATTAAATTTTATGAAGGTTATGTTTTTAGTTCATATAGTTGATGGTTTTGATAAGGCCAGTGATTTTATAAAGTTGTGGCATCTTTTTGTTTCAAATTTTGAATAAAATCTGGTTAAAACTGCTTACACAGCAGTTTCGTAGTGCATATAGTGCAAAAAGGGTGAAATGCGCTACGAAACTACTGTAGCAGCTTTTTCACCCTTTTCTTATCAAATATTAGAGGGAAGACCATGTATTTTGACTTGAAATTTCCAAGGAATCTATGTCAAGTGAATATAAAAGTAACCCTAAAGGAAAGGAAGCTAAATTTTGAAGGAAAATGGGTAAAAAGATTGCGGTACGAAAAGCGCTACGAAACTGTGATGCTTTCGAAGCGCAAGTCTGTTTTCACTGTTTTGAAAATTTCTAAGTGGATTTTACACAACTGGCATGAAGGGATGACTTGGGACATATGCTAATCATGTTCCTGACATCAATTAGCCTCGAAGTTATGGGTTAGAAGTGGTCAAAATATCTCAAGAAACTAAAAGAATCCTAAGCCTAAAAATAGGGGAGCAGTTTCCTGATTTGTAGGAGATCAACATCATCAGCATTATGGTCATAACAGGTTGGAACTCATCATCAGGATCCAACTTAATGGAAATATAGGTGGAAAATGATGTAATTAAGTTTAGGTAACGTTGTTTTGAGTAGAATCAAAAGAGTTCTAATTCTATTTGTAATAGGACTCTATATTAGTTTTACAGCTGTGTTTGTAATAAATACCATGTTTTATGGTTAGGATAGGTGTCAAAGCATAGGAATTCGATGTATCTAGTTGTGGATAAGCTTATATTATGATGGAAATGATCTATAAAATATCAAGGAGTCGAAATAGAAAGGGTTGGACATTTGTTATCAAAAAGACTGTGTTTATTGTCAATGATTGTTTTCAGCTTAATACAAAGTTTCTACTCAGACAACTCAAGATTCATAAGGAGTTCTTCTATGTTCTTGTTATGATGGCATCTTTTCAATATTCTATTGCAGTGTTGTTTGCTTATGTTACTCGGAATTCATCATTGGTGCTCTGACTTCCTTCATAGACAAACTGACTGTGCGTTTCACTGTTCTACATGTGTATTCCTTGACTTGAACTCTGATATACCTTGACTTCCATGCTAGGTAGATTATTTTGGTTTTGCTGAAGCTATTATGATTCTATAAGCCCAATGTACACTTGCTAATGTGATTTACAACTAGTTTAAATCATTTATTTTCTTTTATCCCATATAGAGTTAGCCATCTACATATTTATCAAAAATAATAAACCCTTGAGAGAGCCCTCTCAGGTTGAGGAGGCTAAGCCTCAGCCAAAAGATTGGTCTGAAACAGTTACATGAGATTAACTTGATTGGCAGCCTATCAGGTCTGATTTTTTGATAACACAACTTAACATTCATCATCCCTTCCAATTCATTTTTTGTTACTTTTTGCGAGAGCAAAATTTATTTCACTTGGTCTCGTAATTTTGACATATGTTGCATCTCTTCCTCTTCTTCATGCATCATAGTAGAGTTTTTTGGTTTCTTAATAGGTGTATCTATTTTTTTGTTTCGATGCATTATGGAATCAAACAATGATATCTATGATTCATTATGCCCTTTGAATCACTTCAAACTAATTTTTCAAACAAAATTTATGCAAAATTTTAAAAAAATACACACATTTTTCTTACTTTTAGGAACTTTACCTTGAAACTATTGCATTTCTATCATTTTTGCCTCCCAAGGTCTAAAATTTTGTAATATGGTAACCCTCGGATCTTCTTTCTAATCCCACAAGTCGGACCAATATTGGATTCTTCAAGATAAAATTATGCCAAATCTCCCATGATGACCTGATTATGGACTAGTTCAGTAGAGCGAACTTGTTCGAGATGCTATGTGTCACTGTTTTAGAATTTGGCCCTGAAATTGATACACCATAAATGAAATTCCATTATATTTTGGTCAATTCTTATGAAATTAAAATTTGATGCCCGATGAGAAAGTTATGATGATTTTCCTTAGATCACCTGTTTGAGACTAAATTCTGGAGCCTGCAAAAACTCTAACTTCCTTGGGCTGTATCTCAAAAAATATAGTAAAAAAAGATCTAAAAATTCTACACGAATTTCACCGACATTTAAACTCCATATGGTCAAAATTTCAGTTTTTGAAGCCTCATATAAAAAACTTTATAGCGAAAATTCCAAGATGACTTGTCTGAAGCAGTGAAATTCTAGAATCCAAAGCTCTGATACCAAATGTTATGCAACCAAATCACAAACAAAAGAAAAAAAACATTGATGACTTGATAATTAACCTCTTCAAGGGGAAACCTCATTTTCATCACATAAATTAAAAATTATTAGATGATGCAAATGACAAGACCTCCTTGATACATATAGGAGTCTAAGGGGTCACAATATAATCTTAGCCTACATAACAATAATAATGTAAGGGCACAATAATAACAATAGTGGGATTCTATGGGGCACAAAAAAAACAATAAGGGGGATACACTACTATTATAGGGACCTAACAGGTTCTTTTTTGAGTTTGAGCTCTATTTGTATTCCTTATCCCATTTTCTGCAAGCACCTCGATTTTCTACTATTATGAAGCTTGGATCTCTTGTGATTCAATATCATTATGCATATGAGATACGGTATTGTGCTTGACCTGTGCATCCACATCTGCTTGGTTGGGATGGTTCTCCAAGGTTTCTTCTTCTTCTTCTTCTTCTTCTTCTGATAGGTGTGGATCAGAGGGTAACCATCCTTTTTTATTTATGGGCATACCCCCCTTTATTTTTTGAAAACTTTTTTTCCAATGGGCATGTGCTCTGCAAGTGTCTTGTTTGCTAGCATAATCGACATCAAAATGCCATGTTTTCATAATATAATACCTGGTTCCATTGTAATTTTTTATGTTTCAGTTGAACATGGTTAGGTAGACCTTTGTTGAGGTCTATTTCTACATAGATTTTGGCAAAGGTAAATAGAACTTTCTCTATTCTTTCGAGGTCCATGTTTTTTAATTTTCCTAAGGTGTTTCCAATTTCCTCTAGGACCTTGTGGTGCTAGAAATGAAGGGGATATTTGGTAGTCTCACCCATAAAAATATTTTTGAAACCACCATTTTTGTGGCATGAAAATATAGGAACCATGGGGTGATGAAGAGCCCAACTCTTCCCCAAAACCATGACCCATCATTTAGTACTTTCTCCAGATTTATCTGAGTATCAAATTGGATAATAAAAAATCCTTTGGAACATAAATAATCTCATAGTCTCAGTCCCACGATGAAAAGACCCACTAGTTTAAAGAGTCAAATCTAGGCTAAAAACCATTAACCCTGCATATCATAGCCTTGGATCGAAGAGCATAAAAAAGGGAGTTTACCTCTGTAATATCTACCTCCATGGCTGGTACGTGTTCCATTTGTTCTACAATGTAGGTTTGTGGGTTGTTTTTAAGTTGATATATTTGGTTGAATTCCTTTCCTTTCATCGCATCCTTGAAAGAGGTAAATCTGCCAAATTTTTTGGGTCTTAAAGCTCCACCACACATCCTTAAGTTCAATATAATGGTAGATTTCCTAGAGATGTTGTAGTCCTTCATTTGGGAATGATCCTGAAACATCTTCCCTTCCAAAGATAGGCATTGAGAATTTGCAAGAATTCAAAAACTATTCTCAATGTGTTACTTCAAATTTTCCACCAAATATGAATCCCCAATCCAGGTTAGAGAGAACTTCCCAATAATATTTTTAATGAATATCTGATAGATTTTCTAGCCTTGCTCTCTCCCCTCGGCACGCCCATTTTGTGCCAAGAGCCTCACAATCTCCTTGGCCTTCCCATTCTGCGCAAATCCTATAAATATTACATTCCATGAGACCACATTTAAGCGAGGAATTTCCTTAAATAGTTTCAAGGCTCTATCATCAAGCTCATTTTGTGAAAATCCTATTATCATCGAAGTCCAAGAGAAAAAATCATTGCAAGACATTTTTCCAAAGAGACCAAGGGCCTTATCCATAAGCCCATTATGTGCAAACCCCATGCTCATCATATTCCACGAGGAAGTAACATGTTGCGATATTTCCAAAAAAAAAAATTAGGGCCTCGTCAATAGACCTGTCCTATGCAAATCCCCCTACCATTGCATTCCAATAGGCCTTGTCTCACTGGGACATTTTCTCAAACATTTTATGGGCCTTGTAAACACAGCCATTTTGAAAAAACCCTGTAATCATAACATTCCATGAGATCACATCATTCTCACGAAATTCATTCAAAAGATTCAAAGCTTCATATATAATTTCATTATGTGCATACCCAGGCAACAAAATTTTCCACAATGTGACATCTCATTTAAGCATTTGGACAAACAATTCACGTGAAAAATTTACCCCGCCCCCAGATTTTGTGTACATATATGAGAGGGAAATTTCCACAATAACATGGGGCTCATATTCACTCCTTTTTATTCGACCATGAATCACCATACCCTGTTGCATAGATAACACTACAATATGCGTTGATAAAAACCTGGTGAAGTTCAAGAGATTCGACAAGATACCAGTACCCGTCATCTTAGTGAAGAGATACGGGGCCTCTTAAGTAGGGCCATTCTTCAAGTAAGTTTGAATCATCGTGATACATGAACCCACATTGCAGTTGGGTATTTGATCGAAAAACTTGCACGCATCCACCATACTTCCACACTTGGCATTCGACATTCTCTAAAATTATTTGTAGTAGAACCTATAATGACTACCATCCATATTAATTCTATTAACATTAATACTATTAATATTAATAATATAAAAGTAAGATGTATTAATATATATGAAATTACAATAATATAATGTTAACCCTAATACATTAATATATACTATTACAGACTATTAATAGCTATTAATATATAAGAATAATGTAGAAATTTGAATAATAGCTGAATTATTCACCGAGATTATCCTGATTACACACTATTTAAGCTTCATGCATAATACATAACCTCTTCTACAATTGATCATCAATATGTGGAAATAGAAACAGTCGCATGCGCCCATAAACAAATAATCAAGCACACATCGAACACAGTATGTAATGGGGAAAGAAATAGCTGAAAACCCCCAACTATCTGTATATTATAATGATAGAGAACATGTAATAATACATAGCACAAAGCTCTCACAGCTCTCAGCACTATCTCGCATGCTACACACAAACTAGCTCAGATATAGAACAAGTCACAAGTTCAAATCTTCTCCACAAGTCTGCCTGCCTCTACTGCGCAATCCAAGATGAGAATGAATGAGATCCAAGTTCGAATCCCCTAGCTTGTACTGCGCAATCCTCATTGGAAATCTCCATCAATGTGTGTGCAAATCTCATGCACAGCTATAGTCACAACTGATAGTAGACTCACCCTTTCACCCACCTCTAACACTGGTCTCCACTGAACTGTCCATGCATTGCAGTTAACTTATGTATTCTTTAGTTGATTTATGAGTTAATAATTAGTGAATTAATTAATAATAAATTCACACCACTCATTACTAGTGTATTTATCAATTAGACTAAATACAACTAGTTCAACTAAGTTAAATCGAACACAACTCCACCAACTGTCTCATCAACTCCACCAAACTCTGCCACATGAGTTCTAACTGAAGTCAACCATGCAATAACTCAACTAACCCCTAGGAATAGTGTAATTCCTTCTGTCAGCTGCATGTGCCACATCCAAGCATCAAACTGAAGTGCTCCAAGAGGATAAGATAATGTTTATAGTCTAAATATTATTAAGGGTTAATAATATTTGACTGTTCTATTTTTAGCCCGGCAGTCTAAAAATAGATTCCGCCCAATTTCTAAAAATAGAGGTCCATCTATTTTTACCAACTCGACCAATCATCCATAAATAGCATCCTGCAACTCATAGACCATGATCCATATGTCTAAAAATAGACATAGTCTAAAAATAGACTTTGCGCTAAAAATAGCCTGCGGGCCCACTTAGTGAAGGCGACTTCATTTCACTAAGCTCCATCATCTTGTTGCATTTTCAACACTCCCTCTCAACAAGATATGGATTATCTGCAACCCCTATCCTGCCTCTGTGGAATTCGAACTTGCTCCTGGTGAGCGCCTTCGTCAAGATGTCAGCATCCCGATCCTCCGTGGGAACATATGAAAGTAACATGATTCTCCGCTGAACACAATCTCTGATATGATGGTACCTGATGTCGATGTGTTTGGATCTATCATGAAATACTGGATTAGCCGAGAGTTTAATGCAACTCGGGTTATCACAATAAATCACAGTTGTTACCTCCGAACAACCCGACCAGATCTTCCTCAAACCATATGGCCTCGCACAGCCAAGCTTGCTACCATATACTCTCACCAGCTGAATCGCAACTCCACGGATCTCTTCGCTTCCCATCGGTATCAAGAAACCTGTCGAATTCGAGCATCAAGATCCCGTATGTGTTCTTCTGGCCTCGCTCCCTCGCCATCCGAGACCGTTAGCTCACATAGCTCTACCTCACCCTACCGTACTACGTTTCTATATCCTGATGTGCTCTAAGATAACGCAATACATGCTCACCGCTTCGTAAGAGCTTGTAGGTTTAACTATAGCTTTGCAAGTCGGTTAATGATAGCATATTTCGGTCGTATCGACGTATACATATTAATTTACCAATCGCTTTTCGATAAATACAGATCTTACTCATCCCACCAAGTAGCATCCTCCTTCCTCCAACCTCCAGGAAGAGGAGTATCAACAGGCTTGCAGCCATGCATGTTGAACTTCTCCAGTATCTCCCGGGCATACTTACCCTGAGAAACAAAGAGTCCATCACTGCGCTGCCAAATTTCCAATCCCAGGAAATAATGAAGGAGGCCCAAGTCCTTCATCTCAAACTCTCTTGCAAGATCCTCCTTGCATGAAAGTATCAACAAATCATCACCCGTCAAAATCAGATCATCTACATACAGTACAATGATCAGCAACTTCCCCTCCACCACAATCTAGTACAGGTTAGGATCCGCCTCACTCTTGGAGAATCCAAGTCCGGTGAAATAATTGTCTACACATGTGCTCACACGAGGTGCTCCCTTCAGTTTCAACCCATACAAGAGCCTTAACACGCACACATGCGACTCATCACTGGGATCCCAACTCGGCTGCTCTATGTACACTTCTTCCTCAATAACTCCATTGAGGAACGCAGTCTTCACATCCATCTGATGAATGTGCCACCCCATCTGCGCTGAGAGAGCAAGGATCGTCCGTATGGAAGAGCACCTTGCGACAGGTGCAAAAGTCTCCTCATAGTCAATCCCCTCGATCTGTGAGAAGCCACGGGCGACAAATCTCGCCTTGTACTTCTCCACACTCCCGTCAGCCGCCTGTTTCACTTTGTAGATCCATCGCGAACCTACAACTGATTTCCCAACCGGTCTTGGGACAATCTCCCATGCACTGTTCCTGATGATCGAATCATATTCTTCGATCATGGCATCCACCCATGCGGGTTCCTCCACAGCTTCCTCAAAAGAGGATGGCTCTGTCACAACACATTTGCTCACAAGAGCCATGTATCCAGTGTACCAGTCTAGTGACTGTCTCTGTCTGCACTGTGCTGTAGGTGGTCCTACAACCTTCTCTGCATCTTGAGCCAGTCGCTCAGCTTCTGTAGTGCGCTTCCGCCCTCTGATGGTTGGCGCTACATGAGTGGTCTCTTCCACTCCATGAACCTCCTCTTGTGGCTGATCCACATCCTGAGGCTCATCCTTAGGAACTAATAGCTCCTCATCTACATGCAAGTGTGCTCCCTCTCAAGCGAACACTTCATGGCTTTCTCCTCCTGAAATTTGATATCCCGTCGCACAACAGTCTTGCGACTGTCTGGAAAATACACACGATAGTTGTGGGGCGTATTAGTGTACCCCAAAAATATCCCAACCTCGCGGTCGGCTCACTTTCTTTCCGGCATCCTTCACATGTGTATGTAGACAAAAAACAAAATCCTCAAAATGGGAAATAATGCCCTCTACTATGATTCGCCCTCCCTGTACCTGCTGGGCATCTTTGTGAGGACACCCGCTTCGCACATATATCTGCAACATTGCATGCCTCCGCCCACAAGTGAAGGGGTAGGCCCTGATCATGCAACACGCCCGTGCAACACCCACGATCGTTCGTTTCTTTCCGCTCGAACCTCGTTCCCCGCCGTGGGCCAGAGGTGCAATGAGCTCGAATTCTTTTGCGCCGCAAAAGTCCTTAAGACTTGAATCAGCAGATGAATTTGACACCATTTTCGCTCCTCACTTGCTTCACATGTCGATTCCTTCACCACCAACGCCTTGAACTCACAGAACTTTGAGTATGTCTCGATGTTCTTCTGCATGAAGAAGATCCAGCACTTACAAGAAACATCATCAAAAAATATCACATAATACTTGTGCTTTACTGTTAAAGCAACCAAGAAACGTCCACACACGTCTGTGTGTTTCTTAAGGATCATCGAGGCACGACTATCCTTCTCATGAAAAGTGGTTTTCACAAATTTTCCTGGGGTACACCCTCAGAACCGATCTGATCATGGGTTTCCGTGGTTCAAGAGAGATCCTGGCCGCAAGACTTCAAAGCTCCATGGTGAAGGTGGCCCAATCTCCGGTGCCACAGCTCGCCATCATCCCGGCTCACCACTCCTTCCGCCTTGCATGCCATTGCTGCGCAGCCATCTACTTGCAACTGATAAAGGTTCTTAACTCGAACCCCTATCTTCCAGGTTTCTCCAGTTGTCTTACTGTGCAGGAAGGCTTTTCCTTCGCTGAAGACAACATCGTACCCCTTGTCTTCTAACATCGCCACAGAGATCATATTCTTCTTCAATCCTGGAACATGCATCACTTCCTTCAATACGAAGGGTTTACCAGACTCCCTCTCAAAGGAAATGGTACCTATACTAGTCGCACTGTATCTACCATCATCGCCCATCTCGATGTGCACTCCAAGATCTTTCTCATCCAGATCTGAAAACAGATCTTGATCTCGAGTCATGTGAAAAGACGCACCACTGTCCAAGAACCATACTGATCCCATCACACTTGAGAACAAGCATGCGATCAGTGAAAAATCCAACTCAAACTGCGAGGCTAAGGCCTCCCCAGCTGCAGATCCAGCAGCCTGCTTATTTTTCTTCTTCCGCGGACAATTTGTGGCATAATGTCCGTGTTGGTGACAGTGAAAACACTTCACCTTGGACATGTCTTGCTTCTTGCCTTTCGCACCGGAATGAGAAGATTTCTTTCTCTTCCCCTTCTTTGCTTTGGCAGCCAAAGTGCAATTTTCTTCATCAGATGCCTTTGATGAAGATCCGTCTCTGGTACTCCGCCTTATCTCCTCTTGCCCAAGATCTGACCAAAGTTACTCCCATCCTGGCAATTTCTCCCGACCATTGACAGAATCTTGATAGGCATGCCAACTCTTCGGAAGACCAAGGAGAGCCAAGCTCACCAATTCCTCATCATCAATGCTCACCCTCATTACCTCCTGTACCCCATTTGACTGATGAACTGTGGAGAGCACTGGCATACTGCCGCTTTCATCTTTATTTTCCTGAGTTTATCCTTGAGCGCCAACTTCCTCTGGTCGCTCTTTCTTTGGAATAAATCTGTCAACACTTTCCACATCAAGTATGGAGAAGCTTTTCCATGCATGCTGGATACAATGTGATCCTTCATGCCCTCCAACAGAATCCTTCGACATTTTTCCATCTTCTTTTTCCAAGCCTCAACTTGAGCAGCATCAGTAGGCTTTGGGACCTTAGCCTCGATGAACTCCTTCAGCCCGTTATCATATAATACCGCCTCCATCCTGTCCTTCCATGCAACATAATTCGAGCTGCCCTCAAGGGCATACTCCAGTCGCAATCCGTTGAAAGACATTTTGACTTCAACACCAAGAAAACTGCTGCAAATTCGAATTCCAAATTCTGCTGCAAATTCGAATTCCACCAGCTCAAAACTCAACCACTTCCGATCTGTGAGAACAAATTATTTCTAGCACAGAGATCGACTGTAGGGGAATTTACTGGATATGTCACCTTTCAGAGAAAGGATGGATCCAAAGGCTACCTGGCCCGCTTACAGACTTTGTCTACCGAAATAAATTGTAATCACTGTAATAGATCCGATGATCAATTTCGCTCTGATACCATGTAGAAATTTGAATAATAGCTTAATTATTCACCGAGATTATCCTGATTACACACTATTTAAGCTTCATGCATAATACATAACCTCTTCTACAATTGATCATCAATATGCGGAAATAGAAACAGTCGCATGCGCCCATAAACAAATAATCAAGCACACATAGAACACAGTATGTAATGGGGAAAGCAATAGCTGAAAACCCCCAACTATCTGTATATTATAATGATAGAGAACATGTAACAATACATAGCACAAAGCTCTCACAGCTCTCAGCACTATCTTGCATGCTACACACAAACTAGCTCAGATATAGAACAAGTCACAAGTTCAAATCTTCTCCACAAGTCTGCCTGCCTCTACTGCGCAATCCAAGATGAGAATGAATGAGATCCAAGTTCGAATCCCCTAGCTTGTAATACGCAATCCTCATTGGCAATCTCCATCAAGGTGTGTGCAAATCTCATGCACAATCATGGTCACAACTGATAGTCAATCACACCCTTTCACCCACCTCTAACACTGGTCTCCACTGAACTGTCCATGCATTGCAGTTAACTGATGTGTTATTTAGTTGATTTATGAGTTAATAATTAGTGAATTAATTAATAATTAGTTCACACCACTCATCACTAGTGTATTTTTCAGTTAGACTAAATACAACTAGTTCAACTAAGTTAAACAGAACACAACTCCACCAACTGTCTCATCAACTCCACCAAACTCTCCCACATGAGTTCTAACTGAAGTCAACCATGCAATAGCTCAACTAACCCTTAGGAAAAGCGTATTTCCTTCTGTCAGCTGCATGTGCCACATCCAAGCATCAAACTGAATTGCTCCAAGAGGATAAGATAATGTTTATAGTCTAAATATTATTAAGGGTTAATAATATTTGACTGTTCTATTTTTAGCCTGGCAGTCTAAAAATAGAAACCACCCAATGTCTAAAAATAGAGGTCCATCTATTTTTTACCAACTCGACCAATCATCCATAAATAGCATCTTGCAACTCATAGACCATGATCCATATGTCTAAAAATAGACATAGTCTAAAAATAGACTTTGCGCCAAAAATAACCTGCGGGCCCACTTAGTGAAGGCGACTTCATTTCACTAAGCTCCATCATCTTGTTGCATTTTCAACAAATAAGAGGTGGTATTAGGGGGAGGGGTCCTTCATGGCCCTAAAGAAATCAAATTTTTAGTGTACTCGTGAGGCTTTAGGAAGATTACAAATAATTACGCATAATCCTATGGTTTTCTCCAAGGCATTCTTCTCGCCAAAGAATTCTAGGTATATTCTCTCATTGTGTCAGGTGACTCCCTTCTAATAATTTAGTGTTTGGTCAAATGATCTGAAATTAAAAACTTGAAGGTTTTCTATAAAAAAATTGCAAGAAAGTTTATGTCTTGTGGGCAATGGATCAAGTTGCAAAAGCACATAAACTTAGTGTTTTTTAACTCAGTTTGTAGAAATAAAACATAGAAAAATGAACCATGAACAACAACGCATAACAAAAATTTGATAATGGAGTTCACCCCTCATGGGCTACATATCTGGGTCCAGCTTCCAATGTTGGGCCTCTTCAATTATATGCTCAAATCATAATTAAATTATTTTATAGTGCTCAAATTGAAAAAATAATTCTACCAATGAATTCTAAATGCTCAAAAACCCCTATATAGACTCTTATTGAGCTCAAAAAGGTTGAAAAATGAGCAAGATATGTCTCGTGGAAGAAAGATCTGCTAATTGTTTTGCAAATATGCAATTTTGGCTAATCATCCTACGAAATCCACCTTTTCGTTGATAGTTGAGCGAAAAATTCGGCTGGGAATGGCGGGATTCTTGTCGAAAAAGGTGCAAATTGTCACCTAGTTAAAAGCACCAATAACCCTTAAGCATCGGGTCAGAGTCATATTGTTTCCATGTGGCCAGGGGTTGGGCTAACCACCTTCCCCTACCGCTCTGCTCCCTCCTATCTCACCCTATGGTTATATGATAGGTCATGGGAAAGGGGATGACATAGCTAGGTGCCACCAGGTCCGCCCCCTCTGTCGCTGGTGTTGGTCATGTTACACCAATAGTACCGGGGCTGGGGTTAAGTGCCCCACCACCGGTCAACTGACAATACTTTAAATAAAATTGTAGATTATAATATAATAAATTCAATTACATGGTTTGTTGGTTAACCTGCTGGTTTGTTCGAATGAGGTCTCGTGTTCGAATCCAACGGGGTTGGCTAGTCTCAACTAACCCATTTTGGCCTCTCCCGGAGTGGCACATGGCACCCTAGGATTGGACCATGTGTCACTCCTTGATTGGCTTGTACTATGTACCCTCAACCAATAGAAATGCACCAACCAATATTGTAAGGTACTGCCATGTGGCAGCACAGGATTGGCCTATATCGCTCATTGTGCATGCCAAGTCAGATGGCAACATCAACATACGATCTACCCAGTCATTAGCCCATTCAACCTTGTTTTTTTACTTTTTAGTTGTTTGGCCAAAACTTCAAAATGCGATAAATTGAGCATACAATGTCGGTTTGAGGTGATTCAAGTGGCGTTGGATTCAAGACGACAAGCACTACGAGATGGAAATGTTTTCGAACAATTTCAATAACTTTCAATTTTGAGCATTTTCTTGGTCCCCTGGATCATTCCACCCCACTAGAACCTTTTGGACCACTAAAAGGTTATTTTCAGTTAGTAAGTAGATGAGGGTACAACTCCCTCAACTTGATGATCTCAATCCACCTGGCCTTACTTGGATTAGTTCCCTTAAGCCCCACATGAATGTACTCCACATTGCCTCTACGTGAGTTCCTTATCCAACTATCAAGAATAGTATCTTGTTGTAATCCTTCTAAGTATTCAAGAGATAAATATTTTATTGTTGGAATATAAACATTGTCCCCTTGAGATTAAATCATAGGAGGCTCATATAATCTCAAGTTTTCCACATTTACAACAACATAAATTTGCATGTATGGTGGTAAACCTAATCTTAAGGCGTTATTACCAATAATCTCCATGATTTTAAAAGGACCATATCTAATTGGTTTGAGCCTTTTAACTTCACCTTGGAGCCTTTCATTAGTGATATAAAAACAAACTTAATCTCCCACTTGGAAATGGTGTTCAACACGATGCTTATCATGTCTCACATTATACTTGGCTTGATTATTCTCCAACTGTACTTGTACCTGTTATCACTCAGGTTTTCCTAGAAGTTGTGTAAGAGGAAAGTGTACCCGAGGTAACCACAAACCAACCTTTTAGATGCAGAATCTAGCCAATCTGCATCCAGAGAGGGCTCTCTCTTTATGATTTATCTTTGTTTTTGAATGATTTTAGGCTAGTTATAGATGCAAAGTTTGTTTTGGGAAATGGTGGAATCCACAAACTAAGGGCAAGGTTGAGGGCTTTCAGTCCATTGGGCTATGGAGTCTAAGGATGGCTTTACTGGATTTCTTTTTTCAACACAAGACAGGCATTAAGGTAGAAGATAGGGTTGTATTTGGAGAACAACTTAAAATTTAAAGTGATGATGGTATTTTAAGTACGAAAGGCAACTTGAGAATCTTTTCAATTACATTCAAGAGGAAGAAGCGAAATGATTATGCTGAGCAATTTCCAACTCGTTGTTATTAAAGAATCAGCTGAATCAGCAAACATGAGCAATTATGAATTCATGCTATAATTAACTACATGCTATAATTAACTAAGAAACAGAGAATGACTGCTATTTGAAAACAGAGTACACCAATACAAATTGCTTCAACTTCATAAAACTATTCAAACGGATACATTAGCAAACCATTATAAACAGCACAACGGTTGGAAAACTTATTGAACTGAAGTCCAACACATGAATCCTGCAACAAGTCCAGTGCTTCAAAACGTCATCCAGTAAGCCACAAGTAAATTTGTCCAAAAGCTTTTTATTCCGAAAACCTCAATGTTACAGCAGAGTAATAGAATCCACCCCTCAAAACTCTATTTGGAGGCTTATTTATACAAAAATAATCTTAACCATCTTACTCTATCCTAGCCACACCAGCGACTTAATGCTATTTACAACAAACAAGAGACACATGGTCTCGAAAACACCATAATGAGTAATGGTCGATGGATTATTCTTCTTCACGGACGTGCTAAGGATAAGTGCTCTAGATAGGGCTCTGTGCTGTCCTTTATGTATTCCTTTGACTTGTTGAATACTTTTACTTCTCACGGATGCTCTTTACTCTTTCATCTGATAATTTTCATCTGATACTCTTTCATCTGCATTTCTGTTTTTACCATTTACTTAATAGTAAAGATAAACCTTTGTCCTGACAACATTTTTTACAAAATTTCCATCATTTCCTTCCACCACTGATCATCTGGTATCATTGTTCTTCTGAGCTTCCTTAAAGTTTCATCGGCTTCAGTAAGTTTATAAAAAGTGGGCTCGTTCGGAAATAGATACTAACTCATGTTCCGTATGAAACAGATGCGCCTATAAATACTCTTCCTGAAGCTATAATCGTATTCTGTAGGTTCTGATGAGCTAGTAGAACCTATACTAGTAGAACCTACAGCTGTATGTTTAACATGAGCTTTGATTCTTTTCTCATAAGTTTCCAAGTCTACTATTTGATCCTCTGTGAGCATGGGACTTGGCAAATCACTGTCCAGCAGAGCTTGAAATTTTTCTCCGAAAACGTTGATGTCGACCAAAATATCATTACACTTTCTTTCTAGATTTTGCATGAAAGTTCTTTTTGTAAAAATTCTCTTTGCCTCCAAAACTACACCTGTTCTGTCATCAATTCCTAGCAATGCTAGCTGTTGTTTTGTTCTTGAATTCAAAAACTGAATGAGCTGCTGGGCTAGCTCTGGCTTGCCTCTTAATTCATGTCTAGTTTTGTTTATTTCCTCCTGGGCTATCTTGACTAACTGATTCTGTTCAAAAATAGCTTGAATGGAAGGCCAAATATCTCTTATTAAATTAATGATGTTGTCCCAAAGAATATCATTTATTTCATTCAGAGGCTTTTCCAGTGTAAGATCCTTTTGCAAAGCCTCAACCAATTTTTCCAACCTTTTTATTTCTCTGAGGTTGTCAGCAACTGTCCTTTTGGATGTGTCATATTTTCCCTCCAATTTTGTTAATTGTAATTTTGCTTCTTGGAGTTCTGTGACCTTTAGCTGCAAACTCTCCATCTGTTTAATCAAATCATCAGAATTCAAATTAGAAATATTCACTTGAGATGATTGTTCCTGTTGTCCTGTAGTACCTGCTGCTGAAGCCTGTTTGAGAATTTCCTGTTCCTGCAATGCCTTTTCCAGCTCCTTCTCGGTTTCATTTAGTCGCTCTGTCAAATTTAAGAGCAACTCCATCATTTCTTCTTGCGAATTTCCTTTTATTACTTCCTGTGTCTGGGGGTGCCTTGAGGCTGGTATTTTCAACTGTTTTCTCAGTGCAACTATATCATCCTCTTTCTTTTTTATCAGTGCCTCAATACCTTTAGTGTCTTTGGGATTGTGACCCAAACCAATAATGATCTCTTCCAGAGACTTTATTCTATTGTCCTTGGCCTGTGAGGAGGCCCTTTCAATTTTCAATGTTGCAGCAGTATTATTCAAGGAATATTGTAGTGTTAAAGCTGCCATGGCTTTGTTGGTGAGAGTGGAATAAACCATTTCTCCTGTTTGCCTATGAAGCTCTATCTGATCCAAGGGATGGATATCCTTTGCTAACACTTCAAAATTTGTTCTGATGTAATCTGTTGCTGAAGTTGGCTTTGGCACCTTAGCTTTGAAGTGGCTCATTTTCATTTTACCTTGTGAAAGATCAAATGCTGACATTAACCTTTGCTGATTGTGAGGAGCCATCTTCATATACTGATCGTAGACCTTCATTTTCAATGGTTCATTCCTTGTTTTGATATTAATGAAGGTTTTCTTAATGTCTCCAGTATCTGTCTTTGGCGGTCTGAAAGAAGATACTTCAGTGCTCAACTGCTTTTGTATCCCTTTATGGCTTATGTTTGTTTCACTTGCTGTACCTGTTTGCTGACTATCCTCCCTACCATCATCAAATACCTCATCTATAATCTCTATATCTGGAGGGGGATCAGACTTGTGTTTTTTAGCCTGATAAACTTGTGGGGCTCCTTTTGAAGGTGTGGTATCTGGAGCTGGCCTCTTTTTCCCTATTTCCACATTCAGTGGAGTTTGCATCTCTGGAGCTTGGATTTGCTTTGCTGGTGTTTGAGAAGCTTTAGATTGTTCTGGTGTTTTGGAACTCTGTGATTTTTCTGCCATGACCAGGGTTTCAATGACCTGAACTATAGGTTCTTTTCCTTTACCTTTATGCTCTGCTGTTACTGATGGGCTGTCTTCCTGTATAGCTTGTTGTAGAGTGGCTGTTGAAGATGTGCCAATATAGGGTACCTGCATTTGATCATATGTTTCTAGGTCAAATTTCTTCTCAGCATCTTTCATAAGTTTATTCAATTTTTCAGCTCCACTTCCCTCTTCAACAAGTGTTCCTTTAACCCATTCATCTTGATTTGCATACTGTTCTATGTCAGGAATTCTGTGATGTATATAAGGAGATGACTTATTTTTTAACCTTCTTTCACAAATGAAACCAAAGGGGTCATAAGGGACCCAACGGAAAGATGTCTGGAATTTTCTCTCTAATATAAGTTCTGCATCTCTCTCGGCTTCTCTAGAATTGCAAATGAAAGGACCTAACTGGCTTTTGATCCTTAACTGTGCTTTCTTCTTTACATTGCAGAAATGGATTACATCTGAGTTATTCATCTGTCTAAAGTATTCCAAAGAAAAAATTCTCATTGGTACATATCTGGGTAACTTGAATGGATGTAATTCACATCCATAAATCCTGATAACTGTATGGTTTTGGTACAAGTACCAATCCCCAACTTTGTAACTTTTTGACAATTGCAGGGTCTTTCTTATCTCGGTACTAAGCCTGGGGGGAGAAACTCCTGTTAACAAGGTTGTAGCAGGATGTACAAATTGATCAATGAATTCTGAATAAGAGTAGGGAGAATCAGAGGAAAAATGAATGATGGGGGACCAAAAAATAACAGACCTGGGATTACCTTTAGCATCAAGTTTCTGAACAGGGAAAGGGAATTTGTCTGAGTGATAGAAAATTATGAGGTGATAGATAACTGAGGAGTACTTGAAAACCTTTTCATCGTCTAGCCTTAAAAATTGATCATGGATTTTGTTGGCAATGAAGGAAGCATAGTCATACTTAATCTCAGGAGGCTGCCCAGGGGTAAAAATAGATAGCAAAGCCAGAGTTATCTCGTCAACATACTCACTGGTATTGAATCCTAAGACAAAGGATATTACATTCACAATAAGCCTTCCCAATTGATTGAAAAAGTAAAAACCATAGGGGGAGTCCCTTTTGGCTGATGCTCAGGTAACATGAAGTACTGACACATTGCTTTCAATTTCTCTGGAGTTAACAGTCTGGTTTTCTCAATTAGCCCTTCCATGGATAGAGGTGCTAATTCTTGTTCTGGCTCAAATTGTAACATAGCATTGATAGCCGGAGGTGTTATAGGGAACAAAACACTTTGATCAGGAGCTAATACAGCTCTTTGTATGGGATCATAATTTGCATGACAATAATGAATGATTTCAGGGAAAACGTGGACTGTAGGAATGAAATACCTTGGGAGATTGGATTCCCACAACCCTATAAGATCTTGCCCCTTTGAGTATTCGTCTCTGCAGCGACAGAAACTCAAACGGGGACTTTCATCGAAATGCGGGTCTTTTATTTGGAAATCTTCATCTATGAGAGGCAAGTAGTCTAGATCTCGGTGAGGAGCATTCAAAGGAGTGACATTTAGAGCAGTAGGGGCCTCCATTTTGGTTCTTGTGGATTCAAAATGGAGGTTTCAGTTTTTTTTGCAGACCGGACGGGATATCGGACAAAAGAAGAAATTGGGACAAATTGCAGGTTTGGGAAGTAAATTCACAGGTTTTAACTCTTCAATGAGGACTCAGAGAGGATTTTTAACCACTTTTTCAGAGAAAAACACAAGAAACTAAGCTTAACTTGCGGTCGGGGTGCGGAATGATAAATACCTGTTTTTTAATGGAAACTGGTTCTTCAACAGGTAATGGACAATGGCAGGAACGTTCTTCAACACGGGCGCAGCGGAATTTCTGAGTAATTTGGTGTATTTGCAGTGAATTTTGAAATTTGCAGCGGGAGCTTAGTCTCTTTCGAAAACCAAAATAACTAAAAAAAACGCGAAAAATGGCTTAAAAACAAGTCAAAAGGGTTTTTGTCGTTTTTGAGGTGATGACGTCATTCGACGTACGGGGTGACGTAAGGGAGTGGGACCGGCGGTATTCGATAAGCGGTAAGCGGTGAGCCCGCACCGCTTATGGAGGAAGGCGGTAAAAATCGCAATGGCAGCGATTCCACAGGCTGCTTGCCACGTGGAATGCTGAATAGTCAAACCCGCTCATTCCCCGTTGGCTAAAAAACTCACATGCGATGGGCAGCGGGATTGATCGGGACCGTTGATCAATGGAGGAATGATCTGACGGCTGGAGGAAAGGGAAACTTGTGCGGTTTCGAAAGTGGGCCCGTCGGGGTTTAAACAAGTTTTGACGTGTAATCTAATCACCCTGGGGAGAAGCTAATAGGCGGGAATGGTTGTTAATTAGTCCAAATGACTAATTAACCCCGTGAATTTATAAAATGAATTGCGGCGGGGTTTGGCCATGTGGAATGCCACGTGGAATGCTGAGTATGGTGGCGCAGGATTCTGTCGTAGTCTTTTCTTATTTTTGGTGTTAAACACATATGTTATGTGCCTAACGCTTTTCTTCGTATATTTTATTATACGATGAATAAATTAATATAATTAATTCATCATAGGGGCGGAATGTATATATAAGGTTAGAGTTTTACCAAAGGGCTTTATAAAGCGGGGTATTTATTTTATATGTGCGGGACTATATATACTTTGGTAAAACATTATAATAAGAGGGTTTTGGGGATATTTATTAGAAAAGGGAGTTATATACATAGGAAAAAGGGATTTCACTAGGGATTTAATATAATAGAGTTAGGTGTTAATATGAAAAAGGACAGGGAAAATCAAAACATCTTTGTTCATCTAAGAAAGTGAAAACTTATGAAGTAAATTGCACATTTTTATCTTCAACACTTAAACTTGGAATAACAAGTTGTTTTGAGGAATTTTATGGAATGTTGCATCAGTTTCCTAAGTAAAATAGGATTTTACTTAGGAAAAGTTAAAAATGGAAGATAATCAATGATGGATTATTTCAAGTGCTTAGGTCTTTTGATCATTAGGTCGAGGGTCCGGTCCCTCCAGAAGTCAAGGAAATGCCTTGAGCCCCTTCGATCTCAAATTACCTTAGTACTTTTGGGGAAATTAGTAAAACTCTTGAGGGGGAAAAATGATGAGGGAGGTTAATGAATTTGACTTTGCTTGCTGTGATTTTCCAGTGTATTTCCTGCTTTAGTACCTGTGATTAAAGTAAATGATTAACCAACATGTAGCAGCACCATTCATCAGATAACACTTTTGTAGCACCATCTACCTACCCTATCTACTTAGCACTACCATTTTGTCTTCTTTATTAGGGTGCATTTAGACTTGCGAACCCTTTTCAATCTTTTTCTTTTTACATGATGAATCTATCTATTTCTACCCTTATTACATCCAAGGGCTCAGATTAAACTGTTGAGCACCTTTTATTCACTCTACCTAGCTACTTATCTGCCAAGATTAAACTGTTTGGCTAGATATTTATTCTCTAATCTAAAACATGAAATTGAAATATGACTAAGCCAAGTTTAAACAGTTTGACTTATTCATGAATTGTGGCAAAGCTGCACACAATTGATTTCTTACAACAGATGAAAAAAGTAGTGGCATTTAGACTTGCACACTTTCCTTGGTCTATTTTTGCTTGGGGTTCATTTCTTTCTCTTTTTGACCATTTTTATTCTTTTTACCCTTTGATTTTCTTTTAGGGTATACCCTCTTTACATTTTTTAAATTTTTTGATTTTTTGGTTTTTCAAGAATATGGAACACCTTTGCTCAAGTAAGAAGGTTTGAACATATTCCATAGTTCAATCAAGACAATCATGAAAAATGACACCTATTGGTATAGGAGGCTAACACTGGCTCCACTTGGGGATGGCTTTTCCTTGTGGAAAGTCAAGAACAGTAGATCAGATGCCTCAGAATGTCTTCAAACTGAAAGTAAGGAATTTTCCTTCTTCTGGTAGCTTTATTTACATATGATAGTAAAACTTTTTTGGAACTTAGGGCCTTCACTTCGGGCTTCAATTCCAAGAATTCACCATCCAATCCAAACTGCAGTAACAAAAATATAACAAGCAAACAATATATTATGTACAAGTTAGGAACATTTAAACATTCTAGTAAATTGGATCAAAATAATGCTTAAGCATTCGACCATTGACTGGTCCTTCTTCAACTTCTGAATTGTTCAAGTCCTTCAAAAAATAAGTATTGTTTCCCTGCAAGGCATGGATGATATAAGGCCCTTTCCACAAGAAATCAAACTTCCCATGTTTCCCTTTTTCTTCTCTTCTAGAATCCCATCTTAGTACCTTGTCTCCTAATTGAAAATCCTCTGCTTTAGTCCTTTTATCAAACATTTTCTTTAGCTTTTCCTGTAAGACTTGTGATCTTTGGTATACCTCTTCTCTGGTTTGTTGTAGGTGGATTGTCTGATTAATTCTTCTTTGAATGTCATTTGGCTCCACTTGAGCCTCTTGAAGTAATTTCATCACAGGGATTCCTAACGATGATGGGAATCTTGCCTCCAAACCATAAACTAACTCATAAGGACTAGTCCCGATGGATTTCTTGGTTGTAAGTCTGTCTGCCCATAATGCATAGGTCAGTTTCTTATGCCAGTTCTTTTTATTCTCCTCCAACAATTTCTTAATGATATTGATCAAACTCTTATTGGAGGATTCTGCTAGTCCATTACCTTGGGGGTAATAGGCTGTTGAATGGCCTAGAGTAGTATGATATTTATGGCAGAAATTTATCATTTTCTTTGATTTAAATGCAGCAGCATTGTCTGTTATAATCTTTTCTGGACATCCGAATCTTGAAAGTATGTTGGTTTCAAGAAACCCTATGATTACAGAATCATTGGACTATCTACATGGGATGGCTTCAATCCATTTGGTGAAATAGTCTGTAGCAGTTAAAATCCATCTATGTTGTCCTGAAGAAGGGGGGTGAATCTCTCCAATAAAATCTAAACCCCATTGTTGAAAGGGTCTTTCTGTGGAAACTGGTTTTAAAGGCAGAGGTAACAACTTTCTTTTACCCTCAAATATCTGACATTTGTGACAACTTGTTACAAATTTCTTTACATCAGAAAATAATGTTGGCCAGTAAAAACCAGCCCTTAAGATTTTGTCTGCAGTAGATTTCCAGTAAAGATGTCCTCCACGATCCCCTGCATGAAATTCATTAAGCACTTTATCAGCTTCATCTTTTAAGAGACAATTCAATAAAATTCCTTCGTGATTCTTCCAAAATAAAGTGCTATCTAAAATACAATATTTCGAAGATGTCATCTTTAAAAATCTTTGCTTAGTTCTGGACAACCCTGGAGGAGCTTGCGGGTTTAATAGAACATGAATTATATCAGTATACCAGGGTGAATCTAAGAAAGCTTGACTGATCTGGGGAGTCGCCATCTCCTGCTCGTTATCCAGTTCATTGATATCTAAGGCTTGGCAATTGGTTTCTGTCATAAGTTGTGCTAGGCCTTGGCCTTTTATCAGTTTGGTTGGCTTGATTTCAATATCATATTCCAAAATGGTAGCTATCCACTTACCTCGTTTACCTTCAATGCCATCTTGAGTCAAAATATCTTTAACTACTGCATTGGGCACATATGCTATCACATGGGAATATAATATGTAAACTCTAAAATCTTTGATTGCTTTTACCAATGAAAAAGCCTGTTTTTCCATAATATTGTACTTTAGAGGTGCATCCCTCAGTGCTTTACTAAAAAATGCTATTGGCTTTTCACACCCTTGGTCATCTTTTTGAAGTAAAACAGCTGCAACAGTATGTTCAGAAGCAAATGAAAAAATAATAAAGTCTCTATCAAATTTAGAACTGGTCAGAACTGGTGTCCTTGTTAAAGCCATCTTAATTTCCTCGAATGATTGCTTGGCTTCTACAGTCCAGTCAATGCTTGAATCTTTCCTCAACATGTTAGTTAGTAATCTAAGTAACTCTGCTAGACTAGAAATAAATCTACTCAAGAAGTTGATTTTTCCTATAAATGCTTGCAATTCTTTTATGTTTCTGGGGTGGGGTATTTGCAAAATTGCTTGAATTCTTTCAGGATCAATCCTAATGCCATCTCTAGAAATGATATGTCCTAAAAGCTTTCCTTCTTCCAAACCAAACAATGACTTTTTAGGGTTTAAAGAAATTCCATATTTTCTGCACTTTATAAATACTTGCCTTAGGTGACCTAAATGTTCTTGATCTGTTTTAGAGAAAACGGTCAAATCATCTAAGTAAATAACGAGAAAATCATGTATCTCTTTAGCAAAAGCAATGTCCATCGCTCTTTGAAAGGTAGCTCCTGCATTCTTGAGTCCAAATGGCATTTTGACATATTTAAACGTACCCCATGGTGTGGTAAATGCTGTTTTATCCTGATCATCAGGATGAACCAGAATCTGGTTGTACCCTGAAAATCCATCCAGTAGTGATATTCTCGAAGATCCCACTACCCTTTGAAGAATGTGATCCATTTTAGGTAGAGGATAGTTGTCTTTTAAAGAAACTTTATTCAAATTCCTTAAATCAACACACAGTCTGATTTCTCCTGTCTTTTTTTTGGTTGGTACTAGGTTAGAAACCCATTCTGAAAATCTGATAGGAGATATAATCCCTGCTTCAAACATTCTTTTGATTTCCTTTTCAATTGAGGGTAATAAAACAGGATTAATTCTCCTAAGCTTTTGTTTAAAAGGTTTCTGGTCTGGTTTCAAAGTTATAGTATGTTGAATGATGGATGTATCATAAGATTTGAGGTCTTCATAACTCCAAGCAAAGACGTCCTGGAATTCTTTTAATAGTTCAACATATTTTACCTTCTGATCTTTTGGAAGAGATTTAGACAACTTAACAATTTTTGGATGTTCTAGTGTTCCTAAGTTGCATTCCTCCATATCGGCTTTAACAGGTTCCATTTTAGGTCTGAATGGAATATCATTTGAGTCAAATAGATCTTCCAAAGGTGTTAATCCTTTGGGTAATTGATTATCTTTTAAATTGATGATTTATGTTTCATCTACGACCTCATCAAATTCCATTTGTTTCAAATTTTGCATGTCTTTTTCAGTGAATGCGGTTGGATGCAGCATATGAATTGCATTTTCTCTTGAAATTTCCATTTTTTGTTCTTTTTCTAGATCAATTTTATCAGAAGTCATGTCTTCATCTATATTACAGTTAGAAAACTCATTCTGAAGTGTCAAAAAACTATTGATTTGATGGTTATTCACAAATACTTGCCAATTCAAAACATTGTCGGGTATTGCGGGCCTGTGTCTTATCTCAGCTGAAAACTGATGATTAGGATCAAAAGGCAACTTACATGTACTAGCAAACATTGCTAAACTGTGAGCATGCAAGTTTTGTTTCCTGGGAATCTTGGCAAGTTGGGCTTGTAGAAATGTGTTGAGAATCTCAACAACTGTCTCTCGGTATTGTTTCAGTCTCATGTCCTTTGTTGCACATTCTCCTTTAATTTGTTGGATAATTAGTTCAGAGTCACCTATGATTGATACCCTAATGCCTCCTAACTTCTTGACATGTTTAAGCCCCAATAAAAGAGCTTCATACTCTGCCATGTTGTTAGTGCATTTGAAATTTAACCTATAAGCATGACCCTCTGCATGATTGTTCTCTACATTGTGTAACCAAATTCCGGCTCCTGCACCTAGTCTGTTTACTGAGCCATCAAACTCTAAATGCCATAGAATTTCATGTTCGTAATCTTCATCAATTGTTTTAATATATTTTCTGACAAGAGCTAGTTGTTTAGTTGTTTCAGGTTTTTCTTGGTCATCTGGTGTTTCTTTGTTTTCAGATATTTCTTCAATTTTGACAGTGGTTTTGTTTATGATTTCCTTTTCAGGAGCTCCTATTTCAGTAGGAAGATCTGACTCAGCATTGTATAAAATAAAAGAATCCATGTCGGAATGTACAGAATAAACAGGGAAGTTTTCAGGCTTCTCATGGCTACTCACTAAGTACTTCATCAAAGTTTCTCTATATAATCTTTTAGGCTGACCAAATACTGAAATAGTTGCATAAGACATGTCTAATTGAATAGATCCTCCAAGTTTAGCACCCCAAGACCTAGACAATAACATACCATATTTGGGTGGAATATCAGCAACTACTATGTCCATTAAAGCAGACTTAGCAGGGTATTGGACCAAAGTGACACACAGATCTTTAATTAAACCTAAACATTTTACCTGACTGGAATCAAATGAAAACAAATCTTTGTATGGTCTAGTAATATCCGGATTCAATCTTTCCATTACTGCTTTTGGCATCAAATTGTGAGATGCTCCAGAATCAAGCATTGCATTATGGAGTATCTTGTCATGAACATTCAGGCTTACATAAAATGGAGGAGTTCCCCCACTTTCTGGTTTGCCATTAACCTCGGGGCCAAAAAGAAGTTTGGGTTGATCATCAAGAATATTTACTGAATCATCCAATCCAGTAATGTTAATGTTTAAAGACTTGGAAATCTGATTCCTATAGACATCATGTTTAGCCAATTCTGATAAAGGAACAGCTATCTTGAGTTTGCCTATTTCAGCTTCTAGATTAAAGGGTTTTTCTGTTTGAGCTTTAGCGTTTTGCACAGTTGGATTTTCTCGGTTTACTGGATCTTCAATGTTTTTCTCTTTTTCATGAATGAAGTTTTGCTTTGAAGATGTTTCGGGACTAACTTCTACTGTTTCTTCTACAGTTCCTACTTGAGGAGATGTATTAGATCGCTGTTTGTCAATTGGTTGGTTGTCAGAGACATCTTCAATTATTGGATTTGAAAAACTAGGAGTTATCCTAGGCAAAATTTGTATTTGGGGAATGTTTTGTACAGGGGAAGTATTTTGTACAGGGGGAATGTTTTGTTTTCCTTTGACATTTTGTTTTGTGGTTTTTTGTTTATTTTTCTCTGGTACATCTATCCGTCTACTTCTCAAGTTGTACTGCTTATGAACCTCGTAGATTGCTGTGTCATAGCCTTCTTTGAAATCAAAAGTCTCACTTGAATGAGTGTGGAATGTTTCAAGGATATGATTCTCTTGATCATCCTGAGATAAGAAGATTTCTGATTCATCTTTGTCCTCATTGACATTGTTTATTTCTACATCTTCTGTAGGTCCTTCTGAGGTAGAACCTTCAACAAAGTTTTCTTGGAAAGGTGGTCTAATGTTTTGATCAGGGACATTCTTTCCAATATTTTGGTTCAGATTCCTCCTAAAGTTTGGGTTTCTTGAAACATTCTGGTTATCAGTAGCAGACTTTCTTTCAATGGTTTCCACTCTATCACCTAATCTTTCCATACCTTTAATGATTACATCCAGCTTCTTTTCAATAGCTGAAGGTTCTTCCTTCATAGGCATTCTTCTCTCTGCCCTTTCTCTGGCTCGTTTTTCTATCAGATTTGCTTCTACGCTCACCACTATGCTCTGCATTTCCTCTAGTGTTTGTGGAGCTCTTTCCCTAAGAGAATAAGCTATTTCAGAGTCAAAACCGTCTGGGAATTTGACCAACACGTTATTAGGTGGGGGTCTTAGATTCAGAGGGACTGCATGATATGATTCATTAAATCTTATGATGTAATCTGGTACGGTTTCATTTGGTCTTCTTCTTAATTTTTCAAATTCTGATAGGATCTGGAGAGGATATTTCTTTTTCTCCCATCTGTTCAAAAATGCCCTATACAAAGCTTCTAGGTCAGCAATACTGTTCGGGGTGAGAGCCCTAAACCAAGTTCTAACTTCTCCGGTAAGACTTTGTACAAAAATTCTCATACGGATATCATCAGTATCAATCTCATAAAACTCAAAGTAATCTGTCATCCTTTTGGTGTGTTGTTGAGCTGTGTAGGTACCTGATCCGTCAAAAGGTGTGATCTTACTTTGGTAATCTGGTGGTAAAGCTGGAGGGTTGGCTGGTAATATTAAAGGGGCATATCGATTGGCCATTGGAAGATAAAGTGGAGTAACAAGAGTAGCCGGTCTAGTAGGAGGAGATGGAGGTCTGACAGGTGGAGATGGAGGTCTGACAGGTGTTTGAAAAGTGGCTGAGTTCGGAGATGCTTCGGTTATTACAGAAATGTTTGAGCTTTCTTCAAAGGCTTGCTCAGATTGAATGGAGTTATGAAATTCTCTGTCAAGATGATGCGAAACAAATCTATATTGCAATTCTTCAATGAACCGAGGATCTGGAATCAACCTAGATAATTCAGTCTCAGAAAAATTTACAAACAAAGATGTTTCAAATCTCGCGTCAAAAGGAACGTCGTCAATATAAATAATTTTCACAGGACAAGATGCAGATCTAGAGAGTGGTCTAGAACTACCTGTACTTTCCTGACTTCCTCTTTCAGAACTTTCTTGACTTCCTTGTCTTCTAAGAATCCTAGGAATCAGGTTTGGATTTTCAAAAATTGGTGGTGGATTGGGGTCAGGGTTTGACCTAGTATGTCGAATCCTTTCTGAAGCCAGTTTTCTTAGAATATGTGTTTTTTGAATTTTGGGTTTTATTTGAAAAATAAATACAACTTCTACAAATTCTTTAAGAAATAATGATATGTGATTAAGATTTCCTCAAAGATCTGTTTAAACTAGAGAATCTGATTGAAAAATTTGAAACTAAGATTCAATTTATAAGCTAAATCAGAGATAGACTGAAACAGCATTTATTTACTTTTGCAATTGCATAGCAAAAGCAATTTCAAAGGCTTCCTGGCTGATTTTCAGACTCTGTCTGTAGATTATAAATCAAACAATAGTATCAATAAAATGATTTCAGGTCCCCAGTATGGTCGCCACTATGTTATCACTCAGGTTTTCCTAGAAGTTGTGTAAGAGGAAAGTGTACCCGAGGTAACCACAAACCAACCTTTTAGATGCAGAATCTAGCCAATCTGCATCCAGAGAGGGCTCTCTCTTTATGATTTATCTTTGTTTTTGAATGATTTTAGGCTAGTTATAGATGCAAAGTTTGTTTTGGGAAAATGGTGGAATCCACAAACTAAGGGCAAGGTTGAGGGCTTTCGGTCCATTGGGCTATGGAGTCTAAGGATGGCTTTACTGGATTTCTTTTCTGAACACAAGATGGTATTACAGGGCAAGATAGCTAGACGGAGAACAATCCTTAAAATTTAAAGTGGATGGATGGTCTTGAAGGGATGAAAGGCAACTAAGAATCCTTCACCATATTCAAGAGGAAGAAGGGAAATGATTACAAGCAAAGAGCAATGAAGGATTCTTTGTTACAGTAATCAACAATATTGAATCAGCAAAACATGAGCAATTAAGAATTCATGCTTATAACTAATCCAGAAGAAAACATAGAGAATGATCACATTTGAAAACAGAGTACAATTAAGCAAATTCTGTTTCAATCCTTTATGTAAACTATTCAGAAACGGATATGATGAGAGCATAAACTAATATAAAATGTAAACACAAGGGTTGGAAAACTTATTGAACTGAAGTCCAACACATGAATCCTGCAACAAGTCCAGTGCTTCAAAACGTCATCCAGTAAGCCACAAGTAAATTTGTCCAAAAGCTTTTTATTCCGAAAACCTCAATGTTACAGCAGAGTCATAGAATCCACCCTTCAAAACTCTCTTTGAAGGCTTATTTATACAAAAATAATCTTAACAATCTTACTCTATCCTAGCCAATAATTCAGGCTGACTTAAAGCGTATTTACAATAAACAAGAGACACATGGTCTCGAAAATAGAATAATGAGTAACGGCTGATGTGCTGTTCCTTTCTTCATGGACGTGCTAAGGATAAGTGCTCTTAAATAGGGCTCTGTGCTGTCCTTTGCGTATTCCTTTGACTTGTTGAATACTTTTACTTCTCACGGATACTCTTTACTCTTTCATCTGATACTCTTTCATCTGCATTTCTATTTTTACCATTTACTCAATAGTAAAGATAAACTTTTATCCTGACAACATTTTTTTACAAAATTTCCAGCATTTCCTTCCACCACTGATCATCTGGTATCATTGTTCTTCTGAGCTTCCTTAAAGTTTCATCGGCTTCAGTAAGTTTATAAAAAGTGGGCTCGTTCGGAAATAGATACTTTAACTCATGTTCCAGATGAAACAGATTTCTCACTTTTCATAAATACTCTTCCCAGTTGGTACTGTAGGTTCTGATGAGCTAGTAGAACCTATACTAGTAGAACTTACAGCTGTATGTTTAGCATGAGCTTTGATTCTTTTCTCATAAGTTTCCAAGTCTACTATTTGATCCTCTGTGAGCATGGGACTTGGCAAATCACTGTCCAGCAGAGCTTGAAATTTTTCTCTGAAAACGTTGATGTCGACCAAAATATCATTACACTTTCTTTCTAGATTTTGCATGAAAGTTCTCTTTGTAAAAATTCTCTTTGCTTCCAAAACTACACCTGTTCTGTCATCAATTCCTAGTAATGCTAGCTGTTGTTTTTTTCTGGAATTCAAAAATTGGATGAGCTGCTGGGCTAGCTCTGGCTTGCCTCTTAATTCATGTCTAGTTTTGTTTATTTCCTCTTGTGCTATTTTGACTAACTCATTCTGCTCAAAAATAGCTTGAATGGAAGGCCAAATATCTCTTATTAAATTAATGATGTTGTCCCAAAGAATATCATTTATTTCATTCAGAGGCTTTTCCAGTGTAAGATCTTTTTGCAAAGCCTCAACCAATTTTTCCAACCTTTTCATTTCTCTGAGGTTGTCAGCAACTGTCTTTTTGGATGTGTCATATTTTCCCTCCAATTTTGTTAATTGTAATTTTGCTTCTTGGAGTTCTGTGACCTTTAGCTGCGAACTCTCCATACATTTAATCAAATCTACGTAAATTCAAATTAAAATATTCACGAGATGATTGTTCTGTTGTCTGTAGTACCTTTTTCTTTGCGAAACTGTTTGAGAATTTCCTGTTCCTGCAATGCCTTTTCCAGCTCCTTCTCGGTTTCATTTAGTCGCTCTGTCAAATTTAAGAGAAAATCCATCATTTCTTCTTGCGAATTTCCTTTTATTACTTCCTGTGTCTGGGGGTGCCTTGAGGCTGGTATTTTCAACTGTTTTCTCAGTGCAGCTATATCATCCTCTTTCTTTTTTATCAGTGCCTCAATACCTTTAGTGTCTTTGGGATTGTGACCCAAACCAATAATGATCTCTTCCAGAGACTTTATTCTATTGTCCTTGGCCTGTGAGGAGGCCCTTTCAATTTTCAATGTTGCAGCAGTATTATTCAAGGAATCTTGTAGTGTTAAGGCTGCCATGGCTTTGTTGGTGAGAGTGGAATAAACCATTTCCCCTGTTTGCCTATGAAGCTCTATCTGATCCAAGGGATGGATATCCTTTGCTAACACTTCAAAATTGGTTCTTATGTAATCTGTTGCTGAAGTTGGCTTTGGCACTTTAGCTTTGAAGTGGCTCATTTGCATTTTACCTTGTGAAAGATCAAATGCTGACATCAACCTTTGCTGATAGTGAGGAGCCATCTTCATATACTGATCATAGACCTTCATTTTTAATGGTTCATTCCTTGTTTTGATATCAATGAAGGTTTTCTTTATGTCTCCAGTACCTGTCTTGGGCGGTCTGAAAGAAGATACTTCAGTGCTCAGGTGCTTTTGTATCCCTTTCTGGCTTATATTTGTTTCACTTGCTGTACCTGTTTGCTGACTATCTTCCCTGCCATCATCAAATATTTCATCTATGATCTCTACATCTGGAGGTAGATCAGATTTATGTTTTTTAGCTTGATAGACTTGTGGGGCTCCTTTTAAAGGTGTGGTATCTGGAGCTGACCTCTTTTTCCCTATTTCCACATTCAGTGGAGTTTGCATCTCTGGAGCTTGGATTTGCTTTGCTGGTGTTTGAGAAGCTTTAGATTGTTCTGGTGTTTTGGAACTCTGTGATTTTTCTGCCATGACCAGGGTTTCAATGACCTGAACTATAGGTTTTTTTCCTTTACCTTTAGGCTCTGCTGTTACTGATGGGCTGTCTTCCTGTATAGCTTGTTGTAGAGTGGCTGTTGAAGATGTGCCAATATAGGGTACCTGCATTTGATCATATGTTTCTAGGTCAAATTTCTTCTCGGCATCTTTCATAAGTTTATTCAATTTGTCAGCTCCACTTCCCTCTTCAATAAGTGTTCCTTTAACCCATTCATCTTGATTTGCATACTGTTCTATGTCAGGAATTCTGTGATGTATATAAGGAGATGACTTATTTTTTAACCTTCTTTCAAAAATGAAACCAAAGGGGTCATAAGGGACCCAACGGAAAGATGTCTGGAATTTTCTCTCTAATATAAGTTCTGCATCTCTCTCAGCTTCTCTAGAATTGCAAATGAAAGGACCTAAGTGGCTTTTGATCCTTAACTGTGCTTTCTTCTTTACATTGCAGAAATGGATTACATCTGAGTTATTCATCTGTCTAAAGTATTCCAAAGCAAAAATTCTCATTTGTACATATCTGGGTAACTTGAATGGATGTAATTCACATCCATAAATCCTGATAACTGTATGGTTTTGGTACAAGTACCAATCCCCAACTTTGTAACTTTTTGACAATTGCGGGGTCTTTCTTATCTCAGTACTAAGCCTGGGGGGAGAAACTCCTGTTAACAAGGTTGTAGCAGGATGTACAAATTGATCAATGAATTCTGAATAAGAGTAGGGAGAATCAGAGGACAAATGAATGATGGGGGACCAAAAAATAACAGACCTGGGATTGCCTTTAGCATCAAATTTCTGAACAGGGAAAGGGAATTTGTCTGAGTGATAGAAAATTATGAGGTGATAGATAACTGAGGAGTACTTGAAAACCTTTTCATCATCTAGCCTTAAAAATTGATCATGGTTTTTGTTGGCAATGAAGGAAGCATAGTCATACTTAATCTCAGGAGGCTGCCCAGGGGTAAAGATAGATAGCAAAGCCAGAGTTATCTCGTCAACATACTCACTGGTATTGAATCCTAAGACAAAGGATATTACATTCACAATAAGCCTTCCCAAATGATTGAAAAAAACAAAAACCATAGGGGGGAGTCCCTTTTGGCTGATGCTCAGGTAACATGAAGTACTGACACATTGCTTTCAATTTTTCTGGAGTTAACAGTCTGGTTTTCTCAATTAGCCCGTCCATGGATAGAGGTGCTAATTCTTGTTCTGGCTCAAATTGTAACATAGCATTGATAGCCTGAGGTGTTATAGGGAACAAAACACTTTGATCAGGAGCTAATACAGCTCTTTGTATGGGATCATAATTTGCATGACAATAATTAATGATTTCAGGGAAAACGTGAACTGTAGGAATGAAATACCTTGGGAGATTGGATTCCCACAACCCTATAAGATCTTGCCCCTTTGAGTATTCGTCTCTGCAGTGACAGAAACTCAAACGGGGACTTTCATCGAAATGCAGGTCTTTTATTTGGAAATCTTCATCTATGAGAGGCAAGTAGTCTAGATCTCGGTGAGGAGCATTCAAAGGAGTGACATTTAGAGCGGTAGGGGCCTCCATTTTGGTTCTTGTGGATTCAAAATGGAGGTTTCAGTTTTTCTTGCAGACCGGACGGGATATCTGACAAAAGAAGAAATTGGGACAAATTGCAGGTTTGGGAAGCAAATTCATAGGTTTTAACTCTTCAATGAGGACTCAGAGAGGATTTTTAACCACTTTTTCAGAGAAAAACACAAGAAACCAAGCTTAACTTGCAGTTGGGGTGCGGAATGATAAATACCTGTTTTTTAATGAAAACTGGTTCTTCAACAGGTAATGGACAATGGCAGGAACGTTCTTCAACACGGGCGCAGCGGAATTTCTGAGTAATTTGGTGTATTTGCGGTGAATTTTGAAATTTGCAGCGGGAGCTTAGTCTCTTTCGAAAACCAAAATAACTAAAAAAACGCGAAAAATGGCTTAAAAACAAGTCAAAAGGGTTTTTGTCGTTTTCGAGGTGATGACGTCATTAGGGCGTACGGGGTGACGTAAGGAAGTGGGACCGGCGGTATGCGGTAAGCGGTAAGCGGTAAGCCCGCACCGCTTATGGACGAGGGCGGTAAAAGTTGCAATAGCAGCGATTCCACAGGACGCTTGCCACGTGGAATGCGGAATAGTCAAAAACCGCCTACTCCCCGCTGGCTAAATAACTCATACGGGATGGGCAGCGGGATTGATCAGGACCGTTGATCAACGGAGGGACGATCCGACGGTTGAAAGGGATGGGAACTTGTGCGACTTCAAAGGTGGGCCCATCGGGGTTTTAAAAGGTTTTAACGTGTAATCTAATTACCCCGGGGAGAAGTTAATAGGCGGGAATGGTTGTTAATTAGTCCAAATGATCAATTAACCCTATGGAATTATGAAATTGGTTTGCGGCGGTAGTTTGGCCAGGTGGAATGCTACGTGGACGGAACACTATGGCACAAGACTCCGTCGCATTTTATTCTTTGTTTTTGGTGTTAAACACATATATTACGTGTCTAACGCTTTTTTACATATATTTTATTATACGATGAATTAATTAAAACACAACTAATTCACCATAGGGCGGGGATTAATGTATAAGGCTATAGTTTTAACCAAAGGGCTTTATAAAGCGGGGTATTTATTTTAAACGAGCGGGAATATATACTTTGGTAAAACATTATAATAAGAGGGTTTTTTGGGGATATTTATTAGAAAAGGGAGTTATATACTTAGGAAAAGGGATTCCATTAGGGATTTAATATAATAGAGTTAAATGTTAATATGATAAAGGACAAGGAAAATCAAAACATCTTTGTTCATCTGAGAAAGTGAAAACTTATGAAGTAAATTGCACATTTTATCTTCAACACTTAAGCTTAGAATAACAAGTTGTCTTGAGGAATTTTATGGAATGTTGCATCAGTTTCCTAAGTAAAATAGGATTTTACTTAGGAAAAAGTTAAAGATGGAAGATAACAATGATGAATTATTTCAAGTGCTTAGGTCTTTTTTGATCATTAGGCCGAGGGTCCGGTCCCTCCAGAAGTCAAGGAAATGCCTTGAGCCCCTTTGATCTCAAATTACCTTAGTATTTTTGGGGGAAATTAGTAAAACTCTTGAGGGAAAAATGATGAGGGAGGTTAATGAATTTGACTTTGCTTGCTGTGATTTTTCAGTGTATTTCCTGCTTTAGTACTTGTGATGAAAGTAAATGATTAACCAACATGTAGCAGCACCATTCATCAGATAACACTTTGTAGCACCATCTACCTACCCTATCTACTTAGCACTACCATTTTGTCTTCTTTATTAGGGTGCATTTAGACTTGCAAACCCTTTTCAATCTTTTCTTTTTACATGATGAATCTATCTATTTCTACCCTTATTACATCCAAGGGCTCAGATTAAACTGTTGAGCACCTTTTATTCACTCTACCTAGCTACTTATCTGCCAAGATTAAACTGTTTGGCTAGATATTTATTCTCTAATCTAAAACATGAAATTGAAATATGACTAAGCCAAGTTTAAACGGTTTGACTTATTCATGAATTGTGTGGTACATACCTGATTGATTTATTACAACGGATGAAAAAAGTAGTGGCATTCCAACCCAGGAACTCATGGTCTATTTTTGCTTGGGGTTCATTTCTTTCTCTTTTTGACCATTTTTATTCTTTTTACCCTTTGATTTTTCTTTTAGGGTATACCCTCTTTACATTTTTTAAATTTTTTGATTTTTTGGTTTTTCAAGAATATGGAACACCTTTGCTCAAGTAAGAAGGTTTGAACATATTCCATAGTTCAATCAAGACAATCATGAAAAATGACACCTATTGGTATAGGAGGCTAACAGTACCATCTGATGCACCAAATAAATCTGTTCAATGAAGCGCTTGGCCTTATCTATATCATTGTCCATCCAGCGCAACATATTTCCCAAAGATAAAATCTAAGGAATATTTTGGTAAATATCCCAAACATTCTTCGAATGGAGATGTATGTGTCGAAGAATGCTTGGCTTTGTTGTAGACATGTTGGATGTAATGTAAGTGTTCATCCTAAAGCTTAGCGTGCTTGTTGCAATATCCACGAAGGAGATTTACTACTTTTATTTTCACCACTTCTTTCTGGCCATCAGTTTGTGGATGAAATGTTGTGCTCTTCTTTAACTTGTTGTCCATGAGTTCCCATATACTTGACCAAAATTTCTCGACAAATTGAGAATCTCGATCAGAAACAATAGAAGTGTGTAACCCAAAGTGCACCCATACATTTTGGAAGAACATTTGTACAGTTTGTTCAGTTGTAACTTGCTTCTTACAATGCATAAAAACACACATTTTGGTGAAACAATCCACCACAACATAAAGATAATCATGACCTTTCCTAGACATAGGTAGTCCTCCTACAAAATCCATAGAAGAGAAGGAATAGGAAGTGGAGTATACAAAACCAACTTTCTATTGCTAGGCTTACTAGTAGCACACATGGTACATAATCTTACATATATTGAAACACTTTCATTCATGCGAGGCCAATAACAATGCCTTTGTAATTTTGCAATTGTTTTGCCTACACCAAAGTGGCCAGAAATAAGAGAAGTATGAGCTTCCCTTGTGATGTTGACTCTTTCACCCTGTGGAACACATAAATTTCCAAAATGATACAATATTTTATCATGAACATGATAATATAACTCTTCAACATGATTGCCTTGACAAAATTTGCATAAACATATTTGAAATCTTCATCTTTAGCATATTGTTCAACATAGCTCTCTTGCATGATTGAATTATGCTTAAGAGTGACAGATGCACTAAAAATCTGCCTTGATAACATATCAACAAATTTGTTGTATATACCTTTCTTAAACCTGATTACCAAATGGAACTATTGTAGAAATCCCATCCACGTGAAATGTCTAGCTTGTTGTAGCTTGGTTTGCGATTGTAAATATTGCAAAGGTTGATGGAAAATATGAATAATCATTTCCTTACTGATCAAATAATGCTTCCATTGCTTCACACTTTGTAACAAAGCATACAACTCTTTATCATAATTTGGATAGTTAATTACTACGTTGGTAAAGGTTTCATAATGATAACAAATAGGCTAATCATGTTGTATCAAAACTGCTCCCATGGCATTATCACTTGCATCAGTTTCAATCTCAAATGGCTCCTTAAGATATGGAAGTGCAAGGACTGAAGTTGTATTGATTTCATCTTTCAATGTATCGAAGGCTTTATGTTGCTTGCCTCCCCTCTGAAAGACCGATATCACACTTGTCATAGCATGTAGCGTGGCTGCAATATATGAGAAGCTAGTAAAAAAATTTCTCCAATATTGGGCTGCTCCCAAAAAGCTCCTAACCTGTGTTACATTATTGGGCTTAGACCAATTCACAATGAATTCAACCTTTGAGGTATCAATCTTAAATTCACCCCCTCCAACAATATGACCCAAATAAACTAAAGAGGTTTTCCAAAATTCACACTTAGACATCTTCAAATACAATTTGTATTTCTTCAAGACATCTAAAACTTTCTTAACATGCTCTTCATGAGTCTTACTAAAAATCATAATTTCATCAAAGTATACTATGAAAAAATCATCAAGGAATCATCTCAACACATCATTCATAACTCTCAATGTTGTAGGTGCATTACAAAACCCAAATGAAATAAATAAAAATTCAAACAAACCTTGTTTTGTCTTGAAATCAGTCTTCAAAATATCACCTTTAGCAATCCTGATATGATGATAACCATCCACTTCTCAAGTCCAACTTAGTGAAATAAACAACATCCTTCAATTGGACTAGCAAATCATAAATACGAGGAAGAGGATAATTATTCTTTACCATGATATTGTTCAAAGCTATAAAATCCACACACATGTGCCATGTACCATCCTTCTTTGGAACCAAGACAATAATATACCCACAAGGAGATGTACTTGTTCTAATGACTTCTTTGTCAAGCAGCTCTTAAATTTGATTTTTGATCTCTGCATTCTCCAAAACTGACATTCTGTACATGTTAATGTTTGGAATATGTGCATCCTGCTGCAATTGAATCTCATGCTGGATTCCTCTTTTAGGATGCAACCCTTCAGGTTCCTTAAAAATCTTATCATATGTGAGTTGAAGCCCCTAAAATCCTAGCTTCAACATTGGGGAAAACCACCCAGTCCGGACCTTAGTTCAGCTCCTTTTCCGTTTGGGATGGTGGCTTCGACTGGATAATATGCGACCAGTTTCCCAATGATAGATGGGTTGATGATTGATTGTTTGTATAACGGATAATGGAAATGATAATTGATCTAACTTATAACTTAATAAATACAAATAACTATACTTAACCTGGGTAATCTCTGATAAATGTGATTCTAGATTTGTTCCAATTAGATGAATAATCATATAGATGGTTTATTGATATAAAAGAAAAATGCATTCACATATAATAATTACTTTATTTAAGAAATTAAACAAAGTAATGATGATAACATATCGCATTCATATATATTGCTCACATATATTTTTAAAGATGACAATTCTAAGTTTTTAGAAATGATATAACAAAGAATTGTTTCACAGGCATACATATGTAAACAATAGCAATTTTCAGAAAGAATGTTTCATTACATAAGGAAATTAAACAACATGATTATGATAGAAATACCAAATACATTTGTAACCTCCTAATGCAAATAACACTTTGATCTCGCTTTCTTACTTAGAACAGCTTCCAGGAAAACAAAAATGCAAATTCTTGAAAACAATTTCCTCATAAAATTGCATAATCGTGATCCACCACTAATAAAAATAATATATTCGGAAGTACAGAAGTCACAACTTCCCAAGTCAAAAATTAATACAAATTCAGGACCCTTTTCTAAATACATGAAAGGGGTTTAAATAATAATATAAATTAAAACAAACTATCTAAAACATCGCTTGAATGTTGTTGAAACTGACAAAACATGAAAATCGGTGATCTAATTTCATAAAAATATAATTGTGATCTTCATTAAAATAGGTTCATTGCATCTCTTTCATATCTGGTATGTGAAGTTGGCAAATCGACAGCATTTCTTTCACTTCGGGAGGTTGACTCAATCAGGAATGTAGCTGGCTAGTATATGTGGCATCCGAAAGTTCTGGAATCATATAACTGATGGAATGGGAGAGGCATTTTGTAGTCATCTGTTGACTGTGTGGTTTAACCAAAAAGAACCAGAATGCATCCCATGTTATTCCTTGCATTGTGTTGATATGTTGGTTTTTGCTGGCTAAATCCTACTTCCATTGTTTCTCTAATTCTTCAACCTTTGGGAGTTTCCCTGGGACGCAATCAGAAATCAAGTTGGTCGTATACAAACTGTTGTTGATTAATTCCACTAAACTGTTCATTAAAGTTCTTACCCTGGAGGTAGCCCGTTCTTTTTTATTTAACTGTGTTTCCCTTTCTGCAAACAAAATTTCCTTATGTGATTCTTGGATATTGGGAAGATTGGCAGCTATGCCTTGGTTTGTGTCTTGCCATGTGAGAAACCCTGAAATTTTCTCATCGGCATCTCTGAATTCAAGCCTTGTGTTTACTGCCTTTTCTATGAGCGATGTAGCTTTTACACATAGAGGATCATCCATTGATATTTTATGACATAAAATATCAAGCTGTTGTGACAATGCTTTACTTGATTCGAGAGCTTCCATTTTGAATTGTTTAAGCTCAGAATACTCCTTAAATTTATGTATCTATGCTTGCAATAAGGCACTCTATCCTTCTTTGGCCATCTTCTCCTATTGAAGCATTACCTGTAATTTGTTTAGCTCTTGAGACAATTGTTGTTCTTTGTGTAGATCTTGCCGATCAAGCTTTTGTTTCTCAACTTTCAGTTACTCTTTAAGCTGCTCAATCTTTTGTCTTTCCTCATTTAGCTATTGTTCTAACTGTGCTATTTTTTGACGATCCATTGTTGCTTTTTCTTCCAGCAACGCTATTTTTTGATCTTTTTCTTTTATCAACTGGCTGAATTTGGAGGCTTTTTCCATTTTCGTTGTTGTATAAACCCCTTCATATTGAGATAATTTAGTTAAATCCTCTGAAGGATTAACTTCAGAGTCCTTCTAGACAACATTCATTAATTCGACTTGGGGATATGAAAATAGACCCTGATCGATTTTCCTTTTCTTCCTTTGTTTCCTAGCTACAACCCTATGCTTTGGACTGTAGAAGACATCCAAGGGCGGTATATCTTCAATCTTTAATACAATTTCCTCAGAAGGATTTTCTGGGATGATCTCAACATCTTGGGTATTAGTATTACTGATTGTTCCTTCAACTGTAACATTGGTTACCATGGGTTGTTGTGTTGCGGGCGATTGCATTGTAGACACACTCTGGGAATCATTTTGGCCCTTGATTTTCCGATCAATCTATTCCCATTCCTTCAACAGATTTGAATGAATATGTATATCAATGTCAGAGGAATCGCCATCTTTTTTACCTGTCTTTTCTTTTTCAGTTTGAGTATCAGCCTTATTTCCTGTTTTCTTCTTTTCCTGTTGTATTTCGGTGTTCTTTTCTTCATTGTTTTCTTTGTTGGGTATGTGTTATATTCTTTCCATGACTAAGCACGCACGGGGGGGTAAGAGGGGGGGCGATAGCCCCCCCTTCACGCTGGGTGCAAGGGGTCCGAGGCAGTGCCCCGGCGAAAATTTTTTGGTCCTTAATTTCCGGTGGGTAGTCTGCGCCCATGGATTTGTGCATGGTTTTGCACTTGGTTTTGGGGTATGATGGTTTTCGGCCCCTGATATTTTTTGTAGATCCAGTCAAGGGAACTATGGTTATGTTCTAATCCAGGGTTAATGGATTAGGTTTCATGTATGCTTCAGCATGTATATATATTTGTTGTAACACTAAAAGGAATATAATGAAAAATCAAGCTGGTCGTCCCGATTTGGGATCCAGGGGAAAATCTTTGTGTTTATCTGTTTTATGTTTTATGCTCTCGCTATTGTTTATTTTCTATTATAAGATTTGTGTGTAGATAATTTTTGTTCAGGGTTAAAACCTACATTCTTCCTGTTGCAGTAGGGGAGTAGTTCTCAACTGATCAAGAGGTATTGTTAGTAGTTTCTTGGTCCTGAACTGTAGGAACTTTTCCATGTCACTTGCTCCAAATTTTAAATTTTCTATATGTTTAACCCATGAAAATATTTCAGCCGAGCCAAATAGATCATCAAAATCCGCATCTTCATGTTCAAATTTACCGACCTGTACCATAGATGTAAAGTTATAGGCAACTTTATTTGGATCATATTGTCTTTTGGGGATGGATGTTAATTTGAGCTCTTTCATTTTTTTGGCTTATTTCTCTGCATGTTTAAAATCATGTAGAGAAAAGGATCCACATCGGAGGGGAAATGTAGGCCACATCAGCTCCTTTGAATTTTTTAGGTTTCTAGACATTCCTTTCTCTGTTATTTGATAGGCTATTTCTTGGGCTAACAATTTATCGGGAATGTATAAAGGTAGAACATGGGGATCAGTGATGCTTCCGAATATCTAGATATAGGTGAATTTTTCCTCTCCAAACCAACTTCCGATTGAGGTTAGGTCAGGGCTGGCCTCGTCGGATAACCTTGGAGCGGGTTTGTTGAATATAGCTTAGTGAATTGGCAAGATAAACCCATGACAAATTCTGTATATATGGTCTTTGTAATAGGCCTTCCACAGATCTTTGTGATAAATGTGGATAGGAGTCAGGCTTTGAGGAGTCCACTTCCAGCCGAAGATAGGGAATTTAGAGTTGAAGCATTAGGTGTCAATAATATAAGCACTCATGTAAAATGGGGGTATTACCCAGGTAGTCACATACCTGTTTTTTCTATAATCAAGGATTTTGATTGCCATTTTATCAGATAAAATGGTTGGCCAATCCATGACGTAGGAGTTAACAGCGGCTTCAATTAAAGGTACCATCTCAATAGAAAATTTTTCCGAGTTGACGGTTCCAAACAATCTACACATCATAGCTGCAGCATAGCAATAAGGAGACGCCAAGGATTCTACGGAGTACATACCCGAAGATTCGTGCTTGTGTTTTCCTGGATAATGCCTCCAATCTTTGATAGGATCTGACTCCACTTCATTTTCTTTGGCGAAGTCTTCCAAAAATGATTTATTGTAGATTTTCTAAGGGTCTGGTAGGTGATACATTTTCTTGATATCTTATGCTTTGAAAGACCCGAACCTTCTTCCGTCTGACATAAAGAACGCCCTGTCTGTTATATTTATATTTTCTATCACCCATCTCACCAAGTCATTATATGGGAACACAGTCGTGCGAGCTGATATTTTGTGAAGATAGGAGCTCGCCAATTCCTTTAGAGTGCTTTCTGATTTTTTATCTGAATCTGTTGTCGATTCTTCTTCTGATATTACAGTTGGATCTTCTGCCTCCAGTAGATTTTAAACTCCTTCCCATGAAGTTTTTGCGAGACCCAGACAAGTAGTATCAGTTACTAATACCATTTTAGCCGGTTTCTCTTTTGGAACGACGGGGACCATCGCTTTCTTGGATTTCTTAGACATTTTCCCAATCGGTAGTTGTTTCTCAGGTCTGCACAATGAAAACAAATGAGCAGAATGACGGAATTTTTTTTTTTAAATGAATACAAAGTGGAGAGGAGCAATGGCATTTAATCATATTAGAGATGACGGATTAAATAAATATTATTCCTTCGAAGATGAAACCTGTGAAGGATTTCAAGCATGATCATATTTTAATGGTTTCCTCGTATAATTTGAGATTTTAATGCCATTCTGGGATGTCTCGTCGCACATTCATAACGGTCCATTTATAACTTTGATACCATAACTTTTTTAGATCTCGGATCAATGATAATCGCATATCGGAGATCGGAAGTATCAAAGTTTAAGCTTAAGTATTTCCATTTCATATCTGCGATTGCGATGATTGCTGAGCTATCATGGAGGGCGCAGTGTTTTTAAATCATATCAAATCATTTGATATTTTCTTTATAAATTATCTATTTGATTAAACAAGTGTATTTTTAATATTTTATATATTAATTCATGGGAAGCACGTTTTCGCAAAAATGATATCGCATCGCAAGATTTTAGAGGAGCATCTTTGGATATGAGTCATGTGTTTTAGCGATGAGCGATCGCAATTAACTTATCACATCGGGAACTTTTAAAAGGGTGCAGAAGGATGTAATATGATTTCACCGATTTGCGATTGCGATCGAGTTTATCGCATCGAAGTTTTTAAATGGAAAGGTTTTGGATCTTTGCTCATGTGATATGCGCTTTTGCGATTGCTTTATCGCATAGGGAATAAATGATAACACATTTGAGTTTTTATTTTATACTTTGAATATGCGAAATGTGATAAATACTTCTATGATTTTTCATTTTTCGTTAATAAATCCCTTTTCGTTGGGGTTTGATTCTATTTTATGATGGATCGGATTTCCTTAAAACATTTTCATGAGTGCAAAAAGGATTTCCCTATCTGCGATAAGCGATGTTAAGGAGATTCTTATATATCCTTTTATAAAAAAATCTTTTTCAGAAACATTTTATTGATTTTATAACTATTCAAAGAAAAGGGTACCCATTTCTTATTAAAAAATTAATATAAAAATTTGAAATGGGGAAGGTTGTTTGTATAGCACAACAATTGGTGATTCACTGGGAGAAACAGTTATCTCTAAAAAAATAAAGCGGTAACTAAATATTTTGTAAGTAGAAAGATTTGAGGACAAAGAAAACTATCCCAGAATAATTAGATAAAATCTAACTCTGAATAAAATAAGAATTACTTGCAATTTCTTTTTAATCCCTTTAAAAATAAAAACATTTTTTGGTTTAATCAAGCTTTTATTGGTTGATAAAGATAAAGTAGGGGGATTTTCCAACTTAGCTTTGAAATTTACTCTTTTGTCACAGGTAGTGCCTCTACTGCCAGCAAATGTCTATAGTCTTGACAGAGTTACCTTTTAACCATTAATCATCCAGTATCCCATCCATCTAAGAGTATAACTTTTAAAAGATATATATCTTTTATTTTTATATTCTTTTAACTTTTTAAAATAAAAGCCATTGTCCTGGTTTCGGAGCCAGCTGATAACAATGCCATTCATCGGTTGTAATTGAACTGAACAAGCTGGCTCGTGATGAGACCCCTTGTCTTATGATTATAAGCCATTACCTTATTTTGATATGCAGTATTGGTAATGTCAGTTTAGTTACTTCCCTATGATCATGGTAAGCATGCTTGTGATGAGACCTCTTATCTTTTATATCAGACATATTTTTAGAATTATACTCTAAAAAATCATAAACTTAGTGGATGGGGTGAATGATTTTCTCCTCAAGAGTTAATGGATGACCTTTTAGAGTTTTAGGTGCCAAGTTTTGGAAAAATTCTTTACTCTTTATGAATAACATTTCTCTACTTTATAAACTTAGAATGATTTACAATATTTTCAAGGTTTTGGAAGATTTTACAAATTTTAAATAAATTCTGAGAGTTTCATATTTTATTTAACTTTCCAAAACTGTAATCATTTCCTTAAAAAATTGTATTCACATAAGCAAGTATTCACAATATTTTCTCAAAGATCTTTTCAATAGTAAAAGGCCAATGGAAGACTATTTACAACGTTATTTCTAAGGTAAACAAACTTGCATAATGAATATATACAGATAAGAAGGGGTTACCTTCTTAGGAAAAGAATTTTTTCAAAATAAGCCCATTCACAGGAAGAGACTCTCTCTTTCCTGTTAGATCTTGCAATATGAATGTTGATGAGCCTATCTTTTCAATGATTTGAAATGGTCCGAGCCACATCTGTTGAAATTTGGTATGTTTACCTTTTTCTTCATGTGCTTTGTCCCATTTCAAAACAAAATCACCAATTTGTAATGTTTTAGATCTAGTAGAACTTGCATCAAAAGAAGATTTTATAAGTTTTTGATGTTTAGCATGAGTGACTTTAGCTTTCTCTCTTTCTTCATCTAATTTGAGGATTTGATCAAATCTTAATTAGACATAGGATGAAGGATTTTCTTCAATAAATTGTACTAGAGGTAGAGATGGGGGTGCTAGGTTCGAAGGTATTACAGCTTCTTTCCCATATACTAGATTAAAAGGTGAAGTTCCTTTTGAAGACTTCTGAGTTATACGATCAGCCCATAGTGTAAAGATCAAAGACTTATGCCAATTCTTTTGATTTTGATCAATAGTTATTTTAATGATTTTGATGAGATTCTTATTAGTTGATTCAGCTAAACCATTACCTTGGGGATAATAATTCGCAGAATATTTTAATTTAAAACCTCTTTTGAGAGCAAATTCCATTATACTATTTCCAGAAAAATAAGATGCATTATCAAAAACAAGGGAATTAGGTACACCAAACCTGGTAATGATGAATTGATCAATGAATTCAATGATTGCATCAGAATTGGCTACTTTTAAAGGAATTTATTCTACCCACTTTGTGAAGTAATATGTTGCTGTAAGGATGTATCTGTGTTGCGAATAATATGGAACAGTTTTTCCTATAATATCAAGTCCCAATTGTTCAAATGGTTGCTCAATGTTTACTAGTTGTAAAGGAAAAGCTGGTTTCCATTGTCTGCCACTGGCAGTCTGGCAAGTCTTACATTTCCTTACATAGTCATGGGCATCTTTAAAAAAAGTAGGACAATAATATCCAACATGAATTATCTTGTGAGCTGCAGTGTCTCCTCCAAAATGTCCACCTGCTGGTCCATCATGTAATTCCTGCAAAACCTTGTGTGCTTCAGTTTTTTCTAGGCATCTTAGAAAAATGGAATCATAATTTCTTCTGAATAACACATCATCCATGATCTCAAAGTTTTTAGCTTTTAATCTCAAAGCATGCTTGTTTTTATAACTGAGATTAGGAGGAGCATACCCATTTTTTAAGTAAAAGATCATATCAGCATATTGAGATTCAGAATTTATGATACGTATCTCATTCACTTGAAAAGTATTATCTTGATCTTGATGTTCTGGAATATTGGAAGCTCCTGCTAATAACCTGCAAAAACCTTGTCCTCTAACAATTTTGGCTGGTTTAATATCGATATCATACTCTTGTAAGGTTGTTACCCAATTGGCTCTTTTTTCTCCTACTTCTCTTTGTACTAGCAATTGTCTTACTGCAGAAAATGGGACAATGATTTTTGTAAGTGTTTTTAGGAGAAATGGCCTAAAGTGTTTGATATATTTAAACACAACAAAAGCTTATTTTTCTACTGTTAAATAGTTAAGTTCAGCTCCTTGCAGATTTGAACTAAAGAAGGAGATCGGTGCTTCAATCTACTGATCATTTAGTTGTGTCAAAACAGCAACATAAGATGTTTCAGTGGCTAGAGTGTACAAAATAAAATGATTAGAAAAATTAGGAGTATTCAATGTTGGAGCATTAATAATCGTCTGTTTGATTAAATCAAAGGCTTCCTTTTCTTTATGTCCCCATTTGAAAACAGAATTTTTCTTAATCATAGTTTGTAAAGGTAAGACTATATGAGAAAAATCGGGAACAAATCTTTTTACAAAGTTTATCTGCCCTAAAAATGATTGCATGGATTTCTTATTATATGTCAAGGGGATATCAAAAATCTTTTTTATTCTGTCAGGGTCAATATATATGCCATCTTTAGACACAATAAATCCTAAGAGTTTCCCTTCATTAAGAGCAAAGAATGATTTTTTTGGATTTAAATAAATGCCATACCTTCTACATCGTTCAAAGATTTGTTTTAAATCATGTAGATGGTTGACCCTTTTCTTTGAAAAGACAGTTATGTCATCTAGATACACAACAACTGACCTATTAATCAAACCTTTGAAAGCCATATCCATGGCTCTTTGGAAAGTAGCTCTGGCATTTATCAAACAGAAAGGCATTTTTTGGTAAGCATATGTTCCCCATTTGGTTCTGAATGTAGTTTTCAGTCTATCGTCTAGATGCACCAGTATCCGATTATATCCTGAAAAACCATCAAGAAAAGACATTAATTCAGAACCATCTACTACTTGAAGTGTCTGTTGCATTGTTGGTAGTGGAAATTATCTTTTTGACATGCCTTGTTGAGATTTCTAAAATCTATACAAATCCTAATGTCTCCATTCTTTTTCCTAACAGGTACCAGATTTGAAACCCAATTCGAATGTCTAACAGGGAAATAATTTTAGCTTTCAATAGTTTATTGAACTCTGTTTTAATTTGACTTTCCAAGTTGGGATGAATTTTCCTTAACTTTTGTTGCACCGGTTTCTCATTGGAGATTATCGGAATTGTATGTTGAATAATAGAAGTATCGTAAGTTCTTAAATCTTCATAATTCCAAGAAAAAACACATTTGTATTTGTATAGAAGTTTGATGAAAGCAAACCTTTCTTCTAGTGTTAGCTCGAGTCCTATATTGACATTTTGTGATTTAGATTTAGTGCCAAAGTTTACTAATTAAAACTTTAAAGTAGAGCTTTGAAGTTTGGCATTAGTGACCTTTTTGAATCTATCTTTGATATCATAGAGATATTCAAGCTTAACCACAGATTTCGGGATGGAATTTTCATTGTTTTGTGATTTTATTTGGAGATCATGATCACTTTCATCAACTATTTGATCATCATAAGATTTCTCTGAAGTTATGAAGTTTAGGATGTCTTCATCATGATTAAACACTCGCCAATTGGTGACATTGTCAGGCACAGATGGTCGAAAAATCAATTCAACTGAAAACCTATCTGGACTATAATCCTCAGCTGGAAGGAGTTTAGAAGCAACATTAGCTAATAAATCAGCTACTGCATTATGAGATCTAGGAATAGGGGAAATATTGAATGCTAGAAATTTAGTTGTTAGATTTTGAACAAGGGCTTGGTAATGTTTAAGATGACTTGAAAGACAATGAATAGTATTCCTAACTTGCCTGATGACAATTTCAGAATCACCATATACCTTCAGATATTTGACATTCAAGCCTATTGCTTTGTAAAGTCCTTGAATCAAAGCTTCATATTCTGCAGTGTTATTTGCACACTCAAATTCTAGTCTGCATGACAACATAGTTTTTTCCCCTTCTGGACTAACCAAAATACATCATGCTCCCGCACCATCATTGGACTTTGATCCATCAAAGTACAAAGACCAAAATAAAGATTTATCTACAGATTTATTTACAAATTGATCGGCAATATTAACACATATTGAAGTATCGGTATGTGAGAAGTTTTCTATTTGTGAAGTGAAACTATTTACAGGAAAAGGTGATTGTTGAGCGTTAAAATTTCCAAAGAATGATTTGGCTGAGTAATTTCCAAGAATATTATTATTAAAAGCTACAAGTTGGTTTTCTTGTTCAAACTTTGTTACTGTATGAGTCATTTGTTTCTCCCGATCAATCTTAATTTGATTTGGTTTCCCTTTATGTAGAAATTTGTTGAATAATGATTAATTATCCACCGAGACTATCCTGATCACATACAATTCGAATTTATATGCAACACATAATCTCTTCCACTCAGATCATCAAACATGCGGAAATAAAATCAAGCGATAACACATCAAATCATCATACACATTAACACAGTATGTATGGGGAAAGCTTATAGCTGAAACCCCGCAGCTATTGTGTATATTATAATGGAGAAATCAAGTAACAAACTCAGTACAATACTCCTCACAAGTACTCAGTACTTTCTCATACAGTTACCCACAATCTAGCTCAGTTTTGAACAGGTTACTGGTTCAAAACTCACCGCCAATTGCCTTGCCTCTATTGCGAAATCATGGCCTGTCTATATAGAGATCCAAGGTTCGAATCTCCTTGGCTTGACAGCGCAATCATCATGGGCAATTCCTCCAAGTGTGGTGCAAATCTCATGCACAACCGATGTCGCCACTGATAGCTAACTCCACCCTTTCATCTACCTCTTTCACTGGTCTCCACTGAACTGATCATGCACTGTAGTGAACTGATGTGTTCTTGAGTTGAATAATGAGTTACTAATTAATGAATTAAATAATATTTAATTCACTCCACTCATAACTATTTGATTAGCTAGTTAAACTAATCTCAACTAGTTCAACTAAAATAAACAGAACACAACTCCACTAGCTGTCTCATTAACTCCACCAAACTTCTGCCACTGAAGTCCTAACTGAAGTCAACCATGCATGATGCCATCAAACCCTTGGGAATAGCGTAATTCCTCTGTCAGATGCATGAGCCACTTCCTAGGCTCGAACTGAAGTGCTCCAAGAGAGTAAACTGAAGTTTATAGTATAAATATTATTAAGGGTAAATAATATTTGACTTCCCTATTTTTAGGAGAGGCAGTCTAAAAATAGACTTCGACCTCTTCGACCTATAGGTCACAAAAATAGAGTCCCATCTATTTTTACTAACATGACCAATGCTCCAAGAATCTCAAACTGGAATCCCCGAACCATGCTCCATATGTCTAAAAATAGACTTTGCGCCAGAATTTGCCTGCGGGCCCACTTAGTGAAGGCGACTTCATTTCACTAAGCTCCATCATCTTGCTGCATTTTCAACACTCCCTCTCAGCAAGATATGGATTATCTGCAACCCTATCCTGCCTCTGTGGAATTCGAACTTGCTCCTGGTGAGCGCCTTCGTCAGGATGTCGGCATCCTGATCCTCTGTGGGAACATATGAAAGCATCATGATTCTCCGCTGAGCACAATCTCTGATATGATGGTACCTGATGTCGATGTGTTTGGACCTATCATGAAATACTGGATTTGCCGAGAGTTTAATGCAACTCTATTTATCACAGTAGATCACTGTAGGCTTCAAATGCAACTCGAACAATCCAACGAGGATCTTCCTCATCCAAATAGCCTCGCATGCAGCCAAGCTAGCTGCCATGTACTCGGCCTCTGCTGAACTAAGTGCCACAGATCTCTGCTTCCTGCTGTACCAGGAAACTGCTGTCGACCCAATGCTGAAAACTCCTCCGGATGTGCTCTTCCGGTCCGTTGGGCTCCCTGCCCAATCTGCATCAGTGAAGCCAGAAAGCTTCGCTCCATCCTCTTGTCTGTACCATAGACCATATCCCGATGTGCCTTTGATATAGCGCAATACATGCTTGCCTGCCTTCCAAAAGAGCTTGGTAGGCTTAACCATAGCTCGCGAAAGCTGGTTAACTGCATAGCATATATCGGGTCGTGTATTGACCAGATACATAAGCGACCCCACCAACTGTCGATAGACAGTGGCATCCACTACCTCCGCTGAAGTAGCATCCTCCTTCCTCCAACCACCAAGAAGAGGAGTGTCAACAGGCTTGCAGCCTTGCATGTTGAACCTCTCTAGAATCTCCCGGGCATACTTGCCCTGAGAAACAAACAGTCCTCCGCTGCGCTGCCAAATCTCCAATCCCAGGAAACAATGAAGGATGCCCAAGTCCTTCATCTCAAACTCTCGTGCAAGATCCTCCTTGCATGAAAGTATCAACTGCTCATCGCCAGTAAAAATCAGATCATCTACATACAGTACGATGATCAACAGCTTCCCCTCCACCACAATCTGGTACAGGTTAGGATCCGCCTCACTCTTGGAGAATCCAAGCCCGGTGAAGTAGCTTTCTATCCGAGTGTACCAAGCACGAGGTGCTTGCTTCAGCCCGTACAGTGCTCTCTTGAGTCGGCACACATGCGACTCACTGCTGAAGATCTCGAAACCTTCAGGCTGCTCTATGTACACCTCCTCCTCAATAACTCCATTGAGGAACGCAGTCTTCACATCCATCTGATGAATGTGCCACCCCATCTGCGCTGAGAGAGCAAGGATCGTCCGTAGGGAAGAGTACCTTGCGACAGGTGCAAAAGTCTCCTCATAGTCAATCCCCTCGATCTGTGAGAAGCCACGGGCGACAAATCTCGCCTTGTACTTCTCAACACTCCCGTCAGCCGCCTGCTTCACCTTGTAGATCCATCGCGAACCTACAACTGATTTCCCAACCGGTCTTGGGACAATCTCCCATGCACTGTTCCTGATGATCGAATCATATTCTTCGATCATGGCATCAACCCATGCGGGTTCCTCCACAGCTTCCTCAAAGGAGGATGGCTCCGTCACAACACATTGACTCACAAGAGCCATGTATCCAGTGTACCGATCCGGTGACTGCCTCTGTCTGCGCTGTGCTGTAGGTGGTCCTACAACCTTCTCTGCATCTCGAGCCAGTCGCTCAGCTTCTGTAGTGTGCAAGCGCCCTCTGATGGTTGGCGCTGCCTGGGTGGTTTCTTCCACCTCCTGAACCTCCTCTTGTGGCTGATCCACATCCGGAAGCTCCTCCTTAGGAACTAACAGCTCCTCATCTGCATGCAAGTGTAGCTCCCTCTCAAGCGAACACGGCATGGCTTTCTCCTCCTGGAATTTTATATCCCGTCGCACAACAGTCTTGCGACTGTCTGGCACATACACCCGATAGTTGTGAGGTGTATCAGTGTACCCCACAAATATTCCAACTTCAGCAGTTGGATCCAGCTTCCTTCTCGCATCCTTCGTCACATGCATGTAGACAGGAGAACCAAAAATCCGCAAATGGGAAATATCAGGCCTCTTGCCAGAATAAGCCTCCTCTGGTGTACTCATGCCAAGAACCTTATGAGGACAACGGTTCTGCACATACACTGTTGTATTGCATGCCTCAGCCCACAAGTGAAGGGGTAGGCCCTGATCATGCAACATCGCCCGTGCAGCACCCACGATCGTTCTGTTCTTCCGCTCAGCCACCCCGTTCTGCTGTGGGTTATGGGGTGCCATGAGCTCTCTCCGAATCCCTTCTGCGCTGCAGAACTCCTTGAATTCAGCCGAGATGAATTCACCACCGTTATCACTCCTTAGAGCAATCACCTTCTTCCCCGACTCCTTCTCGACCAGTGCTTTAAACTCACAGAACTTCGCGAATGTATCGCTCTTCTTCCGCATGAAGAAGATCCAGCACTTTCGAGAGAAATCATCAACAAAGATCACATAATACTTGTGCTTTGCTGTCGAAGCAACTGAGAAAGGACCACACACGTCTGTGTGAACTCTCTCAAGGATCGTCGTGGCGCGATTATCCTTCTCGTGAAAGGTGGCTTTCACATACTTCCCTAAAGTACACCCCTTGCACTGATCTGACTGCGCAAGAGTGCCCTTAGGAAGCCCAGTAGAAATCTGCTGCAGAATCTTCAAAGCTCCATGGTGAAGGTGGCTCAATCTCCTGTGCCACAGTTCGCCCTCATCATCCCGGCTCACCACTTCTCCTGCCTTGCATGCCATAGCTGCGCAGCCATCTACCTGCAACTGATAAAGGTTCTTGGTTCGAACCCCTATCTTCCGGGTCTCTCCAGTAGTCTTACTGCACAGGAAGGCTTTTCCTTCGCTGAAGACCACATCATACCCCTTATCCTCCAACATCGCTACTGAAATCAGGTTCTTCTTCAATCCAGGTACATGCATGACATCCTTCAGTACAAAGGGTTTACCAGACTCCCTCTGAAAGGATATGGTACCGATACCAGTCGCATTGTATCTACCATAATCGCCCATCTCGATGTGCACACCCAAATCTTTGTCCTCCAGATCTGAGAACAAATCCCGATCTCCCATCATATGAAATGATGCACCGCTGTCCAAGAACCACACTGATCCCATCACACTTGAAACCAAGCATGCGATCAGTGAAAAGTCAAGCTCGAACTGTGAAGCCAAGGCTTCTCCATCTGCAGATCTTCCCGCTTGCTTGTTCTTCTTATTCTTTGGACAATTGGTAGCATAATGTCCGTGATCATGGCAGTGAAAACACTTCACTTTCGCCATATCCTGCTTCTTGCCCTTAGCTCCAGAATGAGAGTTTTTCTTACCCTTCCCTTTCTTAGCTTTGGACACCAAAGCACAGTTTTCTTCATCAGCTCCCTTTGATGAAGATCCATCTCGAGTAGTCCTCCTTATCTCCTCCTGCATGAGATCCGCCCAAAGGCGCTCCCATCCCGGCAGCTTCTCCCGACCATTGACACTATCTTGAGATGAGTGCCAAGCCTTCGGAAGACCAAGGAGAGCCAGGTCGACCATGTCCTTGTCTTCGACAGTCACCCCCACACTTCCCAGCTCATCTCTGCATTGAGTGAACTTCGTGAGGTATTTGGCGATACTGTCGCCTTTCTCCATCTTGATGTTCCTGAGCTTATCTTTGAGTGCTAGCTTCCTTTGGTCGCTCTTACTCTGGAATAGATCCGTCAAAGCTTTCCACATTAAATATGGAGTAGCCTTTCCATGCAGGCTGGATACAATATGATCCTCGACGCCCTCCAACAGGATCCTTCGACACTTCGCCATCTTCTTTTGCCATGCTTCGACTTCAACAGGATCAGTGGGCTTTTGGACATCCGTATCTACGAACTCCTTCAGACCATTATCTTCTAATACTGCCTCCATGTGATCCTTCCATGCAACATAATTCGAATTGCCTTCAAGAGCATATTCGAGTCGCAAACCGTTGAAAGACATTTTCAACACTGGCACCAAGAAAACAAAACTGCTGCAAAATTTTGAATTCCACCTCAAAGCTCAACCGCTCTAGATCTGTGAGAACAAATTATTTATAGCACAGAGATTGACTGCAAGGGGCATTTACCAGACCTTTCACTTTCCGAAGAAAGATGAATCCGGAGGCTACCTGGCCCGCATGCAGACTCTGTCTACCGAAATAAGTTTGTAATCACTGTGATGATCAATCTGAACTTCAATAGCTCCGATACCATGTAGAAATTTGCCGAATAATGATTAATTATCCACCGAGACTATCCTGATCACATACAATTCGAATTTATATGCAACACATAATCTCTTCCACTCAGATCATCACACATGCGGAAATAAAATCAAGCGATAACACATCAAATCATCATACACATTAACACAGTATGTATGGGGAAAGCTTATAGCTGAAAACCCCGCAGTTATTGTGTATATTATAATGGAGAAATCAAGTAACAAACTCAGTACAATACTCCTCACAAGTACTCAGTACTTTCTCATACAGTTACCCACAATCTAGCTCAGTTTTGAACAGGTTACTGGTTCAAAACTCACCGCCAATTGCCTTGCCTCTATTGCGCAATCCAGGCCTGTCTATATAGAGATCCAAGGTTCGAATCTTCTTGGCTTGACTGCGCAATCATCATGGGAAATTCCTCCAAGTGTGGTGCAAATCTCATGCACAACTGATGTCGCCACTGATAGCTAACTCCACCCTTTCATCTACCTCTTTACTGGTCTCCACTGAACTGATCATGCACTGTAGTGAACTGATGTGTTCTTGAGTTGAATAATGAGTTACTAATTAATGAATTAAATAATATTTAATTCACTCACTCATATTAATTGAATTAGCTAGTGCAAACTAAATCTCAACAGTTCAACTAAAATAATGACACAACTCCACTATCTGTCTCATTAACTCCACAAAACTTCTGCCACTGGAGTCCTAACTGAACTCAACCATGCATGATGCCATCAAACCCTTGGGAATAGTGTAATTCCTCTGTCGGATGCATGAGCCACTTCCCGAGCTCAGGCGAAGTGCTCCGAAAGTGACTGAGTTTATAGTCTAAATATTATTAAGGGTAAATAATATTTGACTTCCCTATTTTAAGGAGAGGCAGTCTAAAAATAGACTTCGACCTATAGGTCCAAAAAATAGAGTCCCATCTATTTTTACCAACATGACCAATGCTCGAAGAATCTCATACTGGAATCCCCGGACCATGCTCCATATGTCTAAAAATAGACATAGTCTAAAAATAGACTTTGCGCCAGAATTTGCCTGCGGGCCCACATAGTGAAGGCGACTTCATTTCACTAAGCTCCATCATTTTGCTGCATTTTCAACACTTTATAGGGAAGCCACATGTGAGACCAATCGGTAGAAATATAACCATGGAGTTTTTCAGACCAATCCCTGCTTAAAATTAAGCCATAAAACTCAAGGATGTCAGCAATCAATATATCAATTCTCTGAATTACTCTAGGATTAGTTGATAGACTAATAGTGACTGAATTAATCTCTCCTAAAACTTGCACTTTAGTCCGATCTAATTGGACAATATGAACTGCAGATTTCTGGGGTTCAATGTTTAATTTAGAGCACACTGAGGCTGGCATTATTTTTTATGATGCCCCTAAATCTATCAAGCAGTTATGTAAATTCACATTATAGATCTCATAAGTTAAGAGAAAAGGAGGCGTATGTGAATTAGATTTATCTCCAATCAAAACAACATCGGTAGCATCTACTTTTTCGAATGGTGGCTTACCTGATCCTTTGGCTACCTTGGATATTACACCAGTTGGAAGAGGAGAAGCAAGCACTGCATTTAATTCCTTTAACAACAGCTTTTGTTGATGCTTGAGCTTGTTGAGTTCATGTAAAGAAATATTTGCTCTGGTCCTCTTCATGTCTTCTATAATGTTATAATCCATAGAATCAGACACTACTAGTGTTTTGGATGTTGATGGAGGATTAGAAGATGATGGTTGCTTTTGAGTAGGCAAAGGAGAAGTTTTCTTTATGTGAGATTTATCTTTAGTAGCAGGAGTTGAATTTTTCTTCTTGGAGGATGCTTGAACAGGTTCTGTTGCATTCTTACTTCTTGTGTTTATTGGAAAAGCTTCTTGTTCATTTTCATTATCTGAGTTTGACAAAATAAAATCCCACATCCCATGGCATTCAACTATTTCATCTTCTTCGTTTCTTCGGATGATAGAAGTGTATCTTCCTCTTCATCTTCCTCTGACTCTGCATTAGATATTGTATTAGGGGGTTTGGGTTCAGTTGGCTGATTTCTTTTGAAGCTCCTAAAGGGCCTTTTAGTGGAAGTTTCCGCTACCTGTTTTTTAATTTCAACCATTTCATTGGACATAGTTTTCAATAATTTTTGTAATCCTTCCATATCATATGGATATTTAGGCGCTTTTTTCTTTGAATCATCTTTGAAACTAACCTTGTTATATTTTCTCTCATTAGCATTCTTTTTTTCTAAGGCAATGATACGTTTTTCTACAGCGATTTCTTCCTTCATGTTTTCAGCTAGTGTAGGTTTAGCAGCTCTATCTACAAAGATAACTATATTTGAAGGCAAAGAGGATATATACCATTCACTTCGGACTTCTTCACTAGGCTTTGATGTTTCAGGAATTTTATTCAACAACTTGTTAAATCGGGAGTTGAAGTCTTTGATGGGTTCCTTAGATTCTGATTTCAAATTAGAGAGATCATTAATCAAAGTTGCTACTGATCTATCATCTCCCAACTTGGTTAGGAATTGTTCCTGAAAAACATCCCAGCTATCAATGGATCCTGCTGGTAATGAAAAATACTAAGATCCTGCTGCTCCTTGTAAATTATATGGAAATAGTCTGACCACAGCATCTTCTTGTGTTACTCCATTTAAGTTTACAGACAACATGAAGTTTTTAATGTGTTCTTCAGCTAGTATTCCAATTTTGGAACTAAACTTTGGTAACCATTTCTCAGGATTAGCTGGTAATTGACTCAAAGGTGCATGCATTGAAACAGCTCCTGGATTGGTCCATGTTCTTGTTTGAGGTTGTGCCATCTTTGTACTAACAGTAGAGGAAGGTGAAGGGACAGTTGAAAGTGATTGAGTAGATGTTGTTGAAACAGTTGTACCCTTTTGGATTGTGATTTGAAGTTGGGAAGCAGATGGTAATGATGTGAAAGATGTGGATGATAATGATGAAAGAGTCTCGTTGTCTGACTCTGAAGGAATTTTTCTAGCTCTTTTTAGACTTGGTAGAGGAAGCTCAGTCGGTGCAATACCAAGCTTTTCACTCTGTAGTCTAGTAAGAGGATGGGAAGGAATGTATTGTGAAGTCACACTGCCTTGGGATAGCTCGGACTCTTCTTGTGATAATGAAAACCCTTGGATTTTATGAACTAGATATTATACCTCGAGGGATTCAAAAGATGAATCGTCTGATATGTCTAAGGTTTTGGCAGTGAGTGTAGTAGTTTTATTTTCAACTTCTTCTCTAGAAATTTGAGATGAAGGAGAAGTTGAAGTAGATAACGAAGGTGAATTGCTCTTAGAATGGCCTGTGGATTTGGACTTACTCACCATTCACAACATGGCCCTCCTTTTAGCGCCAAAAATGTTGAAGCCCCTTAAATCCTAGCTTCAACATTGGGGAAAACCACCCGGTCTGGACCTTAGTCCAGCTCCTTTTCCGTTTGGGATGGTGGCTCTGAATGGATAATATGGGACCAGTTTCCCAATGCTATATGGGTTGATGATTGATTGTTTATATAATGTATAATGGAAATGATAATTTATCTAACTTATAACTTAATAAATACAAATAAATATACTTAACCAGGGTAGTCTCTGATAAATGTGATTTTGGATTTGTTCCAATTAGATGAATAATCATATAGATGGTTTATTCATCCAAAAGAAAAATGCATTCACATATAATAATTACTTTGTTTAATAAATTAAACAAAGTAATGATGATAACATATCACATTCATATATATTGCTCACATATATTTTGAAAGATGACAATTCTAAGTTTTCAAAAATGATATAACAAAGGATTGTTTCACAGACATACATATGTAAACAATAGCAATTTTCAGAAAGAATGTTTCATTACATAGGGAAAATTAACCAACATGATTATGATAGAAATACCAAATACATTTTTAATTTCCTGATGCAAATAACACTCTAATCCTACTTTCTTACTTAGAACAGCTTCCAAGAAAACAAAAATGCAAATTCTTGAAAACAATTTCCTCATAAAATTGCAGAATCGTGATCCACCATTAATAAAAATAATATATTCGGAAGTACAGAAGTGTAACTTCCCAAGTCAAAAATTAATACAAATTGAGGACCCTTTTCTAAATACATGAAAGGGGTTTAAATAATAATATAAATTAAAACAAACTATCTAAAACATCGCTTGAATGTTGTTGAAACTGACCAAACATGAAAATCGGTGATCCGATTTCATAAAAATAGAATTGTGATCTTCATTAAAACAGGGTCATTGCATCTCTTTCATATCTGATATGCGCAGCTGGAAAATCGACAACATTTCTTTCACTTCGAGAGGATGACTCAATCGGGAATGTAGCTGGCTAGCATATGTGGCATCCAAAAGTTGTGGAATCATATAACTGATGGCATGGGAGAGGCATTTTGTATTCATCTGCTGAATGTGTGGTTTAACCAAATAGAACCAGAATGCATCCCAAGTTAGTCCTTGCATTGTGTCGGTCTGTTGGTCTTTGTTGGCTAAATCCTGCTTCCATTGTTTCTCTAATTCTTCAACCTTTGGGAGTTTCCCTGGGATGCAATCGGAAATCAAGTTGGCCGTATACAAACTGTTGTTGATTAATTCCACTAAACTGTTCATTAAAGTTCTTGCCCTGGAGGTAGCCCGTTCTTCTTTAATTAACTGTGTTTCCCATTCTGCAAACAAAATTTCCTTATGTGATTCTTGGATCTTGGGAAGATTGGAAGCTATGCCTTGGTCTGTGTCTTGCCATGTGAGAAACCCTGAAATTTTCTCATTGGCATCTTGGAATTTGAGTCTTGTGTTTACTGTCTTTTCTATGAGCGATGTAGCTTTTACACATAGAGGATCAGCCATTGATATTTTATGACATAAAATATCAAGTTGTTGCGAAAATGCTTTACATGATTCGAGAGCTTCCATTTTGAACTGTTCAAGCTCAAGATACTCCTTAAATTTCTGTATTTGTGCTTGCAACAAGGCACTTTGTTCTTCTTTGGCCATCTTCTCCTGTTGAAGCATTACCTGTAATTTGTTTAGCTCTTGAGACAGATGTTGTTCTTTGTGTAGAGCTTGTTGATCAAGCTTTTGTTTCTCAACATTCAATTGCTCTTTAAGTTGCTCAATCTTTTGTCTTTCCTCATTTAGCTGATGTTCTAACTGTGCTATTTTTTATGATCCTTTGTTGCTTTTTCTTCTAGCAGCGCTATTTTTTGATCTTTTTCTTTTATCAACTGGCTGACTTCGGAGGATTTGTCCATTGTCGCTGCTATATAAACCCCTGCATATGGAGATAATTTAGTTAAATCCTCTGAAGGATTAACTTCAGAGTCCTTCCAGAAAACATTAATTAATTCGACTTGGGGAGATGAAAATAAACCCTGATCAATTTTCCTTTTCTTCCTTTGTTTCCTAACTACAGCCCTATGCTTTGGACTGTAGAAGACATCTAAGGGTGGTATATCTTCAATATTTAATACAATTTCTTCAGAAGGACTTTCTGGGATTATCTCAACATCTTGGGTATTAGTATTGTTGATTGCTCCTTCAACTGTAACATTGGTTACCATGGGTTGTTGTGTTACAGGCGATTGCATTGTAGACACACTCTGGGAATTGTTTTGCCCCTTGATTTTCTGATCAAACTGTTCCCATTCCTTCAACAGTTTTGAATGAATATGTATATCAATGTCAGAGGAATCGCCATCTTTTTTGCCTGTCTTTTCTTGTTCAGTTTGAGTATCAACCTTATTTCCTGTATTCTTATTTTCCTGCTCTATTTCGGTGTTCTTTTCTTTACTGTTTTCTTCATGTTCCAGTAGGGGAGTAGTTCTCAACTGATCAAGAGGTATTGTCAGTAGTCTCTTGGTCCTAAACTGTAGAAACTTTTCCATGTTACTTGCTCCAATTTTTAAATTTGCTAGATGTTTAACCTATGAAAATACTTCGGTCGAGGCAAATAGATCGTCAAAATCAACATCTTCATGTTCAGATTTACGAACCTGTACCATAGATGTAAAGTTATAGGCAACTTTCTTTGGATCATATTGTCTTTTGGGGATGGATGCTAATTTGAGCTATTTTATTTTTTTGGCTTCTTTCTCTGCATGTTTAAAATCATGTAGAGAAAAATATCCACATTGGAGGGGAAATGTAGGCCACATCAGCTTCTTTGAATTTTTAGGTTTTTAGACATTCCTTTCTCTGTTATTTGATAGGCTATTTCTTGGGCTAACAATTTATCGGGAATGTATAAAGGTAGAACATGGGGATCAGTGATGCTTCCGAATATCCGAATATAGGTGAATTTTTCCTCTCCAAAACAGCTTCTGATTGAGGTTAGGTCAGTGTTGGCCTCTTCGAATAACCTTGGAGTGGGTTTTTTTAATATAGCTTGGTGAATTGGCAAGATAAACCCATGACAAATTCTGTATATATGGCCTTTGTAATAGGCCTTCCATAGATATTTGTGATAAATGTGGATAGGAGTCGGGCTTTGAGGAGTCCACTTCCAGCCTAAGATAGGGAATTCAAAGTTGAAGCATATGGTGTCAATAATATAAGCACTCATGTGAAATGGGGGTATTACCCGGGTAGTCACATACCTAATTTTCTATAATCGAGGATTTTGCTTGCCATTTTATCAGATAAAATGGTTGGCCAATCCATGACGTAGGAGTTAATAGCGGCTTCAATTAAAGGTACCATCTCAATAGAAAAATTTTCCGAGTTGACGGTTCCAAACAATCTACACATCATAGCTATAGCATAGCAATAAGGAGACACCAAGGATTCTACGGAGTACATACCCGAAGATTCGTGCTTGTGTTTTTTTGGATAATGCCTCCAATATTTGATAGGATCTGACTCCACTTAATTTTCTTTGGCGAAGTCTTCCAAAAATGCTTTATTGTAGATTTTCTGAGGTTCTGGTAGGTGATACATTTTCTTGATATCTTCTGCTTTGAAAAACCCGAACCTCCTTCCATCTGACATAAATAACGCCCTGTTTGTTATATTTATACTTTCTATCACCCATCTCACCAAGTCATTATACGGGAACACATTCGCGCAAGCTGCTATTTTGTGAAGATAGGAGCTCGCCAATTCCTTTAGAGTGCTTTCTGATTTTTTATCTGAATCTGTTGTCGGTTCTTCTTCTGATATTATAGTTGGATCTTCTGCCTCCAGTAGATTGTAAACTCCTTCCCATGAAGTTTTGCTTAGACCCAGGCAAGTAGTATCAATTACTAATACCAATTTAGTTGGTTGCACTTTTGGAACAACGGGGACCTTCGCTTTCTTGGATTTGTTAGACATTTTCCCGACTGGTAGTTGTTTCTCAGGTCTGCACAATGAAAACAAATGAACAGAATGATGGAAAAAAAAAATTAAGAATGAATACAAAGCGGAGAGGAGCAATGGCATTTAATCATACTAGAGATGACAAATTAAAGAAATATTATTCCTTCGAAGATGAAATCTGCGAAGGATTTCAAGCATGATCATCTTTTAATTATTTCCTTGTATAATGTGAGATTTTAATGCCATTATGGGATGTCTCGTCGAACATTCATAACGGTCCATTTGTAACGTTGATACCATAACTTTTTCAAATATTTGATCAACGATAATTGCATATCGGAGATCGAAAGTATCAAAGTTTAAGCTTAAGTATTTCCATTTCATATCTACGATTGCGATGATTGCTGAGCTGGCATGGAGGGCGCGGTGTTTTTAAATCATATCAAATCATTTGAGATCTTCTTTATAAATGACCTATTTGATTAAACATGTGTGTGTTTAATATTTTATATTTTAATTCATGGGAAGCGCACTTTCGCAAAAATGATATCGCATTGCAAGATTTTAGCGGAGCGTCTTTGGATATGAGTCATGTGTTTTAGTGATGAGTGATTGCGATTAATTTATCGCATCAAAAACTTTTAAAAGGGTGTATAAGGATGTAATATGATTTCACCGATTTGCGATTGCGATTGGGTTTATCGCATCGGATTTTTTTAAATGGAAAGGTTTTGGATTCTTTCTCATGCGATATGTGCTTTTGGGATTGCTTTATCGCATCGGGATTAAATGATAACACATTTGAGTTTTTCTTTTATACTTTGAATATGTGAAATGCGATAAAGACTTCTATGTTTTTTCATTTTTCGTTAATAAATCCTTTTTCGTTGGGGTTTGATTCTATTTTATGATGGATCGGATCTCCTTAAAACATTTTCATGAGTGCAAAAAAAGATTTTTTGATCTGCGATAAGCGATGTTAAGGAAATTTTTATATATCCTTTTATAAAAAAATCTTTTTCCAAAACATTTTATTGATTCTATAACTATTCAAAGAGAAGGGGACTCATTTCTTATTAAAAAATTAATATAAAATTTTGAAATGGGGAGGGTTGTTTGTATAGCACAACAATTGGCGATTCCCTGGGAGAGACAGTTATCTCTAAAAAAATAAAGCGGTAACTAAATCTTTTGTAAGTAGAAAGATTTGAGGACAAAGAAAAATATCCCAGAATAATTAGATAAAATCTAACTCTGAATAAAATAAGAATTACTTGCAATCTATTTTTAATCCCTTTAAAAATAAAAACATTTTTTGGTTTAATCAAACTTTGATTGGTTGATAAAGATAAAGTAGGGGGCTTTTCCAAGTTAGCTTTGAAATTTACTCTTTTGTCATAGGTAGTGCCTCTGCTGCCAGCAAACGTCTATAGTCTCGACAAGGTTACCTTTTAACCATTAATCATCCATTATTTCATCCATCTAAGAGTATAAATTTTAAAATATATATATATATATATTGTTTTAATATTCTTTTAACTTTTTAAAATAAAAGCCATTGTCCTAGTTTGGGAGCTAGCTGATAACAATGCCATTCACCGATTGTAATTGAACTGAACAAGTTGGCTCGTGATGAGACCCCTTGTCTTATGATTATAAGCCATTACCTTGTTTTGATATGCAGTATTGGTAATGTCAGTTTAGTTACTTCCCTATGATCATGGTAAGCAGGCTCGTGATGAGACCTCTTATCTTTTATATCAAACATATTTTTAGAATTATACTCTAAAAAATCATAAACTTAGTGGATGGGGTGAATGATTTTCTCCTCAAGAGTTAATGGATGACCTTTTAGAGTTTTAGGCGCCAAGTTTTGGAAAAAGTCTTTACTCTTTATGAATAACCTTTCTCTACTTTATAAACTTAGAATGATTTACAATATTTTCAAGGTTTAGGAAGATTTTACAAATTTTAAATAAATTCTCAGAGTTTCATATTTTATTTAACTTTCCAAAACTGTAATAGTTTCCTTAAAAAATTATATTTACATAAGCAAGTATTCACAATATTTTCTCAAAGATCTTTTCAATAGTAAAAGGCCAATGGAATATTGTTTACAATGCTATTTCTAAGGTAAACAAACTTGCATAATGAATATATACAGATAAGAAGGGGTTACCTTCTTAGGAAAATAATTTTTTCAAAATAAGCCCATTCACAGGAAGAGACTCTCTCTTTCCTGTTAGATCTTGCAATATGAATGTTGATGAGCCTATCTTTTCAATGATTTGAAATGGTCTGAGCCACATCTGTTGAAATTTGGTATGTTCACCTTTGTCTTCATGTGCTTTATCCCATTTCAAAACAAAATCACCAATTTCTAATGTTTTAGATCCAGTAGAACTTGCATCAAAAGAAGATTTTATAAGTTGTTGATGTTTAGCATGAGTGATTTTAGCTTTCTCTCTTTCTTCATCTAATTTGAGGATTTGATCAAATCTTAATTGGACAGAGGATGAAAGTTTTTATTCAATAAATTATACTAGAGCTAGAGATGAGAGTGCTAGGTTCGAAGGTATTACAACTTATTTCCCATATACTAGATTAAAAGGTGAAGTTCCTATTGAAGACTTCTAAGTTATACGATCGGCCCATAGTGAAAAGATCAAAAACTTATGCCAATTCTTTTGATTTTGATCAATAGTTCTTTTAATGATTTTGATGAGATTCTTATTAGTTGATTCAGCTAAACCATTACCTTGGGGATAATAGTTCGTAGAATATTTTAATTTAAAACCTCTTTTGAGAGAAAATTTCATTATACTATTTCCAGAAAAATAAGATGCATTATCAAAAACAAGGGCATTAGGTACACCAAACCTGGTAATGATGAATTGATCAATGAATTCAATGATTGCATCAGAATTGGCTACCTTTAAATAAATTGCTTCTACCCACTTTGTGAAGTAATCTGTTGCTGTAAGGATGTATCTGTGTTGCTTGGCAGAATGTGGAACAATTTCTCCTAATATCAAGTCCCCATTGTTCAAATGGTTGCTCAATATTTACTGGTTGTAAAGGAAAAGTTGGTTTTTGTTGTCTTCCACTGGCAGTCTGGAAAGTCTTATCCTTACATAGTCATGGGCATCTTTAAACAAAGTAGGCCAATAATATCCAGCATGAATTATCTTGTGAGTTGTAGTGTCTCCTCCAAAATGTCCACCTGCTGGTCCATCATGTAATTCCTGCAAAACCTTGTGTGCTTCAGTTTTTTCTAGGCATCTTAGAAAAATGGAATCATAATTTCTTTTGAATAACACATCATCAATGATCTCAAAGTTTTTAGCTTTTAATCTCAAAGCACGCTTGCTTTTATAAATGAGATTAGGAGGAGCATACCCATTTTTTAAGTAAAATATCATATCAACATATTGAGATTTAGAATTTATGATACTTATCTCATTCACTTGAAAAGTATTATCTTGATCTTGATGTTCTGGAATATTTGAAGCTTCTGCTAATAACCTGCAAAAACCTTGTCCTCTAACAATTTTGGCTGGTTTAATATCAATATCATATTCTTGTAACGTTGTTACAGAATTGGTTATTTTCTCTCCTACTTCTCTTTGTACTAGCAATTGTCTTACTGCAGAAAATGGGACAATGATTTTTGTATGTGTTTTTAGGAGAAATGGCCTAAAGTGTTTGATAGATTTAAACACAAAAAAATCTTGTTTTTCTACTATTGAATAGTTAAGTTCAGCTCCTTACATATTTGAACTAAAGAAGGAGATCGGTGCTTTAATCTGTTGATGATTGAGTTGTGTCAAAACAGCAGCATAAGATGTTTCAGTGGCTAGAGTGTACAAAATAAAATGATTAGAAAAATTAGGAGTATTCAATGCTGAAGCATTAATAATCGCATGTTTGATTAAATCAAAGGCTTCCTTTTCTTTATGTCCCCATTTGAAAACAGAATTTTTCTTAATCATAGTTTGTAAAGGTAAGACTATATGAGAAAAATCGGGAACAAATATTTTTACAAAGTTTATCTGCCTTAAAAATGATTGCATGGATTTCTTATTATGTGGAAGAGGGATATCAAAAATCTCTTTTATTCTATTAGGGTCAATATATATGCCATCTTTAGACACAATAAATCCTAATAATTTCCCTTCATTAAGAGCAAAGAATGATTTTTTTGGATTTAAAGAAATGCCATACCTTCTACATCGTTCAAAGATCCATTTTAAATCATGTAGATGGTTGGCCCTTTTCTTTGGAAAGACAGTTATTTCATCTAGATACACAACAACTGACCTATTAATAAAACCTTTGAAAGCCATATCCATGGCTCTTTGGAAAGTAGCTCTGGCATTTATCAAACCGAAAGGCATTTTTTGGTAAGCATATGTTCCCCATTTGGTTCTGAATGTAATTTTCAATCTATCATCTGGATGCACCAATATCTGATTATATCCTGAAAAACCATCAAGAAAATACATTACTTCAGAACCAGCTACTGCTTGAAGTATCTGTTCCATTGTTGGTAGTGGGAAATTATCTTTTTGACATGCCTTGTTGATATTTCTAAAATCTATACAAATCCTAATGTCTCCATTCTTTTTCCTAACAGGTGCCAGATTTGAAACCCAATTCGAATGTCTGACAAGGAAGATAATTTTAGCTTTCAAGAGTTTATTCAACTCTATTTTAATTTGACTTTCCAAGTTGGGATGAATTTTCCTTAACTTTTGTTGCATTGGTTTCTCATCGGAGATCATCAGAATTGTATGCTGAATGACATAAGTATCGTAAGTTCTTAAATCTTCGTAATTCCAAGCAAAAACACTTTTGTATTTGTTTAGAAGTTTGATGAAAGCAAACCTTTCTTCTAGTGTTAGCTCAAGTCCTATATTGACATTTTGTGGTTTAGATTCAGTGCCAAGGTTTACTAATTCAAACTTTAAAGTAGAGATTTTAAGTTTGGCATTAGTGAACTTTTTTAATCTATCTCTGATATCATAGAGATCTTCAAGATTAACCACAGATTTCAGGATGGAATTTTCATTGTTTTGTGATTTTATTTGGAGATCATGATCACTTTCATCAACTATTTGATCATCATAAGATTTCTCTGAAGTTAAGAATTTTAGGATGTCTTCATCATGATTAAACACTCGCCAATTGGTGACATTGTCAGGAATAGATGGTCGAAAAATCAATTCAACTGAAAACCTATTTAGACTATAATCCTCAGTTGGAAGGAGTTTAGAAGCAACATTAGATCACTTCAGTACATCAGATTTTACCATTACACTTTACCCTTCCACACAGAGCCAGCAGAGTCTGCACACAGCCACGACTAGGTCTCCGCACACACAGATAGTAGGAGCCTTTCTACCCAACCCAGACTGAAACCTTTACAAAATTATTATAGATGCATAAGCATTCAGATCATAACATCACATCAAGTTTAGTTACTTCCTTAGACTCGATCTATCTATTTATATCATTCTAGTGCGCAAATACTATGGTATCAAACCATGGTTTGAGGCCCACAATTTACCCTTAAACCCTTTGACATCAAAATAAGGACTTTGACCCACCCCAAAGCCCCTTGACTCATTCGCACAGTGCGCATATACAAAACTTGTACAAAAAGATACCAAAAAGTGTACCCCAAGGGACCCTGCCACAAACATGTGACTCGTCACGAGACACTGAGGCGTCTGCTCCTTTAGCTTGGCTTAGAGCGCGCTGATAGAAGATTTAATAGGAAGCACCATTTCCAAACTCTACATAGCAGCTCCCTGCGCTTGCATAACCAACTTCTTCGTGGTGGGCCCTTCGGTGGCCAGCTCGATATTTCGTTGCATTTCCTGAATAGCCTTCAAGGTAGTGTTCAACGTATGTGAAAGCCGAAGAGCCTCCTCGACCCATGGTTACATGCATGCCTCTAGTAACTTCTCTTTACAACATAGGTCCTTGATCTCATTTTGAATGATGCGGACCTCCTGTAGGTGGGCGAGGCATTGTGGAAGAACCACAGTAGGCGCCATTGTCCGGATCTCAGCAAAATGTTGCTCTTTCTGGTGCAGCTCGTTGCGCAGCTACTATACTACCGGGTCATTCTGAACCGAAGTCCAGACACCCATAGCCTCATCTAAAATATTGTCACGTTGCGTGACTCCGAAAACAATACTGTATGTGGCTTATGTTACTTCGGTTGCCCCTTTTGTGCGGACATCACGGGGAGTTTCTGGTTGCAATTTAATTTGCAGATCAGCGATTTGATGCTCAAACTCAGCACAGACGGTCTACACTTCGCTGCACGAGGCTTTCAAGGCAAAAGCCAGTCCTTCAAATTTTTCTTTCAGGCAGCGGTGGCCAGGACTGTTGGAACCTCACTGCAAACTTGGTGGATTTTTTATTCAAGTGCACCGCGCTGGGCTTCGACTGTGCAGCGGGCTTCCTCTGCTGCTTGTTGTTTATGTTGTGCCTTTGTAGCAGGCTTCTTTGACTCGAAAACAGATGTGTGAGAAACAGCCTCACAGAACTGAAGTTCATTGGAAATCATTGTGTGCATCATGTGCAGCTTTCCTGTGGGTAAGACAAACAAGTTAATATTAACATTGAACCTGCACCTCTGAACTGGGTGCGTTGGCTGGTGTCTACATGGATGGCTGGTGCGGGAATTTAACCAAGATGAGCATCCCCAGTCGTTGATAATGCTATGTCCAATGGCTACACGCTGGTGACATGTGCGCTCGTCTGGGTCTGGCTCACGTCAGCAACTCTCGCTTGAATCACGCTCACTTTCATTTTGAGTTCCTGAATCCTAACCTGTATGACTTCAAGCGCAAACTTAAATTGCACTTCCATATTCATCCAATGATCTTCGGTAGCAGACGTGACTATGTTTGCAATCTTATTTAAATCATCCTCAGTCAACGTCAAGACCTCTTTGTGTGTGTCCTTAGAACCTTTCCTCTTCTGCCTCGTCCCTCTAATGATCTGAGAACCGCACTTTGTTCCTTTAGACGTATGCGCTTCGACTTGCTCCATTGTATCTTTTGGCATAGTACCATTTTTCTTTAGTTCAGTGTCTTTCTCCAATTCGATAGTCTCGTCGGTGGTGGTTGGCGTGGCTTCTTTCTCTATAGATTTCTCAATCACCTTCTATGTTGTTTTCTCTGGCTGAGAAACAGTGCGTGGATTCATCGACATTTTAGTGATAGATGTGGATGCACCATGCTCCAACCACGCTGGTGGTCATTCTGTAGTGATGCGGACAAGATTATCTTCTGTGACTAAATAAGGTAACTCATACCAAACTCCCTCCACGACGCCTTTCGCGTGGATATGCATATTGTGGAATGTGGCCTTGAAATTAGCTATCATCTTATATTATTCGTATAATGTTGAAGACAACCTTGGCTTAGACTGCATGGCCTGATAGAGTGACGCGTCGAACCGAACCCAAAACATTTTATTTTCCTTGATGCGTGCGGGTTCATTTGAGCTCCAAAGTGTAGCATATCACGCGGCCTCGCGCATTTGTGGCTCGATCTCAAGAAACTAGGTTTCCTCACGGGTCTTCCACCCAATCAATGCAATCAGCAACAACAACCAAGCATAATGAAATTTCTTGCCTTATTCATGTGCTTCGTGCATTTTACAGAAACTCCTTGCATAAATAATGGGACCAATTGTAAATTACACCTTTCTCGCATTGTCCTATGAGAGCAATCACGTGCGCAGGCAACTCCTTCGGTCTACATTCGTACATCACCTTGTAGGCCAAGATGAGCATTCCTAATTAAACAACGGGATCATTAATCTTGCTAACTACAAATCCTCTGCTTTTCCGCGAGACTTGGTACTTAGTTTTGATTTGCTCTACGACAGATTTCTCTTTCCCTTTTCCTTAAAAATCGGTAATTGGGTCTGCACCTTTAGTAGGTAGACCAGCGATCCTATGGATAAATGCAACATCAATTGGAATGTGCTCTCCCAACCACAATGCATCATCATGCACTAGCAAGAGAAATTAGACACAGGTGTCATTTATTGGGCTACGCCCAAAGTGAGGGATTTGCAATAGATTCAACAGGTCTGCCTTGTGCAAACCCAACACCCATATATTCGGCTCTAGGCACGTGATTCCCCCTTCATACTGGACATGGTCGAGGTAAAGTTCTGGTGCGATTTTTGTAATTTTTCCACGTCTGTGATGTCCCAATCCTCCATTATGAGCTGTGGTAATTTGGCAAACATGTCCCCTTCCATCGGGATGTTTTAAGGGATCAATGGCATTTTGATGCTTTCTAGCACCTTGTCAAGGTATTTAGGAACCCTAACCGTCAGTTTGCACGGTGCAACATAGGTTGTAAACCCTGAGAATGGGGCCAATTCGACCACATCCTCCTCTTCCTCCATAATGGTTTCCGGGAGCTCTGTCATTGGACTCTTCAGACACTTAGCCGCAGTGGAACACGGCTTTGGAGTCTTCTCTCGCGGGGATTTCCTTGTACCAGATGTCTGCCCCTTCTTAGACTTCGTGGGCGCAGGTGTTTCAACAATTGGTACTACAGGGACATCTGGCACAGAAAGGTCATATCCAGATCGTGTTACTGTCAGACTGGGCAAAATTACGTAACCCAACCCTCTGCATCGCAACTCTTCCTCAAATCTCATATCCATACTAGACATAGACACAGAGTATGCAACGGAAATTAGAAAACTCACGGCAAAAAATTCACTCATAAATTAAAGGGAACTATTGCGACCCCATAGGTCATATTTATACTTGTGGGGCGTCTTCAACGGTTCCTTCTACATTAATGTGTCTCCATAAATGACATAACGGTCCCAAATATGGAAAAATTCCTTCATTAAATGCAACCTAGACACTCCCATAAACATTAATAAAGTTGTCCTTTCCAGATTTACTCTTCCAACGGCTAGTTTTTGGCACCTCTGCGACCAAGTCAAACTCCTTGCGCAGCTACCGCGCGCGCGTCGCACCTTTTTGCGCATCTGCCATCCTATCTGCGTAGATCTGATACTCCGGCCATATAGTCATTTGGTATACACAGGGCCATCCCTGTATGGCTTCAGTCAACTTCCATTAACATACCCAGGAAGGTATTCTCCGCTCAATGTGGCCAGGTGCATTGCACCTCCAACAGTGATTTCCTTAAAAACATATGGCCCTAGCTAATGCATCTTCAACTTCCCTGGGTGGCGCACAAACTTCTTGTCATACAAAAATACCAAATCACCTTCCTTAAACACCTTTTTCCTGATGTGCCTATCATGCCATGTTTTTTCGCACGCCTTTTGAACTTGCTGGTGATAATTAGCAATAAAGCGATCTTCTTCCAGAGCAACCAACTGCGACAATCGTTCCTCCATAGCATCTTCTTCTGCCATATTCGTGAATGTTTCAATGCGCATACTAGGGACAATGAACTCCATCGGTAACACAACTTCTTGCCCATATACCATCCTGAAAGGTGTCCTGCCAATTAACTTCTTACATGTGGTCTGACATGCCCAAAGAACTGCAGGTACGCGCTCATCCCAATCATTTCGGTTAGCATTGCACACCTTGGTAAGCATAGTCTCCAATATCTTATTGAATGCTTCAACCGCAATATTTGCCTGGGGATGATAGGGAGAGCTCTTCTAGTTATGAATCTTGAAGTATTATGTCAATGCTTCAATGGTTTCATTTAATAAATGTTTTCCCTAATCGCTTATCAGAATCTTAAGAAATCCAAAGCGAGTCACAATATTCTCAAATATGAACTGCGCAACGGTTTCTGCAGTACAATCCTTCACAGGTTTAGCTTCTGCCATATGGTTACATAATCCGTCGCAGTGATAATGTAACGCGCACCACTCTTCTTGCTGGAGGATTGACAGATCCAACAAATTCTGTAGCCCATTTCTCAAATGCTTGCAACAATATTTATGCATGCAAGGGAATCTTGTATTTGCGCGATGGCTTTCCAATCCTTTGGCATACATCAAATGCACGTCAATGTGCATAGGCATCATTATGTAGTGTGGGCCACCATAACCCTACTTGCAAAATCTTCTGCGCAGTTGCCTTACCTACATTATGACCACCGACAACCCCTCCATGAGATTCACCTAGTATTGCCTGTCTTTCATACTCCAGAGCATATCTTCGCATAACTTCATCTACACCCATTTTTCATAATTTTCCAACGGTAATAGTGAAGTTTTTTGCCCATGCCACAAGCTCTTTCTTCTGTTGAACTGTATATTCCTTAGGCGCACGTCCAGTAGTCAGAAACTGAATAACATCAAGGAAATTCTTATCAACCACCTTTATCGCAAACAACTGCACGTCTGGAAATCCATCCTCCAAGTTCATAGGTTCTTTCCCAGTCTCAATGCACGATAGATGGTATGGGCTAACATTTAATCTTCCATATTTTACAATAATCTCAAAGTCATATTCCCACCTGCAGATCTTCCCCCCAACATAGGCTTATTGACTAAGTAATTCAAAGCATAATGATCAGTAAATATCTTAAAATGGCCTCCTAATAGATAGTGGCATAATTTTTACAGCGCATACACCATTGTTAGTCCTTCTCGTTCCGTGGTTGAGTAGTTTTGTTTTGTGCTGGAGAGTTTTCAGATTTCATAGGAAATAGGGTGTTCAATATCTCCTGCTCTTGGCTGCGCTAAGATAGCTCTGAGCACAATACAAGAGGCATCAACATGCACATGGAACACCTTTGACCAATCTGGGAAGACCATTATGGGCGCAGTGACCATCTTTTCCTTCAATAGTTAAAAACTCTTCTGACAATCCTCATCCAAGTAGAATGTCGCATCATTCTTAAGCAGAGTCTCCATGGGTGCAGTTATCAGTGCATAACCTTGAATAAAATTCTGATAATACCCGGTGTGTCCCAATATTGAGCGTAATTTTTTAACATTATCAGGTATCTCTAGATTAACTATTACTGCGATCTTCGCAGGATCTACTATCAACCCTTTCTAGTAGACAATGTGTCCCAGCAGTATCCAAAACGGTACATAGAATATACACTTCTTCAAATTCAATGAGATCTGGTATTTTCTATAGGTGTCCAACATTAAGCATAGATTTGAAACATGCTTCTTTAATAGCCCAAACACAATCCAATCATCAAATTATACCTCCAAGAACTTATGGATAAATTCTTTGAAAGCAGCTACTACTATGCATGAAAAGATAGCAGGCACATTCTTCAAGCCAAAGGTCATGACTATATATTGGAAAGATCCCCATTCAATTGCAAAGGTGGTCTTACTTCGATTTTCTGGTGCAATCCGGATCTGATGATACATTGAAAACCAATATGTGAATGAATAAGCTTCTTGGCCTCCAAAATTATCTAGGATATCATCAGAGAATGGATTTGGGAATGGATCATGCACACAAGCATCATTTAATTTGTGCAAATATACATAGATCATGATTTCTCCCTTGGTCTTCTTGTCTTGTACTACCATCAGACTTACCCAATCAGACTCTTCTATTGGTTCAATGATGCCTACAGCAACCATCTTATCAAATTCTTCTTTCACCTTCTCCTTATATCTTGGATTCAGCTTGTATGGGTGTTGCTTCACTGAGCGCACATCAAGTTTTAATGTGATTTTCATAACTCCAAGTTCCCCAATTATTCCTTTCAGCTCTTAGAACTTTGCGGCGAACAAGTCCTAATATTCTGTTAGCAATTCAACAACTTTTCCTAATATATTATCATCCTAGTAGTCTCCAATCTTTGCCAACTTAGGTTACTCTTCAGATCCAATATTCACCTGCTGGATCTTTAAGGGTTTTGCCACATCTAGCGAGGTGATCGAGAGCCCAGCTACTGCACGTTGTCCCTCGGATTCTGGAATCATGATATTCCTTAGAGTCTCTTCACTTTCTTCAATTGTCAGGTTTCTACAATTCACAATATCTTTCATATTCGCATCCCATGCTAGTGGAGCACACTCAATTGTAGGCTTTGTTGTATCAAAGATGAATTCTTCAATATTATGCAATGCTTGGCCAATCTTATCAAATCCACTCTTAAAGCTTAATGTCAGGATAAAACTCTCCATCAACGTAAACCATTCACTAGTACCTTGGTGCAGCTCTGTCTCAAGATACCGATCAGAAGGTACCTTCCCCAATGTGTGACTAAACATGTGGACCCATTCAAGTCTCAGTTCTACACCCCATACATGATTCCATCTAGAAAAATGTCTGTGTGGATCATCCTTTCTAAAGTAGACGACTTCATTCTGATGATTGGGCATTTAAATCATAACCTCATCATGTGCGCACATTCCTCCCATTTGCCCATATTTTTTTTATGAGTTTCCCACCATTTGGATGGAGTGGCGCACAATCGAAGATCCAAAGTATGGAATCTTTGTCGTTTTGACACAGTTCTTCCAAGCTCCCCTATAAACATTTTTATATCAGTCAAGCCATCATAATGTGGTAATTCATGTACCTAAGATGTTATACATCAAACAGATCGGGTCACATGATTACTGCGCAGTGTAGACACTTCATGCAACCGGTTCTACCAGTTTTCTAATTCCTCGTGATAATTTGAAAAACACGAGCTATCCTTCTCCCAATTAACATTTCCATCTATCGTTGGGTTAATCTAATCTTCTTCGCGCAAAGTCACCTTATAGATTTCATCAATATCATCATCAGCGCGCACAGGCTTTGTGTATCTTTGTCCCTCTGCAGGGTCTAGAGGAATGATGACCTTGACTCTGTTGCTTTCAAATTCCATTCTTATTTTCTTCAGGTTTATGACACCATCCATGTCAATAGCCCAATCAAACCCTAGCATGTTGGGAAAAATACTAAGAGGGGGGTGGGGGGGGTGAATCAGTATTTAGAACTTGTTGATAATTTTAACTTTTTCTTTACTGAATTCCATATGCGACTTTCATGAACACAACTCATGTATACACGCACATATGCTAAAAGAAACTTGCATATACTGATATAATTTTATAGTTAGAAAAATTTTCAGAAACAATCTTTAACTCATCTTATCAGTCATGTATCTGTTAGTTAATTAGTAAATATGTGCAGTAACAGCAAAATAAAACATCACACAAGAGAAACACACATGAACACCAAGATTTAAGGTGGAAACCTAATTCGGGAGAAAACCACCGTTGTTGTCGTCTCTGTCTTCAATATTTATTATATGGAAAACTGCTTACAATATTGTACTGATGTAGACTCATATCAGTATGCAGGCATCTACCTGCAGAAGGTTGCAACCTTCTCTCATTTTCCAACTGCAACTGAAAGGGAGCTACAACCCCCTGGTCTCGTTTACCAGCTATTGTGAAGGTAAATCCTCTTTGAGGACATAGACGATCCCTCTAGCCCTAGAGTGGGTCTAGTAACAAAGGGACAATCTAAAGTGTAGGTTCCTAATTAATGAATTAAAAAGAACAAGGTAGATTGACCTACCTGGAGTCCAATGTTGTTGTCATGGATGACGTGGTGGTGGCATATTGATATCTATATTGATAGGTCATGATCCTTCCATGATGATGCTTGGATACCTGCATGAAGATCAACAAACAAGAGTAGCATACGAAACAATTATCTCATTCATAATTACTAACCAGTCAAGGAGGGTTAAGCATATTGCATCAAATAAAACACATTTATGCAAGATGGGAACCAGAAAATAGTTGTGTATATGTATTAATAGAAAAAAGATTTACAACCAGAGCCTTGACATCGCAGCCTTCTTTAGTGGGGTTCAGTCGAAGCGCATCTCGATGAATAATCAGGGAATTCAGACAGGATGAAGACACAAGTCTAAGCTCTCTCAATGAGGGTCTCTTCCGTTCTATCTTTTCTAACAACATGTACAAGAATCTCTTCAGCATTTCAGCTATAATATGTTCAATTCAGCTAGCTCATCAATGGAGGATGGCTATGTTTATAGAGGGAGAGGAGGAGGTTGGGATCCCTACAATAGTGGAAGGGAGGCCTTATCCCTTGGGAGGCTTCCCCAAAAGGTGGAAACAAGAGGCCAAAGGAGGGATGCCATGGTTATTCAGTCGAACCACTCCAGATGAATCGCCCATGAAGTTTGTTATGATGGAAACTTCACCTCTATTTTTAAAAAACATTCCATAAACAGGTTGGCACGGGTAACTCACTAGGACAGAGCGCCAATGGGTCGGGGCCCAGTGTTAATTTCCTCATCGGCACGAGGGCATAATGGTCTACTAGCGCCAAGGCAAAAACATGAGTTTCTGATGGTTTTTTCAGGAAATTGTCAATAGAAGGAATGTTGTCCTCATGGCAAGGGATGCAATGATGGTCTTTGTAAGGCATGACAATTTGTTTTGGTCATAGAAATGATCCTCCAATATGCGGGATGGGGATTGCAGGGAAAATGACAAAATGATGTGTAGCAGATGCCCCCTAAAGCATGAGGTCCGAAAGAGAGAGGGAGGGGTCAAATGCTTTATGAGAACGCGTTCGAACCAAACACTGTTGTTAGAAGACCTACAATTACAAATACAAATGATATCTTTAATACATGAACATGTGGTGTGGGCGCAGCCATCCATAATAGAGTACATATATGAACTGAGATCTGAGGTATGGACGCAACCATTCAGCAGTAAGGATCAACAAATAGACTCAGGTATGGTCGCAACCATCCAGCAATAAAGATCAACAAATAGACTCAGGTATGGTTGCAGCCATCTAATCAAATGAGTCATGTAATAAAGTCATGATAAACCATAATATCCCACAGCTTGGATCTTATCAAACAAAACCTAGGGCCTTGCGCTCCATCTAGACCCGAACAAGTACAAATTCAAGCATGCGAATATGTGAGTTGAAGTCGAACATGCAATAAAATCACCTGATTACCAGCCAATGATAAAAGTTGTTAACAGGCATGAGAGAAACCACCAATAATGACAATTTCTCTCAAGATACGACAGGTACAATCCACGGAATTTGAACAGTGATATGGCGTCAAACACCCGCAGAATCACTCAATCGAAGGCCAATGATGTGGACTTCTCATCGAATGCGAAGAACTTGCCATTGAGGCATGCAAGCTCCAAGGTACCGGAAGGGAGTCTCTAGACCAACTTCCTGGATAATGAGCTGAAGTCGATAGGAAGTGACCGGGTTGAAGGAGGGCCATAATGTTTCCCACATCATCGACGTGAGACAGAGGAACATAATGATAATGAATCAGAACCAACAGAGAATCAGAGGGAGGTTAAAAACTGCAGAGGCAAAAATTCTCTTGAACATATCAACGACACGACTCTGGATTTGGAAGTATTTGACATCAAGGGATTTGAGGTCATGATGATGAGGCAGAGAGCAGATGAGAGGTCAAAACAGATTACCCAAACCCATGAAGGAAAAAAATGATGAAATGAGATGTCCGCAACCCGACATGAATGCGGACGAATGTCATGTTCAAGAGCGGCATATTGCCAACACAATTAAAGACTGGTTCCATTTTCCCCCACCATTTCTGGCGAGTACCTCAATTATTTCTAAAAATAAGCTTGAAGGGGATAGAATATGCTTGCAATATAAGTTTTTCCTTCAGACAAATCCAACCTAGTACATTTTATGAGCCTTAGGAAGGATGAACTCGAGCAATGTCATGGTGACGATTTCCGATGTCATCAGGGTTTAACGAGTCTGACAAAGGGATAACTCGGCATCTTTTCATGTTTAGAGAGTTTGAAAAGAAGTGAAAAAGAAAACTCCAGCATGTCCCTTTTCGTAAATATTCCCTCAGATCTGAAAAGGTAGAAAACAATATCTGAAAGAACCTCTTATTTGCGATAGGCTAAGGTATTCCTTTTTCGTAAATAATATATCCCAGCCCGAAAAAGGGGTAAATGTATATTGGGTACATATCGTTTCGCAGCCATTTAACAAGTTCAAAACGACAAGAGTCTCGGCAATATTTACAGTTTTAGAGAGTCATAAAAGAGCTGAAAGATGACTCCAGTAGTGACTTTTTCATATTTTTACTGAGTCTGAAAAATTATAAAATACAACTCGTTACTTCATCACTATCTCATTAAAAACCTGTCGCTACACAAGAGATGCACGTAAAACCCATTTCTCGAAATAAAGTAATGAAATAATTGAAAAACATGCCTTAAAACCTAATTAGGGCTTTGAAAAGTTATAAATGCCAAAAATGGTAAAAAACAATTAATTTTCACTTTTACCTCTTGTGGAGCAATAGTTACCCATTTTATACTGCAATTTTGCGGCGACGATAGCTGGCAATCTGGCAGACCAATCTCGAATCCATCAGTTCCAAGTAAGAGCCGACATCCTTCCCCACATTTTAAGTCTTCTTTAATTACCTGCAAACTTCAATTTTGATTTTTGAGGGGGGAAATTGTGAAAACTAGGGCACGATGGTTGGCGCGAGTTTCGGGCATGGACTCGCGCCAATCGCCTAATTTTTTGAACTGGGGCGCGCCCATTAGCGCGGCTCTTTCTAAAAAAGTCGAACCAACCGTGCAACTATTTTTAAACTCAAAATGCAAGCTTAAAAGCCCAAATTCCACAAATATTAGCTTTTAATTTGGTTAATAATGTCCATATGAACGTGTTTGCAAGTTTAAAATGGAAAAATGGTGATCGAGTGGAAGGAAAGGGAACACAGTGAAGAAGATGAGCTTGCCATAGATAATGAGAGATGCATGGAAGCTCTCAGAGACTGTCGACTGAAAAAAAATTTCATGACACCGTGCCTTAGAGCTCAACCGGAGCTGCTGCAACACTGAATCAGTATCTGGGATGAGGATCAGGAAAAATTCATTCTCTGGGATCAGGAACTCGAGATTGATGTCTCGGAAATTTATTTCATAACAGGATTGTCGCGGAGGGGGGCAGCACCAATCTTGACCGGCACCCGGCCCACCATGGAGAACATGAGCATGGTAATTGACAGGGTATGTCCAAGGGCACAGAAAGAATCAGGAAGCAAGAAAGTGGATATCCAAATTATCCCAGATCTAGCACTAAAGGCAGTGCTACATACCACATCATGAGCTGCGAGATCGCAAGCACCACACGAAGCAACAAATACACAGCTACTCCTTGCTGTAGACTACTTGACAACGGCCATCTACAACTGGGCAGAGGCCGTGACAATCAACATAAAAAGTCAACTGACAAAGTGAAAGAAGACCAAACTGAAGCAATTTGGTTATAGGTCTATCCTGGTATCGTTCTCCCTGGAACGACTACCAATATTTCAGCTTTAGGAGGTGATAGTCCCGACACCACTAGTGCTGGAATCACAGATGGCCCAATGGGAAGTTCTGATGCCAAGATCGGGGGACGGTCAACAGATGTCCTGGAGACTGGAGTTCTTTGATTGGCTCCGCTGAAAACTAATTGTTGTGGAGGACTGGCCCTACTCTGGCACAGATTTTACTAGTGATCTGGACCTCCCACTCCCAGAAGGAGAGGATTTGGATGAAGCAATTGGTAAGACTCATTTTTTTCATGAGTATTATGATTTTTTGGGTATGTATGTTCTGAGATTTAATCCATGTGTTTGCAGATGTAGGCCCAAAGAGACCCACAGGTATGCCTCCTACAGTGAGGCGAATCTCTCGCGACTTTGATATTTCCCCTCATGGTGAGGAGGAGGAGATCGTGCATAATTTGGAGGGGATCACCCATGGAGTCCCAGACTATGCGAGATTCGACGATGTTCCTCATGCGTATTAGAGACATACTGTAGGGGTTTCAAACCGAGTTCACCACTTGCTGAGGTAGCTTTTATAGGCAGTGACATGCTATCATGATCATCATGCCGATTAGACACCTAGGCTTTATTTCTGCATATTTTGAGAGACATGATGTCTCAGGATGTAATTGAAACACGTATTTTTTGAAACTTATGGTGCACACTGATACAAACCTTCGATATATATATATATATATATATATATATCTATCTATCTTCCTATTTGATATGAGTCTTTCATGTGATGATGATTTTACATATTATGCAAATGTATATATAATACAATGTTAGCCACTGTATCAGTTAATGCATTCATTTGTCTAAGAATATGTTGATATGTGATATAATCAAAATGTCTTTCCAGCAAACAAACACGTAAATACAATCTTAAAATGTGAGGGTTTCTAACTGAATAATGCCCATTAAGTTGAAGCACAACAAGCTGTGAGTCTAGATTTACAACCAATGCACTAATCCCGAGGGTAATCGCCTCGGTTAATAGTTCAATAACAGCACTATACTCGGCGACATTGTTTGTAGTTTATCCTAGACAAATACCTTGCAAATCTATCAACTTACCAACAAGATCATAAATCACCGAGGCTGCTGAAGACAAGTTTCGGGTACTACGGGAAGCACCATCCGCGAAACCGACATAAGGGGTAATAGACATCTGCACAATAAGAAATGACCCAATAAGCAGGAAGACGCTCGCAAAACACGCCAAGCCAAAAAATGTACAAAAATGAAAAGAACGCCTATGTACACAAAACATGCACAAATGGCTCATGCATAATATTTTTTGAGATACAACCCATTTCTGGGTTGATCTAAAGGATGACCTTTGTAATCAATGAGCTCATAGGCCCCATTCTCCAAAAAGTGTTTAAAAATGTAAGGCCCATGCCACATGGGTTGAAATTTTCCTGCCCCCAACTTATCATGAGCTTGGTCGTACAGGAGGACGAGGTCTCCTTCTATAAAGGAGCGAGGGGAAACTGACTGGTCAAAATGAGCTTTGACCCGCTTCTTCTGTGCCTCGATGACAAAAGTAGCAAAGCAGCGAGTTTCATCCAACCTTTCTAAGTAGAGAAGATGCTCTTCTTCAGGTGAAGTGTTGGGCAGTAATTCAACAGTCAACTTGAGTGAAGGTATTTCACACTCAATCGGAAGGGTAGCTTCCAGACTGTAAACAAGTTGAAAAGGAGTGAATCCGGTCGCATCCTTAACTGAGGCTTGGTATGCCCAAAGAGCCGAAAATAACATGAGATTCCAATTGGATTTATGTATCCCAATTGTACGTTGAAGCATGGTGACAAGAACTCTATTCACAGCTTCAACCTGTCCATTGGCCTGAGGATAGTATGGCATTGAGCTGTCGTAACACAGACCCAACTTAGACGTCAGCTCCACCACCATATAATGCCGAAAAATGGGAACCATGATCGATAATGATGGCTTAAGGGACATGAAACCTAGAAATGATGTGATTAAATATGAATTGAGTTGCTGCCTTACCGTCAGCCGTAAGTGTAGGCATTACTTCGGCCCATTTGGTGAAGTAGTCAATGACTATGATAATATAAGCATGCCCCCCGGCTGAGTGAGGGTTACACATCATAAAATAGATGCCCTACTTTGCAAAGGGACCAACGGTAATGACAGAGTGAAGATGTGCAGGCGGCGCATGCATCTTGCACTGATAGATCTGGAAATCATGACATTTACGGACAGCGACAATGCAGTCCTTGAAGATAGAGGACCAGAAATACCCAGCATGAAGAATCTTCTATGCAGTGGCATAACTAGACCTGTGCCCACCACAGGTGCCACTATGACAATCATTCAGAAATTTCTCAGCCTCCTTGAGGGTAAAACACCGGTGGAGAATGGAATCTACTCCGACGCGGTAGAGTGTATCTTCGACTATACGATAAGGTTGCGATTAATGACGAATGCATCGGAGAGCATCCTTCATCAACTCAAATCTAAAGTTATAAGTCTATATATATACGATGATATCACCGTACCAAGGATCGAGGGTGCTAATCAAAAAAAGCGTATCGTCTGGAATGCATTCTTCAGAACTAGACGGAGCGGAGTCAGAGAGGAGGGAGCAGATTAGGTCCGCAAATACTAATGCTTTCTTTGACTTGGTAGTAGTAAATTCCAAATCAAACTATTGGAGTATAACAATCCACTTTAAGTATTTTCCCCCCAGCAATTTTCGAGACAATATATAGGTTATGGGGTTGCATTCATAAATCACAATCACAATACGCAACAGAATATAATGACGAAAAAGTTGAACTGCTTGAACCATAGCTAATGCTAACTTCTCGACATGGGAATAGCGCGTTTCGGTATCGAGAAGGTTATGAGAGAGGTAGTAGATAACATGCTCGTCACCATCATCATCGTCTTGTACCAGAACCATGTCAATCGTGCTAAAAACAGCGGCTAAATAGAGGGAAAAATCACGATGATAGTTTAGAGGATGCAACAGAGGAGAATTGACGAGCAACGTCTTCAGTGCATCAAAATACTTCTGAGCGATCTCATCCCAGAGGAATGGGATGCCCTGTTTTAGTAATCGCGTGAATCCTTTAGCCACTTTGGCATAGTTAGGTATAAAACGGCGTAGAAAATTAGCCTTCCCCTACAAATTCTATAGATGATGTAATGAAGATGGACAGGGGAGTTTAATGATAGCCTCAACTTTGAGTGGATCGAGCCGAATCCCATCTTTGGACACGATAAACCCCAAGAGTCTATCGGAATCGACGTAGAAGACGCATTTGTGTGGGTTTAGCCGGATGTTGTAGCGTCGACAACGAAGAAATATCTGACGAAGATGGTCAGGATGGTCCTTACGCTTAGCTGAATGAGACGGGGGGTCATCTAGATAAGGCAGAATGATGTGCTTAATATTGTGAAAAGCGTACAACATCGCTTGCTGAAAATGTGGCCCCAGCATTTTTTAAGCTGAAAGGGAGCTTCTTATACACGAAAGTACCCCAGGGACAGATGAAGGCAGTCTTATGTTGATCAGTCAGGAGGATGTTAATATGGTTATAGCCAGAAAATTCGTCCATGAGGAAAATATCTCACTCCCAGCGCAGCCATCAATGATCTGATCGATAAAGGGAGTAGGATAATTATACTTAGGACAGGGCCGATTGATGTCACGATAATCAACACAGACCCAATGGTACATGTTTCTTATCTACAGGGACAATATTGGACACCCATTCTGTTAAGGAATCGGGTAGATTAAACCAGCGTTGAGAAGCATTTCAACTTCACCCTTAATGGCAACAACCTTTCTAGGGTGCACAAGACGAAGGCATTGACGAATAGGCTTCGAACCAAGGTAGGTAGGAATATAGGCAACCACTATACTGGGATCGATGCCGGGAATTTCTTCATATGACCATGCAAAGACATCGCAGAACTCGCAGAAAAGGCTAGTATAAACCTGAACTTCATATGGAGAACAGGTGACCCTGATATTGATGTTCTCGACAATTCTTGGTTTGACGGAAATGTCGACAGGCATCATTTGTGTGATATTACTCAAGTTACCCTCTATAAAAAATTCATGTTTCAGAATAGGCGTTTCAAGCGGAGGAGAAGGAACCTGAGATGAAAATCTCTCAAGATAGGTAGGCATGGCCCCAAGGCCGGGCATAAATGAGGAACGATGATGACTATCATCCCACGGAATATCCTCGAGAGACATGGTTTCCACGATGGCTTCATCGGAGGTAAATATCTCTTTCAAGGGATCGAGCAAATCCGAATCTCTGAGCCAAGGGGATTGAGAATAAGTGTCAAGGGACATTCTCAAAGGAGCATGATTAGAAGACGGAGGTTCTGAAGTTGCAATGAGTTCACAATAATCAATCTTGATCGGACACAACAGCATCGAATATCTAAAAGAATCGATCTGTTTAGGTGAAGGGATGATCCATGGGTCATTAGACCGAGAGATCATATTGATCTGAATAGTTTTGGGTGGAGGAAGGGGAAAAATACCCATGAGGGCAGGGTATTTGAAGAGACCCAGCCCAAAGCTCTTGTAGGGAGTAGGAATCTGATCCACATACAGAACATTGTTCTCGGAATAAGAGGTGAAAAATGACAATTGATCAATAGTAACAATATTTCCTTCGTGCGGGAATTTCAGGACATGAAAGAGAGTGGATAGAACACACAGCATGGCATGAGGCCAACTGCGACCGACGAGAAGATTGTAATTGAGCTTGGCGTCAACTACTTCTACCTCGACATGGACTGTCTTCCCTTTCAAGGTAATCGGTAAACTAGCGAGAACACCTAAAGGTTTTGATTTCCTTCCATCAAATGCTTCAAATGCATTGGGTGATGAATTCAAGTTTGGAGAACCAATGGATTTCCAGCAAGAAGATGACACGATGCACGTAGACACACCCTCATCCATAACTGCTCGATGGATATCGAGACCATTAATACCAACTTGTATGATGAGCACAATTTGGTGCGGGAGTTGTGGAACAAAATTCTCTAAATCAAAAGTGAGAAGGCTAGTATCAGCAAGATCAACCCCACCAATCGCCGATAACAAATCCTTCCGTTGAGATTGACAACTCTGAAGTACTTCTAATGCAGACATTGTAGATGGCGCCTGAGCCAAATCCTCAACAATACTGTAATGTTGAGTAGCATGGGAATTTGGATTATAAGAAGACTTGTGGAGTACACATTTGGAAGGTGGTTGTACAACAGGCTCAGTACTGGGCCTTTCAATTTGTAGAGGGCCAGAAGTAGGTGGAGAAGGAGGACCATCAGCGATCTCTTTCCCCACTGCCTGATGCAATCCAGTATAATCTTTCGACCGAGTAGCAATAGAAACGGATGCAGAATCGTTCATCATGAACACCTGAGAGCAAAATGGGGTAGAGGATTGAGGTTTCTCTACCATCTGGGTCTGCTAAGATGGAAAAGGTTCTTTAAGAACAGTTGTAGTTCCCTGGGTGTCTTTGTGCAATCTGCTCACTTTTGACCGTCGAGGACAGTCCTTGGTGTAGTGCTCTTTATCACAAATCAAACAAGGGTACTTTGGCTTACGCTGTGAACCATCATCAGCACGAGATTTTGACGAATCTGGTTTCGGGGTATCAGCTTTGGCCTTACCTTTACCCTTCTTTTTCGCCTTGGAAGTTTTATCCGCCAGATTGGCCTGAACGAAATTGACTTCTGCGATTTTACTAGAATTCGGGGTGGGTTGAGAAGCAGTATCATTGGACTAGATTAGAATTTTGCTTCTCGGGATTTGAAGCAGAATACTTCCGAGAAGTCTAAGACACGGAACCAATAATACCATCAACAGATGGGGTCGCTGGTGCTTTATAAGTTCCAGGTCGAAGGGCATCAGGCAAGATATCATACAACGTGCTAGACTGGGAGTACACAAGATCAAGGTACTCGGCACGAGCTTCGGTTACACATGCCCCCGTATCTATGTCTTTAGCGATTTGATTGACAAAGGAGGTAATGAACCAATTAGTTAGAAGACGATCAGGAATATCAAACTTAATCAAGAGACAGGATGCCTCCATTCATGAATATGATCTGAGATGTGAGTACCTCGGTCCTGTTTCAAGGATGTGAGGAGGTGTGTCCCGGTCTCATAGCGAACCAGTAACTGAAAATGGGTAAGAAACGCCATGGATAAAGAGTTGAAATCTTGGAAAATGCCACGAGATAACTCAATGTACCACTTTGCAGCGGCACCAGTAAGAGTTCGTTGAAAAGACAGAGTTGGACGGAATCATCAACCCAAGATTTAGAGGAACACCACAAGTGGTAAGTCATAACATGTGCTTGGGTTCTTCTCCGGACTTGCCCTAAAACTTAGGACAATCACCAAGAATCTTATTCAAACTGGAGGCCAATACGGGTTATAAAGAATCGGATCATTCGTTAACTTTGACACATCAGGCAGTTCCAACGTAGCGAGAAATGGTAATTGAGTATTAAAAGGAATTGGAGGTATTTGATAAGGACCTATGTTAACATTCCACCCAGTCTGAGAGAAATTATGCCCCCATATGTTTTGTCCCAGTGGATTCTGACCATAGGGGTTATACACCTAATAATTCAACCCATATTGGGGTTGAGGACTAGGATATTGATTTTGAGCATACCACTGAGGTCCTTGCTAGGCAACGTATGGATTCTGCTGCGGAATGTAAGCATTGCTTTGACGTTGATTATACACCAACTGGGATTGATTTTGAGGGTAATAAGTAAAACCTTGGGGCGCACTATATACCGGCTGATATTGACCTTGAGGAGGGTAATAAGTGCCTTGAGATTGAGCAGGCAGACCCTGCTGAGCAGGAGGGCCCTACTGAGTAGGTGGACCCTATTGAGCAGGCAGACCCTGCTGAGCAAGCGGACCTTGCTAAGTAGGATGAACAGGTTGAACCAACTGCTGAGCAGGTTGAACTGGCTATTGAACAGATTGAACTGGATGTTGAGCAGGTTGAACCAGCTGCCGAGCTAGTTGAGAAGACTAAATTGGTTGTTGGGGTTGGGCAGGCGGCCCCTATCGAGTAGGTTTTTTTGAATACTGAGGGCCACCGGGCTACCCTTGTGGAAGAGGTTGGCCCGATGGTTGCGATGGACCAGGTTGTCCCTGATAACCAGGTTGACCCATAGCAGGATCGTAGGTTTGTCCTTGTTGCACAAATTTTTGGCCATACTGAACATATGACTGCTACTATTGTACAAGAGGTTGTCCCTGTGGTGGATATGTTTGCCCCCCAAGAATGTAAGACGCTCCTGGTTGATATTGATATTGAGGCTGACCGGAAGGACCATAGGGTTGTCCTTGTTGGACCAAAGGTTGACATTGTAAATTTTGGCCTTGTGGACCATAATATTGTCCCTATGGACCAAAGGTGTATCCCTGTTGAGCCAAAGGTTGTCCCTGTAAGGGTTGTCCTTGCAATCCCGAGGGTTGTACCAGTAGAGTCGATCCAAGATGAGAAATGGTCTGATAAGGATCATAAACAACCTGATGAGGATCAATAAGGGGCATGTAGACGGGATTACCGTAGACATCATAGTGATGTGGAGGATTGACAGGAGCTTGGGGCTGCTGAGAACCCTAAGAGTTCTGTTGTTGAACAGCCAACAGATACTCTTCAAAAGTAAGGCCGCCAAGAATCATAGGGGAAGTCCCAGCCACACTAGAAGCAGGTGCAGATGAAGAAGCCACACAAACAGTAGGTTGGACGGGGACGGATGTAACAGCGACCGACGAGCTAGGTGTCGAAGGCGATAGCCCTAATGAAGGATGGACCAAACTCCTGGAAGGAGTAGATGTATTGGATCGTGCTATGGACGCAACACTAGAAATAATATGACTCAAGATCCGATAACCGGGTGGTAGTGACACCGATGGAGGGGAAGGCTGATTAGAAACACGCGGTAGATCTTAAAGGAAAAGTTGATATTCTCTTGTAGACACAGCCATTCCTTCATTGCCATTAGGACTCGAAGAAAACAAGTTTGATGAAGCTGTAAGATCTTCGACAATACTACAAGGGCTAGGAGGTAAAGCGAGGCTAAAAATGGTGATCCCGAAGTAAGAGGAGGGAATTCTCCCTCGTCCCCAAAACCAGACCAAGCACCCAGGGGAGGCCAATTGAACTCAACTCACTCTTCGGGGGGAGATCGGGTAGCAAGAGGCAATACAGTTGGGAGGATAAGCTATGAAAACTCAAAAGACCTAGTGGACTGAGGGGTTTCAAAAGAAACATCAGGAAAAGAACTACCACTAGGCGGCAGTGAAGAAGACGACGAAACCAGTGATTCTGCACTGTGATAGTATTTCAACATAGGAAGGGAAACGAGATAGCTAATCAAAGGCTTCAAGACCAAATTATAAGGAGAAACAAAAGCAAACCAAGTAACAAAATTTTAATGGGCATGTGATCATGGGTAATTAATTTTACGACATTGAAACTGGACTTTGTTGTTTCATGTTTTAAGAGTTGAGAAACAGACAAAAGATGACTCTAGTCACTTTCAATTTTAAACGAGCGTGAAAGGACAAGTTCTTGATGATCTCTTCTCTTTTTAAAGAGTCGTGAAAATATTTAAATGACTACTCATGTAATCCAAGAAAGAGGTTGTACCAAGTTTCCATGAACTGCCATATACACCTTGGTGATCAAATGAAAGAGAAATGACCAAGGACTTAACATACGTGCAGGTAGTCTCCCCGAATGCTGTGTTCGGTGTATCACAGTTACAGGGTAGCAGACTCGACTTCCTATGGACAAAGTATTTGAACCTAATGGGGTCTCCCTTTATATACTCGACCGTACGGGGAGCATAAGTCTGCACTAGTGTTGTCTAAAGCTAGATTGCGAACGACAGCTACTAGGTTTAAAGACGTCAGAACACGTCTCTAGCCTAGACCATTAAAAATGTTTTTGTTAGGTTCCAATGCTTCCTTAGGTTAATTCAATTGATTTTACAGTTGATCTTGAATTAACGTTTCAGTTTCAAGGCCCTACCGAATTGTGATATCGAATTTCCTAAATGCAAGCTATATGAAAAAAAACACCATTTTCCATTCGATGAATGCTAATTAAGAGAAGGATAAAGATATTTTAGACAGTATCAAACAAGGAAAACATATGAAGAAGTCTCCTAATGCATCTAATACAATCAAAGAGAGAAACGAAAACTCTTTCCTAGATGCAAGTGATAGTTATGCGAAATATTTTTTCATTTCCGATGCAAACGGAAGGATGCAATTTTTTTATTTTTCAATGAGATGAAGCACACAATGCACTAATTACATTAAAAAAAAAAATCAAACACTAGTTATGAGTATTGCGAATGTATAGAGCTAAACTAAATGATTCAATCAAAGCAATACAAACACAAAAAAGCACTCAAACCAATGACGCACCCTTTCAACAAAGTGAAAGTCTTCTAAACGACCCAAAATGAGAAATGCAACGTATGCTCGAAAACGAAGAGACAAAGAGTCAAACAAACACAAAATTAATTGTTCAACAAACCAAAACTCAAAGGATCAAGAAAGACTCATGCAAATAATCAAGGAATTGCACTGACAATAACCAAAAGACTCGACCTTCAACCAGAAGGCTCAGTGAGTGAAAGACACCTAGAAACCTAGGGCTATGAACTGCATTGATAGGAAAATAGACAAACAGCTAAGAAGAGCAAGCCTAAAGCAGTGAAAACAACTCAAAAAAAGACCAATTGAAAACCTAAAACAAGCCAGAGTCAAGCACAACTGACCAAAAACTCAACAGGGAGGTCAAACCAAACCCTACAGGGTTCGACGCGACTGTAAGGTGGTAATTCGTGCCAAACAGGGGTTGGCGCAACTGCAACAAAAGCAACAAGCGGCAATTGGTGTGACTTTTCAAACAAAAAGCGTTCCAAGATGGATATCTATGGGAGAATGGGAAAACCAGTGAGAAGAGGTCAATCTTGACACTCTGGAGCTGAACAAGAGGATTCTAAACAATCACGCAAGTCAGAAAATACAGATAAGAAATAAAATTACCAAAGTCGACTCGACAAGGGCGAAATGACAAACTCTCATTGATCCCCAGCGGAGTCTCCAATTTTTTATGCAAGTAAATCCTCTCTGTGGACAAAGACAATCCCTCTAGCCGTAGAGTGGGTCTAGTAACAAAGGGACAAGCTAAATTTTAGGTTCCTAATTAATGAATGAAAAAGAACAAGGTAGATTGACCTACCAGGAGTCCAACGCTATTGTCGTGGCTAACGTGGTGGCGGCCTCTTGATCTCTATCTTGACAAGTCACGATCCACGATGCTTGGATACCTGCACGAAGATCAGTAAGCAAGAGCAGCATACGAAACAATGATCTCATTCATAATTACTAACCAGTCAAGGAGGGTTAAGCATATTGCATCAAATAAAACACATTTACACAAGATGTGAACCAGACAATAGTCATGTATATGTATTAATAGAAGAAAGAGTTACAATCGAAGCCTTGATGTCACAGCCTCCTTTAGTGGGGTTCAGTCGAAGCGTGTCTCGATGAATCATCGGGGAATTCGGACAGGATGAAGACACAATTCTAAGATCTCTCAATGAGGGTCTCTTATGTTCTATCTTTTCTAAAAATATGTACAGAAATCTCTTCAGCGTTTCATCTATAATATGTTCATTTCAGCTATCTCATCAATGGAGGATAGCTATATTTATAAAGGGAGAGGAGGATGTTGGGATCCCCACAATAGTGGAAGGGAGGCCTTATCCCTTGGGAGGTTTCCCCAAAAGGTGGAAATAAGAGGCCAAAGGAGGGAGGTCGTGGTTATTCAATCGAACCACTCCAGATGACTCGCCCACGAATATTGTTATGATGGAACTTCCCCTCTATTTTTAAAAAACATTCCATAAACAGGTTGGCACGGGTAGCTCACTGGGACAGAGCACCAATGAGCACGGGGCCCAGTGATAATTTCCTCATCGACGCAAGGGCATAATGGTCTACTAGGGCCAAGACAAAAACATGTGTTTCTAATGGTCTGTTCAAGAAATTGTCAATAGAAGGAATGTTATCATCATGCCAAGGGATGCAATGATGGTCTTTGTAAGGCATGACACTTTGTTTTGGTCATATAAATGATCCTCCAATATGCAGGATGGGGATTGCAAGGACAATGACAAAATGTTGTGTAACACTAGCCACTACTGGAAGGGAGCTTCAACCCCCTGATAAGAACACCAGCTTCTACTGGCAGGAAGCTTCTACTTCCCTTAGAATCACTGCAGACCATGTTTCATCAATTTTCAAACTGGATCACACAGCTTGAACACAACCCTTCACAAATATCAACAATAATAAACTTCACCCAATACATAAAACCAAACAGTGAGATCACTGTAACAACCAGATTTCAGAATCAATATGCAGAGGCAAATTCCTCCCTGAACATCCATTATCTCAAAAAGCATATATTATTTTGCTTCACTGAACCCACGTGTATACGTGCTTTCCTTAACACCAATTTGTGCATAGATCTGTGAATACTGTTTTTCAGAATATATTCAGTCTCAGATCCAGATCTGAGTCATTCAGTCAGATATCTTTTCAGAATTGCAGAACCCTTGATCATTCAGTCATCATAACACATATTTCCTCACTCATTGATCAAATTTGTACATAATAAACTTAGCAGCATATTTAGAAATCAAGCAACCCAAATCTATATGAAGACTTAATTAACATACAGCAGAAAGATAACAGCAATAACAGAAAACCTCTGCAATGAGCTTCAGAAGACCCTAACTTCCATACACGCCTTTTCTGAAGCAAACCCGCGTATATACATGCTTTTACTGAGACGAACTAGCGTATAGATCTGTAAATATTAATTCAGAAAAATGTTTTCAAATCTATAGAACTTACCCAGATTTCTTCACTCCACTTTAGCAAACATGTGCCAGGTCTTAGATATAGTCATCTCTTCAATGGATCATGCAAGAACATAGTCATTTCAGGTCTAGAGATATTTATCCATAAATCTATCCAAGGGTGCATCATAACTTCATATTTATCAATAAAACAGAGTTCATCCTATGCAGATATACTTCAGAGAGAAGTATTAGTGATAGCCCTTACACATGCACACCTTTTCACTATGATCTTCTTCTCCTTATATAGTTTTATCCTTTATCAATACCATGAGTCAAAACCATATCGTTTCCAATGGTATCCTTGGACGAAATCAAATAGACTACATGGCGCTCAATCCTGTGGGCTAATACCATGGTAATGCCCCCTGGTATTATCTTTTTGGAGTGCAAAAGGCATAGGCGACTTGGATTGTTCTTATTCGCGTGTATATGCGACTTCGCCTTTACAAATCCGCGTATAGAATATTTAATATGAATATTGCCAAATATTCTGCTGGACATTACACATTTCTTCTGATGGACTCCTGAGCTTCTACTGAAGACATATACTTCATCTTTTACCAGAGAGTTTCCATCAAGGAAAACATATTAAGGCATAGGATCTTATTGCCAACAATCTCCCCCTTTGGACTTGATGGAAACCATGACAGTTTTGGGTCACCACAACAGAGATACATTAAACATAACCATTATTCAAAAACTTCAAACACCCAAAATCTTCTCCCCCTTTGACATCAAGGGCAAAGGGAACTATTTTGACAATGCTCCCCCTGAGTGCATGCTGAAATTTCAGATATGCTCAATGAAGTACATGACTCTATAACCAAGTATGACCTTTCCTATCCACTCATACTTACATCAATGGTCCAACCAAGTGGAATTACATATTTGACTCAACTACCCAACCAAGTGGGTTTACAAAATAGAACAAGTCCTTGCATGAATGAATAGAACAATTTACATCATGAGTGTCAACATCCCCTTTTCATCAAATTACATAAATGATATGTCATTAACAGGACCAAAAGATCTCAAGGGAGAGATCATACATTAGAAACCAATCAGAATGCCAACAATGCATCATTTTCAGCAAGACAAGTGCTCCCCCTAAGCTGATGCACCCTGAACACCTTCAACAACCAATTCATCAAAATGTCTTCATCAGAGAATAGAAATATGAATGTTGGAACAACAACGGAGATTACCCAACAACACCACAATTGTCCTGAGTATTGACCCAGAGAATTTCTGTCAGCAAAAACCCATACGCGGTTTTATGCACAGAAACTCGCATATATATGCGATTCGTCTTTATGAAACCCACGTATCAAATTTAAACTTCTGAAATTAAGTAGATTTAATCAGAGAGGTAGAAACAATTCCTAGATTCTGTCTGAGGTATTCGAATGCTTCCCTGGGAAGAGGTTTAGTAAATATATCAGCAACTTGTTCTTTGGAGGGAACATACTCCAATTTAACCTTTTGTTCAAGCACTTGTTCACGTAGGAAGTGATACTTGATAGGAATGTGCTTCATCTTAGAATGCATAATAGGATTCTTTGAGATACTGATAGCACTTTTATTATCACATAAAATGGAGATGGGAGGTGAACACTTGATTTGAATGTCTTGTAGAGTCTGCATCATCCAAAGGAGTTGTGTGCAGCATCATGCGACAGCCACATATTCTACTTCTGTTATAGATAAGGCAATAGAACTTTGTTTCTTGTTGAACCAAAATACTAATCGGGGCCCCATATAGAATGCACCTCCACTAGTGCTTTTTCGATCATCAACATTTCTAGCCCAATCTGCATCTTTGTAAGCATGAAGAGTGAGATCAACATTCTTTGGATACCACAAACCAAAGACTTGAGTCCCTTGTAGATATTTGAATATTTTTTTTACAGCCTGGAGATGAGACTCTTTTGGATTAGCTTGGAATCGTTCAACAATCCCAAATGCATGCATGATATCTGGTCTTGTCTCAGTTAGATAAAGCAGACTTCCAATCATGGATCTATATTCTGGTTGATTTACCATGGGAGAATCATCATGAGAACCGAGGTTACATCCATTTACCATTGGCATACTCAGGCTTGCAGTCTTCCATGCCATACTTCTTTAGAATTTGCTAAAGATATTTTTCTTGTGATAAAAATATGCCATTTGTTGCTTGTTGCACTTGTAAGCCAAGAAAGAATGTTAGTTCCCAAAGTAAAGACATTTCAAATTATTGCTGCATAACAGAAGAAAATTTTTTACTCATGGACTCTTCATTACTTCCAAAAATGATGTTATCAACATATACAACTAAAATCAATAGTTTATCATTCTCTATTTTTGTATAGAAGTTGCTATCAGCAAATCCCTTTGTAAAACCTTTTTGATGAAGATATTTGTCAAGACGATAGTACCATACCCGAGGAGCTTGTTTGAGACCATACAAAGCCTTTTTAAGTTTGCAAACAAGTTTTTCATCATTTCCCATATTGAATCCTTCTGGTTGTTCTATATAAACTTCCTCTTCTAGATCACCATTGAGGAAGGTAGATTTAACATCCATTTGATAAACCTCGATTTGTTGAAAAGTTGAAAAAGCAAGAAACATTCTTATGGCTTCAAGTCTAGCTACAGGAGCAAATGTTTCTTCAAATTCTATACCTTCTTGTTCAGCATACCCTTTCCAAATAAGTCTAGCCTTGTTTCTAATAACATCTCCATTTTCATTTAACTTGTTTTTGAATATCCATTTTGTTCCAATCACATTTTTATCATGAGGTCTTGGACCCAATTCCCAAGTATGATTCTTTTCAATATGATCAAGTTCTTCATTCATGGCTTGAATCCAACATTCATCTTTACTAGCTTGATTGACATTCTGTGGTTCAATAGTAGATAGAAATGCCACATAACTAGGAGATCCTACAAGAGTTCTTCTTGTTTGGACACCTGATCCATTTTCTCCCAAAATTTGAGATTCTGGATTATTCTTTTGTACGTACCTGGATGGAGCCTTTTCAGATAGATCTTCTTCCGATGCTTCATTGGTTTCACCTTCTATATTGTTGCTATTTGATGCAGGAAGATATACATCATCATCATCTTCATTTGTTGTTGGTATTTCCCTTTTCGGAGCTGAGAGAGACTCATCAATTACAACATCAATACATTCAACAATCTTCTAAAGTCTTTTATTATAACATTTATATGCTTTACTTCTAGAAGAGTAACCAAGAAATGTTCCTTCATCTGCTCTAGGTTCAAACTTACCAAAATTTTCATTATTGTTCTTGATAAAACATTTGCTTCCGAAAACTCTAAAATGATTTACAGTGGGAAGATTGCCATACCATAGTTCATAAGGATTTTTATCACTGTTCACATGAACATGATCCTTGTTCATAATATTTACCGCAGTATGTGTTGCTTCTCCCCAAAAGGTATCGGGAGTTCTAGATTCATCAAGCATAGCCCGAGCAATTTGTTGAATTGTTATATTCATCCTTTCTTCCATGCCATTTTGTTGTGGGGTTCCAGCTACAGAAAATTGTCTTTTATGCCATGATGTTCAAAGCAATAAAAGAATTAATCTGATATATATTCTCCTCCTCAGTCAAATCTAAGACAATTGATTTTTAGATCTAATTCATTTTCAACCAAAGCTTTGAAGATCTTAAATTTTCAAATGCTTCATCTTTATGTTTCAGCAAACCGATCCAACACATTCTAGAGAAGTCATCAATAAATAAAATATAGTATTGTTCTCCGCGAGGTGACTTTTTCCTTACAGGACCACATAGATTAGTATGTATAAGTTCAAGAGGCTTACTTGCTGATCCTTCTTTAGCATTGAATTGCACCCTAGTTTGCTTACCAAATTGGCATGATTTTCATATGGTACTTTCAGATAGAGTGATGCTGGGAAGATCACGAACCGCTTTGAGTCTGCTGGATTTGCTTATTTGAGAGAAGCTCAAATGTCCCAACCTTCTGTGCCATAACCAATTTTCTGAAGATTTACCCAAGTAGAATTGTTCTTTGCCACATTTCAATACATACAGATTGCTTGGTGTTCTAGTTCCTTTTATTACCGTTTTTCCTGTGTCAAGTTCACGTACTATAAATTTTTTTGAACTAAAGACAACTTCATTTCCTTAATCACACATTTGACTTACACTTAACGCTGTTAGATTTCACCTTTTCACATACATAAAATTGTTAGCTTTCACCTTTTCTTTTAGAAAAACAGAATATTTTCCTTTAATGACAGCAGGAAATTCATTTCCAAAAGCAACATTCTTTTATTTCTCTAGAGCATTGTATGAAAGGATTTTATTTCTATCACCTGTCATGTGTTTTGAGCATCCACTATCAATGTACCATTGATTCTCTTCCCCTTCTGCAAATAAAGTTATGCCACAACTTTCAACCTGTAAGTCCTTCTTTCTCCAAACCTTGGAATTTGAAGGTATATGCTCTTTTGGCTGAATTTTTCTCCTGCATTTAGATTCTTTATGACCAAATTTATTGCAATAAGCACATTCAATTTCATTTTGAAGAGGAGAAAAGTTGCTATAAGTATTATTCTTTATTCCACTCTCATTTCTTTGCTTTCTTGCTTCTCTGATCATGATGGTTTTGTATGCAACACATTCAGCAGCCTTATGACCAAAATTATGACATGAGAAACATTGTCCATTAAAGAATAAATTTGTGCAAACATGAAACCTTCTATTTATGTTTACCTGCTGATTGATATTTTTGTTATTGTTCTTTTTTTGAGAGACAGAATGTTGCATGCTGGCCTTAGCTGCATTTAGATAACATGGTGCTGAAGATTGAGATGATTCTCCAATATATCCAAGACCTGTCTTTACAAGAGGAGATCGTTGTACCTTGATAGTTTCATCTAAGGTTTCAGATCCTTTAGCAAATCTAAGATTTAAAGTTTTCACTTTCTCAATTTTTTTTCTTAGACTTACTATTTCACATTCTAATTTCTCATTGTGCTTCTCCTTTTCCATAAGTTGATTTTTTAGAGTATCTATGGCAATATTGTTTTCTTCCAAACATATTTTGAGATGATTTATTTCTTCAAGAAAGTCATTTTCTTTTAATGCATCCATAAAAGTATCACTAGAGTCCTTTTCAAAAGCCATGAGTAGTCTAATATCTTGATCATATTCTCCTTCTTCACTATTTGATAGACCATCACTATCTTCATGAGTATAATAGCTTTTTCTATTGATAAATTTTTTCTTATTTCCTTTAGCCACTTCCTTTCCCTTTTCATGACTATCTTTATGGGGACATTTAGTAGCATAATGACCAACTCTTCCATAAGTAAAACATTTAAAAGGAAGCTTAACTCTAAACCTTCCAGTGCCAAGTTGTAGCTTCTTTACAAAATTTATCTCATCTTCTTCTGAAACATACCCTGATCCTTATTGTTCTTCCACCTCCTTTCCTTCTGCAGCAGCCCTAAATACAACTCCTTTGACTTCAGATGGACATCCTTTTCTCATTTCACAAGCAGTTAGAATCCCATGAAGTTCAACAATAGTAAGAGTTTGCAGATCCTACTTCTCTTCAATGGCAGACACTTTTGATTCAAATTTGGGAGATAGAGATCTTAAAACCTTTTCTACCAGAGTAGTGTAAGATATATTTTCACCGAAATTTCACATACAATTTACAATATCATCTAGATGTAGAAAGAAACTGGCAATGCTTTCTTCATTGTGCATTCTCAGTTTTTCATATTGAATTCTGAGAGTTTGGAGTTTGGAAATTTTTACCTTGGCATCACCTTCATAGCTTAGAATGTGTTAGCCCCCCTATAATTTTTTTGACAAGCAAAGTAAGGGGCTAAAATTGTTTTTGAGCCTTCAAGGAATGCATCTCCCCTGAAGACACATCATCCTTGAAGTCTCCTGTGCCTTGCCCTGTGATGAAATCTCCTCTGTTGTTTCCCATTATGAAGCCTCTCTGATTGCAAAAAATTGTGCTCCTAAAGGCCTTCATTTGCCCCTGGTACCCCTGCAGAATTGTCCATTTCATCCCTTTTCCCTTTTTCAAAGTTCCCCTTTTACCCCCAATTCCCTCCCCTAATCCTTCTAAACAATCCCAAAATCTCTTTCAAACCATACCCACACCCTTGTTTGGTCTCAAAAACCCCTCATTCCCTTTTATCGTTACCCTTTCTGGCCTCAAATTGCACTGATAAAGGTTAAAAAACCCACATGTTGTCATATATGGGTCTTATCCCCCTTCAGGCCAGCCCCCTTAACGTTTCCCTCCACATGACCCAGTGTCGAGACCAGGCGCCAAGGTGAAAGGCGTTTTTTGCAAATGTATATCGGGGGCGGTTAAAACCGTCGATCTGTACAGATCGGACGGTCGTCGCAGTCCCACGGCGTCCACCATTCTACCCGTTCGCAGCCCCGATCGCAGATCCGCCGTCCATTTAACCGTTGATCTGACGACTCACAATACAACCGTCCCGGTGGTCCCCGTCCGCGCTCTATTCAGAAACCGTCGGTTTCCATCGCACCACTTTTGAAGGGTGGGCGGTTTTCCCCATTTCACAGTGATTCCACTCATCAAATGATGCGTGGCAGTGGCACTATTTCAAAACTGCCCACTCATCGCGCGTTATCGTTCGGCACAAGACACGGAGCGATATGCATATCAACCGTCTGATCTGCGATCGCCCATCCAACGGTGATCGCTCCATGAAGTTGCGCGGAGGTTAACCCAAGTCATCCATACCCCTGTCCCACTGTCCATCGCCCTCTGGCATGTTTTCCACCATCGATCTCCTCCTGCGATCGGACGGTCTAGATTTAATGCGTGCCCACCATTAACCCCGTCCCGCCACGTCATTTGTCCACATATTTTTTTTCGCATTGTCACCCGTCCCTGTATACATTTTATTCAATGGTCAATTTCAAATATTTTGCATTAAAAATTGGTTGCGCTCCACCCACGTTCACCAGACCATGTTCCACTGTTATGCTGCATTTTCCACCAGGATCCTGCACTATTCCACCATCTCACCAATCTGCACGGCCACTCTCATCGTCCCCATTGCATCCACCACCCCCATGCATGGTTTTCTTAACAAGTTTTCGTGTTTTACAGGGTTATCAGAGGGGAAAAGCGGCCATGATTTCACAGCGTCCAAAAAATGCAGAAAGGACAGTGTGCAGAGTTCGAAGTAACGAAGCAAAGCCTAGGAAGGTGATTGACATGATCACCATTTAAAGAGCAGGGTTAAACTCTGCGAAACCTTCCCAGAGCCATCAAAGCACCAGAGCGAAGACATCATGGAGCACACAGAGGGTACAACACGCAGAAATTTATGTATATCAGGGTTTGCACATCAGCAGAATGTTTTTCCCATAAAGGACAGAGTGCCCATGCAGCTTTTATTTTGTACCGTGTTCCTAGAGAATTCCCCACCCTAACAATAGTCCTACGCTATCAGAAGCATTAGTTACACAGCATGGCAAACTTGAATAATTGATTTATTTTTGTTTATTCACCAGAAGTACTACAGAAGGCTGCAGTAGAGTACATCAGAGACGTGCCCAGAGTAAATGGAAGTCTGGAGAAGACCACTCTTTCACCCAAAGAGTGCCATGGGTAAATGCACAAAATTTAAATAGAATGGGCCTCGGCCCTCTTCCTTTCTAGAGCTTTAATGACTGCATTTAGTTTTCACCTACTTTATCTGCTCCACTTGAGCTATAAATTCGTGAAGGAACTCATTGTAATGGTTGTTGATCAGTTATCAGAGAATTGCAAGTTGTTTCTTTTGAGACATACTCTCTGTGTAAAGTAGTAAGATAGGCTGAGGAATATGATTTCAGACTGAGTATCCAGCTATTGGCAATGTTGTACTTGACTGGTATTGCTATTTAATATGACAAGCACATTTCTTTGGATCCTGATCTAAAGCAGCCGTGATGTTTTCCTATCTCTGTGTTTTCATTCATTTCATTTCATTTCTACTGGCTTGCATCAGAATATTGGCATAGGATTTACCCTTGTTAGGTACCCTATGTTTCTGCTTTCCTCGCCTTCAATGTTTTCTGCTAAATGTGTTATCTGAGAATTGATTTCAATTAATTTAACCAGTGTAGTGGATATTATTGCCTGCTCTCTGATGTATGAATTAAATGAATCTGTTCTTAGATGTTCTTGTTAGGATTTAGCTGGAAGATTTGGGAACACTGGGGATTAAAGTTAGCCCTGTCCACTAGGATCCTTGTGCAACCAGCTGACCTTGCTAATATCCCTCAAGCTGGAGGCCGAAGCATTGAGAGTTCAAAGTCTCTCTCTGATCTCAGGTCTTTAACTTTGTGTTCTAAAGCTTTATTGTTTTCTCCTCCCTTACCATTCCATACCACACTATCATCTTTAAGATCCAATTTTTTAGATGACTAGCCCAATTGAAAGCATGCATATTGATTAGCAAGCAAATCCTTTCCTGAATCCATTGCCCAATGGTCTTGTATGCTCCTTGGAATACTTCACCTCTGCCTAAATCCTCTTTGTTAATCCTTGTCTTACATTGAACCCTTCTTTCCTGATAACCAGCAACCAAACAAACAATCAAACAAACAAACCTTGCGCCTATAACTAGCCTAATATCTTAATCTTTGAACTTCCAAGACATACACCTTAAACAATCATAGAGAGATCCCTCTCTGGACCCAGGAGGGCTAGATCCTGAGGTCTGAAAGTGGTTTGATGTTGTCTCATCTTTTGGTCTTGCCAATCTGGCCAAAACATGGGAACCCCAACAGAATGATTTTGTCCCATATCTCCTTTGTTGTATTCAACTACATGACTTTGACAAATTTTGATTCAGTCAAAATTCCCAATAATGCATTGACCGTCTTTGCATTGGTTTCATAGTTCTTTCTTGTTGCTGCATCTGTTAGAATAGAAGTTTGATATTGATAACCTCCTTCAACTATATCCCATACATCTGCTCCAAGAGACTAAACATAGGATCTTGTCCTTGTCTTCCAAAATATTAAGTTGTTTCCGTTGAAAAGAGGAGGCCTGATAGATGTTGTCCCGTCTTGATTGCTCATCTTGGCTTATCTTCCTTCTAGCAATTAAGCTTCTTCAGAAGGACCTTCTCTAATACCAATTGTAGGGAAAAATACTGAGAGGGGGTGAATCAGTATTTAGAACTTACTAATAATTTTAAAATTTTCTTTATTGAATTCCATATGTGACTTTGATGAACGCAACTCGCGTATACACATGCATATGCCAAAAGAAACTTGCATATGCTGATATAATTTTATTGTTAGAAAATTTTTCAGAAACAATCTTTAACTCAACTTATCAATCATGTATCTGTTAGTTAATCAGTAAATATGTGCAGTAACAACAGAATAAATCATCACACAAGAGAAACACACATGAACACCAAGATTTAAGGTGGAAACCCAATTCGGGAGAAAACCACCATTGTTGTCATCTTTGTCTTCAATATTTATTACATGGAAAACTGCTTACAATATTGTACTGATGCAGACTCATATTAGTACGCAGGAATCTACCTGCAAAAGGTTGCAACTGGAAGGGAGCTACAACCCCATGGTATCGTTTACCAGCCACTACTGGAAGGGAGCTTCAACCCCCTAATCAGAACACCAGCTTCTACTGACAGGAAGCTTCTACTTCCCTCATAATCACTGCATACCATGTTTCATCAATTTTCAAACTAGATCACACAACTTCAACACAAACCTTCACAAAGATCAACAATAATAAACTTCACCAAATACATCAAACCAAACAGTGAGATCACTGTAATTAGAACACTGTAACAACCATATTTCAGAATCAGTATGCAGAGTCAAATTCCTCCCTGAATATTCATTATCTCAAAAAGCATATGCTACTTTGCTTCATTGAACCCACATGTATACGTGATTTCCTTAACACCAACTTGTGTATAGATCTCTGAATATTGTTTTTCAGAATATATTCAATCTCAGATCCAAATCTGAGTCATTCAGCCAGATATCTTTTCAGAATTTCAAAACCCTTGATCAGTCAGTCATCATAACACATATTTTCTCATTCATTGATCAGATTTGTCCATAATCAACTTAGCAGCATATTCTGCAATCAAGCAACCCAGATCTATATGAAGACTTCATTAATAGACAACAAAAAGATGGCAGCAATAATAGAAAACCTCTGCATTGAGCTTCAGAAAACCCTAACTTCCATACGCGCCTTTTCAGAAGCAAACCCACGTATATACGTGCTTTTACTGAGATGAGCTAGTGTATAGATCTGTAAATATTAATTCAGCAAAAAAAATTCAGATCTATAGAACTTACCCAGATTTCTTCACTCCACTTCAGCAAACATGTGCTAAGTCTCAGATCTAATCATCTCTTCAATGGATCATGCAAGAACATAGTCATTTCAGGTCTAGAGATCTTGATCCATCAATCTATCCAAGGGTGCATCATAACTTTAGATTTATCAATAAAACAGAGTTCATCCTATGCAGATATACTTCAGAGAGAAGTATTAGTGATAGCCCTTACACATGCACACCTTTTCACTATGATCTTCTTCTCCTTATATAGTTTTATCATTTATCAATACCATGAGTCAAAACCATACCGTTGCCAATGGTATCCTTGGATGAAATCAAATAGACTACATGGCGCTCAATCCTGTGGGCTAATACCATGGTAATGCCCCCCGGTATTATCTTTTTGGAGCGCAAAAAGCATACGTGACTTGGATCGTTCTTATCCACGTGTATACACGACTTCGCCTTTACAAATCTGCGTATAGAATCTTCAATATGAATATTGCCAAATATTCTGCTGGAAATTACACATTTCTTCTGATGGACTCCTGAGCTTCTGCTGAAGACATATACTCCATATTTTACCAGAGAATTTCCATCAAGGACAACATATTAAGACATAGGAATCATATTGCCAACATAGCAGTGTAGGATAAGGATCAGTATCATCTACAATTTGTATGACTTAAAAGTCTGCCATCACCTTAACACCCTAGATACTGACTAGCACTTGCGACAACCTCCCTAATGGAATGATATTTTGTTGATTTTCTAGTCCAGCTTGGGTTCTCCCATGTGCTAACAGGTTTTCTTAGGTAGAACATTCGCATCTGATCCCAAATCTAGAATAACCTGATCCATTTCATAAGCATCAATCTGTGTGGTCATACACATCTCTCTACCCGTTCTCTTCTTATTCTTATATACTTTGTTGATGGCTCTCCGTTCTACCATCACTTGTTCCTTATCTGTGCAATTAGAGCCTGAATATTCTCTACTGCCTTTTTGTTACATAGTAACTTAATACACGCTTGTAGAACTGGTTTGATCTCTTCATCTTCTCATGCTTCCTTCATTGGTCTACCTGATGTTGATGTGCTACCTTCTACAAATTCCTTATGTGCTTCAACAAAATTCTCCTTGGTGTATTGTAGATCAAATCATTCTTTGTTCTCAGGTGCCTTACGGATCCACACGTTAGTAGCTGAATACTTTCCCTTATCTTCATTAGTGGCTACACTGCTCCTAGTGACCACATTCACACCGGGATATTCTTCATGGGTTTATGCTCTAACCATATGAAGATTCTGTGTTGGAGTCTACGTATTTTTCTCCTCCATTTTAGCAATCAAGACAAGACAATATTCTATCACATGATCAAATTGTCTACAGTACCTATGTGATTGTCGTGCTAGATTTGGGCAGTCACGTGCATAGTGACCAGCATCTCCACAGTTATAGCAAATAACTTGTCCTCTTCCTCGACCAACTGATCCAGCCCCTCATCCTCTTCCTCTGCCCTGAAATCCACCATGCCTAGAGGGGGATGTTGGTGAGGTAGGCTCTACCTGCATCCTATATATTTCAGCTTTATCCAATATCATATCGTAAGTGCGACAGTGTTGCTCGTCATGTCCTAATGACGAACAAAATCTGCAAAACAATTTCTTCAACTCACATTGATACTTTTAGACCCTTGAGCAAAAATATGTGTCATTTAATCCAACAACTTGACATATTGTGCATCATACAGTGCTCTTTAATGGACTAGGGCCTCCAATGTTTAGATAATTATTGAAAACAGGGCATTGATCCTTATGGGGCCCAACAAATTTACATTTTATGCACCAGACCTCTGCACATACTTCCCTACCCTTGTATTTGTGTAGGCTTTGAATCTCTAAATGCTTGACTTCCAAATGATTCTGAATCTTCTAAGCACAACAAGTGTTGGGGTAGCTTTTAGCTTCATGGCAACCTCCACAACCTTAGCATGTGTGGCGATCTTTTGTTGACCTAAGGGTTGGTGCAGATGCGGGAAAAACATAGCAATAAACCACTCCATATGCTGAGTATCATCGATGACAAATCCACCATCTTTGATAGTGCGCTTCAGCCTCTAATCTACCTCCCACGCAGATTCATTAACCTCCTGATGAATCTCTTTCATTTCTGTAACCATTTGCGCGAGTGACTTAGGCTTCTCAAATTTCTCTTTTAGGGCATATTTTATTTGGTACAAGGTGGCATTAGGGTTTGATTGAACATATCTGATATACCAATCTAATGTGTGATCTTGGAAAGAAGTGGCTAGATGCACTTTCTTAATATCATTATTATTAACTCGTTGAGCCTGCCATACAGCCTCAGTCACAAACCAAAAGTGCTTAGTATCTTAATTTCCAATGCCTCTGAAATTAGGTAACTTCATCGACACGACCATATCTGTGCCTGGGGGAGGTGGTGGTGGAGATGGACTGCGCGGTGGAGTGTGTGTTTTGTGATATGAGTGTAGCAGTGGAGTGGATGGGGTTGGAAAAAGACTTAAGGGTTTCTGGTTTTATGAACCTTCTTCTGCAAAGTCACTAGAGCTATTAATCTCGGGTTCACCTTCACTATCATATCTAGGCTTCAGAGAGCTATAAATAATTTTTTGTGGATCTTCGCGGTAAAATTTTCCACTTCGCGTAATCAGGCCTCTTCGAGGCATTCAAGAAATATGTTCACATAGAGAGCCATGTTCACATAATAGCATTTTCAGCAACAACTTCAAATAGCGTAGGAACTTACTTCTAAGACCTTTGAAAAATCTTCTTTCTACCTCAAAGTATGACACAAATTGATCAATGGAAAATTCAGTCGCAAATCCTCCCAAGAGGCGATCGATCCAATGATCTACTGCATCAATGATCTTAATTTCTAACTCTTCTAATTGTTGAATCAATTCAGGAGTCCACTTAGTGACTTCGTCATCCTTCACGCAGGTATTGAATTCAGTCAATCACGACAACCACTCCTGCAGCTTAGATGCAAAGGAGCAAAAGAATATGTCGTGAAATTCTATATAGATATATTTTTGTACCCACTTTTCGTCAAATAGTTTAGTACTTTGATTCTCTTTGAGTGTGAATTCAAGGATCTTTCTATCTAGCCAATATTGCAATTCGTTTTGCGAAGGGTGCCACAACATCAAATCTCCCTCAAAATTATCTCTATCCCGACAACGGAACCATTTTTTTTCTTGAGGGGTCCTGACCCAGGTTCAGAGTTTCTCACATAACCAACAAACCCTCCAATTACTAGCCCTTTCGGCAATGACTTGCTTGCGCATGTCAAAGTCTCACCCGAAGCAGTATGGGGGGGCGCTGGAACCAGGTTTCTGCACCCTGAGGAAGAAAATAATGTAGTGGCCCTAAGCAGATTGATTGCAGACTTATATCAATCATAAACAGATATGTGAAATATAGAATAATACTTATCAGATTACAGACATAATTGCAAATCGCTTCGGCGCAAATATATCATAACAAAACCAGATCCAGCTCTAAACAATGTGTAATCACTTAAGTCGATTCATCAATCATCAATAGGACTTCATGCATAAATAACAGATGTCTTTGCGTAGATATAAATAAGCAACACATAAGAAATGCTATCTTAAAACAGAATAGATAACTCAGATCAATACACAATGTTTCCACCAAAACCAATCCTTCTATTAATTCAGATCACTTCAATACATTAGACTTTATCCTTACACTTTACCCTTACATGCACACAACTAGCGGAGTCCGCACACAGCGAGGACTAAGTCCCCGCGCACATTGCCAGGAGGAGCCTTTCTACCCAAACTAGACTGAAACCCTTAAAAAAGTATTACAGACGCATAAATATTCAAATCATAACATCACATCAAGTTCAGTTACTTCCTTAGACTCAATCTATATATTTATATCATTCTAACGCGCAGATACTATGGTCGCAAACCATGGTTTAAGGCTCACAGTTTACCCTTAAACCCTTTTACATAGAGAAGGGACTTTGACCCACCCCAAATCCCCTTGGCTCATTCGCGCAATGCACTTATAAAAAAATTGTACAAAAAGATACCAAAAAGTGTACCCAGGGGACCCCACTCCAACAGTAAGTTTTAGGATGAGGTGTAGTTCTAAGTTTAGTTTCTTGACAATGGCTTCATAAATAAGGTTAACTTGGGATCCACTATCAAATAAGGTATCGAATTTGGTATGTTTTGTAATGACCCTAATATGGAAAATCTCAATTCTTTCTTTATCAATTTTGAGGCTCAATAGGCTTACTAGAAGAACTAATTCTTGCAATAGAAGTTTTACCCTTCATTCCCATGGTTGTGATTTTGGTCTCATCACCTTAATCAGATCCTAGATTTTATTGAGTTGTTGCAGCAGTCTTTTGTTTCCCCTTGTTTTTAAACTTATTTGGTCTCATTTATGGATGTAGTTTCCAACAATGGACTTCATCATGCTCTTCTTTTGAACAATGTTTGCATGTGAGTTTCTCTCCTCTTTCTTGAATATAGCATTTTTTTTCCTTTTCCTTTCGTTTGTCTCCATATTTGAATGACTTCTTGCTAGTCTCTTGAGGAACATCCTTCCCTTTTCTTTATAAACGAGTTTCATGAACACATACTTCATCTAGATTGGTGGGATTAAACATAATAATTGTATGTCTAAAATAACTATATAATCCACCTATGTATATAAGGTGAGTGTCTTGTGAAGACAAACCTACACCCAAGATTAAATCTCTTCTTCTAAATTATTGTGAGTAACTTTGAACACTTTGACCTTTTTCTTGCCTAAAATTTTTCCAATCCATAATTTCCTTTTGCATGCAAGTTAATGGAGAAAATTTCCTTCTCAATGCAGCTATAAAATCATTCCAATAAGAGAATATTTGACCACCTTTATTCAAGTCTTCATGAGTTCTGGCCTCCCACCAAATGAGAGCTACACTTTCCAAATGAAGAGAAGCAAGTTGGATCTTGGTCACATCATCCTTAATCCTTTGAATCCCACAATATACTTAAATATGACAAACCCAATTATCCAACTTTTCAGCATTTACTTCTCCATTGTAAATAGGCAATTCAAACTTGACATCAATATTTAACAAAGGAGACTTAATATGTCCGTTTGGAGATCTTGGAGGAGTATGTGAAGGAGATGAAGAAAATGATGATGAAGGTCAAGATGGAGGTTAAGGAGGAGGTGGAGGTGGAGGCTTGCTCCCATCACCACCGTTACCTTTTGGTTGATTTGAACTCTCTCCATGCAACCTTGTTGTCCACTCTTCATATAAAAATTTCACCATTTCATACGTCATAGAAACCCTTTCTGAAAGCTCTCTCATCCTCATACATCATCTCATGTCCTTCTTCATGTGCCATGACTGGTGGAGTTTGAGGAGTTTGTGACCTCCTTGAACCAATTTGAGGATTTGATTCTTAAAGAACTCCTTCTCCTCTTTTCAACTTTAACCTTGTAATCGTCAAAAAACACTTGCAAACATAGTCAAACCTTCCAAACAACCATGATATGATAACAAACTGATCTAAAATTAAAAACTTAAAGGTTTTCTAAAAAAAAACTTTGCAATCAAGCTTATGTCTTGCACGAAATGGATTAAGTTGCAAAAACACATAAACTTAGTGTTTTTAAAATTAGTTTGCAGAAATAAAACAAAGAAAAATTAACCATGAACAACAACACAAAACAACAATTTGATAACGAAGTTAACCCCTCCTAGGCTACATATTTGGTTCTAGATTCCAATGTTGCACCTCTTTAATTTTATGCTCAAACCCTAAATTACATCACTTTACAGTGCTCAAATTGAAAAAATAATGCTGCCAATGGTTTCATAATGCTCAAAAACACCTATCTAGACTCTTCTTGAGCTCAAAAAGCTTGAAAAATGAGTAAGATATGCCTCCTAGAACAAATTTTTGCTAATTTTTTTGCAAATTTGCAATTTTGGCTAATCATCCTACGAATTATGCCTTTCCACTAGCCGTCGAGCGAAAAAAAAAATTTGGGACTGGTGGGATTCTTGCCGAAAAAGGTGCAAATTATTGCCTAGTTAAAAGCACCAATAACCCTTAAGTGTTGGGTCAGGATCATATTGTTGCCATGTGGCCGGGAGTTGGGCTAACTGCCTGCCCTTGCCACTCTTCTCCCTCTTGTCTCGACCTATGGATATATGATAGGTCATGGGACCGGGGCCAGCGTGGCCAGGTGCAACCTGGTCTGTCCCCTCTATCGCTGGTGCTAGTCATGTTACGCCAATAGGACCAGCGTTGCGGCCAAGTGCACTGCCTCTCCCACTAACGGTCAACCGACAAGACTTTAAATAAAATCGTCGACTATAATATGATAAATTTACTTGGGTGTTTTTTTGGTTAAGTCGTTGATTAATTTAGATAAGGTCTCGTGTTCAAATCCGACGGGGTTGGTCGATCACAACTAACTCATTTCGACCTCTCTTGGAGTGCCACGTGGTGCCCTGGGATTGGGCCACGTGTCACTTCGTGATTTTCATGTACCATGTACCCTCAACCAATATAAACGCACCAACTAATCATGTACAATACTGCCACATGGCGGCACGAGATTAGCCCATACCACTCACTGTGCATGCCCAGTCAGATGCTGACGTTAATGTATTGTCTACCCAGTTAACCCTATTGTTTGACTTTTTCGTTGTTTGGAAAAAATTCATAATGCAATAGCTTGAGCATATGATGTTGGTTTGAGGTGATTCAAGCAGAGTTGGATTCAGGACAATGATCACTGTGATCTGTCGCTATTTTTGAGCAATTTTGAGAATTTTCTTGATCCCCTCACGCATTCCTCCCCACTGCAAGCTTTTTGACCCCGAAAAAGGTTTTTTTCAAGTAAATAGGTGAGGGTACAACTCCCTCACCCTTCCAATCTCAATCCACCTGGACTTACTTGGATTAGTTCCCTTGAGCCCCACATGAAGGTACTCCACATTTCCTCTATGTGAAGTCCTTATCCTCCTGTCAAGAATAATATCTTGCTGCAATTCTTCTTAAGTATTCAGGAGAGAAATATTCTATTGTTGTAATCTAAACATTCTCTCCTTGATCTTAAATCATGGGAGGCTCATATAATCTCAATTTTTCCACATTTACAACAACATAAATTTGCATGTATGGTGGTAAATCTAATCGGAAGGCATTATTACCAATCTTCTCTAATAATTTAAAAGGACCATATCCGATTGGTTTGAGCCCTTTACCTTCACCTTGGAAACTTTCCTTGTTGATATAAATCCAAACTTGATCTCCCACTTGGAAGTTGTGGTCAACATGACGCTTATCATGTCTCGCCTTGTACTTGGCTTAACTCTTATACAACTGTTCTTGTACCATTTGATGCACCAACTAAATATGTTCAATGAAACACTTTGCCTTATCTATATCACTCTGTCCATCCACCGGAACATCTTTCCCAAAGATAAAAACTAAGTGATATTTTTGTAAATATCCCAAACATGCTTCGAATGAAGACGTCTGAGTCGAAGAATGCTTGGATCTGTTGTAGGCATGCTGGATGTAATGTAAGTGTTCATCCCAAAGCTTAGGATAATTTATACAGTAACCACGAAGGAGATGTACTATTGTTTTGTTCACCATTTCTATCTGGCCATCAGTTTGCAGATGAAATGTTGTGCTCTTCTTTAACTTGGTGTCCATGAGTTCCCATAAACTTGACCAAAATTTCTCGATAAATCGAGAATCTCGATCACAAATAACAGATTTGGGTAACCCAAAGTGAACCCATAAATTTTGGAAGAACATTTGTGCAATATGTTTAGTTGTAACCTACTTATTTCAAGGCATCAAAACACACATTTTGCTTAAATGATCCACCACAACATAAAGATAATCATGACCTCTCCTACAAAATCTATAGAAATAATTTCCCAAAGACAAGAAGGAATAGTAAGTGGAGTATACAAACTCAACTTTCTATTGCTAGGCTTACTAGTAGCACAAATGGTACATTCTCTTACCTATATTGAAACACTTTCATTCATGTGAGGCCAATAACAATACCTTTGTAATTGTGCAACGGTTTTTCCTACACCAAAGTGGCCAACGATAAGAGAGGTATGAACTTCCCTTATGATGTTGACTCTTTCACCCTATGGAACACATAACTTGCCAAGATAATACCACAATTTATTTGAACATGATAATCAAACTCTTCAACATGATTGCCTTGACACAAAGTTGCATAAACATATTTGAAATCTTCATCTTTAACATATTGTTCAATATAGCTCTCATGTATGATTAAATTATGCTTAAGAATGATAGATGCACTAATAATAAGCGTTGATAACATATCAAAAAAATTGTTGTATGTACCTTTATTATACCTGATTATCTAATGGAACTTATGTAAAAATCCCATCCACCTCAAATGTCTAGCTTGTTGTGGCTTGGTTCGCAATTGTAAATATTGCAAAGGTTGATGGTCGATATGAATAATTGTTTCCTTAAGAGTCAAATAATGCTTCCATTTCTTCACACTTTCTACCAAAGCATACAACTCTTTATCGTAAGTTGGATAGTTAATTATTACATTGGTAAAGTTTTCAGAATGATAACAAATAGGCTTACCATGTTGCATCAAAACTACTTCCATGGCATAATCACTTGCATCGATTTAAATCTCAAATGGTTGCTTAAGATATGGAAGTGCAAGGACTATCATTGCACTGCTTTTCCCTTTCAAAGTATCAAAGGCTTTCTGTTGCTTTCCTCCCCATTGAAAGACATGTTTCATACTTGTCAAAGCATGCAGTGTGGTTGCAATATATGAGAAGTTAGCAATAAAATTTCTCCAATATTTGGTTGCTCCCAAAAATCTCCTAACCTCTATTACATTATTGGGCTTAGGCTAATTGACAATGACTTCAACCTTTAAGGTATTGATCTTCAATTCACCCCTTCCAACAATATGACCCTAATAAACTAAAGAGGTTTTCCAAAATTCACACTTAGACATGCTCAAATGATTTATATTTCTTTAAAACATCTAAAACTTGCTTAACATGGTTGACATACTCTTCACGAGTCTTACTGAAAATCAGACTATCATCTAAGTCTACTATGAAAAAATCATTAAGGAATGGTCTCAACACATCATTCATAACTCTCATGAATGTTGTAGGTGAATTACAAAGCCCAAATGACATAACTAACCATTCAAACAAACCTTGTTTTGTCTTGAAAGTTCCAAATATCACCTTCAACAATCTTGATCTGATGATAACCACTTCTCAAGTCCAACTTAGTGAAACAAACAACATCCTTAAATTAGTCTAGCAAATCATCAATACGAGGAAGAAGATAACGATTATTTACCGTGATTTTGTTCAAAGCTCTAAAATCCATACACATGCACTATGTACCATCCTTCTTTGGAACCAATAAAATAGGAGACCCACAAGGAGATGTATTTGGTCTAATGACCCCTTTGTCAAGCAACTCTTGAATTTGCTTCTTGATCTTTGCATTCTCCAAAACTGACATTTTTTACATGCTAATGTTTGGAAGAGGTCCATCATGTTGAAATTGAATCTCATGTTGGGTTCCTCTTTTAGGAGGTAACCCTTGAGGTTCCTGAAACATATTATCATATGTGTTAACTTCAACCAAATCGTGCTTGCGTTTTGCATCACATCCTTAGAAATATTTAGATTCAACAATATCTTTGGGTTTTATCAACAACAGTACAAAAATTTACTAGCATTTACAAGCCTTTTCATTTGACCAAAACTTACAAGAGATAAAATAATCTTATTGTAATGTTCTCTAACAATATACTCAATTCCATCTTTAAAAATATGATATTTGTTCTCATGACGATAGAATATGTTTTTTTGGTCATATGAGTATGGACTCCCTAAAACAATTCCACATATGTCAAGTGGTACAACATCAAGCTCTACCTCATCAATAAAGTTTGTAGTGATGGCAAATTTAAGTCTACATTTTCTTGTCACTTGCAATTTGGCATTGTCACATACCTAACCCAAAGGGTAAGTTTTAGGATGAGGTGTAGTTTCTAAGTATAGTTTCTTGACAATAGCTTCAGAAATAAGGTTAACTTAGGATCCATAATCAAACAAGGTATCAACTTTCGTATGTTTTGTAATGATCCTCATATGAAAATTCCTAATTCTTTCTTTATCATTTTGAGGCTCAATAGGCTTATTAGAAGATAGAATACTTGCAATAGAAGCTCTACCTTTAATTCCCATGGTTTTGATTTTGGTCTCATCACCTGACTCACGTCCTAGATCTTGTTGATTTGTTGCAACAATCTTTCGTTTCCTCTTATTGTTAAATTTCTTTCTTCTCATTTATGGATGTAGTTTCCAAAAATGATCTTCATCATGGCCTTCTTTTGAACAATTTTTTCACGTGAGTTTCTCTCCCTATTTCTTGATTGTAGCATTATTTTTGCCTTTGCCTTTAAAATTCCCCTTTCCTTTGTCTCCAGATTTGAATGGATCCTTGCTAGTCTCTTGAGGAACATTCTTCCCTCTTACTTCTAAATGAGTTGCGTGAACACGTAGTTCATCTAGATTGGTGGGATTAAACATAAGAATTGTATGTATCAAATAGATATGTAATTCATCTATGTATTTTTGGAGAGTGCCTTGTGAAGACAAATCTACACCCAATATTAAATATATTATGCTAAATTATTGTGTGTGACTTTGAACACTTTTACCTTTTGCTTGTTTAAAATTTTGCCAATCCATAATTTCCTTTTGCATGGAAGCTAATGGATAAAATTTCCTTCTTAATGCAACTACAAAATAATTTCAATAAGAGATAATTGGACCACTTTTCTTCAAGTCTTCTTGAGTTATGGCCTCCCACCAGATGAGAGTTATAATTTCCAAACGAATGGAAGCAAGTCGGATCTTGGTCACATCATCCTTAATCCTTTAAATTCTGTGATAGACTTTAATCAGACGAACCCAATTATCCAACTTTTAAACATTTACTTCTCCATTGTACATAGGCAATTCAAACTTGACATCAAGCTTTAACAAAGGAAACTTAACATGTCCATTTAGATATATTGGAGGAGTATGTGAAGGATATGAAGAAGATGAGGATGAAGTTGAATATGGAGGCGAAGGAGGAGGTGGAGGTGGAGGCTTGCTCGCATCACCACCTGTTGTAGTGGCTAAAACCACCCTCAAAATTTTTTCCTTTAGTTAGATTTTGGAGCCTAACCTTCTTTTCACAAGAACTTGTCTTGTATTGCTATCAGGTATTCATGCTTTGATTTATTTTTATCCTTTATCTATGCTTGTGTTCACTTGATTTTTACTTAGTTAATCTTTCTAAGTCACAAGTTAATCCCCTGACTTAGTCTTGCACAACAGTTATGGACTTGCCTCCAGAAACTGCGCAGTCAAAGAGGGCAGGCAACCTTGATGACTAGAATTGCGTAGCCATGACTGGAAGTCAGCCTTGAGCTTGGAAATTGTGAAATCATGGTAGGCATCCCAACGTTAGGCCCAGAAATTGCGAAATCCCTCACTGCATTCAGAAACTGTGCAATGAATTGAGTCAAAAAGTTGCCTAGTTCCCAAAATCGAAAAATCTTTCCCAGTGATGTGCATGGAAAGTTTTCTTGGAAACAACAGAAAAACTGAAAAAGAAAAAGGCATCCCTAAAAAATATGGAGATGTTTTTAGTAAACCTAAGGAAGCACACTTTCTTTTTTTGGAAACCTTTGCCATGTGTTGCTTTTTCCTTGATTTTGGTGTACGAGACCTAAACCCTAATCTTCTCAAATCTATTTAATTGAGGCCCCTAGAGCTCATTTTCACACTTGATCTTAGAGCTTTAGTATTCCTAAGGAGATCAAGGAACCTTCGGTGTGATTGTCATTGTTTATTTCTTTTGTCGCTTTTTGTCGTTTGGCTTGTGTGAGTTCTGTTTTGCTTGTTTCTTTGCATGCATGCTAGTGTTTCAACTTTCTTTAGCTTGTAGAAGTGTTGTTTCAATTTATCGTTTTCCTTTCACAAGTGTCGCATCGGTTTCATCATTTTTGCACCGATGGTCACCATTGAAGTGACTTTCCTCACTGATTTGGTTTTCTTCCCATTTATTTAGGTTTTGTACTCAATTTGTCTTGTTTCATTCACACTTAGTCATATCTACACTCAAGCCAACACTATCTCTCAGATCTGCTCATTTTTCACACTTCCTTTAGGCATATCTACCATTCCCTTAATCAATTTCACTTTTCCTAGTTGGGCACTGTGCAATATCATGGCTCAAGTTGAGAGCTTGGCCTCTGGAATTATGCAGTGCACATTACAGGCTAGCCCAACTGCACATTGCGCAGTTCCAAGGCTCAGTCTGCATTCGTGGCCACTACGTATTTGCATTATGCAGTCTCTCTTAGACCACTTCCCAGGCTTAACTGCACAGTCTCGGGCCTCAATCTTTGACCCTAAATGCTAAGACTGCATAATGTGTAGTTCCCTGAGGAAGTCATCCCCTCTTGCCAGTGAAAATTGTGCAATATTTCCCATCTTATTCCCAGTTTGTTACTTGAACATGCCTTAAAAGTGTTCTTGCTTAAAACTGATGTTTGCTTGCCATGAATGTATTTTCAGTCCCACAAGTACAACAGTTGTTGAGAACCTCTCCAACAGTCATTGTTACCATGGCACCCAAGAGAGTTGCTTCAAAAAAAACATTGAAAGCAGTACTAGGGAAGCAGTTGAGCAAGTTCCGATTAAATTATTAATATATGTAGACACTCGTTTGTAGAAAAGGAATCAAAATTGACATGGCAACAGATTAAAGATGATTTTGCAAAGGAATTTGGGGAAAATTTAGAGGACTGACATGTTTATCTTAGCATTCGTTAGTCAGGACTATACAAGGTTACATGCAGGTATCTAGCCTTCCAGTGTGCAGATGTGATCAACTAGGTTGTCTCACACACTGATGAGAAAAATATGACACTCAACAACACAAGCGGACATAAGCTTGCTACATTTATGGTAACAAATTTTCAACGTATGTATCAACTTCCTGAGTTAGTAAAGATCATGGAATCGTTGTTTTATGCAACATATAGCTATGTGAGCATGAAGAATATTGTCACAATTTGGGTGAAGGAGCCATCAAATTTTAGGCAGACACCCACCCACACATAGAAGACGAAGTCACTCATGAAGGCCTGTCAGTTCTTGGTCATCTTAGCTTGCTGAATATGTGGCCAACCGAGCACAAAAACCTTTCCTGAGGGGTGAGCTATCTTATTTGAACCAAGTGTTGCATGAGGGGAAGTCATTTAACTAATCAGATATTTTGGCTCATCAGTTGAGATTCGATGCAAGCCCGTGATCCTCCCAAGGGTGAGAAAGAAAGGTTCTATATGTCTACATTCTTACTGGCTGTGACCTGTGCACATAATCAATTTCCTGGCATGAATTAGATGTGGACACCGAGAGAAACCGTCATGCATATTTATTGCAAGTTTCTTTCAGATTGCAACCATATAAAATTTATGGATCAACTAATTAATCACTTCACCATCCCGCTTTATAGTCTTATCTTTTAGCAGGACCCGCCATGCATGTCACAAGGAGAGATGGAGGCAGTATCTAGGATTGCATATTTGTTCGCCTTACCCAATGGCACATTGATCTGAGTGTTCGGCGGGCAGAAGCTGCCACATATTTTTCCAAGATATGCCACCGAAAAAATTTTCAAGCAAGAGGTATCTTACCATCTTGTGACAGGGTTGTTAGCAGCACTACATAGGAAGAAGAAAGTGCCATGGCCCAAACTTCCTTTGCAGATCGAATTATATAAGATTAAAAATCTCAAAGTTGTAGATGTCGAAGCAAAATCCATAATGAAGTTTGAGTTTGCTACAAAAGACTTCAACTGTATGATCCGAGGGGAGTTTGCAAGGACCATTATGCGATAATATACTACAATTGAGTCAGTGACTCATTTCATTGGTTGGAGGAGGAACCATGGAATAATTGCTACAACTTCTCTATGCCCTACGAACCAATCAATGTAGCTAGGACTTCACAGGATACTCCATAGACGACAGCAATTTTGGAAGAAAAAAAAAACAATTGAAAACAACTGGATATAGGGTAAGGGAAAGAGGAAGGTTGTTGACAGTGCATAGAAGGAAACAAGATGGAAGATGCAAGCAAATCCTATTATTGAACAACCAACATTGGCATTAGAAGAAAAGAGGATGCAAAGGCTATAGAGAGCAGGGCAAAGGAAGAGAAAGAAGAAAATATTGGAGGAAGCAGATATGAGAGTGCATAAATAAGAACAAGAGTTAAGGGAAGAACGAGAGATAAGGATAAGAGAATAAGAGGAGAAGCAGAAGCGAGAAGAAGAAGGAAGGAAAGGTGCCATAGTGGAAGAGACGACAGCCATAAAGGTTGAAGAGCATGTATAGGATCTGTTAGCCCCTTATAAATTTCTTGATGAGCAAGCAAGGGGCTAATTTGTTTTATAAGCCTGCAAGGAATGCATTTCCCTTGAAAACACATCATCCTTGCAGCATTTTCATGTTCCCTGCCTTGTGATTGTTTCCCTCTATTGCTCTGAGTCAATAGGCCTTGCTGATAAAGAATTATGCTCCAAAAGGCTTTACTCTTCCCTTCATACCCTTGCAAAATGCTTCATTTTCTCCTCTTGTTCTTTTCCTCAAAGTCCCTTTTCTTCCCCCTAAATTTCCCTTTCTCTCCAAAAAACTTCCCAAAATCCACATGAAATTCCACCCACTCCCATTGTTTATGCCTAAATCCCCTTCATTCCCCTATCGTTCCCTTGGCTGGCCTTAAAATGCTTTAAAAATGAGCCAAAATCATATTTTCTGCATAGTCTGGGCCTAGCCCCTTTTCGGCCCAGCCCCCTGGCCTTCTCTCCACGCGACCCAGGCGCTGTAACCAAACGCTGGCCTGAAAGGCGCCAATCTCCAATGTATATCGGGAGTGCTCCAGGCCGTTGATCTTTGTAGATTGGACGGCGATCATTAAACCCCGCGGCGTTTGTGTTTCCCTCGTTCAAACCCTCGATCGTGCCATCGCCGTTCATTTTACCCGCCAGATTGACGGTTCAGAGTGTACCGGCCCCTGTGGTCCCCGCCGCGCACTATCCATAAACCCGGTGGTATCTATCGCACCGCATTTGGGCGGTAGGCAGTATTCTCCCATTACCCAACGATTCCATACAGCATTCGACGCGTGGCTCCTATACGATTACAAAACCGCTTGCCCATCGCACGTTATCTACAGGACGCGCAGCGATATTCATATCAGCCGTCATATATGCCCTTGCCCATCCAACTATCATCGCTCGACGAAGCTGCGCGGGGTTTAATCCATGGTCGCCGTACTCATAGCCCACCGTTCGTCGTCCTCCGCCACATGTTCAATCGTCGATCTCCTCTCAGATCCAACGGTCCAGCTTGTTTCCCCGCTGTTGACTCTTCCGTCGTCGCCCGGTCCCACCACGTCACCTCCACGTGTCTCACCGTACATTCGCCCCTCTCGTTTTATGTATTCATTCAAAGGGTCAATTTTAAGGTTTTTACGTTAATTTTTCTCTACGCTCCGCCAACCTTCCACCATAGCACTTCTCCACCACTCCTCTGCGTTTTTTCACCTTTCGTCTGCAGTCCCACTGTCGTCATCACAGTCATCCACATCATCCGACCCCCCATTGTTTTCTTAACCTGTGTTCGTATTTTTCAGGGTTATCAGAGGCGAAAAACTGCCATGGTTCAGATGTGCTACTTTAATGGCGTGCTGCGCATACAGAATTAAATCTGGAAGCTGGTACTACAATAGAAAAACTCAGAAAGGTAGCGGCGTCATAAATATTACCCAGGAACAATTCAACCTCCGCAAAGAAACCTATCCAGCGCCATTAAAGCCCAGATTCTGCAGGCAGAATTTGAATCAAGCAATAGAAAGCTTAAGGCACGCGAATGAAGACATTTAAGCCTTATGTTCAGAGTTTTAGATGGCAAAGCACCAGATCAGTGATCCCACGGATCATTCAGAAAGGTACAGCACGCAGGAATTCATGTATATCAGGGTTTCACATCAGCAGATTGCCCCAAAGGACAAAGTGCCCATATCAGTTCCATTATTTACCGTATTCCTGAAGAATTCCGCCTTAACCACAGTCCAAAGTTACCAAGGCATTTGTTTTACAAGCATGGCAGTCCATTCAGTCATTTTGTTTATGCACCAGAGATTAATGCATAGGATTTATGTCGGCCCTCTTTCTTTTCAGAAGTTTTAATACTGCATTTAGTTCTTCACCTACTTCCTCTGCTCCTCCGGAGCTATAAATTCATGAAGAAACTCATTGTAAAGGTTGTTGATCAGTTATCTGAGAAGTGCAAGTAGTTTCTGTTGAGACACAGTCTCTGTGTAAAGTTGTAAGATAGGTTGAAGGAGATGTTTTCAAACTGAGTATTCAGCTGTTGGCAATGTTGTACTTGATTGGTATTGTTATTTAATATGACAAGCACATTTCTTTGGATCCTGATCTGAAGCCGTGGTGATGTTTTCCTATCTTTGTGTTTACATTCATTTCATTTCGTTTCTACTGGCTTGCATCAGAATATTGGCATAGGATTTACCCTTGTTAGGTACCCTATGTTTCTGCTCTCCTTGCCATTGATGTTTCTCTTCTGAATGTATTATTTAAGAAATGATTTCAGTTGGTTTAACCAGTGTAGTGGATGTTATTGCCTGCTCAGTGTAGTGGATGTTATTGCCTGCTCTCTGATGTATGAATTAAATGAATTCAATTCTTAGATGTTTCTTGTTATAGATTTAGTTGGAAGATTTGGGAACACTGGGGATTAGAGTTAGCCCTGTCCACTAGGATCCTTGTGCGACCAGCTAGTCTTTAACTTTGTGCTCTGAATCTGTGTTATCTCCTCCTCTCTTACCTTTCTATATCACACAATCATCTTTAAAGATCCTATGTTTTAGATGACTAGCCCAATTGAAAGCCTTCCTATTGAGTAGCAAGCAAATCTGTTGAGTCCCGAATTTGTCTCTTTTCCATACACTTTTCCATATCTCTTTCACTCACCTAAACCTCCAAAATTGTCAATATCATGTGCAAAAGGGTATCTAACATGGTTTTTAATTATGTTTGTGTGTTTTCTATTTGATTTAGATTTTGTTCATACAGCTGTGGAAACTTGTCACTTTCCGCAGCCGCTGCAACTTTCCGCAGCTATTTTGTGGAAATCAATGTTACAGGTGTCAACGAAGGAAACGAGCCACATGGGCAGGCTAGGAATGACAAGGACATGGTTCGTGTCCTATTGGTTCAAGTAAATTCGTCAAGGAAAGCAGCGGTCAAAGCCATCCACGTGGAAGTCAACTGTGGAGTTCTATGTCGGCTGGACTCTGTTTCGTGGCATAGAAACATCCATACGGCCGTTTCCCAAGCTTGTGGAAGTTAATTGACATCTGTGCAAAGTTCTGGAGTTGAATTTAAGCGCCCACCTTCCATAGATCCGTTTCCCAAACATGGCCATACTCCTAAATCCGTGGCCTACGTGGTCTACGTGTTGGCTGCTATCATAAACTTCAGGAAACAGTTACATTTTATTGCTTTATAAAGAGCGTTTGCATACGCACGTAGAGTTAGTGAATGTGAGTTGATGGTTGTTAGTTGTTAAGTTGATGTGCGTACTCTGTTATGTGGTGATTACGCTGCCTTGAGCCGTAATACCACCAGCCTGTAATGACTTTCTTTTTAATGTGAAAAACTCTGTTTCATAACTTAATTCGTGTTTGAAGATCATACCAGAGCTGCGTACAGGGCCCCTGCTCAGCCGAGGTTCTGTGTATTAATGTATATATTTTTCATTTCATTTCTTTAAGTAATCATTGTATCATAACCCATTACATGTTCATATTTCATAGTTGTTTTAGTTCTGTTCATACATTTCTGTAATTTCCATTGCATTCCTGTCTTTTATGTTTTTATGATTGTTAAAATACTGATCAGTTTTCTTGTGCAGGTTTTAGGTAGACACCCAGGGGCATTTTCATAGTATTTTCGCTAATGATATGAAACTGATATTATTCTGCTGCTAGTTTTCTTTCACAGTCTTTGTTTAACTTCAGTTTTGTTTTGTGCATTTCAGTTTTGTTTATCTGATTCAATAGTTAAAATTAGACATATTAAGCTACTCATAGTGTCCTCATCTACCTCCGAAAGCCACAGCTGGACTGATGGTGAGGGGCTGCATGATGAGATGTGTAGTTTAGTATTAGTTTCCTTTCTGCAAAATTAGATATATTAAGTTGCTCATAGCGTCTTCAGTTTCCTCCGAAAGCCACAGCTGGATTGATGGTGAGGGGCTGCATGATGAAGTGTGTAGTTTAGTATTAGTTTCTTTTCCGCAAACTTAAATATATTGAATCATGTATGACATCTTCAATTGCCTCCGAAAGCCACAGCTGGACTGATGGCGAGGGATTGAATCATGTGTGTATGGTTTAGTATTAGTTTACTTTATGCAAATTAAATATCAGTTACACAAGTTGTTTATGATTACTTCCGCAAGTCATAGCTGGTCTAATGATGAAGGGTCAGAAAATGAATTGATGTAATCTGATTTAGATTTATTTCATTGCAATTTTGAATTTCCATAAGCGTAGTTTCTTTTGTGTTCAGTTGGCAACAAGAATAGTTTAGTTTTCATATTCACTAGTTTCTTGTTTTGATTCATTAGATTAACAACACTTTCCATTTCAGCAGTTTACTTTCTTTTGTCATTGTAATTCCAATTTGCTTTTGAAGTTTCGAGATTGGAAAATCATTATAGGGGAATATCATTTCCTTGAACAAGTATAACCAAGCTTGTTTCTCACTTTAGAATTTCCATTTCACCTTAGAAAGACCATAAACGACAAAAAGATAAGAAAGAGGTTATCTTGCACATATAGTGAGCCGCACTTCATCAGCTTACGATTCCCGGATTGACAATTAAATGCAGCAATTTAGGACACACTAAATTGACCAAACATTTTGGCGCCGTTGCCGGGGAAGTGTAACTAGGTAGCCAATTTCTTAAAAAAAAAAAACACATAAAATCATAAAAGAAGGGAAAAAATTGATAACTTCTTGAAGTATGCTCTCCTCTTGCACCTAGTGTGATCTAGAGGATCAGAAAAGAGAGTTATTGGTTTAGTAATTTCTTAAGTATGCTCTCTTCTTGCACCTAGTGTGATCTGGAAGATCAGAAAGAGAATTATTAGCCCAACTTTTGTTAAAAAAAAAAAAACTAAAAAAAATGACATGCATAGAGCAAGAGATTCTAGGGGAAGGTTTATAGCTAAAGCCAAGAGTTCGATTTTCACAACTCCATCTTTTTCAAGGCATAGACCATATTCACCATCATCTACCCCTAGCCTTAAGATTTTTGGAAGCCAAAGAACAGCTGAATTAGAGGATTCTCCTACACCACCTATTAAAGCCTACTTTGAAAACAAAGAAACTTTCTCTCATCCTTCCTTGATAGAAGAACTAGAGGACTATAAGGACTCTAAAGAAGCTATCATGGCAGAGGAAGTAATAAATAGAGGTGGAGGTAGAGGAGGAGGAGATAATGAAGATAACAATGGTGAAAGAAATAATGGTAGAAATAGGGACGATTTTCTTGGATTCCCTATAGTTGATGAGGAAACTCATGCAACAATGAAAAATATTTCACCATCTGTTCTCCCTAACTTTTATGGATTACGAAGTGAGGATCCTGAAACATTTCTATTTGAGTTTGAAGTAGTGTGCCGAACTTATGACTATATGGAAGATTCTCAAAAACTCAAACTATTTCCTTCAACTTTGAAGGGATCTGCTTTGAAATGGTTCATGGGATTAGCCACTCAATCTATTAGGACTTGGAATGATATGAAACAAACATTTTGGGATAGATACTTGGATTATTGTATGCCCACCAATCACAAGGATGAGGTATTCAAAATGATGCAAAAAGAAGATGAAAATTTGGAAGACTTAATTGAAAGATTTCAATACAACTTGAAAAGAGCAAAGATGAGCAACTTAGATAAGGAAACCTTGAAAGCCCTCCTATTAAAAGCCATTAGAGATGAATGGATAGACATTTTAAACATGATGGGTAAAGGAGACATTTCTCAACTCCCATTTCATGATATAACGGAACTATGTATCCAATTCTCAAGGGGAAGATCTAAAACTGGAAAAGGGCCTAGGGATTCTTCTCTTATTAGGGCTAACAAATCTGCAACTGGATCAGTAAGTAGGGCAGAGATTGGTAATATGCTTGATGAGTTTAAAACTGATATCTTAGGGGGTCTTAGTGAACAACCAGACACCCTTAAAATCCAAAACAAGCAGAAAGCAGAAACAGATGCTTTAGCCATCTTTTGTCCGAAATGTAGAAAGAAACATGCTTTAAGGAAATGTCCCTTGGATGCAAAAGTTGTAGAAACATGTATGATTTGCTCAGAAAATCATGAGATCAAGGATTGTCCTTCAATCCCTGGACTCAAAGCTGTTTTTCAAGAAGATCCAAACTCAGTAGAATCTCTCTGTTTTGTCGCAAGGAGACCTTGGCAGGGACAACAATCTCAAGGGTTTAATAACCCTATGAATATTCAAACCCCACCAAATTGGACTCCTTGGCAACAACCTTGGCCCCAACATCAAAACTCATATCATCCATGGGTACAAGGAATGCAAAATCCTTATGGGAGATTTGCTCAATTTTATCAATATCCTCCATCTTTTCAAAACCAACAAGCTCCACAATTTCCAAGCCAAAATCCACAACAACTTTCATTGCCATTTCCACAACATCAACCTTCTCAACAAAATACAAATCCTCAACTCATGCTCCCATACCAATAGAAGACAAATCAACTTCCAGCTCAGCCATTGCCAAATCCTAACAATAAGAATCCTCAAACTACTTATGTGGTAGAAGGACAACAATTTTCTACCTATATGATTGTTCCTCTCAACGATGTACAACTCAGATCTGGTAGAGTTTTAGAAAAACCTTCTATAGACATTCAAGAGCAAGATACCTCTGAGGAGGACTCTCTTCAAGTCGATAAGGGTTCTGAGGAAGAATCTCTTCAAAATTAAAAAATTCAAAAAGAAAAAGAAAAGCTAGCATCCACAACTCCTATAGTTGAGCAACATGTATCTTCATCTACACCTCCTTTTCCGGAAAGACTACAAATTGATAAGGGGGTGGAAAAACAAAATTTGTTGCCTAACTATGACTTTCTAGATGAATTGAAGAATGTTTGTATCAAGATTCCATTGCTACAAGCCATTCGAGAAATTCCTATTCTAGCAAAAACCATAAAGGAGTTGAGTTTCAAAAGACGAGGAAGAAAGATAAAAGACACAAGAAGAATCCACCTGGTAGGAAAGATTGCAGACATTATGATGGGAAAAATTGCCATGCAGAAGTATGTAGATCCTGGAAGTCCAATTGTCAAGACACATATAAATGGGATAGAAATTCCAAACACATTGATTGACTTAGGGGCTGCTATCAACATTATGAGTAAACAGACTATGGAACAGTTAAAACTTCCTAACCTTCTTTTTACACCTACTTTATTGCAACTTGCAGATCGATCGGTTATTAAACCAGATGGTGTATTAGAAGATATTTCAGTCTCCTTAGATTCTTGGGAATATCCAGTAGACTTTATGATTTTGACTCCCAAAAGTAATCTAGGAGGAAATCCAATTATCTTAGGAAGACCTTGGCTGGCCACAGCTGATGCTTTTATTAGTTGTAGATCTGGAGACATGTACATTTCTAATGGTAATTCGACAAAGAAATTCAATTTGTATCCTCCCGCAAGAGCAATTACAGAAATAGGAGATAATGAATGGGTCAATGATGAGAACACTATACACCCTGTCTTTACCATTTCTGAAATTAGTGAGGATAGTCAAATTCTGAACACATTAGAAAATTTTGAGATAACTTCAGAATATGACCCCACACAATTTCAGTTGGAATCTGACATAGAATATTTATCATCAAGACAAATGTCTCTTTATTCTATGGAAGAGTTTGGTAATTCTGCTATTGAGATTTTTCCAGAAAAGACATTGAATATCAACAAACATCTGGAGAAGTCACAACAAGAAGAACTAACCAGAATCTTGCAAAAACATTCTACCGCATTTGCATGGGAGTATACTGACATGAAGGGTATTGATCCTAAGACTTGCATCCATCATATCTATATTGAGGAAAACAGTAGACCAATCAGACAACCTCAAAGAAGGATGAATCCAAATCTCAGGGAGATAGTGAAGGAAGAGCTCCAAAAACTTCTCAATGTAAACTTCATTTATCCAATTTCAGATAGCCGATGGGTTTCTCCTTTGGTTATAGTACCTAAAAAGAATGGTAAATGGAGAGTATGAATTGATTACGGGGAGTTGAACAAAGCAACTTTGAAGGATCACTTTCCTTTGCCTTTTATTGATCAGGTATTAGATACATTAGCAGGTAAAAAGTACTTTTCATTTTTGGATGGTTTTAGTGGCTATAATCAAATTCAGGTAGCACCTGAAGATCAAGATAAGACCACATTTACTTTTCCTTGGGGAACTTTTGCCTACCGAGTGCTTCCTTTTGGGTTATGTAATGCACCAGCGACATTCCAAAGAGCAGTACTAGGAATTTTTTCTGATCTAATCCATGATTGTGTAGAGGTTTATATGGATGATTTTACAGTTTATGGTAATACATTTGAAGAGGCATTAGAAAATTTGGAAAAATTTCTCATAAGATGTAAAAAAACAAACCTTTCATTAAGCCATGAAAAATGCTTTATGATGTTTACTGAAGGGATTGTTTTAGGACATCATATTTCAGGAGATGGAATTAAAGTTGATAGATCAAAAGTTGAAGTCATCTCCAAGTTGCCTACTCCAAATTGTCAAAGAGATGTTAGAAGTTTTCTAGGTTTTACTGGTTACTATAGAAGATTTATAGAGAACTTCACTAAAATAGCATCTCCACTCTTCAAGTTGCTTACAAAAGGCTGTGAATTTAAATGGGATCCTGATTGTCAATCCGCTTTTGAAACTTTGAAAACAAGAATATCTGAAGCACCTATCTTGAGAGGACCAAATTGGAAACTTCCTTTCCATATTTCTACAGATGCTTCAGATACAGCTCTTGGAGCTGTGTTGGGTCAAAAAGATTTAATTCCTTATGCCATTTATTACACCGGTAAAAATTTGACTCCCACAGAGTTGAACTATACTGTGACTGAAAAAGAGTTCTTAGCTGTTGTTCATGCAATTAATAAGTTTAGACATTACATAACAAGCTATGAAACTTTTATTCATACTGACCATTCTGCAATTAGATATTTAATGAACAAACCTGTTACTAATGGCAAAGTGACAAGATGGATTTTACTTTTGCAAGAATTCAATATTACTGTGTTGGATAGACCAGGAAAACAGAATACAGTAGCTGATTTCTTGTCTAGGATTCAGAATACTAAAGAAGATTCTCCTGTAGAAGATAAGTTTCCTGATGAATATTTGTTTGCAGTAACTATTAAGACCCCTTGGTATGCAGATATTGCTAACTATTTGGTTACAGGGAAACTACCTTCACATTTATTTCCAAGAGAAAAACGAAAGATTATTCAGGAGAGTTCAATATATTCATGGATTTCTAACGAATTGTTTAAAACAGGGCCAGATCTTGTGATCAGAAGATGTGTCAGGGAAGATGAAATGCCTGATATTCTTAAGGCATGTCATGATGAACCATGCGGAGGACACTTTGCAGACAAAAGGACGGCCTATAAAATCCTCTCTTTAGGATATTATTGGCCTTCCCTCTTCAAAGATGCAAAACAATATGTCAAAAGGTGTGACAGCTGCCAAAGAGTAGGGAAACCTACCCTCTCAAATGAAATGCCATTGCAAACACAGGTACTCATTGAACCCTTTGAAAAATGGGCTTTAGATTTCATTGGACCTATTAATCCACCATCTAAGCAAAAGAAGTATATATTGGTTTGTACTGATTATGTTACTAAATGGGTAGAAGCCAAAGCATTAGTATCTGCTACTGAAAATTCGGTTGTTCATTTTCTTTATGAGGATATTTTTACTCGCTTTGGTGTTCCAAGAGAAATTGTGATAGATCAAGGAAGCCAATTCACATCCAACCTGGTGGAGAAGCTGATGGAAGAATACAAAATCAAGCATAGAAGATCTACTCCTTACCATCCACAAGCAAATGGTCAAGTGGAGTCTACCAACAAAGTTCTCGAAAGTATCATCACCAAAGCTGTTCATCTACATAGAAGAGATTGGGCAGAAAGGCTTCCTGAAGCCTTGTGGGCCTACAGAACTACATGGAGAAATACAACAGGACATTCTCCCTATGAACTTGTTTATGGGAAAGAATTCTTGCTCCCCATTGAGTTCCAAGTCAAGACCTTCAAGATAGCAGTTCAGTTGGGAATGGACTTATCAGAAGCCCAAAAGCATAGAATGGAGCAATTGAATGAGCTAGATGAGATCAGACAAGAAGCAATTCTAAAAACTGATCTAGTTCAATATCAAAGAACTAAGTGGCATGCCAAATATATCAAAGAGAAGAAGTTTCAAGAAGGAGATTGGGCATTGTTGTTTGACTCCAAGTTTAAAGACTTTCAAGGGAAATTTCAGACTCATTGGCTTGGGCCATATGAGATTGACAAGGTCTTTAACAATGGAGATGTAAGAATCAAGACCATTGATGAGTTTCAAACTCCTCTTTTAGTGAATGGCCATAGATTGAAAGTTTATCATAAGCCACTCTCTAAAGAGGATTTTGTCAAGTTGTTTCAAGAAAGTTCTGCAATCAGGCTGGTACAGAAGAATCCTTCTTCTCTACCAAGATAGTTTTTGTTTTTCAAGTTAAAAAAAAAAATAAATAAATAAAAAAAGAGAAAAAAAAAAAAAAAAAAAGAGAAGAAAAAAAAATGGTATAAGCCTGAAAACCAATCATTGATTGGCAGTCTTATACAGAAAATATGGGGTGAAAATCAGGGACACCTGACACTCTATATTTTCCAAAAAAAATTCTGTCTTTTATTTTATCTCACCACCCACTCCATTTCACTTCACTTCACTTCATTTCATTTCATTTCATTTCACTTCATTCCACTTCATCTCATCCATTCCATCAATAAAAATATTTTTATGACCATTTCCATCTGGTCATTTGTCATTTGTTCATTTCTATTTCAGCCAAGTAATATCTGTGTCAGTTTCCGCAGCTGACTCCAGTTTCCGCAGCCAGAAGCAGATTCCGCAGCTGCTACTACTCTGTTTTCAAAAAGAATGTACAGTTAGTTGTTGTTTTCATAAAATCATGAAATAAAATGCAGGAGAGGATCAATGGGACATTCGAGACACTAATGAAGATCAATCAGTTGAAGACCAAGGGCAAGAGCAAGGATTCCAAAGGTATGAATAAAGTTTATTTCAAATAGTATAAAAGACACATTTTTTTATGTAATTTTAAACTATGAGCTCTACCCATAACGCACAATGATTATATTGACAGTCCGTAACCCTCCACGATCTCTATGTTATCCTATTGCATTTATTCACAAACGGCTTCATTATTGAAATTCCGACTCTTACTCATGTTCAAATAGCCCACCGAAGATAATGATACGTATTTGAGTTGACAAAGGACTCTTACAAGCCGCATAACTCCATAATCATTGATTGAAACGTGTTCATGTTTATGACACAGCCACCAAAAATTCAAAATGCGGCCGAATGCATTACACTTTGTTAACTTCTTTGTCGTTTCTCTGTCGTGTTACAAAACCTCACTCTACTCATTCTCATTCCCTGTTTCACTCCATTCCGTTCCTTTTACTCACTCTCATTCCCGTATATTCACCCACAGTCTTATTCCATTCTGTGTATGGTGCTCATTTCTGTTTTGTGATAACATCCCCACAGCATTGTGCTCGACTCCGTGTATTCCATCGTTCCACTTCCACTTAAAACCCTCACAGAGGCAAGCTGTGAAGCACAGAGAAGTAAAATGGGAAAATTATTAAGGGCAGAGCCGGAAGGACCGAAGTTCATAGAGGGATTTCCACAAGCAAAAGAGATGTTGAGAAAAGCTAAATGGCTACGTTTTATTCAGAAATTCCGGGGTTACCACAGAGAAATTACCAAAGCGTTTGCAAGATCATTTGATGGCTCGGAAGCAGAAGTGGGAGACCTCAAGTTTTTGGTTAATGAAGCATCAATAGCAGCAGCCACAGAACTTCTTCAGGAAGGAGAACGGTGGGTCAAAAACAAAAGTATCAGTGATGAGGCATGGAGAACAATCCTCCGAAATCAAGGTATGGATATCACTGTTTTCAAAAGAGGAATTCCAGTGCATGCAATAAAAGATGAATGGGCCACTTTATTACTCATTGTTCAGAAATTTATCACATGTGAAGGCCGCTTTGGCTCTATGTACATGTATCATACTAGGATATTGATGAATTTCCTTGAAAACCAAACTCTCAATCTTCCTTAATTCCTATTCAATAGCTTGAAGAAAATGGCTGTGACTGTGCAAAAACACCTAGGAGATGTAGAGCCTCATTTATATCATCATGGGCTTATAAAAATTTTGATTGAAAAGGAACTGAAAGAAAGAGAAGATACTTGGGAACAATTCTTAGTTAGAAACTTCTTTGAAGAACCTCGGGAAATTCCTGAAGGTAAATCAATTAGAAGGAGTAGAAGAAATAAAATGGATGTTGAAACCCAAGTTGCTCCTACACAGGAAGTTCCCGCAGCTAGCACAGCAAAAAGAAGTAGAAGGAAAAGAACAATAGATGAAATCCAAGATACTTCTACTATTACTATGAAGAAAAATGATAAGGAAGAGAGATTGATAAAAAGGAAGAAGAAGGAAATCAAAATTAAGAAGCCAAAAAATATCAAAAGGGAAAGAAATTGTTGAGGCTGTCCATAAAACCTCTTCTTCTGAAAAAGAAGATCACCAAATTCTGTCTGAGAGATTAATTTTTCTTCAAAAACAGTCATCTCTATCTAAGAAGGCAAAAACAGGAAAACAAGAACAAAAGGGTAGTGTACCACAGCATGTGAGGAGAAGTAGCAGGCTTAAGGGAAAGCTGAGAAAAACACAAATTAAAGGTCCTCATTTCATTGATTTGGGTGAAGAGACATCTGAACAGTCTCCAACCGACCATAGTCCATTTCAGTCAGTTAGTGAACCTGACTCCTTTCACTCCCAATCAGACAATGAGTGTACTCCATCTTATTCTCAGCAAAATATTGATGAAAGTTCTCCTCAGCCAAATTTTGAACATAATTCTCCCTTGCAGCATTTTAAGGACAGTCCAATGAAGAAGACACCGGAAGTAGACCCCAAACAACAGGAGGTCTATGATTATATAGAATCCTTGGAGAAGGCAGCCACAGGTCCAAGCACCTCTTCTACTCAGCCTCATACATTGCAGGATGACTTGGTTCAGTCATTAAAACAAGAGATTTTTGAGCTTGAGCTTTTAAATCGGCATATCAAAAATGAAAATGAAACACTTAAAGAGCAAGGCAAACTGG